>JAJREH010000018.1:0-600000 GCA_023065455.1 Cladonia rangiferina
AACCCTAACCCTAACCCTAACCCTAACCCTAACCCTAACCCTAACAAGTCGGGTTAGGGTGTAACGTCTAGCCCTAGCCCCAAAGATAGTCGCCGTACCCTTCCCCCCGACTCTAACAGCCCTTAGCGTCTCCTCCCGATAAAATATATATTAGGGTTAGGGCATTATGAAGTCCCGAACTTTTTTTTTTTTTTTTTTTTTTAAAATATCCCCGCGGGCATCTTGCCCCGTAAGGATGGGTGGCGGGTTATATAAAGGATAAGAAATCACCCTGATGGACTGGTTACAGCACCAATTATACTCCATCTCTCAGGCGATAATCAGTACACACCAGGGAGAGCACCGCGAAGGGAGGGGTTCGGGACTTGCAGTGGGAATGGGGTTCCGCCTCCTGGGAAAGGGGACGAAAGGTGCTCTCTGGGCTTGTTGGAGGGTTATTATCTGACCGACACTGTAGGCGACCGTTGAGAAGCCCGCGGAGCGGAATGTCGGGGAACGGAATAGGAGGCACGTAGGGGCTCGTGTGGTTGCAGAGCTGCATTGAACCTGCGTTTTTGACTCTATATGGGACAACAAGACCTGCCCTTTAAGTGTACAAGTTGGCTAGCTTTAGATAGTCTAACAAATCAAACCCCTAACCCTAACCCTAATACGGTTGTCCTGGTCGCCGGGTTCCCTCCGGGTTAAGGTTTCCCAACTTCGTCCCGGGTCTCTCGGGGGTTACTTGCCCTAAATATTCCCTATCTATTCCTCTCTATATAACGTGTTTTTCAAGTCTAAATCTAAAAAAATTCTTTCTCTCGACTCCAATGAAAAATTAGAAAATTCCTTACTTTCACTCTTAATTCTCACGCTAATCCTATTTAGGAATATATCTTTAAATTTATATATATATATTATATATACTATATTATCCCCCCGTAAATTCCTAGACTAAAATTATTACTAAAAATAATTAAATCGGTATCTAGAAATTAATTCAACTCAATCCCTTATTCTAGAATTAGAGTTAGAATTCTCTATACAAATTTTATTCAACTAATATCTAGTTGAATATAGTATTGAGGATAGAAATAATTAAACTAGTACTTAGAAATTAATTCAACTTAACTCTTTATTCTAGGATTAGGGTTAGAGTTTCTTTTATAAATTTTATTCAACTTAATACTAATTAAATATAATATTAAGAATAGAATTAAGAGCTTAACTTAATTATTAATTTTCTCTTTAATAAGATTAAGATTTAGTTTATAGTTATAAATAGAAGTTCTTTACTTATTAAATAATATAAAGAGTTATTCAATATTAAGTTTATAAAGCTAGATTCAAGCGATACTTTATCAAGATAAAATAGATATTTACGATATTTAGTAAGAATAAATTTCACGGTAATAATAAGAAGAGTCTAGTAGCTAGCGAGATTTTGTAGAAGAAATCGAAACTACGTAGAATTTACTCGAAGTATATTAATAAACTTAGTACGGAATTAGCACTGTTATTTCCTACTCGAAGATCTCGTCTAGTTTATTAAATCTAATAGAGAAGCAGCTTTCCTGATCAGCTGCTATACATGCGAATTTTACGTTTCATTCATTGACTAATTACCTTGTCACGGTTGGAACACTGCCTATGAATCGCGGGAAGAAAGGTATACTTGTTGGCTTTCAGTTCGAGGCGGCCGTCTATCTCTTCAACTAGCCAGTCGATTTGCGACTTGACATTAGCACCGCGAAGGATAAGGAAGTTATCTTCAACGCAGAGACAAGAAGCCATTGAATCTTAAGAGTGTCAAGCTCATAGGCTATAGAGACCGCTTGTTGGACCCAACAGAGACGCACTCTCGGTAAGTACCACAACAAACACTGTTAATAACAAGGCCAGCAGTGCTGTCACGGTGGAAGTGAAACTCAAGCTGGGTATCTTCGACTTTGACCTCCTTCCAATCAAGATGGTTCATGTGGCCGGATCTAGGAGCGTTTCCGCAAGCTTGACCTTAGCAGCTAAGTTTCTAGGGGGGACGGAAGCATACCCCGTAGAATACGGGTATAAGAACGAGAAGTGGTCGTTTGAGGGGCTGAAGGTCGACGACGAATTCGCAGACAAGATCTGAGATGTCAAGTCCTTGATGCAGAAGGGTTCAATGCGCAAGACATCTCTCCTACCAATCCACAAGTCAAAGTGGTCTCTTGTGTATGCCTACCTCCTTTCTGACGCTATTGAGTGTGCTCGCCCTGTCCGCGCACTTTCCGCCTGCCCGTCTTCGTGTTGCTCGACCCAAATAGACCAGTCGCGCAAGTTGACCATCTATCAACAATATCCCAGAGGCAAGTCTGTCTGCTGGATGTTGTTGGCTTCCTGGGCGCAGTTGCCAGTTTTGTTCCACATGTGCCAGATCAAGATGGTGAGACTCGGCATGGACTCGTTGTCCAGTCTGCTGATGTTATCCTGAATGCCCTCATTGTGTAGTATATACCCACTTCTTTATCCTAGTCCAGTTCGGAGTGGTACCCTGTCATATGCCCGCCAATTCCTGCCCGACGCTATTACTTGTGCTCGGGCAATCAGGATTCTGCAGGCTGGGCACGCTGGAATGATCATCGGTGCTCTTCGTGTAACCAATGTTACCAGTTCCTTACATGTGTCCGACTTTAACAGTGAAGATGTCGAGAGCCGTGATGGAGCTGTACAATGTGTCGACTTTGTGTCGGACTGTCTTTGTGTATGCCATGTACCCATCTCTTTCGTCCAGTTGTAATTCGATATGGTCTCTTGTTATATGCCCGTCTCTTCATCCCAAAGCCAATTAGTTTGCTCGACCTGGACGCAAGGACGGTCCATAGATGCTGTTGGTCTTCTGCAGTTGTCGGCCCGTTGAATATTGTTAGTTTCTTGGATATAGTTGCCAATTTAGTTATCATTTTTACCAGACTTAGACGAAAAATAAGGTCTGAACAGGAGCCATATACGTGTCAGATAGTGGCAGTGAAGATGACGAGAGGTATGATGAAGATACTGTAGCCATACCCTGGTCCAGGTTTGAGTCGATCGTTGTTCGTTGAGTGTGCGATGTGGCCTGCCTTCTGTTGAACGCAGCTGGAAGTGTTTCAATTGAGCGCGGGCCACCACCACCCTACCCAACCCGTCTGTAGCTGTGTATCGTTGAGACGCTGCAGGCAAACCATGCAGGATCCTGAACCAATCCTTTTCCTAGATACAGTTGCCCTCTCCGCTCTCATCATGTGCCCGTCTCTTGTTTCCAGACGCAAATCGGTCTCTCCGAAATTGCAGCTTGTAGTGCTCGCCCGCTTCTCATTAGCCACGACTTGGTGGCTCTGACTGCCCGCGACTTGATCGCCGGGCAGATAGTACTCAAAGGCAGGGAGTACTGTGGGGTAAGTAATACCGGCGGACAGGTAGGTTACGAGGGCAAGTAGTACACGAGGTACTAACAATAGAAAAGTTAGTAAAAAGCATGGTAATGATTCTTTGTCTCCGTTATACCCTAGTTCTACTTTTTTAAGCTCGCCTTGATCCACTTCCTCGTTTGAACGGTGGAAAATTTCAGACAAGGTTTCGGTTGGATATGTCCTTGATCGCTCTCTTTCCCCCCTCTCATCTTTAAACTCCCCGTGCTCGGACGTCTCTAGTCGAGGTTGAAGTGGGATGGTCATATGACTTGGCGGGCCTAGAGAACCAAAATTTCCTCATATCAGGGGTTGGGTATGGCATCGGGGAGGGGGAGCACGGGGTTACGAGTGGGGAAGGCAGAGTGTTGTCCTTATCTAGCTCCATGCTCTCCGCACTACTTTAGATTAAATCTGTTGATTCAGTTAATTCAATAGATAGATCTTACGAGACGTCATAGTCTAGCAAGTCCCCCCCATGGTCTGCTGAAAAGCCGATCCATCTTGATGGGGCGGAAGGGGGGCGGGCTGACTAGGACAACGGCGGGACTAGTACCGACCGCGGAAGGGGTAGGTAGAGGGGACTGGACGGAGGGAGAACGGCTGGAGGGAGACGATGAAGCGGGCTAGGGCCCAGTAGAAGATGAGGAAGCTGGTGAGGGTGAGGGTAAGGGTGACGAGGGAGAGGCGGGGCGGCCAGACGGGGGGGCGGGGCGGCCAGACAAGGGAGGCGAGGCGGGCAACGGCGACGGCGAAGGTGGGGGAGCGGCAGGCGGGGACGCAATGCCAAAAGCGCTCACGCTTCAGAAATGACTCGAAGGTTCACACTCCGCTGATGATGATGGAGGAGGTGAGGACAAGACTCCGTTCTCAGGCGCGGTCATAGATCAAGCGTACGGATCGACATATGATTATGGATCTAGAATATTCTTATTAGTACACGTAGAGTACGAACGGAACGACACATAGACTGTGGATCAATTGTCTTACACATGATGGCCCGGAAGCCTACGTTTGGCCTCTCTCCTCTTCCCAGCGTGATTTGCATCCTCCAAATTCCCCATTCCAGTATTTCAACCAAAGGGCACCGCCTATGTTTGGCCTCTCCCCTCTTCCCAACGCGATTCGCATCATCCGAGTTCCCCATTCCAGTATTTCAACCAAAGGGCACCGCCTACGTTTGGCCTCTCCCCTCTTCCCAACGCGATCTGCATCCTCCGAGTTCCCCATTCCAGTATTTCAACCAAAGGGCACCGCCTATGTTTGGCCTCTCCCCTCTTCCCAACGCGATCTGCATCCTCCGAGTTCTTCACTCCAGTATTCCAACAAAAGGGCATCGATGAATATCATTCTTGATTTCTCGCCCGCATTGCCACATCCTGTATCCTCGAGTTCGGCGACTCTATTGTAAGGTGTATTGGAGGACTGTATGCCGCGAGTACTGCCCCGTATTGAATAGTGTTGCTCTGATGCCCAGTCAACGGTCGAAATAAAGATGCTGGCTATTGTTCGTCCCTCGCAAGCTCTCTTTATATCTTGACCATTGCGATCTACTTCGACACCGGATGCGGACCAGGCTGGCGAGGAGAAGGCTCAGGGGATCGACCTCTTAAGACACCACCAAAGCTATGCAGTGTACAAAGTCGAAGCAAGACTAAGGTGGGACTTGAACCACCCGCACCACAATCATCTAGTTCACCCCTCGTTCCATCAGCAGACGGGTCCGGATCCCTACAATCATGAGACTTAACTCCGCAAATGACCGGCCAGGCCTGAGGTGTCCAGGAATGAGGTCCTTTCAACAGCGAGACAAATGATAGGACTCATACAATCGGTGAAGGTTGCTCGTGGCAGATATATGGGTTGTGATGATGAGGTTGTAGCCCTGATATCATGCCCTGCCAACTCGATTGACCCTCGCTGTATATGCCGTATGTCCATCTCTTCTTCCCTAACGCAAGTGGAAGTGATCTCATTGTAGTATGTCCGCCTCTTCGTGGACGCAGCTGTGATTGGTCCAGCTACCCGCGGTCCGCGCGTCTCTCCCGGCCGTAAAAGTATCTCGACGTAAGATGATGAACCCTCCTCTGTGTCCGAGTGGAATATGGTCGTGGCTGGTGAAGGGCAGGTAGACGTGGAGACGGTGGCCGTGGGCCCCGTCAGCATGATGAACATTCCGATGTCAAGACGTCCGAAAGATTGCCCGAATGTTGTTGCTGTCAGGGAACCTATGCAGGGTGATGTGGTTGATGTGTTGTCACTGACGCTGAGCTGTGAATTTATCAGCGAGATAACCAGCAACACCAGTAGTGGATGCAAGATGAGTTAACAAACCATGTTGCAAAAGCAACATCTCAACACCCTGTTCTCATCAGCTGTCTGCTCATTCACGGTCATCATCGGACTGGTCATGCGTATGTCCATCGTGAAGTGCTGGGGCGGGATCCGGGCAATGAAGGCACGCAAAGAAGGCACGCAAAGAAGGATTTTAAGCCAACCGTCCTCACCCTTAGCTTCCATGGTTGGAGCTTCCATAGTTGGCCAGAAAGCGCCCATTCTAAGGCGTCGGAATCTGGGCAATGAAGGCGCGCAGAGAAGGCTTTTAAACCGACCGTCCTTACCCCTTCGACCAGTAGATCGGGACCAATGAATGGGTTCTCTAGCCAGAGAGTGTCCATCCTAAACTGTTGGGATTTGGGCAATGAAGGCACGCAGAGAAGGCTTTCAAACCGACCGTCCTCACCCCTTCGACCAGTCAATCGGGACCAATGAATGGGTCTCTAGCCAGAGAGTGTCCATCCTAAACTGTGGAGATCTGGGCAATGAAGGCACGCAGAGAAGGTTTTTAAACCGACCGTCCTTACCCCTTCGACCAGTAAATCGGGACCAATGAATGGGTTCCCTAGCCAGAGAGTATCCATCCTAAACTGTTGGGATCTGGGCAATGAAGGCACGCAGAGAAGGCTTTTAAACCGACCGTCCTTACCCCTTCGACCAGTGAATCGGGACCAATGAATCGGTTATCCAGTAGTATGCCTTCGAAGATCATTTAATGGCCAGATAGTGTCCATCTTAAGGTGTTGGTATCTGGGCAATGAAGGCACGCAGAGAAGGCTTTTAAACCAACCGTCCTCATCCATAGCTTCCATGGTTAGAGCTTCCATCCTAAGGTGTCGGGATCTGGGCACACAGAGAAGGATTTTAAGCCAACCGTCCTTACCCATAGCTTTAGTTGATGGCCAGGAACATATATTCGTCCTAGAGGTGTCAGGAGTTGGACAATGAAGGCACTCGCTTGTTCGTTCATAATAGGCGGCAAGTTGTTTGTTCCGCCCCGTTCTTGCCTAAATTAGGATGTTGTGGTGGAAGGAGGGTGATTTGCCGCCGGAGATAGCGGCTAAACGAGTCATAGATGTAAGTTATTGTGAATGGGGAAAGGGGTGAGAGGAAGGAGGTGTTTGATAGTCGTGGGTGGAGGAAGCAGGACCGAAGATTGGTGGACCGAAGGTTGGAGGACCAGCGTTGTTCGTTGCGACGGCTCAGTTTGATCGAGGTGTTTGCTTGTGGAGTGTCGAATCAGTGTGCAGGAGATCGGGTTGACTGGTACTGGATATTGTTCGGGAGTTGGTGCTTCGAGGCACGTGTTTAGTCTGACATTGCGACATTCTTGTATTTCAAGTTCAGTCACAAGCTTCTCTCCGGCAACGGCACCTTCATGAATACCTTACCCATCAACATTGGCAGGCAATGATTTGGAACATGGATCTGACACGTGAGTGTTTGAACTTGTACATGTGTGGTGGCTGACTTCGAACATTTGGCTGCGTCTCCTATCGTCACGTTACCCTCCCGACTTCTGCTCATTCGGACGTTCCCGATAGACTCTGAGAGATGAAGACAAGTGTTTTGGCAATACGTGGAAGAGGTGGTTGTTGTTGGAGTTGGAGACGGTGCCTCTGCCTCAGTGTCCAAGCCTGCTTGGTTCAAGAATCTGCCCAAGCAAGCGAACCCTTCAGCATTGACGATGCCAGTCTCATATCGGACCATACCTACTCTCAAAAGTGACGAGCAAGACGTATACAATGTGTGAGGTGGTGTATGTCTAAGCGGGCTTGGTGTGTTGGAGCCGGGCTCAAAGGGCTCAAGAACTTGCCCAAGCAAGCGCACTCCTCGCCATTGACTGTACAAGTCCCATATCCGGCCATGCCTACTCTCAGAGATGACGAGCAAGACGTACACACTGTGTGTGGGGTGGTCATCGTTGGGGAAGCGAGCTGCGTGTGTCGGAGGCACTTGGACTCGAGAGCCCGCTCAGTGATGCGAATTCCCGGTACAGTCTCACGTCTCGCCGTGCCTATTCTCAGAGATGACCAGCAGAATACATACGATATCTGAGAGAGGTGGCGGTCTTCGGGGCAGTCTCCTTGTTTGTGAGAGTCAGCTGGGCTTGTGGACAAGCCAACCTCTCCGTGTCACTAACGATACCATCATCGTATCCCACACAGCTATCCAATATATCTATCGGTCTGGCCCACTTTCAGAGACGAGGAGGAAGATGTATGCAATGTGTGGGGGATATGGGTATCAGAGAATGACCGGAATATGGCAACGACCCAGCCGAATGTCTCGGCCCAGTCTGTCTCCAATAAACACACATCATTACGCAAAACCGTTATAATGCAGAACACAACACAAAAGACTTCAATGCGCAAATCTGTCCGTTGGAAATTCTTGCTGTTTTTTACCGGATTGGGGTACATGCTTGACGAACGTCTGTTGGAGAAAGATGGTTCTTGACGCACTGGCCGCGCTCAGTGTTGCGAGCTCTGTCGTCCAATTCGTTGACTTTTCTGTCAAGGTAATCTCGAAAGGCAACAAGTACTACAGGAGCACGGACGGAGCATTAGTAGAGAACACTGAGCTTGTCGCCACTGTTGAGACTTTCCGTCGCCTCAATGACGGCTTAACAATGTCATTATGGGCTCTATCACTGGCAAAATCCTTGTCAGATGAGGAGAAAGCTCTTCAAAGCGTAGCTCAGAACTGCATAGACTCAGCATTAACACTAAGAGAGACTGACGATCGATTGAGGGTTGCAGGGAAGACGACGAGATGGAAAAGCTTTCGGCAAGCATTAAAGACCCATTGGAGCAAAGCGGAGATAGAGCAGATGCTAGAGAAACTTCGGTCCGTAAGAGGGGAGCTTGTCATCCATCTTCTCTTCGTGATCTAGTAAGTAGCTGTTTCCCTTGACTTGTCGCCAATGCTGACGTGCACGCAAAGCAACCAAAGACTACTCCAGGCCAATGGATACGTAGACCAGAACAAGAGTCTAGATAATCGCATTTTGGAGGCGATACGAGATTCACCTCCAAGTCGAGGAAGCAGATAGCCGAGCTGTCAGTAAGCCTTAGTAAAGCCTCACCGATGAGTAGATACGGGGTCATCGACGAATGGCATAATCGGAATCAGTCAGACATAGTTAAGTTATTGGGGACCTTCTCAGGATTGGCCAGAGAGGATGAACACACAAGGATCGTGGGACTGGTTTTGCACAGCCTGAATTGCCCACAACTGAAAGAGCGACATTCTAGGATAATTCGACCTCATCGGGCGACTTTCGAGGGTTTTGAAGCGTGACTTCAGCAGAGGTGTGCCATGGGCAAACTTTGTTAAATGGTTAACCAGCGGTGACAGCACTAAATCTCTGTACTGGGTGAATGGAAAGGCTGGTTCGGGAAAGTCTACTCTGATGAGGTACTTGTATGACAATCCGCGTACAAAAGAATACCTGCAGGGCTGGGCTGAACCGAGGATGTTGGTCACCGCCGGCTCTTTCTTCTGGAATCCTGGAACTGACATCCAGAAATCCCTGACTGGGCTTCTACGGTCATTGCTTTTTGAGCTATTGCAAGAGAGACCGGCATCAGCCAAAGCAGTCAATCCATGGCGCTGACAATCAAATGAACTGGGTGCATTAAACTCCCAAATTGGACAGGCAGAGAACTCGAAGACGGATTTTGAAACCTGTGCCAAAGAGCACAAGACTGGGTAAAAATGCCTCTTCGTTAATGGCTTGGATGAGTTCGAGGGGAATGATACAGCTCGCGCCGAACTCATTAAGTTCTTCGAGATTGTCTCATAATTTTCACACGTTAAGATCTGTATCTCAAGTCGTCTCTAGCTCATTTTGAAGATGCCTTCAGAAGCCGACCTTCTTTCCGCCTTCAAGATTTGACACACAATGACATTCGCAACTTTGTACAAAGTGGACTAGTAGAAAACGAGCGTTTCGTTAGGCTCAAGGACTGGTAACCAAAGGGCTGCGCTGAAATTGTGGCGGATGTTGTTGACAAAGCCCACGGAGTATTTCTTTGGGTTAGACTTATGGTACTCGATCTCTTGCATGGCCTCCGAAACCAGGACGGGATTGAAGATCTGCGTAGAAAACTCAAAGCCTTGCCCGCGGTCCTTGAGGAGTACTTCTCGCACATGATGAGCACCCTGGACAAGTCCTACCTTAATCAAGCTTGTTACCTATCTAAGGTGGCCAAAACAGCATCTTCCAAGCCATCGCTCATGACCTGTTCCTTTTTGAATGAGGAAGACCCAGACTACGCGATCAAGGCTCTGGTCACTCCACTTACTGAAATGGACCTTCACGCACGGTGTAAATCAGCGGAACGGCGCTTGAACAGCCGCTGCAAGGGACAACTCGAAGTCCATCATCTAGAAAACGAGTCTTTGTACTTCAGTGGGGAGGTGGACTTCTTACACAGGAGTGTGAAAGATTTCCTTTGTACAGGCGTCTTGAGTCATTTGTTTGCAGTTACGGAGTATGAAGCATTCGATGTCAATCCGGAGCTGTATAAATCATTGCTTACGCAGATGAAATCCAAAGATAAGTATTTAGTAAGATATTGGATTCATTACAACCTATAGCAAGCAGTTAACAGCGAAAAATTCTGAGAATAATCGCTGCAAGACACGTATCCTATATCATCGAATGGACTAAACATAGAAACAGAAAACTCGCACGACATATATGGTCGCCAACACACAAAAAAACCCTCGCACGATGTAAACATACCTGGTCGAGGAAATATTTCGTCTAAGATACATTTCACCACAGACTACTCCAAGGTAGATAGGTAATTCATTCGAACCAGTAGTACTTGATAATCCTCTACTTCACAGCAACAACCATCATACCAAATCACGCTCCATCCCATACCTCGCCATTCCCACTACCACCAAAAACCCCACAACCTAGCTTATTTATCTACCTCCGATTTTCCACTCTACTTAGAATAATCGCAGTTCCCAGCGGAGGTGGGGGGACCTCTTCGTCGCCGCATTGGCAGTCTGGGGGAGGTTAGTTGTGGGAAGGTGTTTTCGGAGGGGTGATTGGGGATTTGAATTCGGGTGGTGGGAATGAATGCAGGTTTGCGGGGAAAGTGAGTGCTTGAGGTAATGTGTAAGTATTTAAATGGGAGGGACTTACAGGCTACGCCTTCGGCAGTGATCATATACACGCAGCCTGACTGGCGAGCAATGACTTTCGGGTCATCGATAACTGGAGCAGCGCTTCCCAGAGCCAAGAAGAGGCACAGAGCTAGGAGGGGGCTGGAAGTGTGCATGGTGGTGTTGTGTAGTAGAGCAAGGACCAGAGTTTGGCTTCTTGTTGGTTATGGAGGTATTTGGGTTGCTTTGTTGTGATTTGTATTGAGGAAAAGGTCGCAGGTATGCCACGCCTTTATACCTTGAGGAAGACCCAGGCTTATGCTCAGCTTTCTGCAGACATGACGACATCGATCAACTTGATCCCTCAGAACTGTGAAGCCATCCAGTAATATTTCGATATGCTGAAAAATGTTGGACATCAGGTCGCGTTGTTGCAGGGATCGACTAGTTTCGTCAACCTGCGACAGAGAGCTCGTGTGCGTTGAAAACTTCTGAGCAGATGCTGACGACTGACAGGGGTGACTGTCGATCCTAGAGATCTTCGAAGCCTGGTTGGAATTCCAAAAAGATCACCCTCTCACCAACTGAACTGGAGCTTCTTGATCCTTGCGGCTGTGAGAAGTGTTGCCTATATTGGCCCACATTGAGTCATTGAGACCGTTATCTAGCATGGTAGAATTCCGAGCCCCTCTGAGACTGTGAACGTGGTGATTGAAGGTTCAATCCCCCTGAACGTGATGTATTGTCATCGTATGTGCTGAGTGGCAAATGTGCTTTTCGGTATGCTAAATTAGCGTTACTTCATGGCAGCGACGCTGTGAACGAACTAGATGAGCAAATTCTTGCATCATTTTGGGGGAATCTTGTATGGTGTTGGTTGCCTGATGGGTTGCCTGATGTTTCAAGCCCAAAGTATTTTTCACACGTGTAGCTTTGATCCGAGTATAACCGACTTACAGGCTCTCGCATTCACATTGATTGATGGATATTCCACATGCACCTCCACGTTTCACTGTCAATTTTTCAAGCGCGTATTGATTATTTGGGGTTTCTCTTTAGCACTTGCTCCAGTCTCACATCTCGCTTGACAGACATCTTTATTAGGCACTAGAGCTCATCTAGTTTGAACGTGTGAGAAAGTCAGTTCCTAACGAATTGCTGAAAATATTTGTTCTCGTACTCGCCAAGCTTGTGGGTCTCCAAGGACAACTTTATCGCCGAATCCTACGAGTATGGTTGCGCATAGTCTCAATTGTGGGAGTCAGGCACTTAGGCATCCAAAAGTTGGGGGCCTTGGCTGACAATGGGGTCGATGGATGTTGTTCCAGATGGTATATTTGGCAGGTGGTTCAGCAAACGTTTTAGTAAGAATCCGTAGGGTGACCTCGCTAAGCGCAATACGTCATTTAATCGTTGTGCTTACGTGGTCACATAGCAGGCTTGTGCATTATCTGTGGGAGGATGAACGACGCTATTGAGGCTTCCAACACCGTAGAACCAATTGAGATCTCTTTTGCTGCCGCAATTGGTTGTAGGGTCCTGCGCTGAGATTCTTATTGATCCTGCGGGAAGAGCGCCACGGACGCCACGTACTCCCAACGGCCTTAGGCTTGTGGTAGATGGGCCTCCTAAAGAATATTGTTAATTAGTGGCGCAGCTGTGGATCTTTTGAAACAAAAGGTGCGTTCGGGTCAGCTGTTGGAATTGATTGACTCCTACAAGAGGTGACCCTTGCGACGTTGGGTGCCCGTAGAATACCGAATATTGAGGACCTCGCGCTAGATGGAACGCCTAATGGTCAACGGCATATCCAGTGAAGACTGGCTATGTAACTTAGATGAGGACAGTGGTTCGCATATTCATAGTAAGGCCTATTTAGTGATGTTGACGTTCCAGTCCGATCGTAAATCTGCACAACGCATCTGCGAGTTTCCGGCTTGGTCTGTCTTGGGTGCTCCTTGTGGTCTGAGTAGTAATTGTGCAGGTATCTCAACGAGTGAATAGACTCTAGGCAGCCAGGAGGCCGAATCTATACACCAATAAAACGGTCCAAGTGAGAACTGCCAGCGCTGAGGTTCTGGCGTTGGCTTTCCCGCTAATTAATCTCGCAGTTGAACTTGAGGAGACTAGTCCGTTCGATGGGAGAGCTGACCAAGAACACGAGATAAGCATTAAACGCTAACTGACGTCCGCGCCCAAGCTCAAACACGTCTTGGGCTCTTGAGGATGAGCGTTAATAATCGTTCGTAAAATGTCTGGTATCTAGTCGCCATCATCAGCCGCGTGGCCGAGGTGGACCACAACGTATCTTGCAGCGAAATAGATGTTGTACATCATCGCGGCTTGAGAGCTCCGTTCCACCGTATCAGCTTGATTGGTGCTTGATGCATCGATCCATATCATTGTTGGCCCATCAATTCTGCGGCGCAGATCCGAGAGTGTTAGTTGAAGATCTTCGGTGGTTTGGACGAAGACCGTATTGCCAAGGAAGAGTGTATCTGTTTTAGTGCCTACCCAGACATATGATATCGCCACAAAGTCCAAGTCATGGTCCTCAAGGTCAGTGACTGTCATACCAGCAGGGGTAAGTTCCAGTCCAAGGTCGGTCTTTGGAGTCATGCGGTTACTTGGAGCTATTACCAACAATCGAATACTGGTTGGGTTGGTAGCATTAGGTATAAGCGTGCAAGCTCGGCGGCTGAAATGGTAACCAATCTATTTGCCATCTTCTTGATACCGATTCTCGGAAGTCGGCCACGTTAGCAGAAGCGACGAGAGCGAGCTCACTGAAGAACGGTGAAGCTGCCTGATCAGAGGGGTGAACAGGGCTAGAAGGGAGTGAAGCAATGAACCCTGCCTGCATAAAGGCAGCGAGGCTGACTAGATAACCAGAACAAGAGCGTCGCAAAAAGATGTTGTCTCCAAGTACCTTAATACGTCGGCAAATCCAAACCCCGCCCCGCTGGCCCCTAGGAGAGATCATCTATCAAATAAACACACCCCTCAAGTGAGCACCCGTGGGGCTGAGGCCTAGAGCGCCCTTGAAGGCAATGCTTTTAATCCCTAGATGGGAAAGCTCCGGGGACTGACTTTGTTGCCTAGCACTTAATCTTTAGGGCCTCTCTCTCTAAGGGACCTTTAGGGTAAGCTTCTGGTCTCAACCCTACGGAGGTTCACTTGAGGGGATAGGAGCGTTGACCCTGGGCTGGCCTTAGGTGTCAATTACAGATCGACAGCAGTGCTCGGTAGGTATATCCTGGAATCACCTCTAACAAAACAAAACTTCATGATCTATGCGATTGGGCTGGTTTGGAGGCTGAGACAATACTGGCGGTAACACTGGAGTGTTGCGCTGCTGTCGCAATAGGCTGGTACATCTATTAGCTAGGAGCTTCTCCTAAGTATAAGGCTCACAGACCTACGAATCCAGCACCAAAGATCGATTAAATGATGCCCTTTAATATTTGGAGTCTTCTTATTATTATCTGTCATCAATGCAGCAGCTTCAAAAAGTCGCCAAGCCGCTAGATTGGTTTAATAAGCGAGACGTTCCATTGAGAGGTAAGATTTTAGTGCTCCTCTGATCAGGGTGGAAGACTGGCATTGTGAGGCTATACAGAATCTCATTGGTTGGCCGAGAAGTCAGCCCTAAGTCCCCACTCCTCACTGCCGTCAATCCATACTAGTGCTGGGAGCATGGGCTGCGACAGGGAGCGGAGGCCCATCACCGAGGACCCCTCCATCTGAACGACAGGATATCTGGGGCATAATGACTGAGCTATGTGGATGTAGATACAGACGTGGGTGGCTAGAGCAAGGTTGCAGCTCAAAGTACTGTTAAAGTGCCGAAAAGAAGATGCGGAAGGAATAGATCACAGAGACGAAAAGGAGTGATGAATGAATTCGGCGCTAATTTCCCCGCCATACCTACCGGCGGGACTGCTAGTTGCCGCCGGCGACGATGCTATCGAGCACTAAGCCCCAACTAGATTGGGGCCAATTACCACAAGATTAAGGTATGTATCACTGAACTCGTCAGTCCAACTCCTTCGAAACCCTTATGATGATTGCTCGCTACTAAATGCTGCACAAAGGGGCTTAATGCCACCCTACTGTACAAGGTACGCCCATGCTTGTTGTCTCGGGCGCTGTTCATCAGAAAGAACCTACAGCATGATCTGACTACCTTAGGAGATAGTCTCGCTGCTTGTATTTTCAAATTGAAGAATAAGATACCAATACGTTAGGACTAATCTAGCTCATAAGGGTCTCTACTGCAGACTCTTGAGGACAGTGGACCCATTCGTTCGATAGATCATACTTCAGCGCAAAGCAGATTGGGTCCTTTGGGGGCATCACAACGACCAAACCAATGAGGCACTTACGGCCTCCTGAATACTCTAATAAGTATTCTACTATAGATAACAGATATCTGAATCTAGGCCTTCTGCGCCTTTAGGAGTCTGAAAAGATTGAGGACTGCAAGTCCGACGCAGTTTAGCGTGCACCCTGCATATGCTCCGATTAGTCACCACTATAAACTTGTTAGCATGCATGAAGCCAATATCCTAAATTTGAGTCCTTCGTCTTGCTGGTAAAGTGGTCATGGGATCATCAAAAAAAATGATGAAGTACGTGCCTTATCCAAGCATTCTGGGAAGGGTTTCCTGTCCATGTTTCTTAGCTGGCCTCCTCTTCTGTGAAATACCCCAGAAACGACGGAAATCGCCATGGCCATATCACACATCCTACAGCTGGTTGGCGTACTTGTCCTTGCTCTATTGCACCTCCAACCAGGCACTTCCGCAACTGCGGCTCCACAATATCCCCGCAACAATGATGAAAATTGCAAATGTATGCCCGGCGATGCTTGTTGGCCGTCTACAGAAGACTGGACAGCCTTGAATAGCTCTCTCGGCGGAAAACTAGTTGCAACTGTCCCAATTGGATCACCATGCCATGACCCAACCTATGTTGAGGCTGATTGTCTATCTCTGCAGCAACAGTGGTTCATGCCAGAAGTACAGTAAGATTCCTCGGACGTCTAAGCTGATTTAGATCCTCTATTCCCTTGATTTTGCTGAATGTGCAAGTATCTCACAGTTATGAAACATCTTCTTCCGTCATGGCTACCTTCTTCGCAAACCATAGCTGCGATCCATTTACTGCTGAAAGTTCACCCTGTATTATCGGCGTGTATGTTCGCTATGCCATTGATGTTACCGAAGCGCAAGACATTACTATCGGACTTGCCTTTGCACAAGAGAGGAACATTCGGCTGGTGATCCGTAATACAGGCCATGAGTACGTGCGAGTGTTGTCTCTACTTCAATACCCTCTTAGTTCGAGTTTATACTGACGCAATGGTATGTCCAGCTATTTGGGCAAATCAACAGGAGATGGCGCACTGGCTATATGGACGCATCATCTCAAGGACATTGACTTCCTAGACTATCAAAGCGCGTATTACACCGGCAAAGCCATCAGAATGGGTGCGGGAGTGCAGGGATTCGAAGCATACGCTGCCGCAGACAAGGAAGGACTGAACGTAGTCGGCGGCGAGTGTCCCACAGTGGGGTTAGCAGGTCTGTGTCATTATTTAAATTTTGCTTCTACTGATTCTTAACTCTAACCATCGCAATAGGCGGATATACCCAAGGCGGAGGCCACTCTGCACTGACTTCACGGTACGGAATGGCCGCCGACCAAACTCTGGAATGGGAGGTCGTCTCTGCGGACGGGACATTGCTTCGCGCCTCTCCTACGGAGAACCCGGACCTGTACTGGGCGCTGAGTGGCGGCGGTGGAGGGACGTATGGTGTAGTATATTCTTTGACTTCGAGGGTCTACGAAGACCAGCCCGTATCTGGCTTAAACCTCAGCTTCACAAGCGCAGGGGTAACAGAAGATGTCTTCTTCAGCATGATAGGATCGTGGCACACGCATCTTATTCCCATTACGGATGCTGGATGCTATGCTCTCACGCTCGTCACACAGGATTCTTTCACGGTTTCTCCTGTCCTTTGCTCTGGGGTCTCCACCACGGATCTGAAGGCTCTCATGGCACCATTTACGGATGAACTTTCACAAGCCGCTATTAATTACACAGTGGACTACTCCGATTATCCAAGCTACTTGGCTGGGTACACAGGACTGATTTCTCCGGCGTATGTTGGAGATTCCATAGGTCTCTCGCAAACAGGGGGGCGTTTAATTCCTCGATCTGTCATTGAGACGAACAATGATGCACTCACCGCCGCCGTAAGGAATCTCACAAACGATATACCTGTAATCTACGTCGCGGTGAATGCTTCCAAGACGGCTACTGGTCAGCTCAACAATGCAGTAAGACACTTTGTGCTGGCATCTGTTGTTCATCCTTAATAAAGCTAACAGGTCCTTCCTGCGTGGAGAGACGTCCTTCTGACCGTCGTCCTTTCATCGTGGGTCCCCTTCATTGAACACTGATGCTAAAGGAATGGCGCTGACTTCTTCATGCCTGGCCTTGAAGAACCTGGAACGAGACAGCCCCATGGTCAGAGGAGATTGCCTTGCAACAGAAGATGACAGATTATTGGGTCCCTCAGCTGACCGCGCTAACACCCGGTGGCGGCTGCTATCTGAACGAGGTCAGTGTTATGATGAAATGCAAACCTGAGATTCCAATATGCCCAAGCTAATGCTGCCTCGCATCTAAAACAGGCCGATTTCAATCAACCAAATTGGCAGCAGACGTTTTATGGCTCCAACTACGACAAGCTCCTTGCCGTTAAGAACGAGTATGATCCAACCAACCTCTTCTATGCGACCACTGCTGTGGGGAGCGAGTATTGGAATGTTGAGACGGATGGACGGCTTTGCAAGGCTTGATGCGGCGATGACGGAGAGTCGTGGATGTACACATACTGAAAGCTCTTCAACCATGCTTCGAAGCTTGTGAAAAATAATGATAAGCCAATGGGGGTTGGACATAAAATTTTCTCTTACGAATTAAATCAATATCATCATTATTATATTTAGGTTTTCCCTTTCTCTACAATACGTCTAAGGAAAACAGAAAAGAGTAGAGTTGGAGAATAACGCTGGCTTTATAATGCTTAATTGGTATGTTTTTATTTAATTCTAATTATTCAATTCGCTATTTCTAATCTTCCGCTTGCTGTGTTAAACGACTTCACTACAGTACTACAGTATAATTGCAGTGCTGTAGTATTTTCAGCATGGTAAAAGGCGTGGAAGTCTTTTTGTAATTATGAGTCGTTGCGTACCCTAAGTTTTCGCTTCCAATCCGTTATTACAAAACGTGCTAGGAACATCCTCTGACCTTTTATTACTGTCTCTTCAAGAGTTGCGCCAATTTTCAAGTTGACTTTATTAAAGACATTTTCAATCTTTGTTCGAAAGAAAGCAGTTTTCTCAACCGATATCCAGATTCCCAATTCAAGAAGCGCAGAAGTCGCCGGGTTTGAAAAGAGCCACCGATCCCAGTCCCGTAATGCCTCAAATTTGATCGCATGTCTGAGATACTTTATGGCGGACCTGTCATGAGGCCCAACACCGTCTGCCAATAGCTTGTCGAAAAGTTTCTGATGGTCTCCTGGGGTCCTAAGGACACTAGATCGGTACAGTAGCAGTATTTGAGCAAACTGCAACTTATTGTTTGGTATTATGTTGAAGTCATGGAACCACGAATCAGGGGTATCGTCGAAGACACATCGGGCAGAAAGGCGAGAGTCAATGCCAATAAGCCAGATCTTACCAGGCCCCCCACGAAGGCCAATATAGATCGAAGCTCCCAAGCCTCGTGAACAGCAAAGGATCCTATTCCTGGGATCCCACGATGCAATCTCCTTATTCACAAATAATTCCAAAATCATACCGCGTTGCAGCACCTCCTCTGGTAGGTCGGGAATACAGAAGCGATATACCGAAGTTGGTCCAGCCTTTGGAGTAACGTCATCTTGCGCGATGTATATAGTTTTGGTCCTGATGTTGCCAATGACACCTTGAACATTACCGGTGGGAATGAGCTGGTGCGGATAGCACCTACGGTAGTAACCTCCCTCATTCCGGAGAAGATATACTCCAAGTGGTCCTCGAGCGTCAGTCACATCTTGACAATCGAGAGTAGCAAGGAACATTCCAGAGTGTATCTCAGTGTCCCCCGGGCCACGCTCCACTTGGAGGATAGGTAGAGATATGCTTACGCCCCTGCTGGTCATAGAGAACGGAGGTTGAGTCTCATAGTCACTGACAAGACAAGAGAAAGGGCTGATATTGCGAGACTCTGCGAACCACTCAGGTGAACCTGCTAAGAGTCCGCAACCGACATTGTCGACGGCCATCGGCGCCTTCCAAGCAAACAAAGATTGATCATCGAAGTACTTCATTATCTCTGTCTGCAAGCGAATGAATGCCTTGTGTCTCTCACCATATATGAGAGGCATATTGACTCCAAACAAGCCCATCAGACAGTATGCAAGGTCTTCAACTCTTGTAGTCTCCCTCTTAGAAGCCCAGGACATTCTCTTCGCGATAGAAGACAGTGCAGGGTCTCCGCCATCGAGGACTTCTCTATCAATACCTGTTTTCTCGGCTATGAAATCTCTGAAACCTGATCTGGTTCCCATGAACCGCCAGGTCTGATCAAAGAAGACAACACGCGATGGCGCGATGAGCTCCTGTAGGGTCCATCCTCTAGTGAACCATTTGCTTTTAGCAAATGCCGAATCTGTTTCTATAGAAACATGATGGCCAGCGTGCGGTACGTCTCCTAAGTATGCATAGCAAAGCTGATCTTTGTACCAATGAAACATAGAATTGATGGCTTCGGAGAGTTCGGTGCTGGCCGTTTTATCGATACAGCAGGTATCGCACCAGATATACCAGATACCATCCTTTTCAGCTTGCAAAACGCATCCTAAGATTTTTAAGAAGCCTTTCTTAATGTTTTGAAAACTATATAGAGGCTTCCCATTGACAACCTGCATTTTTGTAGAGTTTAGCAAGATCGTGGTATCTTTCTGCTGCAGTTCTTGAAGCGTGATCTCTTCATCTTCCCATCTATGCGAAAGAATGGCGTATCGAGGAAGATCTTTCTCATCAAAACTTTCGAGATTGAAAGTAGATGTACTTATGAGGCGCATTCTCGATCAACGAAGCATGCGCCCTTTTGTCCTAGAACCTTACTAGGCAAGTTGAAAGTGGACACAATAGAATCACGTGTCACGACCCTAAATAGAATTGGTTGATAATCCAAAGGGTGGGTCGCCGTCATACACGATGGATCGCGCCTTCCATACGTGATGGGTGAGGTTATGGCGGATCGAATGGTAAGTCAAATGAAGGTATGTAGATAGTTGACAGTGGGAAAGGGAGGGCCCGAAGATATTGCTGCTGTCGCTAATGCCATCTCGCGACTTCAGTGCTACGCCTGGGGGGCCAGTCCAGGATAGAGGAGAGTGACAAGATAAAAGATTGCCCAATGTATGCCTTCAGCGCCCAGCTAGCCTGGCGCTGAACAGCCCGAAATTGGCATGACAAAAATTGGAGATGAAATCTGGTTTAATCGGTGGATCAATCGATCACGCAAACTAGATGTGGTGGGGGAAAAGAGTAGGTTGCCTGGTTTTCAGAGGCCTGCCTAGGCAACGCTGCTTTCTGACTCAGCACAGAAATACCGCCCTCAGCAAAGCTTTCCATTGGGCGCCTCTGGGGCGCACAGCGGAGCTGCAACGTACCCTCTCTTGATTTTCGGATTGCTCTTTGGCAATCATGGCGCAGATTGGGCGTTGGTACAACCGGCTTACTGGGGACGCAACCCAGGTCCCCACGGCCAAGGGAAGTCGCTGGACTCACGCAGAGCGTATGCGGTGCGTCTGCGCTTGAGAAGGTCTGGAGTAGCACCAACTCACATAATGTCGTCATAGTTACTACCATTTATGATGTTCATATTACTAGCCCCTCGATAACTTCCTGGATGCTGGAAGAAGGGGCTGTCAGAGAAAATGATTGGTAGAATTTCCCACGGGATTTGCTGAGTGACGCTGGTCGCATTCCGGTTTAGACTCAGGCAGAAAAGGAGTGTTCTGCCTGGAGTACACCTGTAGATCCAATATGCTGTAGATAACCCCCTTCGAGTCTTCTGGAACATCTTTTAACCCGGGTATCAGTGATTAAGACCTAATGCGTCTACGCTTTCTTGATCAAATTTTTGAGACTGATTCAGCAGGAGTATCAATAATTAGATCTCAGAGTTGTTGCTTGTACCTTCAGTCATACGCATCAATTTCAATGCACATGATAAAGCTTGTGAAATGGTAGCAGTCTGTTGGTTGGCAGTAGCTTTGACTCAGCCCACAGCTCTGCCGTACCTACAGAGTGAAAATGTAAGTCTTGATATGCGCTGACCTTTGGCGTAAAAGCCCTAACCCTGATTTCAGATAACCTGGAGCATGCCTCTGTTTTCGGGGTACTATTGCGCCTGGACTGTAGCTTTTTACCGGGTGCTTTAGGCGATAGGCCCCTAATATACGGAGTACTAAGTTCTTGGAATCTTGGGGCTCCCTAGTAATAGCCCCGCAGCGGGTGTTGTCTAGGCGCCCCTCTGGGGGTAGGCTCACAGGGCTGAATCCTTGATACGCTAATATCGTAAGCGCAAATTAAGACTTACTTTAGTACATTTTCACCCTCCGTACTTAACGGCGACTTGCCAGCCAAATATCGATGTGTATTTTGCAGTCTTTCTTCTCCGCTCAATAATTGGACAATATTCGGATTCTATTTCACATGGTCTTAACTGCGATCCTACTGCTGACAGCGAGCAACTTAAAGTCGTTGTTGTCGAAATAGTGAAGGTCTCTTTGAACCGAGCCTTCGGTACCAGATAGTAAATCCCAGCAACCCGTCTTGAAAGCCCAAGTGAAAGAAGTATTTGGAAGATGCTGCACCTGGTTTGGGTGAACCCAGTGCAGCCGGGGAAGTCCACGCAATTCCGACTCGCCTGCTTAGCAAGGCGCTGGCCGTTTGCCTAGCGGCTACACGGTGCACGGCAAGGCTTATTAAGTGGCATAATAAGGGAGGGTTCGCTTAACACCAGACACCTTATTTGCTAGTCCTGCTAAAGTCCCTAATCTTGCTGACCTTGATCCCGATTGTATCGAATCCGACAGCTTACCCTTTACGAAATGAATTAATAGTTGGCATGATTCCCAACTGATATTGTTTCTGGAAGTTGCTCCGCCCCTTTCTTAGTATGCTGCTTGTCTAACGCTTTGCGCTTGAAATGTTCTCAGCCAGGAAGCTACGTTAATGATAGTTGAATTGCAGTATACTGCAAACTACCACAAAATCTTCCCGTGGAAAAGTTTGTCAGGTGTTACGGAGTTCTCCATTCATGTATCTCGATCTGCTCGCTGCGCCCGACTTTTGTGATGGTGGCTTTTTCGCTAAAGTAGCACTCACCGCGGTCACAAGATTCAACCTGGGCGAACGCCCTATCGGACAAATATCACCCCGGGCCAAGACCCTTCAGCTGCATCGAGCCTGTCCTGCAAAGATATCTGGCGAATCAGTGCACTAACATCCTACGCAAGTTGCGAGACCTTTCAGCCGTACGACAAGTTGACGGGGGGGGTTATAGCTTCAGACGTCACTCATAGCCTACCCCAAACATTGATAAATCTCATGTTAGCACGATTTCCTCCCGTTTCATTCTCCTATCTATCAGACCAACCGCCTACCAACTTATGTATTGATCTTTCTTGCCTGAAAAGCTTCTTGCAATTCACTGAGTGGAGAGGTGCATCACGTTCAAGGGCTGGCTTCAAATATTATTTGACTACGCCTGAGAATCTCGCTCGAGATCGTCCTCTCAGAGACATTTCAGACTTCTTAGCCAACAAGCTCCGTCATCTCAACAGATGGCGAGTTCTGCTTCTCTCCTCGCCTCTGTCCCCAACGGCCACGGTATCCTCTTTAACCGCCTCATCCTCTTCGCGCTCTCCATTGCTGCTCTTACAGTTTATGCCACAACTTACTCCATTTATCACAACCGCATTGAATCCACAGGCGCCTTCGCGCCCTCACGCGACTCCCTTCTGATTGTGAATGGAGTATCCCTCCTCCCCTCGACCATCTCAATCGTTTGGTCATTAATCCATCTCTCCATCTTAGGCCGCAGGCTACTTCACGCACACCGCCAGAATAGCCGTCATCTTACCACCGCCGACGAGGGAAGAGCGGCATGGGACTTAAGAAGGGCGGTTATCCACCCGGTCTGGTCGCTTATTGCAGACGGTCATTGCTTTGCGCTTTTTGTGGTGGCAGCGGTGCTCACAGGGGTGAAGGTGACCGAGTGGAAGAACGGGAAGGTGGATTACGGATCCGAGGGCATGAGGCAGGTTAACCTGGGAGCCTGTCCAACCTTCGATCCGGCAACCGGGAAGCTCGATTACTGGTGCGAGCAGGCTTGGAACGAAGTGGTCAATTTGAGCAACTCTGGGACTAGCATCTTGGGCACTCTTGCGGACGTCTACGTTTACCTACATCCTTTCCTCCCTTCTGTCTCCCATCTTCCTACATACATCTCCTTCCCATATCCGCTACACAAGCGCAGACTGACTGACATTTATCCTCTTCTTGCTATACGGTAGCGGAATCCACCTCGGCCGCGTCCTTAATGCATGCTATGACTTGTACCTACTTCGCCGCCATCATTACGTGGAAGAGACTCATTCCAAGCGTTGTGCAGATGACAGTACAGCCGATTGTCATTCATACCAGACCCAGGAGGTCGAATTAGAGCGGTATCAGAGAAAGGACGAGGCACTGAAAGGACCGGTATCTGATGCGAGTTAGGTTTGGCGGTGTCGAGTGGGGCACTGATACGATTGATGTCATGATATCCCTTTGGTGCTCAACCCTGCGTATGTGTCGGGAGTCCGGGAGCCTTGTTTCGAAGTTGATCTACGGTTATTTCCATCTCACGTTATTAGAAGCCACGACTGATAGTTCTTTTCAATATGTGGAAGCGGTATGATAGTCTTCTTTGATCATTTCAAGGACTGTGCTTTTGGGCTGGTTTGCCGGTAGGCTGTTTGCAAGAAACACTCGAACACTCGGTTTAAATGTTGCTGATATCGCTTGTCGAGCGGACAACAGCGACTACTCAGCTGGGGAAGGGAACTCTTTTAGCCGATTAGTATCTATCGCAGTTCAATAAATCATTAAAGCGCAGAGACAATGAAGACTGAGGAGCAGGAATGGGTGGTGGCTCCTACTTAATTTACCCAGTATACCGGCGGTACTGCTCCTCGCCACCGGCGAAGGTGCTATTGAGCACTAACCACCAACTACTATCGTAAAATTGGTACCGCGAAGGAATAGAGTCAAGTTTCGATGCCTCGCAACTCCACTGTAGTAAATGTCTTGGCGAAAAGGCGTGAAGGGAGAATCCATAAGCGTCTTGCTCGCCGAAGAACGCCTTGATGAGCTTTTATACAGTTTCCATTGAAGATTCAAGGCCGTTCTTCTCTGGTGGTTCCAAACCAGCGTGGATCTAATCTGTTGATCAAAGAGTCCTCCTGTCAACCGTGCACTCTTCAACCATTAGTGATATAGGGCTAATACTACGCAAAGACCCTACCTAGAGCTGATCTCCAAGGTGACAAGGATTGATCCCTAGACCCGGTCCCTTACATCCCTAGACAAGGGACTCAAGTCTACTAAGCTAGGATGCTCCATGGTGCATCTTATTTCCTGGGATACCCTTCGATCATTGAAATCTTCTACCGAGAAATCTGGAACGAGATTCATGTAAAGACTGGATTCATTCTCGAAACACTCAATGCAACAAAGTATTGTTGTTGCTGTGTCGTACTGTTACTGCACCGGAAACAATCTTTCGTTGCCTACTCCTCCGTTGGACCATCAGGAGAGGTCAGCCATGTCGATCGATCCTCCAAAGGATTTGATGTGACCGTCTTGATCACATAGATGACGGTACGCAGTAGAATACCTCACTTTGAAGCCTTTGTTCTGTGGATATGATGGCCGGATCTCTCGGCGAATTTAACGACCAATAAGAGAGCATCTAGGCGGTTAGGGGCCGCTCTGGCTCCCGTTCCCCCCGGAACGCCTAAGGCGGACGACCATTTGGCGCCAAGAACAGCGGCTTGGACCGTTAACTACGGGCCTGTTTCTCCAGCCTTTGTTCATACGGAGTACTGAAACTCCCCTCTGAGCTGCTATCACGCAATTCTTTCTCCCATAATGGAAACATCCAAGCGCAACCTTATCATAAGCTAACGTTTGAATGACGATCATTTGCGTAATTAGGTCCTCAGAATACGATGCTTGTCTCTCCGATATCTTAGTGTTGAGTGGCGGTAGGCAGTTCGTCCCTTTCTCTATTCTAAGCAGCGCAACGGATCAAGTCGCTGTAAGCTTATCGCTCGTTGCCTGCAGCATGCTTCTAGCGCACGTACTAGAATTGGAAATCTCTGCTACTCCCCACGAAGCTGCATGAAAATGGAGATGTTTGGGCTGGGGTGCGCACAAGGGACATTGCTGATGTGGCAGCGCACGTACCGCCAGCGCCCGCATCTGGAGGGGTCAAAGTTTGAGTCTATTCGACCCAATCGTTCGAGTACAGAGCTGCAACCGTGTGATTACAAAGCCTACGCCTTGTGCACCGCGTCCCACCGCGGAATACTTGTTATACCCAACACGTCATCACATTTTACCATTACCTGGGACATGCGCTGTAGCACTGCTGCCCCATATCTACAGGCAAGTGAAGTAGGAGATTCGTCGATACGAGTACTGTCTGCAAGCCTCCCGTATGTGAACCGTTATATACGCATAGAGCATCGTTCGCAAGTAATGAACCCTAAATTATGCTCTACTGCGGAGTTGCTCGGTCTGCGTTAATGTCACCATAGGCTATTGTCTTGCATACATTCACAAGACGTTCCAAGAATGGCGTACCTCTCTTTATCACGGGCTGGGTCTAGGGTATAGATCATCTTCCTTAGGTGCTTGCTTAGGCGACATTGTCATGTCGCGATATCGGATTTATGCGGCAGCTCCGTTTGAGTGAGGATGGTCGATCCTCCAAGTGCTATGTCATACTTCTACCGGTGACCACCCACTAATGATAGCTTCAATACCAAGACACGCCCCCAAGGTAGCTTTACCAAGAGCGTATAAGACGGTTCGAGGATTTTGAACATGCTCTAAGAATGGTCAGTAAGATATTCCTCTGGTTTGGGCTATGCTTCGAGACGTGGAAGACGGATCAGACTGATTGGATTTGCCGATCAGAGATTCACTCGTGGCTTTTCCCTCCTTTTCTGCCACGGTGCGTTGTTATGGATTGGATGTTGATATGGTGACTTGTAGGCAGCTTCAGTCGCCTCGTCGGATCCAGCATGCGACCAATGTCGCTTAAAAAAGGTCCGGTGCGGTCGCGAGCAGCCAGAGTGTGTCAATTGCAGACGGAATGGTATATCGTGTACATTTTCCGAGCGTGGCAAAAAGTCGAATCAAATGGGTCAAGTGTGGGTTGTCAACGCTTTTGCCGAAAGAAAAGCTGCAGCAATTGCTGATTATGCACTTACCAGTATTCATAACTTGAAGGAAATGAAGTCCCGCCTTGACGACATAGACCACACCATCTTGCAAGTCAAGACCACTGTTGACGACGCTACTACCCTATCCTCATCCTTCAGCCAAGATGCTTCATCAATAGCCGTATACATGATGGACTCCGCCAATTGTCCAGCACGACACCATAAGTCTAACGATAGTCCATCCCATGCTACTACGCTTCAACTGGTCAACGACCAATACTACGGCACAAGTTCAATAGCGTCATTGTTTGGTGAGATTGAGGGGCTACTAGAAGCTCGTTTGACAGACACAAAAAATGCCACAGGGACGGAAGGTTCAACAATCCCAACTGAGGGCGTGCAAGAATGCCAGTTGGCATTGCGTAACATGGCAAAGACACTATTCTACCATGACTCCCTCGACTTGCCAGGAGAAGACTTGCCTCCAACCCTACCTCCTCAACGGGTCCTAGAGGCTACTATAGAGATATATTTTAGTCAAGTCAGCTCTATGTTGCCAATTTTTCGAAAGAGTACGTTGTGCGAGCGGTTTCGAAGGGTCTACAGCACTGGGCCAAATCAGGCCGACATTGCGTGGGTTATATGTTTCAATAATATTATCTTGCAGACTTTGAGCACCGATAATATTCAGAGTTCAAACCAATCGGAAGAAAATCATGTGCCACTAGGAGAAAGCGCAGAAAGGGAGCTATTACAACCACTACTTACGAATTACCAACGAGGCCTGAAGAAACTGGACCGGCTGCTTAAACCGGCGCTGGTCAACGTACAAGCTCTTTTGTTAATGGTCAGTATCTTGTTTCAATAACATAGATGGATCATTCGCCCTAATACCCATGCAGTGCACTATCGCCCAAGAAAGTTTCCATTATCGGCTTGCATCCCTTCTTCTCAACCAAGCATGCTTCGTTGCGAAGTCTATGGGACTTCACCAACAGAACACCATTGCTTTAGATCTCACGAGTGAGGAATCAATTGAACACAACCACACATTTTGGGCCCTATACATAATGGACAAAACCATATCCCTGACCATGGGCCAGTCTTGTTGTCTACCGATGTACGACTGTGACGTTGTCAAACCCACACATGATCCGTCCAGTCCTTTCTACGAGCACTTCGTAGCCAGAGTCGAATTGGCCGCTATGCAGGAAGACTCATATCAGATGCTATACTCCAGTCAAGCCCGTAGAGGCGGAGATTTTGGGCAAAGCAACAGTATCTCCCGCTTGGATCATAAACTGGCACTCTGTGCGAGCAGACATGGAGACCTCCATGAAGATGTCCCGGGTAATAGTGGTACCAACTCACCTTCACATCCTATGCACTCCTTCGCGAGTACTGTTTTGGGCTATCACTTCTACATGACTCGACTATTGGTCCATCGAGCGGTGAAACGAACATCGGATCAGCGTCAATGCTGCAGCGATTCGAGAGCATGTATTAAATTACTGCAACGCTTGAATGTCGACTACGCAGCTGGTGCTTGCGCTCTCATGTCACGTCGGCAAGTGCATGATTCATCACAGAGACCGTCATAGGGTAGGAGGCTGACTCACTCGCAGAATATGCGGAGACCACCCACTCATTCCGTTTTTCATCCTTTTCTCAAATGTGATACAGGAGCCTCATTCTGTCCAATCCATCCAAGACGTGCAACTAATGGCAACAGTAGCCAATGCATTACAGCACAGCCAACGCTTCGAGAGTTCGCGCGCTTGTGCGTCTCGATTGTCAGCCTGCAGTCAAGCAATCACCGCCTTCGTAAGCTTTTCAACGACTCCAACAACCACGAAATCCATGATGGACTCTCCAAGCACTTTCGAAGAACCCCTAACGATAGATACGGACCCCTTTCAGTCATACACTGAGCTCAAAGGCCGAAAACGCAACAAGCTGAATGCTACCTCTCGTAGTTCCTCTTGGACGAACATATCAGCATCATCACGCTCATATCGCGCACCTGCCGAATACACTCCACTTTCAGAACAGGACTTCTCAAGGCCTGATAATTGGAACTACGATTTCGCCAACCCAGTAGAGATGGTTCTACCAGGTGGTGGACTATCCATAGAGCATGAGTCACCCTCGTCTCTAACCATGCGTCATGCCGGCTTGGAACCACCAACCGGCCAGCTTGATGAATACAGTCAGCGACGTTTTGATCATCCTCAATCGAATATTGCATGGTCGGAAGATTGTGGGGTTTATGACACGGCAGTCGCCCCGCAGATTAGTACCAAATGGCCAGTGGAGTTTGGGACAGGCTACTTAGACGAGGGATACGCGCCTCAGCGCACCGAGCAATGGTTGGGATAAAGGTTTCCTCTAGTTTGAGTTGTGAATAGACAGCTATAGATCTGTTTTAAATTTAGGGATATGTTATGCTTTAGCACAAAAGAACGGAAATGAGCGGTTCGAATTTTGGCAAAGAATTGAGGTTTTGATCATTATGTTGATTGATGGCTTCATTGTGGCGTTCGACTGCCATTGTTCCCAGCGTCTTGCTATAGCTACCTTCATAGCTTGTGCGTTCTTTATGGCTGATGCTCGTCTCCACGTCCTTCACTCTTGCTGCTTTTGTGCTCGCTTCTGCACCACCAGTGGAGTTACAAATGCAGTCAGCCTACCTGTCGGTAGCGAAAGAGAAGGATTTAAAGTGGGGGGATCTACACACCTTTACAATAGGAGCTCCGTGCGCACTGGCTTCTGCACCCTTCCCACCACCGCCCAGATAGTTTGAAGTTGCTTCTTTGGCACCCCACCGCCCGGCAAAAAAGAATGCCTGAGGGTTCGTAAACACGCAAAATCAACTTTGTTCTTCCTCGGCAAAGTTTTGCATGATAGATCTTGAAGATCAGATGTGCTATCTTGCTAGCTCGCGTTGTATATTGGGATGAGAAGTCGAAGGTGAAAGATTGCGCGTATATCAAGCGCACTTTGCGGACCTACATTGCCGTTAGTTAGACGCACGGGCAATACCTCATCAATCGTTAAGCTTTGGTAAAATGATCAGATCGGATGGCCCCGACGATATTCGCTGTTCAGCATAATTTGGAAACCAATGAGTGTCGTGTTCACTCACACATCACTAAGTGACAAGAATTCAGACCATCATACTTTGTTGGGGTCTTTATTTCGGCAATCTCCAGCGGTGGTATCGTGTATGTGGCTTTCTACTCCCTAGCAATCCCAGACGCCATGAGTTCAATCCAGGTCCTCTATGTAATTTTTATAAGTATGCACGGTCGTATATAAGGCGCTGGTTATGGTTTAGTTGTTTCCCGACAGGGCAATTCGGGCGGAGAGAGCCCACTTACAGGGTTTCGAACCCCTCTAGGCTACTCGCAAACAGAAAAGCCACCCACCCACCCAGAGCCCGCCCGGGCCAACGACTAAATATCAGATGCCTTCCGAGGGAAAGTCTTTTGATCACAGAGTAGCTTGATAGGTCGATATTAAAACCAGTAATAGACGACTATCCATGCTATTATGCAGACTAATCAAGGACGCGTCAATATTAGGTAAGTGGATCATAGAATTTAGCCCGAGCTCCCACGATAACGAGCCATCTATTGGCTTACGCGTGGTCATATTTCCAGCAATTTTGCCACCTCGCACTTCTAACTGAAATTGAAAACACTCGCATCTTTAAGTACATCGAGTCTTATCGAATGAAAGTATGATAACAAATCAATTTCAGCGCATTTTCTTGAAGCTCTTTCGCGGTAGTTGCTTTCTCAACGTCTCGGATAGACACGAGGTTGGTGGATGACGGCGTGCGGAATATTTGGCCAAACTGAAATGCAGTCATCAGAGGCATCAACCATTGAAATACAGTTGGCGCCCTTTAGCGACTTCATGAAGCTGGGCTTAGGTGTTAGATTCAAGAAGACCGTCTGGTCATTACTAAAGCACCATAGACATCAGGAATGCGTTTAACGTGTGCCTCTACCTTAGAAACCTTTTTAAATGCTGACAAAGATCTAGATCAGTAGAGCGTCCAGCTGCAGATACAACGACCTGAATACTGAGGGAAAGGTAGGCTTATGTATGCCAATAGGTTAATGTCGAGCAGTTTAGCCTGACGATAGTTGTCAATGTTATAAACCAGATTATCAAGGATCACTCTTTAACAACACTCGGTCCTATCAGTCGCTATCTCTAGACTGTCTCAACACGTCCTCCCTGCGGCGTCAAGATCATTTGAACAGCTACAAGCCTTCCAAGAGGGCGGTAAATTTACTGCACTCATTCCCATAGATTATTCTAACAGAGAGCTGCTTGGGTTGCTCAAGGCAGAGAACTTTTAATTATGCTATAAGCTTGGCTTAGATCCTACTAACATGCTGCATTCCTCAAAGCCAAATTGACATTTACTAGGAAAAATTTCAGTTCGGCGGAGATGGAGACTTAGACAAGTCCAAGGAGGATATTCTAGATTACAATGAGACCACCATCTCCGATTCATACACTAGTGGTAGCCAGGGGTTGAGGAAATGCAGGTTCAACGAACCCCTGATAGTTACGAGGACTGACTGAAAACGCGGAGGATGACGGGACTCATGAGACAACACGGTCAACGGCCTTGAATTTCCGGAATCAGTGACTAAGAAACCAATGTCTACACATGCCACTTTGATTGGAAACGCTATTCTTGGAAGTTGCCAATCACTCGGCCCTTAGTCCACCGCACTCAGCTAGGAATGTAAAGGGAACCACTCCGCCGCACTTTGAGAAGTATACTTGGATTGTAGAAACATTTTCAGAGGAGACCCAAGTCCTCGCATTCGACGTAGCCAACGGAATACAATAGTTGACCTTTGGAGATAGCTCTGCTGTCAAGGGTAGATTCCCATATACTCCCTGTATCTCTGTAACCGCTGAAAGGTCGCCAAAAGCACTATCCGAGCTCTGAGATCTACGTCACTCGCCATCATAACCGTACAAGGCAGCGCCAGCAGCAAAGCAGCTAGTTCTTCTGACGCGCCTGCCTCGTTGCCTGCCGGCAACTCGGAGATAAAGCCGTGGGATCGTCTGACGTAGTACTAGACGAAGGGAGCAGACCCTCGTCTCAAGACATCACAACACTCCTTCGTTCGTCAATCCATTGGTGAAGGACCGTATCCGCCCAATATAATTGGTTTGGAAGCCGCGAGTGGAATTGCTGATTCCCGATAAAACGTATCGGCTTTGAGATAACTGATTGATCGAATTACACGTTACACGTGCTGTCAGATATGCGCCCTTCGGGCGAACGTGATATACCGATATCCAAGACACCGCACTTGACGAAATTCGTTCTGTGCCTTAAATGATTTCCTTCTGTTTAAACCCTTTGAGGAGCTTTGGCTCTAAGTCCTCTATATTATTGAAAAGATATTGTGGCTTTGATATAAGGATGGAGGTATGACATTGGATGTGATTACATCTATTTTCGGAAACGTGATGGTTGCGATCGCACAGTCTACCACCTCGTAACATGCGCTTGTTCCACACTTGTGTTAAGATTAGAGGCGTGGGTAATGTACCAGTGTTCATACCTTTCCCAAGTATCACTTCAATCGATAAACATTCAAGTTCTAGGAGCTACGCTTACAGGTTGTGGTTCTGGCAGAGGCATCACTCCTGAGTGCCGTGACTGAAATCTCTGGAGATTCTGCCAAGGTGACACGCATGTGATGGCACCACGTTACTAAAGAGAAGCTCACAGGAATGTCAGGAATTTCGCACCAGTCTGTAATAAAGTATCTGCTCTCAAATGCTGAGCTCGCCGGGCAACAATGCCTGTATCGACATTGGAAGATGCATTTCCTCATGCTCCTATACCAAAGTTCATCTGGATTGTCCGGCCTCTTTTCATCTTCCAAAGTACGGATTATGCCTATCTAGATCCGTGCCCGCCGGGTTCTGATCGCTCCGCCTCGTCTCTCCACCAACCGGCGTAAGTTCTCCTCGTTCATCCTGTATGCCACGTAGTCTCTTCCTGTGCAGACCTCTGTCAACTCAAGAGCCCTCCTTGCCCACTCACATGCTTGCTCGATGTCCCCAAGGCTTTCACTCAGGTCCGCGGCCATGCAATAGCTAAGTCAACGTCAGCCGCCACTTCTGCGTTATGGTGGATATCAGTTGCGATGTGGGACGTACTGGCGCGTCAACTCCATATTCATCAATCCTTCCTCCCGCAAGATCTTAATGATTTGGAGCACGGCTTCGAGCGTGCCTCTTTCAAAATCACATTGACTATTACGGGAAATCATGCATTTCATGATAATATCTCCGTGAAGAGCACACAATCGCTGTCGCCTCTCCTCACTCGTTCTGCCAAAATCTGTCTGTATACAGCAGGCCGCGCAATCACACCTGAACCCGTAGCGATCCAGCTCCTTCTGCCGTGCTTCATGATAAAAGCAAACGTTAACATAACACGTCAAGATCTCCTCGCCAGCTGTCAAATCCCGAGTCGCATGAACGGTGAGTTGGCCAGTCGCCGCGTTCCAACAGTGGTACACGTTAGGCGTACAAGAATGGTTCATGCGTGCTGCGGTTGCGACGACGGCAGCCCCAGCATCAGTAGCAAAGGAATTGGTCTCGAAAATGGATATAAGTCGCTTTTGAAGGCCCATGGGTAGCTCGCTGGCTTTCTCTCGCTCAAATGCGCGCTGCAGGAGCAACATTTCTGATCGGTTGCTATCCAGCTTTTCCAAAGGAGTAGCTGCAAGTCCGAGGAAGGTTTTTTGCTCTTCGGTCGACAATTTGACGAATTTCAAAGGCACGTCAAGAAGGTCTTCTGCTTTACCGAGAAGCATTAAAGCGCTCTGGCTGAGTATTCGGGTGCCGCGGGCTATGGGCCCAGTTGTGTACATGCCGATACCGTTGCTGGGTGTTGGTCTGACGTCGAATAGCGGAGTGCCGTCTACTACGCATGAATGTTAGCGGAGATTGAGAGGAAAGTTCAATACTCGCCTTCGGAAGTCTCAACCATCGTGGTGACGCTCTTGAATCGTGCTTCAAGACCATCTCTACCATAAATGGCGATGTCTCCTGATGCTCCTTCTCTACTCGATACGGACTCTTGCTTCGCTACGCTGATACCTTCGGAGGTCTCAGCTCTCGCACTAGTATTCTCATCAACACCGCAACTGGGAGAAAGCTCTGGTGTCGAAGAATCGGCGCTGTGATGACACGGCCTGGTGGAGTCATCTTGCGCTGTTCGGTTGGCAGTGTCCTGCTCGAGGATACACACGGTGACATCATCTTGTCTTTCAGTGACAGTGTCCGGAGCGGTGATCGTTGTCTCAGTGGGTGCCTTGGCAGACTTCCTGCGCTTCTTTCTATTCGTCTGCCTCTGCCTCTTGGCCGGTATGGGTACGATAGCCTCAACGGTACTAATTACGGCGATATCCTTGGGAGCTGTGAGTGTATCTTGTCCAGTGCTTGAGTTTTGCTTCTTTTTAGTCTTCCTTCCACCCCTGTGATTTTTACGCTTGTTGCTTTTTGGCGGTACAGGTGCAGGGTTGCTGCCCACCGCTTCGACCATGCTGATAGCAGGCTTGGACAGGTTGATATTTACGTCGTCCGCATTCATGTTGTAGTTAATTTGATGACAAGGCTGGATTTTCTGTGGGTCGAAGGTGTTGATGAAGATGAGAATGACTATATTTTTATACCTGAGGTTAATAATCAGAAAGAATTTGACGTAGGGTCTGTGGATATATGGAGGAGAGTGATAAAGGGTTGGTAATGAGAAAGAGGGCTGTGGTAGAGATTTTTTAAAGTAATGAAATCCTGCTTTCAGAAGTGCAATCAATGATGTGAAGTCACAACGAAATTTTTAGTCCACAAATTTGCAACCTGAGCATTTGATTAACCTCATGCACGATAATGTCGTCAGGAGAGAGGGTCTTTCACTCTTGACTATCTCGAACTAAAGCTTCACGCAAGGGTTCAAGATATTTCCGAGACGAATTTCTCAATATCGACTGGTCTTGCAGGTCGGCTAGACAAAACAACAGCTCATTCATTCAGGATGCCGATAAGAAACAAGGGCATTGTTTTCAAGGTACGATCTATCTTGATACTCACTGATACCCCTCAGTGGCCTCGCGGGCTCTCGGCCTAAGCCTCCGTGAAGCAAAGATTCCCTTCACCTGAGGTTTTCCTGCATTCACATGGCATCTTACACAAGACCATGGTTCTCCAGCCGTAGCCACAAGCAATCATAACAACGTTAAGTGAAGGCTGAATCACTGCAGCACTAGTGAATTGAAATGTGCATCCGTGTAGACATGAAGTGGCCTACAAAAGGTATGCTCGTAGTATGTTACGTCGACGTAACGTATCCATTCCTGGCAGCTTTGGCCTGTGAGCGGAGGTCCTTGTATAGGGGATACAAGGGTACACGTGGTCATTATGTGGCATGCTGCGACATGTTCAATACAGTAATGTATACATACGCATATGTAACGCAGCAAGAACGCAGATATATGTTCAAAGAAGCTGTGTAGCCCAAGAGCGAACTTTGTAGCACAGACCTGTTCAATCGAGGAACGAATGCTTTACAGGATTTACACGAATAAAAACCAGTGCGTTGCATTCTGCAAAGCAGCTGTCGGAAGCCCAATCCAGGACTGATATTCAAAGTTTCTTGTAGTGGTACTAATTGACCTTCAGTGGCTGCTGAACGTGCGAGTGGCCCATCGGTGGCGGTGGAGGTCCCCTAGAGTTTAGTCAGAGTGGAAGTCAATACATAGATGACTGTGACTCACGGGATCTGGTCCATAGAAGTGACATTGATCTCCTTTCTACCGTTCATGATACGCCTCAATTTGCTACTCGCAGGGTAGACTATAACACTTTGTCAGCAACCAGCGGGACCTGGAATTGCAGACTTCCGGCTTACCAACTCTTCGCAACCTGTTTGGCGATCCCAAGGGCTGCATAGTCTTCAAGCCCAGCCACGGATCAACCCGCATGTGATCCTCCCAGAACGTCTTCAACTCATAGTTGAAAGAATCCTGCTTAGGAACCACAAGTCTGGCCACCGTCTGCCATGGGTACTTCTCTGGGTCCCACACCTTGCCAGCATACTCAACTGGCTGATCGTGAAGGTTTTCACACAATTGGAATTGTAGCAAGTATTCAGCGTCATGAGCCTGGTGGAAATTCTTGAGCCATTGGTGTAGGATATCTGATGGGTGGGCATCAGGCTTGACCGTCTCTTCGTAGAGCTTCCTTTGTGTTTCGGAATTTGGCACTAGACAGTATTTGGCTACGTAGTCGCCGAAGCGGTAGGCAGTCTGAGAGTATTGGCGGGTCGACTCGAGGTGAGTATTGCGCACAGAATCGCGGAACTTTTGGAGGTCGGTATCTGGCCGTGCTTCGAGTCTTTTGTATAGCTCTGGCTGGTTATTGCCATAGTTGATCCTCAGGTCGATGATTTCTCTAGTGGTCTTCGCATCTGCAAGGTCGAGGGCAGGGGTGGAGTTGAATTCGATATCTTGAGCAGTCTTTGTGGGGTCAAACATCTCGCCCGGGACGTTGAAGACTTTCATAGCGAAGCCACGAGGTTGTGGAATGCGGTCCTGATAAGTGATAAGCTATGTATACCAGCACTTTATCCAGCTTTTGGCATACATCCAAGCCTGGATCTCCTGGTTCACTGCTATAACGGCAAACAACGGGGTATTGCCCAGCGTGGGCAAACATGCTCTGCTTCAGGTGTTTGGGGAGGTCATCCTCAATGATGAGCATGCCCTTAACAATTCCCTGAGTTCGTGCGTGGGTACCTGATATTCATTAGCCTGATCTCCTCTTGACTTGAGGCGTAATCGCACCGCTGTAGCAATGACGATGCATGTTGTACTGGGCTCTTTGTACGTTGTTGATCATGTCTGCCACAGCTTGTATATCTTCAGCTTCATTAGGTGGTATCTTCTCGACCCCCTCGTCCTGCCAATGAATGTATTTTTTACTGGCCATAGCCTGCTGATCTTCTGAATTGTTTGAGATATCCATGTTGCTACGGTACAGAAGTACTTCGAGGGTTGCTTCGTATGTCTAGAATGTCTCCGAGAAGCTCAACGATGTGCAGACATAATGCACAGAGTGTGAGGATGTCTTCTATATCGTCACCGTTGGAGGGGGAGTGGTAGCAATCTAGCCTATGTGGGGTTCGATTCGGGGGTTTGCATCTGGAAGCAGTGGTTCCAGATCCCCGAGATCTCCCACGGTAGAAGGGCTCCCCGCAAGGGAAGCTGCGAACACTTCCATTCCGAGCAGACTCGAGGACGAGGAGGAGGATGATCAGTTCTCCCATCCCGGGTGAAGGGATACAAGTTCGAGAAGCAGTCACGACGCTGAACAGCATAAGCCCCAGTAGCCTAACCTATTTGAACTTAGCGCTTTAGCCACTTAGCTTGGCATTTCGTACAAGCCACCAACCTCCTTTAAAGCTTGCGTGTGCCTTCGTGCATTTGCTCATTCGGAGGCACTGATGAACGATGATACAACGACGAGAGTACGCTCGCATGCCGTGAACACGTTGACCTGCATGAGCGCTATCGATCATCTGGCTCGGTCCGTTTAGGCTACGCGAGCGTCGGTCTGCGCTCCAAGGCATGTGAGTGGGGGCCAAAGAGATATTGGTGGCTGTACATGGATCATTTCGCGCTTGGGCTTCTCAAGGCTTCCTGCAGGTCTTCAGTGTCATTGCTCATTGATTTTACATTTTTTGCTTTCCCTAACGCGATCGCGAGCGCGCTTCCGGGCCGCTTAATGTTGATCTAATTCCTCCCTACACGTATAGCCAGTGCCTTACATTGCACCTACGTTGTTGATGCTGTTGATGTAGGGATTCAGCATAGGGATCAAAATCACGGCTCAGCCCGTCTGGCCAGGCAATCAACATGTTTCAGGTTCACCTGTGCCGTTCCACAATCATTCTCGCTGGCTAGAACCTGTGCTTGTCATTGGTCAATTATCTTAGGTCAACGCCTGCCCGGCGCCACAATCACGCTGAATGCGCTCCATCCTTGGGTCTGAACACCCAAGACTTAACCGAATATTCGCAGGCTGCTGAATCCCGATTACGGTTCCAAGCACCAATTGCAACCTGCCGCTAGTATCTGACAGGGTGGGGTGAAGAAGATGCAGGTCGCAGTCATTATATGCGAAGACTGGCAACGCTCGGATCGAAACGACATGCACAGGGGAGATGGGGCCTCCCACAGGACCTCTGGTGAGCACAATAACATCTTGACATACGACGGTGGGCCTTTCAGATTCAGTGTGGCCCTGCCCGTAACTCTGCGAGCTACGAACCATCCAGGCTCCCAATAGTAATCAAATGATATTGATGTTACATCCGACTTCAGTGCTTGGGGATGGTTCAGATCCTGCGTTTAACTGCCATTGGGTCTTTGAGCGCCGATCTACAATCCAGTGGTTAGGCTAGCCGCCACAAAAACGTGGAAGTGGGGCCAACGTTATGAATGAGGCTGGAGCTTCATGCGCGTTCGGGAAAGACAAGTGCCTGTATATCTATACTTCTGACTCTCACTTCTTCAACTATCGCCATTCCTTTCGCGCTCTGACTCGCTTTCCGGCGGTTTACTGATTTTCCCAAGTCGACATGTTTGCCACTGGTATAGCCTGCCCTCCAATATAATATTCCCGAGTCATGGATCCCATATCGGCCGCCGCTTCCATTGTCGGTCTTATAGGCGCTGCAGACACTGTCATGGAATCGCTGATAAAGTTCATCAGAAGTATTAGAGGAGCACCTAAACTGGCACAAACGGTGCTGCTAGAAGTTTCCGATGTCAGAGCTGCTCTGACCCAACTACAGCGATATCTTGTGGGCTCAAAGGCGAATTCTAGAGCTCATGGTGACCTGTTGATGGTGGATCAGATCGTCGTGACACTGTACAGCTGTGTAAAGACCTTTTCGGAGCTGGAAGAAATTTCTGAGTCCTTGAAACCCGCATACTCAATACAACCTGGCCGAATGGCTCAGTGGGTATTCAAAGAGGAAAGAGTCAGAAGACTCTTGAGTCGGCTCCAGCATTCGAAACTCTCTTTGAACCTCATGATGTCAACTATGACTTGGTAAGCCTCTGTGATCCAGTAAGAGCCCTTATTGCCGTGTCTAATGATTTATATCCTTAGTTCAACGGTGGAAGAAGCTCGAGCATCAGTAGAGCAGCTCACAAATCTAGTCAGGAAGGTCCTTGAAAACAATCAGGACATATTACAACGAATGGCAAGGTTAGAGGTGCGGACTCTTGGGTACTCTCCAAGCGCCGCTCCTACTATGTTTGCTTCAGGCGAAACGCCGGCGGCTGTTCAGACCCATGCGGATTCGAACAGTGATGAGGCAAGTTGCTTGACAATAAAAAACCCTGGCTTGGGGTCGGAAGCTATGGTTAGTGATAGTAGTGACAGTCGCAAACCGACTTTCGGCTTCTCGTTTGATGAAGATCTCAACAAATCTCGTCCCTATACAAGAGCCATGAGAAAATCACTGGTCTGGTCCCCAAGATCGTCGGCCATTGGTACAATCGGATGGTCCTGCCTGTCCGGCTTAAGTCTCGCCGACGTCTCCGAAATATCAGTCATCAATCTGCCCGTATCCCCACGCGAATTATGGAATGGAGAACGTTACTCCGCCTCGCATATGGGAATCAACGGCGTTCTTGAGGGCATCAAGGAAGAGTTAGCCCGCACAGCCTCTGAATTTCCCTCTACTCTTGGGTCCGGGCAAAGTTCTGAGCCACGCGTGGGAGCTATGTCTCGCCTTGGCTCCATCTCGCCCAGTTCAAACCGTGATCCTACCAAGAGTAGATCCACTTCGTTCAAACTAGTCAAAAGGCTATTGAAGACAAGGAGTGAAAGTCCCGTGCCGGAAGGCAGACGTACGCCAAGCATAAGCATAGGTGACAGTGGTATACCTATAGCGATACTTCCCCGGAAGATATTTTTACTAGGTATGCTTCAGCTCCTCCGAGATTCAACAGGTCTGGCAGTATTATTCGCTTACAATACCGTGCTAGGAGCCTCCCTTTCCGGCAAAACAACCATTTACAATCATTTGCAAATATTATATGGCAAAGACTTTTCCAAGGCTGACCGCTCGGACGCTAGGCAATGGTTGGTGAACTACCTCATCGATGCCTTCAAAACAGCGAAAGAGGATATGGAGTTCATCCAAACAGATCGCGGGTCTGAAATGAAGGACGCAGAGGTACGCAATAATAAGGGGAGCTTGTTCTACCCTGAGATATTAGTGCTCACACGGTGCCTGCTGCAGAATTTCAAATTGCTAGCAGAGGCTACGGTAACTGGGGCATTGAACGATTTCTATGCTCTAAGATGTTACCAAGGTTTGCAGAGCCTTTGGGAGCACCCAACAGTAAGAAGCATGATCATGAATGGCGACCAGGCCCCCCTTAACGAGAACATTCCATAGTACGCTCATAAGTCGCATCCCAATTGTCACTGAAGGATGAGGGCTAACCTTCTCCAGCTTCATGGACAATTTAAACCAAATCTTTACGTCTGCTGAACGCCTTCCAGACGATCTCTTACTTAGATCTCGGGCTCTAACCTCCACAGTTGAGAGTGTAACTCTCAAGATCGACCAACAGCCATGTCAAATCTTTGATGTTGGAGGATCGAGGTCGGACCGCAATAAATGGGGACAATGCATTGAAGATGTTGATACCTTGATCTTCGTAGCACCGCTGACGGGCTATTGTCAGCCATTGGTCGAGGATCCGGAGATGGTAAGATTCTCTTGCAGTATGGAGACTACAAATAAGCTATTAACGTATGGATTTGCAGAACCAAATGGAAGAGTCATTGATTATCTTCGAACAAATTACTAAGCTTGAAGAAGTCAAGGCAGTGCCGATTCTTCTCCTCCTGAACAAAGTTGATATCTTCAAAAAGAAGATGATTCAAACGCCCATCTGTGACACTTTTCCAGAGTATTCGGGCAGCCTCGGCTGTGTGACCGCTTGCAATTTTTTCGCAGACGAGTTTGCGAAACGTGATGAGAGGCACATGGGCACACTAAGGATCTGCATTACCTGTGCCGTTGACCCCAAAATGTTTGAGGGTACTGTGGAGAGTATAAAGTACCTTTTGGTTGCAGAGAAGTCAAATCTCAAAGCAGCAGTTTCCAAAAGCACGAATACAAGCCCGGTCTTTGAACGTTTTGCTACTTCCCCACAGCAAGACGTCAGCCATTCGTACTTTGGGCGAGTCAAATCTCGATAGGATTGGCCAGGATTGCCCCGAGCCTTTTACAACCACCTCGACGGTGCAGCGCCGAGTTCTCTCAGAGGGTTCACTGAGCCCAAAGTCACAAAGGAACAGCCCATACGTTGGAACTTTCCACAATGGAAAAGAGTGGAGCGTGAGCCACAGACAGAGCCAGATTTGCACTTGGGCTGCTTGGACCCACACAATATTCCTTATGAGGCGCTGATGTGACCTGATATCAAGTATCTAGCGCTTGACAGGCGCATGCAAGAGGCGTTCGGCATGACGATCAGCGCGGGTTGAACTACGTTTGCTGTTCAAAACCCCTGCCCGTATTCCAGCTTAACGTGCCTTTGCTCTCATGCTCTCACTCCTCCAGCTCGAACTAGAGCAGGAGAGCGCGCCTCGCTGCTTTGCCGTAGCATACAAGCTCAGCCCTATTAGTACGGGTCCTGGTGGGTTTCTTTGCGAGCGGTTGAGCCTTGGACGCCGTGTCCACTAATGGGTGTGTTTGCGCGCAATTTGGGATCCTACCAGGCCTGAAAAGCACCCATACGCATCATGCACGAACGTCTAATGAAGTCAAATCAATACTTATCAATACTCGAGATGAAGCTGTCAGAGAGGAGTGACCACCAGTGTTTCTCATTCCTTACGACGGCTTTTACCAGCAAAGGATACGACGACAACGGCCGACGAAGCGATATACAGTCCGTCCTGACGACGCTCCAACCGGCTCAAATGTATATCAAGCTACGTTACTGCCATCACTATAAGAGAACTGGACGAAGATGCAAAAGGCGAGGAAATTGAACCAGCCGATGGGCACAATGATTATTTGGGTGGATACTCCAGGGCTGTCCATGAAAAGATTCGCAACAATGATAGCAGAGCCTTTGAGTAGATGCGTGTTACCGGTAGCCTATGCGACGGAACGTTACATGGCATGATCGGCCTAGTCTCCTCTCAGGCGATAGGATACCTTGGCCAGTCGTCCTACAGGGGCGCAGATTATATCGTCGTAGCTTTGTACCATGCAAGGCTTTCACCAACCGCCATCAATAGAAAGCTCGATCTGCTGACCTCATTTTTGGACGTATGTTTGGAATAGAAAGCTTTATTTAGGAAGCAAGACGCGGAGGTAAAGTCGAAGAGGCAGAAGCTCTTTCGTGCTCCCGGATAGTCCTGGGAAATATGTCGCCCTAGGAGCGCCGGTCTCGAGGCATGTAAGTCAGAAGAGAAGCTTGATCAACAGCAAGAATGAACACATGATGAGATGGATAATCTCGAAGCGCTATTAGTACCTAGCTAGATGGAAAGGAAATTAGATTTATGACAAAGACCACAGGGGAACAGAAGCCCAGCTCCTAGCGAAGTCGAAGGTCATCTGGTATAAGGCTACAAAACTGACAACATTGCGCGCATAATGGCATGTTTCACAATCACCCACCTTTTACCTTCTCACTGGGCAGTGCTCGCTCGGGGCAAATGAAGTAATATTTCGCATGGACGGGCCGTCACCTAGGTCAAAATTTCTCGGAAGTAATCTTGAAGGCAGACACCAGGCCTATCAAGACGGGATCGGGTAGTTGCCATGTAATTGATGGGAGTGAGTGATCCTGAACTGCTGTGAGAGAAGGGATGTAACGTCCATAATCCTCTGGCTGAGGGACGACTACGTTGCAATAGATAGAACAAGAATGCTGCTGGAGGACTTTATCTGGCCCTTGCTCCTCCCAATGAGATTGCCGCTGCCAGATCAGTGAGTGAGTGACAGGTCACCTTGACCTTTACCACTGTGTTAGGCTCACAGAGACTGCTGGCACGTCTCGAGTAGGAAAATAATGGCTGATTGCGTGGGTTGGTGCATGGGGCTGCAGGGTTTCCGTTGTGGGAGCACTCGTGGGGATGGCCCGGAAGGGTACCGGCCGGCAGTGGCTCAGTAATTCTACTGTACTGGGAACTGGAGGTACCTTCCACACCTTCCACACCTTCCACCTGTAATTGTAACTGTAAACTGTCACTTGAATGGCACGCTTAGCTTTACAGTACGTGTCCAATTTCCCATCATCAACCAATCAGCATGCAATTGTCCGTCCAGCTCGCTCTTTTCTTCCAACTTCTGCCATTTCCATTCCTTCAGCGCACCGAGCGGCCATCAACAAGGTACTCGTGCGTTTCGTGCTTCTCGTGCATTTCGTGCGACTACGCCTTTCTGCCGCCGACCATCTGCGAAAGCGAAAAGAAGCTTGCACAATCCCACTTTCACCTTCAAACCGCGATTGGCCACGAGATCTTAGAGAAATAGGAAAACGAAACAGAGAAGACGATCTCGTTCCGACCCGAAGGACGGAGCAACGACCTGTAATCTGGAAACGGCACAGGCTTTGCTACTAAGTGTATGGTGTTATGTCAGTCCTTTCTTCCCCCCCACCAACCTCGCAAAATAGCCTAACACATCATTTCGCAACTGACAGACTAAAACAAGCTTGAGAGAATGAGGCTCATGACAGCTAATTGATGTTTTGACAGCAACGGTTGAAACGTTGTATCTCACGTCAAACCGATGCGCTCCACATTGATTTAGTCAGCAAATGAATAATGAATGCGGATGAGCTGGCCAAAAGTCTATTCAGCTGATGCATAATTCGGTCTATTATCTATGCTGATACAGCGGTGTGGCAACCCTTTCGAGCAATAGCTTGCCCAATCCGCCATTGCTTGAGCTGGCACACCAGCAAGCGCTGGCCAATCTCAGGGGGAGCCTGGAAAGCCTTTATCGAGACCCATCATGCCTTTACAATAGCTCGCTCCCCAGGGCCAGGGGTTCAAATCTCTTACCCACTAGCCAATGAGAGCCGAAAAGCGCTACCTTCCGGGCCTACTACTTCTTAGGACTTCGGAGCCAAACCCCTTCCTCCATTTGCCCTAAGCTAAACAGCCTTTAGACAGGCGTCCAATTATGCGCAAGGCGTCGTAATCCTGCCTCGCCTGCCTAACATCCAGCCCGAATTTTCCGACTGGCAAAGCGACTACAGGTACAACGAGTGACCTCCAACCTTACTACCGGCGCATACTAATCCCTAGTCGGCATTGGTCCACGATGGCGATGCAGGTACATTGCGGTACCTACCTAGCTCCTACCCACTGCCCCCTACGGTGGGTCGTGAAACAATCACCTTCCGCAGAGTCAGCGTGGATGGACCTCTTATTGGCACGCCGCACTCAGCCAGCAGCGCTATCAGAACATTATTTCTATATAGGGATTTCCCTCCCCTCAATCAAGGTAAATCTGCTCTCTTTTTCTCTCTCTGAACTACAGCTTCCTCGATCAGTGATCAATTACGCTCCTTTTCATCCTTTACATTCCTTTGTTCGAACAAAGGTGCACATTCATTCTAAGCGAAACCGTTGGGGGGCTTGACGTCTCACCAATCTTTTTCCTTCTCCCGAGAATTTTTTCAGCATTTACCTGCGGACGCCTTGTCAAAATGAAGTCTTTACTTTCAACCGCCGCTCTTGTCTTGGTCCTCGCGGCACCGTTGAGAACCATTGCGCAGGATGTAGCGTGGACAACTGTCATCAATTATGTTGTTGAGACGGAAACCCCAGATGGGAGTATGGCGTTGGAATTTAAACCAAACGACAGCCCTCCAGCGAACTCGAGTCCGAGCCCTAGTTCGACTCTCAGTCCGGCGCCTGTGGCTCAGCCTGTGGATACCAAAGAGGATGTAGCTGTGAACAATAACCCGGCGCCCGTAGCGTCCTCAAGCACCACAGCAGCAGCAACCTCGTCAAGCCCAAAGGCAGAGTCAGCAGCAGTAGGTACTGGCAGCTCGCCTTCCTGTTCGGGTCCAGGCATGAACATTGCGTGGACAGGCGATTCAGTATCATACAAAGTTTCGACATCAGGAGCAAGCGGAATGACAACAGGATGTCTGAATCTCGGAACTTCCTTCAGCGGCCAGGTCGCCGTCGGCGGCGAAGGTGGTACTATCTTCGAGGGTAATTATAACGGTAATAACCCACAATTCTTCGACGTCAGCTTCATTACCGGCTATTCAGTGCCCATGCTCTGCACCGGCTCAGACGGTGCATCTGGCTGCAGCATCGACCTTGCCTCTCAGGGCAATGCGTGCCCCCAACCCAACGACAAAATGTGCACCAATCCGGTCGGTGAAAATGGAAACAAGGAACCAGGCACCTACGCAGGAGACATGGCCGCTGAGCCATGGTGTTACGCATGCTCCGCGCCTGACCCATACTTCCAACCTTGCTCCGGAGCTGGATACACCTACCCCTACGACGATGAGGCAACCCGGACTTCTACCACTACCATCACTTGTTGCATCGGGACTTCATGCGGTGCTACTGGAAGGGAGGGGAGCACCAAGAACGGAAACCCGCAGCCAACCCGCGACCCGCCTTGCAATCTTTGCCCCAGTGGCGGGAGCAAACGCAGCCTCGACGAAGTTTTCGAGAGCTTCGAAAAGCAGCAACGCTCCGTTAGCCCGTCGCTACTTCCCCGCAAGCACAAGCGACACTCCCACCGCCATGCAGCGTTTCATGAGCACGCCTCATGATTATCTTCATCCCGTGGGCATCACAGCGGGTGCATCCGCCGCTGCCGCCCATTTATTCGCTTCGATTGCATGACTGAGGAGGCTTGGCGACAGCAAGACCCTGGTCAGTGCGGATTACTATAGGACATATTTTTTCTTCGGATATGGTGTTGAATACACTCCATTTTTTTTGGGAAGGATAGGGAGAGGAGGATTTCTCGGGTATACCCATTCCATAGACATTTTTCCATCGCGAGATCACGCTCGTTATACATACCATAACACCTCGGATGACGATTTACGATTACATGAAATACTTTTGGTGATACCAAACAAGGCTTGCTTGCGCATGATTGCTACTGTACAAAATTGTTCCTTGCTGTGACAGTCCCTTGCTGATAGAGTTGGGGAATTCCCACCACTGCACACCTACGATACATTCAGCTACAAGGCATAGCGCAAATCCCTGCTTGTTACACCTCAGAGTCCAACAACGTAAGGTGGAACTAAGATTGGGAAACATATGTCAATCATTCATTTCCCATGGATTGCTTCTTGGCCTCTTGTTTCTTGTCGTTTTCCTTTTCCGATGCCTCTAATTTTATCTGGCGTTTAGGGGCGTTCAATACCTGTGATTGCAAATTTCGATTCCTGTAATGGCAGGCGGCCTAGAGGGCATTTCAAGATTGCTCTAGACCATTCCTCCACTGCGAGCATTGGGCATCCCATTTTGATCAGGCACAGTGGGTTTTGACAGCTGATCACTATAGTCCCTAGCGCCAGTGATTTCATGAATTGACAAGACGTACCAGCACAATAACAGCGTTTTGTACTCATGCTCACTTTCGGCTACAGTGGCGACCATGCTCATCTGTACAAGTTGTGTGCAAGTCATGCCCAGAACCCAACGAAAAACGCAAGATCAAAAGGAAACCACTTTTTGGCATTCCCCACCTCGTTATTCATCATCCCATCATGCCATCAGTGCAATATGAACGATCAAGCCCCATCCAAACCCTCATACAAGTTGACACCCCAACCCTCACTCGGGTTATTGAATCTCTTCAAATACCTCTCCCCCACCTCCTTAATCATCTCATAATCCTCCTTCTCCAACGGACAATCCACCGCCTCAAAATCCTCCCTAATTCGCTCCGCATGCGAACTCTTCGGGATAACACTCGTTCCTCTTCCCATACCCCACTTCAGTGCTACCTGCGCATTCGTACACCCTCTCTTCTCCGCAATCTTCCCGATCTCTTTATTCTGCAACAGTGAAGGCGGTGTATCCTTGCTCTTCCCGGGAGCGCCGTATATGGGGTTGAGGTTTGCGAGAGGGGAGTAGGCTGTTACCATGATGTTGTGGTCTTGGTGGTATTTTACCCAGGAGGTTTGTTGCAGGTAGGGGTGGGATTCGAATTGGTGGACGGAGGGTTTGATGGGGGAGGTTTCGAGGAGGTGATGGAGTTGGGGAGGGGAGAAATTAGAGATGCCGATTTGGCGGACTTTGGTGGTGATGAGGAGGGCGGACATTGCGTGCCATGTCTGGTTGTGATAGGGTCAGCAGGCGTATGATGTTATACTGAAGACCGTGGCTGTACGTACGTCAACGTAGCGGATGGTGTTCTTTCCTCCGGATGATGCGACAGGCCAGTGCATGAGGTAGAGGTCTAGATAGTCTAGTCCCAGGTCTTGCAGTGTCTGGTCAAGAGCTTCTGCTACCATATCCGGCTCGTGGCTCCACGGAGTTCTCTCGTCAGCTATTCGTCTATCACTCCGACCTCAATTGACGTACTGATCATTCCAAAGCTTGCTCGTCACCCAGATATCTTCTCTCTTGAGGCCCGTCTCTTCTAGTCCATCCCGAATACCTTTCCCGACATCTTTCTCATTGTCATAGACAGCTGCACAGTCTATATGTCTATAGCCAGACTTAATCGCAGTTGCCACGGCGGCTGAGGTGTTGGCGCTGCTGATCTTAAGATTCCATGTACCAAATCCAATGGCAGGTATGTGTGATGGTGCGTTGTGGAAGATTGGGATTTGGTTCTGGGCGCTACAGAGCCCAAGGAGCGCTAGTGCCGTGATGGAAATACCTGTGAAGCGGAGCATTGTTTATTGTCTTTGAGAGTCTTTGGAATGGGGGGATGGACAGCTCCATGCGTATTCGAGAAGGGCTTGTTCCCCTCTTGTTGTGATGTCATGGTTGCGTGGTTCTTGGCTGCAGAATTTATAGGTCTGAATCTTTCAAATTAATTTACCTTGCTCTCCAGCCGAATGACTTCGCCAGCATGCTGAAAATAAGCACCCAGATGCCAGGACCTGATACTTTCGAGATGCAGGATCCTTAGACCTGTGCGCCTTGTCGCTTCGAGCACCATGGGTAGTACAAGCTGCGACCGTTCCCATACGTTGCGCTTGAACGCTCATTGTCCCTAGCCGACTCCAAAACTCTCATCGATGCTGCCTCTTCTTAGTTCGACCGCCACACGGATTGCTGGCTATGCCAGCGCTTGAAATACTAGAAAGTTCCATTAAGAGGCCAGAGCTACGGCTACGCGCGGCGAAATCTGCGGTGGACTTGAACATGAGACAGCAAGATGTGACATAATCGTGTATCATTGGGTATCGAACTAATATTACACGCTTCGCATTGCTGACATTAAAGGGCTTTTCTAGATAAGTCCTCCCAGGATATCCCCACTGATATCGTCCAGGGCAGGTCGCCCAAGATCTGGCAAAACCAACGGACTCTCTCCTCTCTCGCCTCTCCAAAAGTTCGAACTCCGAACTGTCTGCTCGTCCAGCAACCACGCCCAATTGGTTGCGAAAGTTTGCGTTACTTCCCAGGCTACACGTTGATTCGATTAGTGAGAGCATACATTGCGGATATGGCGGACTCACGTACCCATCGCATTCCAAGGCTGCGAGCCCCATATCGTGAAAGAGCTCAGATGCAGTTCATAACATAATTGTTCCTCCAGGTTATCGTCTATAAGCGTGAGAAGGATGTTATCCCTCAACCCAGGTGGGGCAATTATATCCAGATATGGGTGGTGCGGCGTACACAGCTGCACAGGCGTTGGGGCGAGGTCGTTCGGAGCAACAGTCGGGCACGGATTGGCAAGTGTCCATGGTGATAAAGCATCGTCATCAAGGAGTGATGAGGGCTCTATAGCCAGGATGTTGGCATTTTGAACGAAGCCACGGATAAGAGAGTATTGTGTGAGGCATAAGAATCGATGTTCGGACAGGCCCGGAGTAGAGAAGAAAGCGGCAACTTGCAGGTCGACGCTGTCGAGCCGCTGGCGTGATTTGCTGAGTGACTGAGTTATCCTCCAAAGAGCTTGAGCATCGCTGACAGGCTCGACGGGTGAGACGGCATCTTGTTGACTCTCCGGGCTTGTGGTTCCGGGCGTTCCTTGAAAATCTCCATGAGGTTCAGGGTCTTTCTGTTCTCTCTCTTTTGTGTGCCTTGTTGATTTGGGGGTATTGGACCCTAGGTACGCGTAGTCAATTTCTGTTCCAGACTTAGGCATCCTGTCCAACTCACGGCTCTTCCTCTTGGCTAGTCTGTTCTGGAGCTTCTTGCGAAGTGCTTTATCTTCCACTTTAGTCCAGTCATCTGCATCATTCTTTTTGAACTTTAGTCTGACCTGGAGATCATCCATCGCCCTTGGATAATCGGGAAGCGAAAGATAGCGGGAGTGTGATAGAGGATGGCATGGCGAACGGCATAGGGCTGTCAGAAACCAGAAATGTCAGAAATTAGCGCCCGATCCCACGGCATGCAAGGCATCTTGTGAGTGCCGCGCCAATAGAGGAGGAAGTTGTTCTCTTCGCTTCATAGTCTATCTTTGCAATATGATTGAATAGTCGGACTTGATTCCTCTGAGAGTATCAGATCTTCATATTCGTTTTTGCACCTGCCCATGGCGTCAATGCATATGGGAATATCTTTGAAAGACATTTTCACAATTCAATTTTGATACACCCTTGCTTTCCCTTGCAATCTTCCTTATGTGTCATCAACTGACTCATAGCAAATTGCCAATCCTCTCTCTGGCTCCCTGTTATCTGCGGCGTCAGTCGGTAACCATTCCCTCGAAGAAATCTTCTGAGTTCCATGTCCAAGACATACCAAGCTTTGAAGGCTATATCTCTGTGGTCACTGGAGGTCAAATCGTCTCATAGGCTGTTTCTAGGTCATACAAACAGCTTATGATGCCCAAGCAATTCTGGGCTTGTCTATGAGACGAAAATTCCAAGTTGCTCTTCGTGGGGGTTGAGTCCACGTTGCTGCTTGGTCTCCTGAGCGTGCCAACACAGCAGCAGCCCCCATGAAGTTGTTAAGCAGCATGATCTCGATCTCCGCTTTCTCGATCGGGATCTTCAGAGCCTGCATAGCGTGAAAGAGGCAGCAGATACCATTCCGAAGCGTGAGTCGCTGTTGGACATTTTGATCAACAACGCAGGCGTGAGTTAAGGATTCGACAAGCATAAATCGTATTCGCTAACGAAGCTTGTCATTTCCAGATCATAGCTGTTCCATTCAAACTTACGGTCGACGGCTTCGAGGCCCAATGGCAAACGATTTACTCAGCACCCTTACTCCACGTTAAGACCCTTCTTCCGGTTCTTGAATTGCCAGCCGCCACCAGCAGCTCAGAAGGCCATGTCCATATAATGAATGTATCAAGCGATGCTGCTTTCGTCAGAGGACCGAAAGCACTGGATCTCTCTCACCGGACCCTAGAATACGTCACTGGAGGTATGGCGGGGTGGTGAGCTCTTTCCAAAACAATTTCCTTGGACGGCGTTGATATTGGCTCAACCCAAGCTAATCCTTGTCTCCTCCAGGAAACGGTACCGCCATTCGAAAATGGCCTCTCTGATTCACGCCCGCGCCCTCCACGACCGCTACCACAACGCCGGTATCTCCACTTTCAGTGTCCAACCCGGAATCGTACATACAAATCTACTAGCTGAAGACCCCTCGCTCTTCGGATTCTTTGTTCGCCATGCAATCCGTTGGGGCATTATGCCCGGTACCATCTCGGTGGCTGATGGAGCTCGTAGAACTCTGTTCTCTGCAACGTCTTCGAAGGCTGTGGAGAAGGATGGGGGCTGCATCGTCCCATGTGGGAGGCTTAATCGTGGGCCTGATAAGTGGGATTAGGGTGACGAGTTGACCAGCAAGCTTTGGACAGAATGTGAGAGGATGGCAAAGCAGGCAGGCTTCTAAGTTCGAGCTCTGGCCTTCTGAAAGGGGCTTACAAGATTGCTTCCTCCGGTCTATCTACAGGCCTGGGAGAGGAAACCTGGCATGATTATGGAATCATATTTTCCGTTCATATAAGTATGCGTTCATGGCTTTGCAGATGTCTATTGTAATGAAACATGTCAGGCTCGCTGTGTTTTAATTAGAGCTCAATATGGGTTTGATCATTAATTAGTCTCGGCAAGCATGGAACCAGAATATGAATCCAGCATTCAATAACCAACCACTATGCCAACGTCGCCCCATCCCTGCAGAACGACCACGTCAAATTCTCAAATCTCATAAGATATCATGCCAATGCACTCTAGAACGAGGTACATTGTGCAAGCCACACAGAATCCTCCTTTTGCTCGGCCTTCCCGAGGAACCTTTTGGTGTCCACACGACAAGTCCTGTCACTCCCGTTTTTCCTCTTGTAGACTTTGATCCGAGTTCCACATCTTTCGCAGTCATACCCAACCTCTTTTGCCATGTAGCGGTCAATTGGATCGACAGGCTTTCCCAAAGGGTTGACAATGCCGTAGATACCATTGACAACGTCGATGTCACTGATAGTCTTGTGGGGGCAAAGCTGTATCTTCGTTTTCTTTAGGAAGGCTTGTAATTCGGTCGGAGAATCACATTTGACTTTGGTGTTTTCAAGACAGCGCATTTCCCAATGGAAGGAAAGGAGGATGCCGGGCACTGGACCGGATGACTTCCAAACGTAGGTACCAAAACCCTTGAGAGACGCCACGAAGTCAGAGTAGCCTGACGTAGTAGAGATGTTGTAGCCAAGCGGCTTGCAGCTGTCTTGTGCCTCCTTGGTATCCTTGTCATGGCCACGGTGGTGGTGCTCCGATGTTGGCGTCAGTGCATCAATCTTCTTGCCATTCAGCTTGAAATTGGGGAGATTGGTAACGCGTTGTATACGCTCAAATGATAATGTCTCGTGGGGGCAGATCTGGACGATCCCAGCCGAGTCTTGTGTAGCTTGGGACTTCTCTTTACGGAGGCTTGGACTAATGTGACCTGGAGAGTAGGGAGGTGGAAGCTCATGACGCTCGAGGGATTTTCTCGAGTCGTGTGGAGTTGATTTACTATTTCCCCTCTCTGTCGTGCGTCTATGGAATAAGGAGAAGATCTTCTCGAAGATTGGGAAAGCCATCGTATAATAGGGTTGGGCTGAAGACGAGGGTTCTAGCAAATTCACATAGACATGAAGAGCAATGTTATTTCGCAGCAAAGGAGTGAATGAGCCAAGAGCCGCAAGGAATGTAAAATAAATGATGGTGGGGTACTACAGACCACTGCAGGCAGCGCCCCCACAAGGCTGAGAGGTACCCAATTAGTTGTCAGCTGCCACTCTGCATGGCGCTTGTTTCGGTGTGCCAGTGAGCGAATATGATCGATTGGTCTGTCTAGTACGCCTAGGAGGCATTGCTGCCGCACAGCGCACTCTTCTTCATGTTCAGCTCGTTTGAAGTTCGTGGGCCACACTACTGATTGGTCACTGACGATAATTAGAATGGTTTGAGGTACCTTCCTCTGACTGTATGCCCTCTAACTATATGGACGATAGCGTTGAAGTCTAGGTAGATGAAGCGAGAAGCGCCCAAAAGGCTCTCTAAAGCCGGCCGCCTGGGCGTCAAAATTGGTCCCCGGAGCTGCCAAGCATTGGGTATCTAGGGCCAGCTTTAAGGGGCCAAACCTCTGGTTCCTGGGTATCTCTAGGCTTCAGCCTAGGGCCGTACATGAGTTTTACACAGTGAGGGTAATCCCTTCTAAACCAGAGCTAGAGATCATTGTGGAGATATTCCACGCACAAACCAGGTGGACTGAATGACTGCTAGGTGTCTATCGCAGCAGTCCCACGGCACGCGGTCCGCGAAAGTCCGCACGATGAGCACGACTGGCGGTTGATGAGTCTCGACTGAGGCTGTTGTGGCCCAGTATTCTACAACAGGGCCAACGTAAGGCAGTCCCTTTACAGCAGCTCCTGGAGCAAACTATTCTGGAACCATACTATATCGCTGGCAAGAGCGCGGACAAGCACTTCGAAGCCTTGGTTCACAACATCCTGCGTCTCATCCTCAGTCCCCCAAGACACGCGTGTTGGCCAGAATGCAAGATGAGTGCCCAGCTGGATTGCGATGCGACGGAAGAACTCTGTCATTGGCCTGCCAGTCTCGTCAGACGAGAGTCCCTCTTTATGCTTGGCTGTTTCACGGTATGAACTGAGAAACGCAGGTAGCAATCCTCTTCCTCCACGAAAACGATCGAGAAGCCACGCCTCCGCTGCGAATTGTCCAACATCAGTTGCCCCGCAGCCTCTTCGCACCATCTCCCAATCTACAACAGTCAATTTCTGCCCACCTCCAACCAAGATATTGCCCGGCCAGAAATCGCCATGGCACATACACTCGTCGTCGGTCGCGAGCAGACTACCATAATCCCTATCTACCTGTTCACCGATAGAAGGGTCGAGCCCATACTTTGAAAGAGAAGTGGCAAGATTGGAATATGAGTAACGATAGATGGCCTTTGCTGTCTTGTTGTTGCCGATATCAAGAGAGGATGTTTCTTGATGGAGAATGGCAAGCCATTTGCCCAGCTCTCTGCCCACTTGTGGAATGTCCAAAGCATAGTCTGCATATGCCTCTTTAAGTGTTCCAGGACCGGCGTCCTCAAGCCATAGCGCGTGATTCTCTGCATCGTACTCATAGCACTCTGGTGTAATGACAGGAGTTTCCTTGACAAGAGGCTTCGCAATCAGGTGGGAAAGCATGCGGTGCTCAAAGTCCATTCGATCAACAGGGAACGGCATTCGTCTAGCTGAAGCCGCGACATATGGCTCTGCATGTTTAATGATCACACTTTCTCCAGACTTGTTGGTCATGCGCCATACGAAGTTCCCAACTCCACCACTGAGCCGTTGCAATGAATCCGGGCTGAAGGCCGTATTCTTTCTGTCAAGATACGCCACCAGTTGCTCTGTGTTGGTGATCTCCATATTTCACTTTGGAAGGAATCCTTTAGGGGCGAATTTTCCTGGTGCACAAGGCTCGTAGCACCCTTCAACCCTTCAATGTCCCTCAATTTTTATGGTTGGCCTAATGTGAACTGCGAATTCAAGCGACGAGTCTCGAACCCGCGCCGATTTGAATCTATAGGGGAAAATCCAAGTCTACACAGTCGAAAATGGTGGGGCATCTCTATGTTCTACCCAGGACTGGGGGGTGAGTCATGCCGCCAAGATAACAGGTACCTCGTAAGTAGGGTCAACACGGAGAAGATTACGCGCTCAAATTGTGCGATGGCGAGCTGTACCCTTTTTGCCCTGAGTGTAGCATGCAAAGCGAAAGTCCATAGCCGTGAACAGGGAAGCGGGATTATCAGCCTAGCGCGCGATTGCAGGGCTGCATTGCCACGCTTGTAGAAGTGTGGGGCTATGCAGAAGACATGCAACAGTCGTGGGCATGAGTAATAAACCCGATCCGCCAAAGACTCCTTCTCGCATATCTGGGTCCGGTTCTCTAGTTCCATTGGTCATAGGCTCCGATATGGGTGTCATTCGACTAGTGTAAGAGGACTCAATTCAACTGCCTGATCCTCCACGGCTGAGCTCGGGAACTGATGCCACTCAAGATGGCCTGTGCTCCTGGGAGCTGAAAGTCTAGGCGCAGGTCTGCTTAAATGCCGGAGCAGGCGCAGTCTAAGTTACGGAGCTGGAGTTGCCCACCACTTAGCAAGCTGGATTTCAAGGTATCATTCCGAGTCGGTTAGGAACGGTTCTCAAAAACCGTTACAGGGCAGTCCCCAAAATAGGCGATCGTTTTTATCCCGTGAGTGGGGAAAGATTGCCAGGGTGCCTCATTACCTTACCCATTTACCTTACATGTATTTTCCATTTACAATGCTATATATAGTAACACTGCTTACATGTCTGCTTGAGGCTGCGTTTTTGGCATGCACATCTACGCTTTGAGGCTGGGTCCGGACACCAGGCACCATCTCTAATGCATTTCGTTCGTGGATTTCGAAGCATTGCAAATCTCAATCCCTCAAATGTCGACCAATCGCAACTTTTCACATTAGGCTAGAATAACTGCAAGACTATTAAAGCTCTCTCATGGAATTTATCTCTGAATTTCTGGCAGGAGATACTATATCATGCACAGAATGATGACACTCTTGTATCAAGCGAATGTACTACTGCTTATTTTGCTCTGTGAAATTGCGGAAGCAGACTCTTTCGGTCACTTTGGTTAGTCTACGCCCACGTACATGCATTTTCTCCCAGATTATACAGCGAGAAAGAACCTCTGCATGGATGCCCCCCACATATGATCAAGCTTACTTTGTCATGCAGTCAAGCAGCGTTCCGTGCCAGGTTTTGTGGCCAATAGCACCATTCCCGTGTCTACTAATGCCTCGTTTGCGGCCAATAGCACCATTCCCGTATCTACTAATACCTCTTTTGCGGCCAATAGCACCATTCCCGTGTCTAATACCTCGACGTCCGAGACATCGCAGTTTTCTTTTATCATACCTTACGATCAGACGCAAGCATGCGATATATATGGGGCCCTCTGCCAGACTGGATCAATAACCGTTGGCGTCAATTTGACCTCCAAAACCTCGACCACTGTAGTTCCGTGCTCCTCTTACCTCACTGCACAATCATCGTTTCTCGGACCAGAAGATATTGACGACGAGAGCTGGCCTGCCGAATGGGCGACAAGTTTCGGTCACAGTCCGGAATGTAGATCATATGCCAAAGCATTTGTGGGAGGACAATACACAGCTTCCAACTGTGGCAGCGGTTATACGAGCGTTATCCCCGTTGCCGGCCAGGGAAATTTTGACAGCTACCCCGTCCAAGTACCGCCTGGCGTCATCCGGTACTGGACTGCATTCGAGTTTTTTTCCTGTTGCGGAAATTGCAGTCTTGAAGTAGAAGAGGTCAGACTGTACTATTTCCCGGACGGCACAACCACTGAATGTCATCATAACCAAACCTCCAACTCTACCTCAGTATTATCGACCGGAAATGTTGGAAAAAGAGCCCAGTCACTTGTGCGTGACGGAAGTATTGCTGTTGTTAGCGGGCACACATTGTACGCAAGGCCTTATGTACTCCCCTGCTTGTAAGCCTAACATTGAATGTAGTACTTCTCCATCTCTCTACCTTCAAGTAGTGGGAGCAGCAACAGCCGCGGATTTATGTAACGCCACAATCGGTCCTGTTCTCGATGATCCGATAATCACTCTCGCGCCAGGTCAGCTTTCAACATGGAGGCCACCGCCCCTGAGCCAATTCGGATACGACAATTTTACAATTGGTGAGGTTTGGCAGGATTGGAGCACTGTTGCGGGTGTTGGTGATCAAGGTCAATTAGTCCCTTTAGACGTTAAGGATCTAGCGTGTCCAACCTGGGGTTTGGGTAGAAGCACTGGCGCTGATGGCACCGTTACAACAACAATTGGACCGCCATTTCTTCCACTTATTGTACCAATGATGCAAGCATTTTCACTGGACCCCACTTGGTCAGAAGTGTGTACGGGTATCTTCAGGGACGCGTTCGCAGATCAAACTTTTGCGATTATTGACCCACCCATGGCCTTGACCCCCGGCGTGGCATTGGTGCCTTCCCAGAATCAAAATTCTGCTACCACGCCTCACCCTTCCGATGCGGGTCCAACGACGCCCGATCCCCAGATCGTACGTCCTACCGGAGTAGCAAGTCCAGCTTCTTCTCCTGTTCTTGCACCAGCATTGCCGACGAACTCGGGGGACCCAACAGAAAATTCTGTTGGAGTCCCGCCTTCTCCCAGTCTACCTGAGCCTAGCAAATCCCCTGACCCTCCCTCGGATGGCACATTCTTACCACTAGGGAGTCCGGTAGTGGATCCAGATGCTCAGTCACCAGGTTCCGCACTGGCTTCTGCCATGACTCGCATAGCAGATCCGAATGTCCCTTCAGCTGTGGGTTCGCATTCAGTCTTGGGAGACCCCCAAGCACCTGTAGTCGGTGCCACAGAATCTGCTGAACAAGAAGGAGATGGCTCTGCACAGCAGACTCAAGGTATAGGGGCCATAATCTACAACGCTCTAGGCAAATCCGAGGGCGGAGCTACCGATTCCAACGATGTGATTAATACCCTCACCATGCCGTCTTCTGGAGAGCAATACGTCAATATACCCGGCGGTAACCAGGTAATGTCTATTGAACCGTCGGATATCGTCCTCGGTGGGACCACATACTCTGCTGGCGGACCTGTCATGACCTTGTCGGATAGTATCTTTACCATTGCCCCACAGCCTGAGCCTCTAGACAGTGCCTCTGTCGCAAACAATGACCCGAACAACAATATACCTCCTGGGTCCGATCCATTGACGATAGCTGGCCATATCATAGTCATAAATCCGTCAACTCCCACTCTGAATAATGCTATCATCTCTCCTAATGACCCTGTTCAAACATTGGGCGGTACCATCATCAGCCAGCAGCAATCAGCAGCTTCGGTAACAGAAAATGACGGACCCTCGCTTCCACCGATGGCCTTGAACTCCGATCCTGCAACTGGAAATCCAGTATCTGCAGGTGGCGAGACAAGCACACCAGCTATATCCGCACTTTCCATAGCCGGCACCACCATCTCTGCAGGTGGTCCAGCAATTACCGTGGGCGGAACAGTCATTAGCCTCCAATCTTCTGGCACCTTGATCATGGGAACGAGTACAGTTGATCTCTTGATGACGGGATCGGGTACAGCACTGCTTCCAGATCCTGGCCTTCCACCATCCACTACGTATGACATAGATGGCCTCGGTGTGCAAATCCAACCGCAAGCGTCATTTGCAGTAGTCGATGGAGCGACTCTTAGTGCTGGAGCGCCTGGTGTCATGGTCTCAGGGAGTCTCGTTAGTCTAGAAGCAGGGGAAAAGACATTGGATGTGGGCAGTGCGCATTTCGCGATGCCTACAGGGGCGGCGGATGCAACAAATGGCGTGCCGGAAACAGAGGGTGATTACCATTCTTCCGGCCTGGAAGCCTCGATATACGACGTTGATGGGTTTGGTGTGCAAGCACAGCCCCAGTCATCAGTTGCGGTGGTCGACGGGGTGACACTGACTGCTGGAGGATTTGGTGTTTCGATCTCTGGGAGTCTTGTTAGTCTGGAACCAGGAGGACAGACGTTAGATGTGGGCACTGCACGATTCGTGATGCCCACAGGGGCGGCGGACGCACTAGAGGGTGGTCAACAATCTCCCGGTGCAGAAGGCTCGACATACGAAGTCGATGGATTCAGCGTGCAAGCACAACTCCAACCATCGTTGGCTGTGATTGATGGGGTGACACTGACTGCTGGAGGAGTGGGTGTTTCAATCTCTGGAAGTCTTGTCAGTCTAGAACTCGAGGGAAACACGCTGGATGTGGGAACTGGTCGTTTCGCGATGCCAACAGCTGCGGTGAATGCAACGGCTGGCGTGCAGGCGTTTCAGGGCGGGCAGCGAAAGAGCTTCGAAGTGCCTAGTATTCTAATATTTGTGACTCTGGGATGCTTGATGTCAGTAACATGATGACGGCGGTTAATGGGTCGGTCGATGGTTGAGTCCTTGCATTTTCTGCATAAAGCGTGTGCGAATGACATAGAATTGGCATAGAAGGTCTGGAGCACCAGAATTAGGAAGCGGCTTGTAGCATATGTATATCATACGATATCTTTCTAGATTTTTCATTCTAGCCATGGACGCAAGCTTCTCGCGTGCCTTCACGTTTGCAAATTTCTCTAAGCCTCCAGTCCGCTTCAAAATGGAAGGATCAGAGTGCCATGATTCGAAGGGTATTCATTCGAACCATTATCACTAAAAATACTAGCATTAAGAAGCATCCATCCAAATGTGTCGTCCTTTAAGCCGCAACCATAGCCTTCCTCCCAACACAAATAATTAACTCCCAATCCAAATTCCAACCATTAGCGGCATCTTCAACCGTTCTAGCATGCATGTCCTGAAACCATAGCCGCTCATGCTCATTCTCAAGGCTATTCGCGACTTCAGCGTAGGCCAGAAGAAAATCTTCGGTCCATGGCTTACGATACAGAGGCAGGGGTGGGTGAGAGCTGTGATGGATGACGTGGAGGCCTGATTGTTGGAAGTGAGTGGGGATATTGTTGATCCATCTGATAGTTTGGAAACATCAGTTCTTTTCTGCGTTGTCCGTCATCTGACAGGTACTTACTCCGTGTTTGGCCAGAGTTTATTGCGGATGTACCATCTCAATTGAGCCTGGGCTGCATCCGTCTGGGAAGCAAATACTGGCATCTTGGACAAAGAGTCTTCTTCATCCCATTGTAAGTATCCTCCTGGCTCTGCAGTCCTATCAGTCAACTTCAATCTCGGGACCTCGTCCAGTCACTTACTGAGCATAGCGTTAAGATTGTCCACGGCAACCTGCACCGATTCGTTGGTAGCGATAGCCATGAAGTAGCGAATATGGACGACGTCGTACTTCGCCAAGAGGTGCCTGGGCAGCGGTTTGAAGATATCGAGTGTCGATAACGAAACATTGTCGCCGTAGATATTCTCGCGTGGGAATTGCTTGTCAGAAATGTCGAAACCATCGAGGCGTGCTGACGCTGGCATCTCCCTCGCGAGGCTTGCTAGCCAAAGGCTATATAGAAAGCTCGTGGTTGGCAAAAAAATGTCTACAGAGCATGGAAAAAGGTCATTCTTACCCAGTGCCACAGCCAACGTCGGCAACTCGAAGGCTCTCCCTTTTGGCGAGGGGAATGGATGGGTGGAGTAGGAAGCCGTTGGAGGCATGGTTCAGGCAATGAAGGAGGGCAAGTCTGCACAGGACACGTTAGCCTCACAATTGGAAAGACCGAGAGGGTGAATACTCGCCTTGCGGATGCTTGATAGTCCCTTCCAAGCATGTATGGAGGATTTTTGGAAAGCTTAGCATCTGGGGTCTCCTTTTCGATTGGGACTCTAGATAAGGGCACATCCATCTTCAAAGGATTCTCGGGCTGGTAGGGGCTATGGGCAGGGTTGTGGAAGAAGGCCGCTTCTATGTTGTGAGGGACGCTGACGGTTGTTTGATATCGTAGATTAAGTCGAGATAATGCATTGCTTAGACTAGCACGATAGGTTCTCCAAACGGCGGTCACGGAGACAGTGCACTTGAGTAGAGGCCGCCTCAACTGCGTGGGAAAACTATCCATGGTTGCGAGGCCGATAAAGGTAGGTCAAGAGCTAGCTTTGTGATTCTGGTAATGGGTGAAGGGTGCCAAGCTCTGCAAGACCTTGGTAACCGTAAAATATTTGGACTCGGTGGAATCTGAAAGCTCTTTATGTAGAGGGCGACGAGGCTACTCTTTCTGGCCCGAGCTTTGAACCTGCGAATGGAAGATTATCTGCTCGTCTTGTAACATTATAGCGGTGAGCCTGGCGAGCGGTGGCGTCGACGTAGTCGTCGTCAGCATATCCTCCTCCCGTATCGACGTCAAAACTCTGAGATGTGTGAATCGTATTTGCTTGGAGAGCTCCTATACGCTCGATTGAGATGGTAAGGTGCTCGGGTAGACTGTGCGTAACCGCGGAGGCACAGACCAGGAGAATTCCTTGGCTTCGTTACTGGCTAGACCTTGGTTCGAGGCATTCACGCTTCGATAGCTCTCATGTGCTCCGCGGTTATCTCTTTGGGCATCCTCATTTTGGACAACGTTGACCACACTATGGGTCGTACTGCGGCAACATTCGTGGTCACCAAGATCGGAGAGGCAAATTCACATCCTTCCAATTGCGCCATCTGGGATATTTTGTGATGCGCACACCCAAATTCATACGGCCGTAATCGAGCTTGCGGGGCCAGCAGCGATTTTGCCGGTCTTCCAGCGCACAACCGAATGGTCAAGATGTTGGGCAGCGATGCCGATCATTATTACCATTACTGGGAGAAGTACCTTTATTGTGGAACCCGAGGATGGCAGTGTCCATTGTAATACCTGCTCCACTTCGGTTGTTGCAACCTAGAGCTAAAGCATTCATGACTTTGCAACCTCTCTGCGAACTTGCCAAGATCTGAGCGCAGTGACAAAATAAGCACCGATGATGTGTTAGGCAGAATTTGAACCCTTAGAAACCTGAACGAGAGCTGGGCTGTAGTGTTCAGGGCACTGGAGGAAAATTTCTTAAAAACTTGCTTGCCAACACGAGTACAGAAAATAGAATCAATCACAAAGTCAGATTAAAATAAATCACAACATCCGCCTCAAGCCTCGTATCCCCTTCAGTGGGTGATGTCCGCTTGACCTTCAAGATTGGAGCATGTGTGAATACACTGCTGCTTGTGGTATTAGACTTTTCTCAACAGGCGGTGGACTGACATGTCACTTGTGTCACACTTGGTGCCTCAGGAATTGGATAATTGAGCATTGGCCCAACAGCGGGATCAAAACCCCGCGGCTGGGGCGGACCACTTGTGGACTGAGGTAAGGTCATGGAGAAGAGCAGAGACCATACACGACCGGAGGAGTGACAGTTGGGCGTAGGGTCACGTTCAATTTTCGGAAGTGATCACTGCTAACACATTCAAGAGGGTGCAACCGAGACAGCGCATTGTGGAGTTGGGTCTCAGTATCAATTTAGGTGCATCTCGCGTAGCCAAGGAAGATTCAGCACGATCCGTGTTGATGACATTCATGTCCTTGGATGCCCAGCGGGTAGTTGACCATGGTCACAGGAAGTTCTGAATGTGTATTGTTGGACTGTCATTGCCGGATCAGCGAGATGAGAATGTGCTCCGGGGCCCCCAGTCACGTCTTTAGGCGCTGGCTACCGCTGTTAGTTACATCACGGGGCGGCCCGGAGCCCCCAGATACCAAATGATCACTCTCATCTGTGAGACTTCTGCCCAGTCCGTCTCCCAACTCCCATTGCACCCCTTTCCACCGCGTGATGAGGACTAAAGGCGACAATTCCCAAGCGTGAAGTTGGTGACTAGGATGCGTCTCTCAATGGAAGGAAGGTACTATTGGCTCTGCCATGGATGCTTTGAACTTGGAGAATCAATAGTACCAGGCGGAAAGGAGAAATTGAGTATCGCGTGGATGAAGAATGTATCCAATAAGCCGAAAGTGTTCAGCTGAAGACATCAAAGCGAGACTCTCCCTCTACTACTGCGAAGCATCGTCCACCATAATGATCGACTTTGATACTTCTTCCAACCTCCGGTAATGCTTGCTATCCCATCTAACAGCCATTCGTGCACTTACTGACCATCCATAGAAACCTACCACGCGTCCCAACCCTATCCATCTGAACACAACAATTGAACGAAACCACAGCCTCAAATCGACGCTCATTTCACGCCAGCAGAGCCAGGCCAGCAAGTGGCTTTTCCTCAAGCACTGGAGCAGCAGCACAACGCCGAGCAATGCCCAAATTTTGAGGCTTCACAGGAAGCGGAACAAGGCTCAAAGACCTAGGCCATGCTGGATGATTCTCCTGTGATGCAGGAGCTTTCGACTTTGAGAATACTAGACGATACATATCGAATGACGTGATGGGACTGATATTGCGCTAAAGGTGATGTGACTGATATTGCTCTAAAGGCATAAGTGCCACTTCTTTAGGGGGTAATTAGAAGGTTGTCGCTCATATCAGAGGGCCGTAATAGAGCTTTGGTCCTCCGTCGACCTACACAGCCTCTGTGCAGCGGGCCCATGTCTCTATATAATACCTCAGCTCCTGAAAGCCATGACCTAACATCGAGATACCCCACTCAAAATGGTCCAGCGGTAGGATTTTCGCAACCTCAGCCGGAGAATCTGAGCAGCTCTAAGGACATCTACTCCCGTGCAATGCTGACGTCCTTAAGACCCATTGAAGCTGGACTTCCTCTTACTGACCGACGTAGCTATTTGTGTATGTGGCCGAATGCTGCTCCACCTGCTGGTCTATGATGAGATTCCGATTGTGGGTGTCTAGGCACGTAAAGCAGGTACCACACTGACGCCTCATAACTTGTCTGAATGACTTGTACTTGGGGCTCAGGAAAGAACATGGCACGTTGAAGATCACCAATTCATACATAGGGGTCTCCTACTGTGCGGTGCCCCAGGGGCTCCTCGAGTTGCTTCATATCCTTGTGCACCCGTTGTTACATCCAATCTCTAAATAGTAGGACAGTGGCAACTCTTCATTTGTGTTTGTGCTGCACCACAATGTGCAGCTCAGGGCAAGGAATAGAGCCGGTCTTCCGGACTTCTATTCTCATTGGACTTCTCAGGGATGCACAGACAGCATTCTCGTCCATATAAGCAGCCTGTGTCTCTTACTTCTCTCACTTTGTTTGACGTTCAGACTCAACATTAAACATCTTGCCCCCGTTGTCGCAGAACACATACTTCACAGGACGGTAAATTGATCACTGGTCTTAAATTGTCTGTCTAATCTTTACATTCTGCTGCGGGATATACTCTTCCTTTGCATCCCGTTCACAATATAGTCTCAGACAAACATGACTTCCAATTACCAACAAATCGTGCCTCCATCGGCACTGGGATCAGCACCAGGCCCTGTCTCCCGTAGTGTTTCCGCCTCGTCTCCTCCTGCAACACAGCCAGCCGAGCTGGTCACAAAGGCGGTCCTATCACAAGACCAGTTGGTGAAGTAATTGCAACCATCTTTCCACGATATCGCTTCACTGACTTTCAACAGGTTTAGGCAAACTAAACCTATATACTTGATGCCATTGAACGAAGCTGGCAAAGGCACCAACTTCCCATATAGGAGCCTCGCCGAACCGACCCCAGCCGGGCTATTAGGGTACTTTTCCGACACTCTCGCAACTCAGCTAGCCAGAAATCCCTCTAAGAATACCTTGGAGATCGACTATCCACGGGAACATGTCGATACACTGTCCAAGTGGATGAAGAATGGTGGTGGATCCTGGACCCATCAGGGGCGCCTCTGCCGCCGGCTGCAGGAAGTGGAAGATATGGCAACGTTTGTGGGACTGGTGAAAGAGTGGAGGATCGATGAGCTAGCTCCACATGCAGAGCGTGAGCTGGAAGCTGCGAAGAAACGTGCTGCGCCTCCAGCGAATGCCAAAGAGTCCAGTGCCAACGGCAAGAAGCAGACCCTTCTCCAGAAGCCCGGGTAAGCGGCCCCAAAAGCAAGAGGCAATAGTGGCAGGAAATGCTTCGGCTGCGGCAGCACTGAGTATGATATCGGAACCCTCATCCATGAGTATATCTCTAACATTCTACCAGACATATCCTAATAGCCTGTCCTCAACGGCAATGCGCCAGGTGCGGAGGAGGTGGTCATAGGGAAGCTGATTGCACACACTTCACGAACTTCCAGGTCGTAGGCATCTTGGTGAAGGACGAATTCGGCTACAGGACAGCTATTCCTTCGGATGGCCTGAACTGGGTCTGTCTCGGAGTGAGACCCGATGGAGAGAGAGTCTTTCAGATTGTTGGAACCGTCGAAGTGTCCGAGTATGGGCTCACCAGGAGTCGAAACAAGCAAGAGCGGCTGAAGACAGGAGCGCAGAAGGAAGAACCTAGTGGAGAGTCTTCGGTTCCCAAGCCTCATGGTTCTGGGGAAGGCGTACGTGAAGAATGATTGATCAACAGAACATTTATGCAAACAACCACTTTGTGACAATTATCCAATAATTTGATGTCAAGACGATGGTGATAGAGCGGGATGAACGTATTCCAAAAGCGTGCGTCTGCTTTCTACCATAGTGCTTGAAGATCCCCACGGCGGCCTCCATATGTGAAGCGGGCTAAGAGCGTACTCTGAAGGTAATGTGTCAAACACCTCCCGGTATTCGGGAAGTCACTACTCAGTCCCTAGATTCCAACCGGATTTCGGTCTTTTCGCACCTTTTGCAATCTTCTTCTCGCATTCACCGCTTCCGTGTTGATCTGATTCACAATATGGAGCTTTCCGGCACGTATCGACTTCTTACTTTCTGAAATCCGCTGCATTCTTTCTGCTAAAGTCTCATTAGCCCTCGAGCCTGAAGGGTCGCGAGCTGTATTGCCAACAACCCGGAAGGAGTCCGGTCCTTCGTTATGCTTCTCGTTCTCTCTCGAATCAGGCTCAGTGCACAAATTTTCTGTGTCTGCATCTGGATTCGTGACGAGGATTCCTACCAATCCTTGTATATGGAGAGCCGTAGTATCGCCAGCTTTCACATTATCCCAGAACTCCTGCCTATGGATATTTCGCAGGTAGTGTAATGGCACCACATATTGTGTGGTAGTCCTACCGTAAGCCGCTCGGCGAGGGTAGTCGCCATCTGTGAGGAACGATGGCCATTTGCTGAAGAACAGCGGATGATCGACTTGGTTGGCCCACTGAACAGTCCCACCAAGTACTGCATTCTCCCACGAATAACCTAGTTCAGCGACGCTCTCATTTTCTAGGAACGGTTCGTTGCTTCCTACGCGCTCTTTCGAACGCTCAGTATTCTCTAAAGTGGCAAGATCTCGATAAGTAGATTCCATGATTGCATCCAGAAGCAAAGTCAGGTCAGCTGCGTGGCCAATTGCATGGACTATGTTATGACATATGCTGACAGCGAGCTTAAATTGCAATGTGAGAATCTGGGAGGTATTGTCGCCATCCTGGCCAAGGAGTATGGTGAGCTTGGAGAGGTGATTGCGATTAAGACGAATTATAGAGGCGATGCCGCGTGGCGTGCCAGAGTCGTCAGCGATATTTATACCATATGAATGCAACGCTAGAGAATGCGAGACTACGGCGTCGCAATTCTTCTTGCCGTCCTCTTTGTGGTTTTCCGCTATGAAGCTCAACGACTCGGCGAGACGGTTGAGGGCTTTTCTGGCCATGTTGCGCCGTGTTTCGTTCGTCTCAATGTATTCGATCTCAAAAACAGGCTGACCTTCATAATCCATACGTTCCCGAGGAAAGCGCCGTGGACCATAGATGATCTTATATACTAGATCCAAGCTTGCTGGACTTTGCAACATTGCAGACGCAAGTCGGAGTGCCGGGTCCAATTCAGCGCAAAGCTTCTCATATTGTGTGTCCGAGTATTGAGACCATATCACATGTCCTACGATTGGTCTTGAATGATGTTTGTGGTGAAAAATGGCTAGCTTGGGAAGTGTCAAGCCCAACCCGTACTCCTGAGAGCCTGGGGGATCCAGATAGCCAAGCCTAGCCCAATCTTCTTCCAAGAATGTCGAATATTTGTCTCTGGTGCGAGCGTCCATTGCGGTAACAAGGTGAGGTTGTCCAGCATACTGATCTGTGGGGTGGGTAGATCATGCGGGATTTTTAAATGGGAAATCCTTTGACAGCAATTTCCAGTGAACGGATTTGGAATAGCTTACTCGATCGGGTTGAATGTGGCAGGTACTCTCAAGGACAAAGAAGTTGTCGGATGTGGACAACATGGCAGACTGGAGATGTGACATTCTACAGAGGTTACAATGTCAGGTTTCAAGATCTTCCGCAAACGAGGAATGCAGTCTAGAGAAAGCATCCAAAGGAGTACCAAAGCCGGTGGAAAAGGAACAGAGCATGTATTGCTTCTCCAATATTTTGTAAGTATTAGCTTGTAGCTGCAATGAAATTGCCTTATAGAGTAGGAACATCGCCCCGAGACACGAGGTAAGGAGAACCGCCGGGTGTTCTACGAAGTATTCTAGATATCAAACCGAATGTATCATAGTGCAGTTGCATCATGGCGCACTTGATGAACAGGTCATCATAGTTGGAACATTAGCATAGCTGACTTACAGTAGAATACAATTGACGCTATTGACGGATTTGACATTGTTGAAGATTAGCTGAAGGCACTTCTCTTGGACTAAGTAGGAAGCGTAACGCTAGATGTCATTCTGCGGTCTAAAAAATTACTATATATAATTCAATAAATACCAACCTATGTATTAAGACACTTTGGCCGAGTGGTTAAGGCGAAAGACTAGAAATCTTTTGGGTTCGCCCGCACAGGTTCGAGTCCTGTAGGTGTCGATAGCTTTTTTGCCATCTACGATATATATTACCGGATTTGCAGATGATGATAGGTTTTTAACATGCAGCTACTCCAATGTCCTCAAGGCGCATCCAATTGCTGTACTCCACTTATGACTGGCGGGATTGCGCCGAGATGCTCTGACGCCGTTAAAGCCGGAAGGGACAACCGAGCTATCTCAAGGCAAGAGCTGCTACTGATCACGATGCAGCATGTACCTGAAACGAGTGTCTACTATGGACTTCGGTACTTTCAATGCTTGGACACCTACCGAGGTCTACTATTGGCGAGTCAATGGAGAATTGGCGGTAACGTGGGGCAGAAGGCGGGGAACTATCTTATTCTCCGCAGACACAGCCAACAGAGTAATCTAGACCGACCACCCTTTCCTCCTTCATTTAAGCACTCCTTCCCAATTGACTACGATCTCGCCCTCCTAAAGAACAATAAATTGCGTATATTGAAAGCAATTGTAGTCAAGTAACAGTTTGCGAGGATGTCTGACTTCCCGTCACTTCAACCGGCTATGACCATTCTGGTACGTTCCTCTATCGCCATGGCATCTGCAAGCCTGTTCTTACTCCCAGACCTAATGATCTCGCAGCTGACAATGTGAAGATCGAACTTGGCGATATCACTGGCGTTGGCTCCGCTTCGAAAGGCACGCCCCTCGCCGTTGCGGTGTGTTCTCTCTCTTGTCTCCCATCCATGTCTGACATTCCTAGGCGCTGCCTGGCGGTAGCATCAAATCCGAACCAGGCTTTTCCCCTGCTATAGACGCCGAGTGGGTGGGTACCGGTGCCGACTATATCCATAACGATCCGAGCGGAGAGCGCATGCGGTTGAATGCGCATGGCGTCGTCAAGTAAGAGCCAACTCTCGGGAGTTCGCAACCGGTGATTAACGAAGGCTTTCAGGGATAAGAGCGGTGGCTTGGTCTACCTGAACTATACTGGTGTAGTTGACATCACTCCTGAGCTGGGAGCCATCCTTTCCCAGAAACCAGATGCGAAAACAACGGATTTTGGCAATTCTTGTAGGTTTCCCTCCACAGGCTATTCCCTACTGGCTATTTCCTTACCGCGTCGATCCTGCTTTCTGATCATAACACCAGTCATCGAGATGAGATTCGAGACAGGAGATGACAAATTGAAGAGTCTCGAGACTGGGACATTCGTGGGAGCTGGAAGATTCAAGGTCCAGCAGGGCAAACCAGTCGTTGTAGAGTATAAGCTGAGTAAGGTTGTCAAGGGCAAATGAAAGGCTCGAAGCTTGCAACCGCAATGCCAGGGTTTATGAGGCATACTGGACGTTTTTGGGCTCCTTGCACAGTAATTGACTTCTCTTACTCAGTCAATCAAAGTGACCTGATGCTTCTTGCCCATCTCTTTCATCCCCAGTCTTCTGCTTCATCCTCCACCAGCTCAACGGGCTCTTGAACGACCAGCTTTTCCAAGCTAACACCCATCGCCCACCTTCGTTGATGTGCTTCTTGGCAATTGCAATCCATTCTCTCCACCTCGTGCGGCTCCAAGCCCATGCTCGTCCTAAAGCCCACACCAGGGCTATGAAAGCGAAGGTGGACGCGATAGATACTATGACACTCAAAAATGTGACAGTGCTAACAGCGCATCCAAATTCGTTCCCACGTAGCTCCCATCGCTCCGCATGTAGTGGGCAAATGTCAGGATTGGAGATAGGAGTAAGGAGAGGCCAAGTCGCAGGGTTCGGCACACAGATAGATGACTACTGGAGTCAGCATGAAGTAGCCATGGAGAGAGAAACGCCATTATCGTACAATAGGACACCAGCTACAGTGGTATCGTGCCTCGAGGCAACCAGTGCAGTCTTGAAGGCGCCAGCAGTGCGGGAGAAGGAGGTCAGGGTCCCGATCTGGATTCGGCGGAGTCGCTGACACGTTCAGTGCAATAAATTGGTGCTGCTCGGGGCCTCCCATAAGCATGGTTCATAGACATCATGAGAAGGCCAGGCCAACGTTAGAAGTAGTCCGACAGTCAAGTAGCAAACGATAGGTAGTTGTTGGTAGACCGTAGTTCCAAAGGGGCATATTCTAAGCTTGTTTTAGCCGAGAGGTGGAAGCTTGGGTGAGCTTCTCCGTCACATCTGCGCGCCTCCAACATCAATTGCACCGTAATCAATCAAAATGCTGCCCATCAACAGTTCAGCCCTTCCAAAAAATCTCTCTACATGCCTCAAGGCGGAACCTCCAGACATTTTTACCTTTCCTACGCCTAGAACCACAGATTCGAGATAGGATCTATCTCTACATGCAAGACACGATCAGCTCGTTTGCTACTCGCTACACATCCGGTTTTCGATCTCTTACTTCTCTCAAGCGTCTCCGTCTTACTTGTCGCCCGATTTATGAAGAAGTACTGGCTGTCTATTGCTCCAACAACAGTTTCATGATACAAGTCCGCTATAATAACAACATCCATTACCCACAAAAAGCCTACGTGCAGGCACTCGAGGGTATATTTTTTCTGAGGCATATTCGTAGCCTGGTGGTTGAGATTATGGTCGGCCATCGTTCTGCGCTTCTCGCAGAAGTCGGAAATCGATATGATACAAGACATACTAAAGGATACCTTGGTATCATTTTAGACTTGTTGGAGAGAGCAAAAGGAGGCATAAGAGGCATGCTGTCTGTGAAAATCGACTCTCGTTGATAGTGAAGGGCGTGTGCCTTTGCTCATGAGACAGCATGCAGAAGAAACGGGATTGGAGTCCGATGAAGAGGCCATGTACGAACCCCTGGTTGAACTGGCAAGAGGGAAGAATATCGGCACACTTGTGATTGACTCCAATCATGGGGGGCTGAAATACATCGTGGACATGAGGTACGAATCATAGGACTTATGATTCGGAACTTCAGCGTTCAATACCATGTAGTCTTCCATCTAGCCTCTAGGATGCCTTGCGCGACTTTGACGTAGAGACGTCAACAATGTGTTGGGTATGATCTATATACATTGTTTTCACGTGGATCAGTGACGACCTTCGAATGCTTCCGTGAACCAGACTCTGCTAAGGTGCCATTGTCAGGGTTCTAAGCATGACTTTCGCGTAGGTGCGCCAATGAATGAACTTTACCGGCTGCCGGAAGAGTTGGGGCTTTCATGGGCGTATCATGGAGCTTTGTTCGCCCAGCACGTACTCGATATTGTACGTAACAAGCTCGGCACGTTTCAGAGCTTCTTCATGGTCGATTCTGAGTCACAGCTTCGCACGGGCTTTTCCAACCAAGCATGATATTCACAAACACCTAATTTCCTTCTGTCACTACTAAGTTATTCACTCTTGGTGTGGCGGGGTCGATTATCAGTGATGTCTTCCCAACTTCATGAAGGTTTCTTTGTGGGCTGTGAACCTTTTGTTGAAAGACGTCCCAATACAAAAGGATTGCCACAGTCACAAAGATTGCGAGTATTCAAATGCTGATGCAGGATTTAACACTTAGATCACGGTATTGAAAAGTCAGGGGGATTAATAATTCCTTCGTCGCCACGATATTCGAAATGCGTAGCTACTGGATACGAATTTCCCTTGTGTCGCACAATTGCAATTGTGCAACCCCGAAGAGCCCCCCACACAACCACCGGGCTCCATGTCAGCTTCACTGTGAAGCTATATGATAAAAGTAGTCTCACGCTCATGTGGTCCGAAGTCACTTCAGCTCGATGCGTTCCGCTAGAACCAAGGGTCAAGACGTTACAACTATAGGTACAATATCTCGCTAATCGACCCCAGTAAATCAAGGGAGCACAGGTGGTAGTCATCCATTGCTGACCTGAAGGTGTTGTTCTAGTGCGTGTTCCGTCTGCAGTCGATCAGCATGGCTCATTAAGCAAGCCCTGCAATCGGATCCACAGCAACAGAGATTTACCAAGCCAATGACCATTGTCGACAATGTGCAGGGTTTGAGTGTATTGATTCACTATTGGCCTTTGGAGGAAATCCAGAAATAAGAACAATATTACGGAACAGTTTGATGGGATACCTAGCAGCTTCTGCAAACTTAGCGGCGAGCTTCCATGTCAAACATACTGGTGGCTTTGGGACCACGTCGTGAGACCACTCTTCAATTACAGTCGAAGCGCTCAATGTTCAAGAGATAGGGGTAAACTCAGCCAGGCTTTATGTGAATGAGTATGAACATGGTCAGCCCCTGCTTATATCGTCATTCCAAATCATCAAAGTGAATTGTCTTTTACCACCAGCTCCGCCCTGATATTCACTTCTTCCACATTGATCAGAGGGAACGCCGGTGAATTTCCGGGTGTTAACGTGTCTATAAAGCACAACTCTCCTCTTCAACTCATTCATCATTCATAACATATTTCTCAACGCATGCGTGAGCATCGCGACGTCTAGACCAATCGCACACTATCATCACGACCTCTAAACCCAGCACACAGTTTCATCACGACTTCCAGACTCAGCACACAGTATCATCACGACTTCTATACCAACCATGGAGAACATGCCAGGCTCCTGGCCAGGATCCCCAAAGTTTTTATACTCAACACCTCCCCAGTCGCCAGAGTTGTCATTACCAACACCTCCCCAGTCGCCAGAGTTGTCATTCTTAACACCTCAATCGTCCTTAACGTTGTCGTTGCCAACACCTCAGTCGTACCCACAGAATTCACTATTGTTCCCTTCACATATGCGATCAATCATCCCACATCAGTGCAGAAAGAACGTCATATTGTGCACAGACAAACGGAGACAAGGCAACAAGCCAAAATCATCTCGAATGATAGCCATGGAGAGCCAGCGTCATCGATTAAAGCGTTTTTTACGCGATCGGGACGACTCATTGGACATGTACAAGCGGAAGCTCGAATTGACATCGGTAAAGGTGCAAAAGAAAGAAGCCATGATCGCCGGGATGAAGGAGGACAAGTTGGCCCTGGAAAGAAGGATCGAGGAGCAGGTCGAACAGCATCGGGAGCGTGCAAACAAGCTTCAAATAGCAGAATTCAGAGCTGAGCTCTACGAAGCCCTGGATAAAAAAGGGGACGACAAGCTGATTTGCAAATTACGCGAAGACGTGAAGGTCCAGTGGCTGCGGGCAAACAGTGCAGAAGAACACGTCCGACGGCTGGAGCCTCTCCTCACACATGCCAACTCTGAGATAGAGCAGGGGCGCTGCGCACGTGATAAGATTGAAATGCTACAGCAAAAGCTCGAGACCAGCGTCGCAAACGCGCAGAAGGCAGATTATCAGATCCAAGAACTCCAAAAAGTCCTTGAGGCAAGCAAAAACCACGCCACAGACATTCACCAGCAAGCCATCACTCACATCCAAAGTTTAGAAGAAGCCTCTGGTCAAGAAGTACAAAGGCTCATTAAACTCGGAAGTCAGGTGGAAGCTAGGGCAAATGAAGCGGAACTTGCTAACAAAAGTCTACAACAGACAGTTACAGAGCAAGCCACAGCTATCGAGACCTTACAGCATGAAGCCCAGAAGTGGCAAAATCTCGCCGAAGATCATAGCAAAAAAGCAAGTATTGCAGCCAGAGAGCTTGAAGAGAAGAAACAGCAGCTGGAAGAACGAACGGGCCAGGCCAACAAGGCAGAAGCCGAAGTAGAAAGACTGAAGCAGAAGATCTCCAACCTCGAGAACGCCGCTTCGCAGGAAGGAGAAGCGGCTACAGAACCTTCCCCCGACTCTGAAGCAGCCTGCGTCCCTACAAAGCCGAATGACCGCCTCGAGCGGGAGCTCGAAGAAGCCATTGAGCTTCTAGAAGAACTCCTGGCCTCTGGAATGGACACCGCTTGCAGAGATGTCCTAGACACCCTCGTCTCTACTAATCAATGCTTCAAGTTGATAGAGGCGGAGTTTGAAGGCTACCACGTTCCCAGCGTCGACGCGGTGAACGATATCCTGGTGGACGCAGTAGCTAATCTTAACGATCTCCACCTCATTGAGAACGGCGACCGACCTGTCTTGGTGCGACAATTGAAGGAAGCTTATGGCGTTAGAGTGCGCATCGATGAAGTCATTGAAGATGCACAGTTGCTTAATTTGGTTTACCTTGAGGAGGAGGAAGCAGAGAAAATCAAGCAAATCCTTGAAAGCCCACGTACTCTACCAGGCATAGAAGATACCGCACCGTCATCTCCATCACCATCACCATCGACTCTTCCCCCTCCCACCTCAACCACCGCACCACTCTACAACCCTCCCCGCCCCCAACAAACCCCCTCAACTACACCATCTCAACTTCCCGGCCTCCACCTCCCCGGCCTTCATCTCACCAACCCCACCGCCAGCCCCACTACCGGCGCCCCACCCCCGTTCAACCCCCTCTGGGACACCGTTCAACCCGCCGCCCCCTCCCCACCAGCTCCATCCGCCCTGGTCTCTCTTGGCTCCTCGCTCCTTCCTCTACTCAACAACCTGCCCCCAGCCACCTCCACCGCTGCCGCTGCCGCCTCCTCATCCGACTCCGACTCCGACGACGATGTCCTCCCCGAAGCATTCGCGGGCCAATACGACGAGGAATCCTCTGACGAGGATGAAGCTCCTAGGGCGCCGCCCGTGGGGCAGAGAGAGATCAGACCGGCGGTGTCGAGACGACGACGACCACAGTATCCGAAAGCGGCGGACTTTATGTGATAGCGTCCCTTCAAACCACCAAACACGCCCTATACGGACCAGACACCACCCATCTGGCGACCGCACGGGCATCTTTGCCATCACCACCCACGCCCTATACGGACCAGACACCACCCATCTGGCGACCGCACGGGCAATTTTGCCATTACCACCCGCGCCCTATACGGACCAGACACCACCCATCTGGCGACCGACCGCATGGGCATTTTTACCATCACCACACCACTCAATGCGGACCTGGAACCCCCCACACCTAGATGACCGTTCGGGTGTTTAAGCGTGTTTTCTTAGTTGAGATTTTCTTGCTCTCCATGTCGACTGACCCTTTGGGTGTTATGTCCGTGGATTGAGCTCGAATATCTCACTAAACAGCATAGTTAGAGCGGAGGATGGATTCATTTGTTAGTTGATTAAGTTGAGAATGGAGTGTTTTCTGGTTGGATTAAGTCTCGAATTGGATGATAGTGATGGAAACAGGTTAGTCAAAGGACGGAATTGGAGGAATGGGTTAGTCTACGGACGGATTACTCGTTAGATAGATGGGAATACTGTGCGTTTCGGACTATTAATGCATGCGATGTCAACTGTTTCTAGGCATAGTTATTCTTTCAATGGAGTTTCTTTCCTTGTCAATAAGCTTCTGACGTATATTATCTGAACGGCAGCCACCAACAAACAGTGCTTTAAAAATATATGAATGAGCGTCAGATGAATCAATCGGAAGGATGTCAATCCTAAAATATAGTGGTTAAGAAAGTAATGGCCGTTCGAGGACGTCAATGCCAAGGTTACCTACCCCTAGTTTACAGTCATATTATAGATCGTCAAGAGTGAGACGTACTAGTACTAGGGTCTCTTAGCCCCGTTAATCAGACTTTATATCTATACTCAAGTGGGAAGTGCTTGCGTGCCTGGCTTCATTGCCATAGAATGTGTTCTCCGCTCAGTTGAATTAGTTGTAGATACAGGGTCTTTAGAGATATTGATGGTGGGAGTAGGGTAGTCATACAGAGCATTGAGTATAGACTGCCGTTAAGAAGGCAGGATTTATTCCTGAACCAGGCTTCTTATGTAGCTATGTAAATAATGAACAGCCCAGGGCTCGTCTTCCTTCGCCCCAGAACATGGCCATTGAACGGAGATCGAAGCATGGAGGGGTCAGTAATAGACCATCTGGCCTAAGAGGATGTTCTTCGTTTAGCATAGGAAATGCTCAGTTCCCAGTCAGGACAATAGGGTGGAGAGTCAAACGATGAATATATTCAGCAGAATCACTGCTACCTCTCCAGCTTCAAGCCATGATATAGAACTCCAAACCCCTTGAAAATGCCCGAATCATCCATCTAATAACCCCCCCAAAACGCCAATCCATCGCTCAGAAGATACAGAGAATGAGGTATTACCCCATTGGAGTCCACCCAACAAAAAACTCCTTGACGTGCCCAATACAAATATATGAATTACCACAGCCCCATAACTTCCCTCTTCCTATTCATCTTCGCTTGTTTCTTCATCTCCGCTGCTTTCAGCGCCAGAATCTCCGATACGCTACGAGCAGCATGCGTTGTCCCTTTTGGTACTGAGAGGTCGGAGTCTGGTATGGCGGCAGGGGCGGCTGTGATTGTGGTGGTGAGGGAGAGGAGGAGGGTGATGATCGATAGACTTGAGATACGCATTATGCTGGAGTGTGTAGGGACGGCCGATGTGGGTAGGAGGGAGGGAGTTGGTGGGTGGATGTGGTAGACCGTCGGTCTCGTTGGTTGTGAAATATCTGGGTCGGAAGCAGGTATGTTGTTTTTCTTCAGAGTATAGCTTCGTCGAGGTATTCTCAGGTTTGGGAGGTACAGAGTCGACTTTGGAAGGTACTGAGGTATGGTGGGGATGGACGGATAGATAGTTGGTCTCTTGAAGAGGGGAGGGGTGTCCTTAGGTGCGGCTCAGTAAAATGTCGATATGCGTCAGAGGATTGGCACGGTTGTGGGGTCGGTCTCGTCAAGGTGGGTATGGATGGACGAAGATTTTAAGTGGGCATGTAAAGGATATAGATGCCTGGTACCTGCATGATGGCCGAGACATAGCCAGGGTACTTGTAGGTAGCAAGGCCATCATCATTCTTCCTCCCTTGGCACAACTGAAACCCATCATCTGCTTCAGATACGGCGTATGTGCCCGGATAGAGCAGATCGCAAGCCAGTGTGCGGTGCAGAGGGTGTGCAATTTCTGCAGCAAGAATGCGAAGAATGCGCCAGTTGACCCGGACACAGGCTATGACAGGCACAGCGATGAGCGCTAACATGGAACAGTCGATGAGAGCTAGTCCGCATGCAGGTTGGGATGTGGTACGCGCCCTACTTTGCGACGTTTCAGAAGCGACCATTAGGGAGAGGAGCGGTCTTTGGACACCGATGGACGCACCACTGGGGGGCACAAAGGGAGGTGGTGGGGCAGATAGGGTTTCCTTGCGAGGGGCTGAAACCAGTGCCGCCCCGGATTTGGCTGCTTCTCCAACTGCTACTGATACTGGACCGCTGCTGGTGCTTGCTGGCTCCACCCGGATCAAAGCTTGGCGGTCTCAAGGGATGGCCTTGGCCACAGCCATGGCTACCTACTGCCTATCGCCAATCATCTCTATCGTCATGCTCTGCTGGCTGTACATGCTTGCCCGTGCTCGCCCTTCATTCCACCCTCTTTGATGGATTCTGTCCGTCGCTAGAGAGACGGAGACTACAAGAATGGAGTCCAATTAGTCATATTTTCTTGGATGTATAAGAATAGATTTTGCTTTGAATTGCGGTCTGCTTCTCTGTCTTAGCGATACTTCGCACGATCTGTGTCTAGAACGCCATCAGCGCCTGTATGAGCCTCATCTTTCCTTCCTAACGTCTCTCCCAATCCCAGGACCTTCCGCCCATATGCACCTTCGCAGCAATGAAAACCCGCTGTGAGTAGCGCCGTCAAATGCTCCCGCTATGACCGCTCCAAGGTCTCCCAATTCTCAAAACTCCTCGCGCAACTCCGCTTCGTCTTTGCTGCCAACATAAGCCCGGCTAACGAATGTGAACCAGACTTTCCGGATCATTTTCCCATATTCATGCTTCTTGCCATGCTTCTTGTGCTTCTTCTCCGAAACTTCGAAATCATGGCCACCGCAAGGACTGATCTGTGCATCTTCGTCACTATCCAGACCTGATCCAGTGCGGTCTGTTAGATCTCTCTGGTCATCTAAAGCCGCGCTTTCAATGCCATCTCCTGTAGCCGGTTTGTACTCTCCAATGCGTCCCGCCAGATCGATGTAGTTCCTTACAGTCAAGTCCTTGAGCCCAAATATCGAGTCATTCCTCGTATTATATTCGACTTCAAATTTGAAGTCCTTGTGGTGCTTCTTCAACTTTTCCTTAGGCTTCTTTCCTTTATGTTTCCCGCCATGCCAGCGCTCATCGCCCAGAAGATCATCTTCACTGTTGTTAGTGAAGTCATTATTTATTCGGGTCAGATTCGCATAGTATTGAGTGTAGCCGAGCAATGAGAACGCTTGGGGTGAGTAAGCGGGCCCAGGGGGTGAGGATTTGGAGGGTGGTTTAGGGACCTTGAAATCCGGCTTCTTAGAGTGGCGGTGATTTTTCTTACTTCTCGACTCAGCATCCTTATCTGCTTTTTCCTGATTCCCATTGCAGGAGGTCTGGCTGATCAGCTCCGTATTCGGCGTTCTGGCTAATGCTGTGTCCAAGCCCGAAACATTATATTCAACTGCCCGCAAGGTTGGAAAGTAATTTGGCACAACGCTTGGTGAGACCAGGCTAATGCTGTACCGCTCGCCCCACTCCCCGCCAATTTCTTCGAGGAATTTTTCTTCCTTAGACTTAGACTTGGACTTCGTCCTCCTAGTGATTTTGTCGAATAGCTCGTAGAAATAGCCAAGGCCCGATTTCGATTTGATTTTACGTTTCGGAGGATCTGGTATGCGAGACCATCCGGTACGTAGCTCGGTGAGGTATTCAGCCGAAGATTGAGTGGTCAGATCGTCGTCCAGAGCGGTTCGAGCGAATGGCTGCTCATCCCCTCTCAATGCCTTCTTGTTGATGTCTTCAAAATCCTGGAGCATGAAATGATCAATGTTCATGTGCCCGTAAATCGATCCAACTACTACGTCTCGGTACTGCCGCATCCACAGTGTGTATTTTTGCCAACAGGTTTCATCCCAGCTCTGCTTACTTTCCGTCCTGGCCGGTGGTATATGGCCCATCAAGATAGCCTTCATACCCCTCTGACGCAGAAATTGCAATTGTATTCTCAGCCATTCCATTTGTTCGTAACCAGGCTCTATCTTTGCTGCACATCCGTCAACGGCTGTATTAGAGTCGAAGAAGTAGAGAGTATTGAGGCTGAGCACCGCGAGCTCATTCGGTATGACTTCGACAGAGAACCATCCTCCTCTTACAAAACTGTGTCTCTGCTCCTCTGGTATCAGCTGCCTCCATATGCTAGCATATTTCTTTGTCCATCTGTTTGGTCCTGGCTGGAAGATGTTGTGCGGCATGATATCGTTATTGCCAAAGGTCGGAATTATTGGTATGGCGAAATCATTCGTAGGATTCCCATCGTCGATCCTGTCCTTCTTCCCAAAGACCTCTTGGAACTTGGTCACCAGCATTTTATTCAATGACACCACCTCCTCTTCTGTCCGAGGTATCCTCTCATCGCTGTCATGTCGAGCAGAATCTCCAGTCCAAATGACGAAGTCTATAGTATCTTTAAGATTGTCATTGATCCAACGGAAAGTAGCGTTGATAAGGGATTTAGGAGAGTCGCAGTCCGTGGTTTCCGCGCCGAAGACGCCAGCAGGTCCATCGCCCCTATGGCAGGCGTAGTCTTCTTCGGTAGAAGAGTAGGTCTTATAGAACCCATCAGGGTGGAAGTCTGGCAGACGTCAGTAAATCATCGTGGCCTCGGAGGGAATCTGGCCCGTTATACCTGTAATGTGTAGAAACCTTCCGTGCAGAGGCCTGCCTCTTACCGAGTCTTGTAGGTCCAATGGTCTTTCATCCCTGGGGACCGGTATTTGGAGAGGCTTCTGCTCTGTAGGAACCGGACTACCGAAGCTCAAGGTAAGCGCAAAGGCAAGCAAATAGAAAAGCATTATACCCAAAGAGTGGAAGGCAGCAATATGAGGAAACTGCTGTGCTCGAGCTTAGGAAAGGACAGAAGTAGGAACATGGGCGGAGCCAGGGTTCTGGCGAAGAAGACGCAGACGACAATGCCGTCTGCGTCAGAGGGACAGAATCTCAGATGACTGAGGACTTCTAACAGCTCTCGCTGGTTTTGGGGCTCAGCCCTGCGAGATTGGCTCCGGCCAAGGCTTCTTAAGGTAGTTCTAGACTGCTCTTTCCTTGCAAGTTTTTTCCCGCAGAAGGTGGAAGAACATCTGATGAAGTGTTTCGTGATGTCAAGAGATTCGATGTAAGAATAGCAGACCGCCTTCCCCTTCTCCTTGCGTCAGCCAGCTGTAGCGGTCGAAAGTGCCCCAGATATTGTTCAGCTGTATGTCAGCCAATGCCCGCCTTCAAGCGCCCCACGAGGCACGACCTGTTCTAGCGCGCACCAACAAAGTTCTCACACCGGACATTTTATTTTTGACGAACAACAGGTCCAAACAAACCCCGCTTAGCTGCATGTCATCTGTCATATCTTACCCTTCTGATTTCTGTCACGCACTTGCACCCTTCCATTTTACCCTTGTTTAGTGGGGGTCGTGTGCCTCGGAGTCGTGGGAATGTGCTTTGACCCGATCCTGCCTTCTGTGCTGCAATCACATCATCCAGGCAGGCTCTTCTGGCGTCTGCATGTCGCATGCTGATGACTGATTCGAGCATGGAATTGCCCGTGTTTCGAATTCATATTTTCTACAGATGCCTATTGGGACATGCAATACCGCTTGATAGCATACCCATACACGGGTCTCTCAAGAGGCTCAAGGTCTGTCCCAGCTGACATTGTCACCGCTTGTGGTTGGGATAGTGTTCTATCTCATTGTAATCAGTAACTTCCAGAACGCTCTTCTCATTTAAGAGCTCAACGCACAACAGCACAAGTGAATAACTAAATGCGAATACCTGAGAGACAGGTCTGGCAAAAGAATTTTGCAGAGGAAAGGCTGTGGTTACAGAGCTGCCTATTTGAAAGGCTCTTTCTCTTTTGTCGCCAGTCTTCTCATAAGAAGTCATATTGATGTTCTGGAATGGATGTGGGGCAATGATAGTTAGTCCAAAGGCTCGTCTATTCCTTCAAGATAGCCGAACCAAGAGGTGTCGTTGGCAAGGGTGCTCGAAGTCGATCCTTCTAAAATGCATCACGAAAAAGAATTAGGAGAAAATTCGAGTGATGGCTCCTCGGAATACCAATGATACCCACCCTCCGCCTCTGCAGGAACTTAAGACCGAGCCTCTCAGCCCAATCATTGATAAATCGTGTCACACTCCAGCATTACCGGTAATCTGAGTCAGATGTCACCATGTTGCATTTCTGCAAGATGAGACCATTTCGCTTGATTTCTTGCTCACGCTGGGAATTATCTACAGCCATATGTAGCCTTATCGGCGTCGCTTGCACAAACGCAATCCCATGGCAAATCCTTTTCTAGTCGAGGGATGAGTTTGGTCCATCTGTAAATTAGCCAGTCGAAATGGCATATAGACTGACTTTATATATAGACCAGTCCATTTATAAATAGACTAGTCCATATATAAATTCCTCATATGATTGGATAAGAGGCACGGTTAGTTATCCACAAAATAGTCATCTACCTCACTGTTGCCGCCCACCACCACTACCTATTACCACTACTACCCACCACCAATACCCACCACCAATACCCACCACCAATACCCACCACCAATACCCACCACCAATACCCACCACCAATACCCACCACCAATACCCACCACCAATACCCACCACCAATACCCACCACCAATACCCACCACCAATACCCACCACCAATACCCACCACCAATACCCACCACCAATACCCACCACCAATACCTACCACTGCCACCCATCAACATCGTCGACAGTGGTGGGCAGCAGCGATGGGTGACAGCGATAAATGATAGTTGATGGACCTCCTTATTTTGTAACAAAGTTTTTATGCAGTCGAGCTGCCATTTTAGTCCATGCATGAATATGCAGTCTATTTATAAATAAACTGCATATTTACATATGGACTGGTCCATCTATAAATGGACTGGAATAATTTATAAATTTTTGAAAATTCATACCTCAACTAGAACAAATCCTGCTGGCATGACTGGGCGGTGCTGAGACTCAGCCTTAGCGACTGCCGCGCTCCAGTACGGGCTTAGCAGTCCATCATAATTGAAGCCATCTCACATAAAGATCCATAGCCCTCTAGGAAAACATTAATAACAAAAACTTTGACGATCTTAATCTTTTTCCACAATTCTCCGAGGACAGCTCAGACTCTTTCCAAGATATTGTTAAAGCTCTCTTTCCTACAGTACAATCTCATCAGAGTCCTTGGTAATAACCGTTAACATGCGGATTACACTTGGGCTCGCACTGTTACTGACTCTTGGTTTACTCGCAAACGCCGGACGTCCGGGTTCTGAGGACGATGATGATGATGATGATGACAATGGCGGTACTCCGCAACAGCCCGGTCAGAATGCAGCAACGGTCCTCACACCTACGATATTCACGGCGGGTCATGACAGTCCGTATTGGTCCGCAGCAGCACTCGCGGGTGTTGCATGGGTTATGTATGGAGCATGAGTAGGACCGTGGGGCTGAAATGACAGTGCTGGACAATAAGACAGTAAGTAGTGTACCCCATCCATCTAATAGCCGTTCAAGCGACAGGCTCTAACGTACGGCCTCTTGTTTGTTAGAGGAATATCATGTTCGTCCCCGGACCAGAATGGCAAGCTGCAATACACTTGGCTGGCGGCTTTTCGAGCGCGAGGAACATAATTAGGAGCGCGGTATGCTATCTTGATTTCATGGTCCACGCGATTCAACAATAGCATGAGCCTCTCCGTTGTATTCAATTGGCTGGAATAGGGTATAAACTTTCATCTAATTATAGGGGACCGGGTGGGGTTTACTAAGACTCAGCCTCACCACTTAGCGCGTTTTAGGATGCGCGCAGCAGGCAACACTGTTGGAAGTCGTCTTGAATCGTTATATATTTCTTTGAAAAATTGATGGATTATCTCTGATGATTAGCATTTATTCACGGACCCTTGAAAGGACAGCCCTGAAGCCTTTGAGGGTCGCTTTGCACCTGAATCAATCCTGTAATTCGTTTTAGCGAAAGACTTGGCTTGTATTTAACATGCGGATCATATTTGGTCTGGCATTGTCATTGACTCTTATAGCATTTACACATGCAGGGTTTGTTGATCCCGACGTGGACGTGGTACCAACAGTTCCCAAGGCACCAGCGCCCGAACCAGCGCCCGAACCAGCACCTGAGCCAGCGCCTGAACCAGCGCCTGAACCAGATCCAAATCCCGATACCGATTCCCCATCAGACGGTTCACCTCCCACATACGACTCTCCTCCACCTCCCAACCCTGATGGGATAGGAGAAGATGAACCAGAGAGCGACATTGGAGAAACCCTCTCCGATATCCTTGATGCAATCACGTCGATTATTTCGGACGTCATCGGCGGTACCACGACCGTCACTTCAGCAGCCTCTCTCCCCACGGCTGCACATCCGTGCTTAAGTGCCCAGGATGTATACAACTCCTGTGCGTCACAGACTTCCGGCTTTAACACAACAGCCGCAACTGTCCAAGCGAGCTGTCTCTGTTACCAGAACCAGAGCACATCCAGCTGGGTTCCCGGTTTATTCGACGGCTTCCTTATTAGTTGCAACGACTACGTCCAAGCCCAGACGCAGCTGGCTACTCTGCCGGATCTTGCGACTGTGACGGCTTTCTGCACGAGTGCAGGCAATGTGAAGGTTTCGACGACTGCTGCGGTCTCAAGCACTCCTGCTGTGCCTACAGCGGCTTCGACTACGGCTCCGCAAGAGCTGCCTCCCAGTAAGGGCGCAGCTACTGCACTATCATCGGGGATGTCCAGCGAGAGCCGGTCAATTGTGTGGTGGATCGGAATTGCGCTCGTCGGGGTTGCATGGACGGTCTATAGTTAATGGACAGCGTTCTTTGGCTGTTGAAATCATATCTTGAACGATAATACGGTCTAAAGGCCGTTTAGGCGATGAGTTCGATGTAGTCTTCCGGCTAGAACGATACATGCGTTGATCCACACGAAAATTCGGAAGGGGTGGCGTACTTATTCCTGGCTGTCGAAGCGCGCGGGAAACGACGAACCTGGTCCTGAGGAGCCTTAGTCTGTTGAGTCGATGAGGGAGCCTGAGTTTGCCAGCGAGGAAGGGAAAACCGACTAAGTGGATTGAAGGACGCATTTACGGATGGACTGAAGTTTGCGATTCTGGCAGCTACGGCGCGTGTGCGAGTCTTGCCATTTCAGCAATAGTTAAGCATGTTGGTTTTGAGACTGTATTGTCTAGGGCAAACAGTATATACCAGTCATCTAAGAATTAAGAACCTAGAGAATCAACGCCTTCCTGTCCTAACCTTTCCTATGCAGAATTCATCCAATCATTCGTCCAACGTCCAAGAAGTCGTAGATGCAAAACTCCGTCCCCCTCACACTTTGAGCGCCCCAACCAACTCACGTAACCCGCGTGAGTGTGCCCTCGCTCTATGAACATGTCTCTTCGCAATACCCAGCTCCTCCAACCCACGAGGCTCCATGACATCCATCAACGCGACACTAGCAGCCTCATCGCCCTCACGCTTCGCTTTCTTGCTACTCGGTTTCCCATTGCTGACGGTACACTTGATCGTGCCCACCTCTGTAAGCGTCGGATCATTCGAATTGGTCTGTCCATTAACCCAGATCCAATAATCAGGATACGCTGGCTGGAAAAAGGCGGCGACGTCCGATTGAGAAGCGGCATAGCCATTTGCGTTCTTGCACGTCGAGCCCACGACATCCGGACACGTTTGGGACCACAAGTCGACGCTTGACCCGAAAGTCTGGCCGCCAGGGGCGGTGCAGGCGACAGAGACGCTGTAGCCATCAACGAGACTGATGTCACAGTTGGGTTGATTGGCATTGAAGGTGCATTCGAGCTTTGTGTTGCCGCCCTCAGGGTTTGCTTCCGTGCCGATAAATATCGCGCCACCAGAGGCGTTGTCCGCGAAGCAGCCGTTGTAAGGACCTTGAGCGGAAGATGTACCCCATGGGGGCTGTAGGGTGTAGTAGAAGTCTATGTCGCCAGAGAGGTCAATACACCACTGGCTGCCGCTGCTGGCGCTACTCGTGGGTGCTGGTGCCGATGACGAGGATGGTGTTGCTGTTACTGCATTAGGGACAGTGCCAGGGGAAGACGAGGATGGTGTTGCTGTTGCTGCATTAGGGACAGTGCCAGGGGAAGTTGCAGTTGATGGGTTGGCTGCTGGTGGTGGGTACGCTGGTGGTGGTGCTTGAGGTGTGTGATGGTGGCCGCCGCCGCGTTGGGCATATGTGCCCATTGGGCCTGCCAAAGTGAGAGACAGGGCGGCGAGGTAGTAGGCCTGTTTCATGGTGAGGGAACGCTGTATAATTCAGGTAGAGAGAGTAAGAGTCCGTTTCAAACGAACTTGGGCTCCTGGCATAAGAGTGAAGAGAAGGTAGTATGACCTTGTACATATAGGATCTAGAGGACAACAAGAAAAGAACGCCGAGTTACTGGGACAAGAGAGGATGGAACCAAAGTATTTGAACACATTTCATGAACTTGCATAGCATGCGGCGTACATCTATAAGGAGGCGGAGAGCGGTCGCGCCTCAAGGACCGGCATCCACATGGTAGTCTCGAAACTATGTCCTGCGTTTCAGCTTCAACAAGTGGTGGAATCATCACGGCCATATCGCCCATAACCGGAGACCAAGACACTGCTCGGAATTACAGGGTTGTGGAGTTGCTTTGCCATAACCACGACTCTAGAATCCGCGAGAACCTAGTGTGGGTTGCATGAAGAGCACCGTGAGGAGGTACTTGGCTTCAAACGCGGCGGCCGGACAAAGACATGGCGGTAGGCGCCGTTGGTACGGGAAAACGAAAAGCTTATATGGCCTGGAGATGTTGGAGTTTCAGATAATTTTTCGAACATCAGCCTCAATGGCCTAGCCTTACGATCATCAAGACCTCGTTGCACTTTAACAACAAAAGTGATTAACACAAACATTTTGCGGGCAGGGTTTTGGATCCAATGATCTAAAGTAAATTTTGTCCACGGAACAGGTCTGTAAGAGCGGTCTTTCACATCCTATGCCATCGTAGGACCCCGCCGAATGCTGGGCTTGGGGTTGGGGGGGGGGCGCGTTTTAAATGACTTGTGGGGGCACAAGCCAGTAAAGCTCCTTCAATTTTGACTTAATTGCTTTGTGACATTTTTGGAAAAGGTGTGGCAGCATGCAAAAGCGGAGACACGTGCTTCAAAGCTCTTCACCTTCGACGGAAGCTGCAAATGCTTGATTGTGGGGCCGGTGTTGGACCGATCTTCCTGGTCCCGAGGACGAAGTGAAACCGGACCACCCTTGCATAATGAGGATTCTGCAGTGAGCATTGCAGATGATATAGGTGCCGTCAGCCGTCAGATCTTGATCTTGATGCTCGCTGTTGTATGTCGCGCGGCGTGTGCGGCGCGTACCTGTTTCGGATTCTCCAAATCGGCATAGCTTGTGACAGCCACTGCCCTCGACATGGATGTCAGTAATCGGATCTCCAACCGAGACGCAATCGTCAGCGGCGGTAGGTACTTTTGAGCTTTGATTTGAGCAGGTCTAATCCAGGGGGTGGGCATGCGCGGTATGGGAGCGCGGAAACCAACATAGACATCGTTAGAGCTACCTTAGAACTATGGCTGAACATGTAGTTCTATGACGATTTACGATGACAATTAACCTCGAGCTTTCACAATTGATCATCCAATAATCAACGCTGATGTCTGCAATCAAGTTCTAGAAAGAAAAGCTTATACAGTAGCGAAGGCCGGCATGGGAGGGTGAACGCAAAGAAAGAGAAGAGGAAAACGAAGGACTTTCAGGCAATGATGAGTACCTAGGTCTCGCAAAGACTCGGTCTACTCACATTGTACACTAAAGTAGTGGAACAGGCAATAACAGAAGTCTTGTATCTGGATTTCCTTTAGTACCAGAGAACTTACTCGTGTCTCTTCTTGATCAAGACAGATACGGCAGCAGTGGCTCCAACCGCCTGCTATGCTTCGTGGACCGTGTCAGCTGCAGTTCATTCGTGTGTCTGTCGACAGAGGCAATGTCTCCCATGATAGATTTCATTGAAAGGAGATGGAATGATGTTCCTTCCATTGACCGGAAACTCCTCATAGAATAGGGCTGAGCTCTCATCCCCTTCCTTGGCGACGTCATTGGCCATCCATGGCTCCACCCCACTCACAACCTGCGCCCATACTCCTCCACCACCCCAGTCGCCGTTGAGGAACGTGGAGAAACGTTGCCATCGCTACCCGCTAGCCAAAATCCTACAGCGAGACGACACACCATGACGGACGGACCGCCGTCGAAGAAGATGAAGCACGATCTTCGCGAGAACAAAGCAAACATCATGCTCGCAAAGGCGGCGGAGGGTGGGTATGGCATACCTGGTGTCTGTGTGGTGAGTTGTTCTCTGCAACTATAGTCCAATGGTCCAATGGCTTGATTTTCGCATGGCTACACTCTTCTCTTGGAACCATGGGCCTTCAATTGATACTTCCAATTGACTGCGCTCTTCCTCTCCCACCACGCGCGAAATTCCACCCTCAATTGCCCCATCCAACTAATCCGTTATCACCGCAGTACAACCTCGAAGGCATCCTCGCGACCGTCCGGGCCGCCACCGCAAAACGCTCACCCGCCATGATCCTCCTCTTTCCCTGGGCCCAAACCTACAGCCGGACCGTCCTCGCAACCGCCGCCGCGCACGCCGCCCGCACCGCTCCAGTCCCCATAACAGTGCACCTCGACCACGCGCAATCACCCAGCGCGATCCACGAAGCCGCCGACACGGGATGCTACGACAGCATCATGGTGGACATGTCGCATCACGAGAAAGAAGAGAATCTGCGCCTGACGAAAGAGTTGACGGCATACTGCCACGAGCGGGGAATCCTCACCGAAGCGGAGCCCGGGCGAATAACAGGCGGGGAAGACGGCGTACAAGACACAGCGGAGCTCGAAGCCGTCATGACTTCCCCCGAAGAAGCCCGCGAATTCGTCTCCACAGGCATCGACTGGCTCGCTCCCGCTTTCGGAAACGTGCACGGCAATTACGGTCCCCTCGGCATCAATCTCGACTACTCGCGCCTCAACGCCGTCAATGCCGCCGTGGGCAAAGAAGTACGATTAGTCCTCCACGGCACCGACGGCTTCAGCCCTGATCATTATAATAAATGTTTGAAGGGGGGGATCACGAAGGTGAATATTAATAAGGTGATGAATAAGCAGTATACGGAGATGCAGCGGGAAGGGGGCTATGGATTGACGGAGTTGATGGAGAAGGGGACGGAGAAGATGCAAGGGGTTGTGGAGGGGGTTATGGATGTGTTGGGGAGTAGTGGGAAGGCTTGATGATGATGATGATAAGAGAAGATGCGACGGCCTTTTGTGGAATGAAATATTGGTTGTATATATTGTGCTATATGGTGTATATAGACAAGGTTAAAGATGTATATGTGATGATGATGAACGGAACTCGAAGTCTAAATGTGGAAGAGTCAAAGGTTGGCACTATCACTTACGTGTATTCAAGGCATTCTCCCATGGTGATGGAGGCGTCGACGGACCTCGCCGAAGTCTTAGCGCAGAGAAGATATGTATCCATCAATCCGAAGCTCGAGCTGGAAATTGGAGTATGAGGTATCACTTTCACTATCGAATGGCATTCTCGCTGCCAAAGATTTCTTCTACATAATACAGGAGGATATCACTAACGCAATATATGCACAGTCTCTCCAGTTATACCTCATTTGCACCTAAACCGACGACCATCTCAGCGCCCCCAATCAGTCCCCTTCCCCAGTGTATACTATTTACTCTGTTTTCTTTGCGTTCTCTCCAATAAGCTCAGCCTTATGTACACCTGCGTTGGGATCCTGACCCAGAATGACTCCGTCACCGGACCCATCTCCCGAGGACCCATCATGACGCCTGTAATCCTTAGATGCCCTCACCTCCCTGATAGCCTTCTCTTCATCAGTCATGCCTTGATGCTCGAAGCCAGCAACACGTCTGTAGTTTCTATTGTAGTATTCAAAAGTGTATGGCTCCTCGCCGTGGATAGCATAGTCTCCGATTTCCAACATCTCGTCGGGCATTCTCAGAGGCACGCGGCAGACGTATTTGATGAAACACAGGATCAGAGAGGTCCAGACAATGTTCCAGCCGATGATGAATAGAGCGCCGACGATTTGGAGACCAATCTGTCGGCCATTGCCAAAAACAGCACCGCCAGGGTTGGTGATACCGAAAGCAGCACAGCCTTTGGGAGTCGCCCAGAGACCTAGAGTTCGTTAGTTAGAAGCATCTGTAAAGACACAGAAGGTAAACATACCTGTGCCAACACCTCCGACGATAGCGCCAACGAAATGAGTGTGGAAAACATCCAATGTATCATCGACTTGGCGCATGATCTTGGTTCGACCAAGGATGTTCATTGAAACCCATGGTACAGTGCCAGAGCCAAGACCGAGAAGGATCGCGCCCCAACCAGCGACCACACCAGCAGCCGGGGTGATTGCGACTAGTCCGGTGATCATGCCCTGCACGGCACCAATCACTGATGGCTTCTTGAAGAAAATCAAGTCCATTATCGTCCAAGTGAGCAGGCTGGTTGCTGTAGCGATGTTGGTGTTGAGCACGGCAGCACCAGCGTCAGGGCTGGCAGCATAAGGATCTCCTCCGTTGAAGCCGTTCCATCCAGTCCATAGTATACCAGCACCAACTAACATAAGAGTGATGTTGCTGGGTTTCGCGTCAACTCGATCTGCTGCTAGCCTAGGACCAATCCACCATGCTGATACAAAACCTGCTGTACCAGAAGACAAATGAATGACATATCCACCAGAATAGTCGATGACACCATATTTGAAAAGGAAACCTCCTCCCCAGATGCTGAAAGCTCCGATGGTATAAGAAAAGGTCAACCAAAGAGGGACGAAGATCATCCATGCAATGAAGTTCATTCGGCAGAGGCATGATCCGGCGATAAGAATGAGTGTGATGGCCGCGAAGACAAACTGGAAGTATACCATTGAAGCTTGTGGGAATGCTTGTGTCAGATCAGCGGTTGGTAGATTTGAATCCTCGAGTTCGAAGCCCATGTCGACAGCGATGGCTGGATAACCAACAAGCGGTAACATCTGAGTCCCGAATGCCATTTGATAGCCCCAGATAACCCAGCACACTAGAACGGCGGCGAAAGCGTAGAATGCCATGAAGGCAGAATTAATAGACCATTTGTGTTTAACCCATCCAGCATAAAGAACAACAAGACCAGGAATACTTTGGAGCGCGACCAAAGTACCCGCTGTCATTTGCCAAGCATTGTGGCCCGGATCCAGCCATAGTGGTGCGACTGGGTTGACTGAGGCTGAAGCGCTGGCGATAGCTGCAGTTGCTTGGGCGGTTTTTTGAGCTGCACCGGAAGTGACTGCTGCAGCGACGGTGGACGTCATGTTTGCAAAGAGATAGAGAGAAGGGTATGAATCAGAGCTTCCCAGGCCAAGATGGCCAACAACTGCAATAAGAATTGAGGGAACAGAACTTGAACGCGAGGGACAATTGAGGAGTCTATATAAAGACCCGAACCTTCGACAGGAGCTTCACCTGCATACAAACACGGGCTGTCGAGGGTCCGCCTACAGGAGCTAAATTGGTCTGGAAAGATCTGTATCTCGTCTAGATTAACCCAGGTGAGTAGCCAAGATGAGCTGTAAGAGGCTGCAGGGAGCTCCTTGGAGTTAGCAGACACATAGTTTCTTTTGATAGATTCACTTTACCGAGCCCAGATACTGTAGCCTTGGCCCGATAAGGTGCACACAATACATAGTTGACGACACTTTGACTGTACCTTACAGATAAGCACCTGACGGTGGTGAGCAGTGCACTGCAGTCCCGTAGCCGGAACACCGGAGCTACCAGGGTTAGAGCTCACAGCTGACGTTTTCCGGGGGAACGAATCCCACATGGTATTTCCACTGCCAAGTAACGCGGGATGCAATCATCTATGGCGTATACATGGGAATTTCGGCAGGGTCCTAGGTCGTGTGAGAGGATGAGTGGCCAATGAGGTGAGAATTTCTTATCATGAAAGAGACTTTTATACTTGAACTGCGAGACACAGTAGGTGCGCCGGCCAGGCGCTGTTGGCAAAGAACATCCTCAATTTGCCCAATCAGGTCCAATCAGAGACGAAGATTGGCGTTAGACGCCGGCCATAGTTCAGGAGGAGTCAAGGAAGCTTAGATTGATTGGTTGTATCGCTGTGGCGTAGTGCTTTGATCCCGGGTCGTGAGCAGGTCTTCGATTTGACAGGGTCCTAGGAGATCTGATTCACTTGTATCAGCCTACCCTGCTCCACGGTGAAGGGTGACCTCGGTGATAGCGGGGTACTCGAACAGAAGTTCTACCTAGTCTTGCATGGTGTGAAGAAAGTCGGCCGCAATCCTAGTCGTTCGTAGTGGGAGGCTTGGTGGTGGTGGTGGTAGTGGTGGTTGGGGGATGGAGGGAGATAGGGGCTTGTGAGAGGGCGGGAAGGGAAGAACACAACATGACAGGTCCGATAGCGAAAGATAAGGAAGTCGATGTCTTCCCCTTTTGGACTAGAGCGGTGCCGCTAATGCTGCCCCCATTTCAACCACACCCTGTGCTCTGTCAGCTCCATTCCCCCAGGTTCCCACGTTTGCAGGTCTAGAATTGCTTCGTTACGAGTAGACATCGTCACGACTTGGAGAAATACAGATATAGAACTAGATCACTTGTATCTCAAAGTAACCGGCCGGTGCTATTATCGGTCCAATGCAACACCCTACCTTAGGCAAATCTGGCCTAGCCGTGCAGCGCACCCCTCGTGCAATCCCAATAACTTAACGAACAAATTCAAGAAATATATCGCCGATGGAGCAAGTCAGCAATTCAGATACTTTTTCCCTCTGATGTAGCACGCGAATCCTTCGCTAACTCACCACAATAATCTGTGGTTTGTTCTTGACTCCATCCAAGGCTCATACTATCATTACAGGCGCCTCCTATTCGCTTAGTATGTATTGGTCTCTTGTAGCTCTGTAGATTGGCGCAGTCCAATGGCTGGGCATGCCTTGAGGTCTTTGACCAATTCTCTTGACGACATCTATTAATCTTTGATACAGAGCCTGCCAAGACCAAATTACACGTGTCATTAGGCGTACCCAGAAGCTGCCGCATATGCCGGGCGTGTCAAAAGAAAGCATTAGCGAATGACAATCTCCGGTCCGAGATGTGGAAAAACCTCGCCTTGACCCTGAGACTGTGTGCATCTGTTCCTGTCACAGGTTGCAATTGTCTATTACCAACATGCCAAACGCATGTCGGCGGGGGAGGCATATTGCAAGTCTAGGGACTGGTTAAGCTCCGGCCAATTTGTCAGCTATCCTACCTACCAGACCGCGATGTGGTTAATATTCAGATGCGTGAACACTTGTGGGTTTGTCGTAGCCATTGGTCAGCTGCAATTCTGCGATATGGAGTGCGACTGGAATCTCGCTACCATTTTCCGAGTACCTATGGTTCCGACTCATCGACCCTCAGCTGCTGGGAATAGACGACTCTTTGGTGGAGCGAAAGTCACACCTATGCACAGAGTTTGAACACTACCTCTACTCTTGTCAATGCTGAGCTCTTCTGTCACTTATGGCGGGTCGAGCGCCCTCAATGTATCAAGTACTGGACGCGCTACTGATGGCTTCGTGAATACACCTCTCTTTGCCTCCACTCTCGCGTCCTCGGTCAATTCTATAGTTTCTGTTTGAGACGATCGCTGTTCATTCAGTATATCTCTCGCTAAACAGATCTGACCTTCTTATGTCACAGTCTTTCCACTTTCCTGCGTACCCATCGTCCAAGAGTCTTCTAGCAAGCTGCATCATAAATTCCTGCAATCTCTTTTCCGGATCGTAATGACAAGGCAACCTTACATGGAGACAGCGTGACAAGACAGCGTGTTCGTATCTACCTAAGAAGAAAGTGAGAGCAAGTGGTATGAGACCTCAGACTTCTTGACATTCGTCTCTATCTGTTAGGCTTGAGGGCGTCTATAAGAATATGGATATTGGTTCGTTATTACTATGACTCAATGATACCACTACTAGTCTTTCCAATTCCTTTTTTCCCCAATCCACTTTACCACGTATACAAGTGCCAACAGTACCGGAACTTCGATCAACGGTCCCACGGTCGATGCAAGCGCCTGGTCGCTGTCTGCCCCGAAGGTGGCTACTGCGACAGCAATCGCTAGCTCGAAATTGTTGCTGGCGGCCGTGAAGCTCTGGGTCGCAGATAACCGGTACCCGAATCCAGCTTTGTGTGTGATAAGCAGAGTGAGGAAGAATACAATGGCGAAGTAGACAAACAGCGGAGCGGCGACCCGGACCACAGACACGATTTGGTGAATGACTTGATGGCCTTGCGAGGCGAAGAGGACAAGAATAGTGAAGAGGAGACCGATCAGTGACCATGGGCTCAGCCATTTAATGAACGTGGTATCGTACCACTTCTCACCCGCAAGCTTCCTCACCCCAAACCTCGTCACGACCGCCACTCCGAGGGGAATCCCCAGGAATACGGCCACGCTCGTAGCGACAATCTCATACCTAACATTTATGGTCCCACCATTACCTCCGATGACACTGATAAAGAGCACCGCAAGCGGCGCATACAAGACCATTTGTAGCACGCTATTCAGCCCCACCAAAATAGCACAATACTCTCCATCCCCGCCTGCCAACCCCGTCCAAATCATAACCATAGCAATACATCTCGCCAACCCCACCAGAATTAACCCCTCCCTCAACCCCTCCTTGTCCGGCAAGAAAGCCCACGCCAAGCCCAACATCAAGAAAGGCGCAATTACCCAGTCCACAACCACACTAAACGCAATCTGCACCCAAATCTGCCTGTTCCGGAACGCAAGATGAAGCGATTCGAATTTTATTTTGCAGAGGATGGGGTACATCATTATGAGGAGGCCTATGGCGATGGGGATGGAAACTCCAACGAATTTTCCCTTTTGGAGGACGGGGCCGGTGCTAGGGACGAAGTTGCCTAAGAGGATGCCGACGACCATGGCGAGGAAGATCCAGAGGGCCAAGAAGCGGTCGAGGAGACCGAGGGAGGAGAAGGCGGACATTTTGGCTGGTGGGGCTGGAATGGACTGTTTCTCAATGTCTGGATTTGGGAGTTGCGGTGAAGGAGTCGGAGGGGAGGACACGGGCTGCGAAGGAATAACTTCCTGCTCTGGGCCAGGTTTGGCCTCTTCGCCTCGAGCGTGGAACATGATCACCAGGAGGCCTGTCTTCTTCCTCGCTACCTTCTTATTTAAGGCTTTAGGATTGAGAAGTGGATAGTCGCTCTGGAGAGGAGGCCTCCTATGGGTGCGTTGTCTGGCAAGGGGCGAGGACCAATAATTTTCCTACTACCTGCGTCGTATGCGTGCTCTCAGACGCACAACACCGTTACAAAGAAATCTTTTCTTATTCAAGACTAATTTTTGCTTGATTTCGAGGTATGACAGATGAAAGGTCGACACAACATTAAGCAAAAAACATCTAGATATGTATACAAGGCTTATAGATATACTCTGAGAAATCTACCGAATAAAAAATCTCTGGAAATATGAGAGATTCTTCCCTCGTCCACGCCTAGAACCTCCTTAATCAATTGACCAATCATATTCTGCCAGTGACATCCCTCTCGCTTACTCAGTATCTTCGGCAATTGCGTCACCACTACCAGCCGAGGATAGCTAAGCTATCCTTCTGGCATTTTGAGTTCCAAGATGCGCGAGATCTCCTCTATATGCGGAGCGCAACCTTGCTGTGCACTGACATTACATAAGAGTACAATAATGGCTCAATTGTTTAAGATGAGGCGAAAGGTTCCTCCTTTTCATTCTCTAGAGACGCTCTCAAAAAGGAGGAGGACTGTACTGGAACTCCATGTCTGATGGCGCTGCCTCGAACGTCGCCAATGACTCCCAAGAGAAGCACGATGATGCAGGCCAGCCAATTGATGTTGTCATAGCCTCCGCAGAAACACCACCATTGCCGCCGCCAGATGGAGGATACGGCTGGGTCTGCGTCCTCGCGTGTTTCTGCGTCAATGCCTTTACCTGGGGGGTAGTAGCCGTGGGTCCCCCTTCCCATTTCTCGCTGCCACATTACAAAGGAAAATCCATCAACCGCTCTTGAACGCATATGACTGACTGACCCTTTCGTTATGTTACCCAGTCTTACGGCGTCTACCTCTCCTATTACCTCTCACACGCCCTCTACCCTACGGCCACCAGTACATCCTACGCCTTCATCGGCGGGCTGAATTTTTCCATAGCCATGCTTCTCGCGCCCCTCATTACGATCTTCGCCCGTCAATACAATACCCGCGCGACCATGGTCCTGGGGTCCCTACTCCTCACTTCAGGATTCATATCCGCTTCCTTCGCTACGAAGATATGGCACCTCTACCTCTCGCAGGGCGTGCTGGTCGGTGCTGGCGTGGGCTTCGTCTCCATACCATGCATCGCGATTTTACCGCAATGGTTCGATAAGCGGCGGAGTTTAGCTGGCGGAATAAGTTCTGCGGGGTCTGGAATCGGGGGGTTGATATTCTCATTTGCTACGCAGGCGATGATCGATAACATCTCCCTTGCATGGTCTCTTCGCATAACAGGCATTGTGGTTGGGATAATGAATCTCATCGCCGCAGTGACAATTCGGAATCGGAATAAAGCGATTAAGCCACCCCAGCGTGGGTTCGATGTGAAGCTCTTGCGTCGGTACGACGTTCTTCTGCTTCTGGCGTGGGCGTTTATAAGTATGTTGGGGTATATCACGCTTTTATATTCGCTTTCGGATTTTGCGCGCTCGATTGGGTTGGATGCGAATCAGGCGAGTGCGATTACTGCGTTTTTGAACTTGGGGACTGCGATTGGTAGGCCAATGATAGGGGTGGTTAGTGATCGCTATGGACGGATGGAGACGGCTGGGTGCATTACCTTCTTCTGTAGTATCACTTGTTTTGCTATCTGGTTGCCCGCTAAGTCTTATAGCGTGACTATCTTTTTTGCTATTGTTGTTGGAGCTATTCTTGGTGTCTTTTGGATGGTGAGTATCGTCTGCTCTCAAGATGTTGCGGGAGGCACTCTCTAACTCTGTCTTTAGACTGTTGGTCCCATCGCTGTTGAAGTGGCCGGACTTGTTGAATTACCGTCTTTGCTGTCTCTGTCTTGGTTGTCAATTGTCTTGCCTACAACATGTAAGTCGTAGAGAGCTTGGTTTCATCTCGAAGACTAATAAGCTAACATCGGACTTAGTTTCAGAAGTGATTGCATTGAAGCTACGACGACCTGGTTCTGGGCATGAGTACCTCTACCCTCAGATATTCGTCGGATTATCGTACTTTGTTGCAAGTGGTTGTATGCTTGAGCTACGCCGAGTTAAGCGGAAGCACAAACGGCATGGCAACGATCCATAGTCCTTTAATGTATATGAACAATATCGCCCTGGCTGACTGCTATGCTCTCATGCCTATGAGGCCCTGCTTTGAGCAAACATTCACAATCAACAGCAATCCTAACAGCCACAATTATAATCTCTAAACCCCCTCCCCTCTCTACAGCCTACGGCGCCTCCCCTTCCACAACCCTGACCATCTCCCCCACATTCACCTCCAAATGCTCAACCCTCCCTCCACCAAGAATAACTCCATCCCCCTCCTCAAGCATCGAATGCCACACCTGCCCACCTCAGCGCTATCTCGCTTAAGGTTAAACCCAGCGGCGCAATCACTGCTTGCAGCTTGCGAACGTCATCGTGCATGACAGGTTTATCGTACCTATTCGGATAAGAAGCGCCCAACTTTCATCAGGGGGGCTGGTTAGGAAACCGCCTACTAAGTGACTGATGGAAAGATGGACCATTGCTCAACGAGCCTTCCGGTCCTTCTTCAGGCGTGATCTTAGTCTTTATATGACTCGTAGAGCCTTGCTCAGCTGCTTCGACGTTTCCAAGTAGTTACTCAGATTAGCCTAGTTGAATAACAGGAGAGGGTCCCGCTGTATCAATGCGGCTGATGTGTTTATGTATAACGATGTTAAAGAAGTTCTGGCATTCTGACGTTGAGGCAGGAAGCCAGCGCCGAATGTGAAGACTGGATGGGCGATCATGAATTAGCTGGGTGTGGAACTTAGTGGCTGATGGGTTTGCGGCTTTGGAAGGATTGGGTTATGTGATGTATGCTTCATCCGGATCGCGAATGAATTCTCATTCGAGCCGGGTTGGTCGTTGTAAGTATTGTAATGAACATACAGTGCCATGCCGCTGGCCCTGGCTTTTTGGGGACTATTAGTAGATGTGTGGTGCTCATTCGCGCATGAACCTGTAGCGCAAGTCAAGTCCATGGAGTTTGTGCAATGGTACGTAGACGAAGATGCAGTGTTCAACGGGTCGTTCGCGAACCAAATGAAGGTACAAGCGCATCAAAAAGCAACGCTTCATTGGGTATATACGTAAAGACAGACAGTAAGCACACACATAAACACCTCGTCTCGAAGATCGTAAGCAACTACCAGAGCCATGAAAGACCGACCAAGCAACCCAAGCCCAAACTCATACCCCACAAGCTCCCGACTTGCAACATAGAGTTTGCCCCAGCAGTGCCAGCCTGATCAAGAACCGTCCCGCCGTTCTGTGTAGCCTTTGGTCCAGCACCACTGCTCCTACTTGATGATATAGTTGCGCTACCATTTTCCCCTGCAACCGTAGATCCGCCACTGGACTGACTTGGCGTGATCCCCGTGACAGTCGCCGCTGGCTCGGAAGTCATGCTCCGTGGCATATTCCTATGTGCTCTCGTAAGGCCAGTTGCTGTGACGGTCTCCCTGATTATGGATGATATATCCTCTTCTGCTACGGACTTGGGTATTGGAGATCGCGATTTTTCATGGACGTGGCTAAGATACTGGATGGCTGATTTCGCGTTGAGGCCATCGCAGAAATTTTCGAGGCAGGATTGCAGTGTCGATTGGAGGGCAGAGTTGCTGGCGACTTGGCAAAGACCTAGGGGGAAAGAGCCAGTCAGCAATCTAGCCATTGGTTACGCTGAGCAGACAGGAAGGTATCAGTACAGGAGATATCTGTGTCTGTACTCGAGCACTGACTCCCCTGTGCCTTGACACATGTTTGCCAGCAAGGTGCCACCAATGGATACTCGTTAGACCCATCCGATTGTGCCAGTGCCGTTCCGACCAAGAGGAGAGTCACCGTAGCCCCATTGCAGGCCCGCTGCCAATGCATATTACTTTGGTGGAGATGGTAGGATCGTCGTGTGGATGGAGGGCGCACTGGTCACCATTCCAGGCTGACTGTTGGGGTTTTACAATTGCGATGATGTGCCCAGTCTTTCTTTTTCTCCAGACATCATGACAAGGAAAAGAGGAGCCAGAACCAAAGGTCCGAGAGCAGGAGGCTGTGCTCAGCTCTTGTAGCGAGAGCGTCAGACGTTCAGGGGGCTGTACCTCAAGGTCATCTCTGTAGGAGAGCGAATAGCAGTAATTCCGTATTGAGCCTTCAGCTTTCCCCGCCAGCGTTTCGTTTCAGATCTCATCTCCGCCGCCCGAGCCCCCTTCCGCGAGATTTTCACTGCCGCTACCCTATCACATAATCACCGCCAAATCTATAGGCATTAGGCTGTTGTTTCAGGTCAAGCGTCATACGCGAGGAAGGGGCAACTGCATGAGTAGGGAGACAGGGCTGTATCACTTCGCCTGCATTCTTAAAAGGAGAGCGCCGTCCAGAGGCCATGTCTGCTATTCTGATTCCTGAGTACCATCCACCGGAGACGTCATGGATCATAACTCTACTTCCACTGGCACAAATCATCTCAGCGATGTATGTGAAAAGCTTGGTAAATATATGAGTCGATCTTTCCGGATCCATACGACGGCAGGTCTGTGCTCGTTGCTCCCTGTCGCTTGCCGATTTATTCAACTTTACCTTCACCATGGTATCAGCAGTATGCGAATTGTTTCATGCCGTCACCTTTCCTGAGTCCCATACCGCTGCTAGCTTTGATGTATTGGCGAAAATCATCGCCACAATCAATTGACCTGTCCCTAGTGTGTCTGGACCTGTCGCCTTTGTCAAAGCTTCGTCACAGCCTTAGACAGCGTCCGCATCGACTGCTGTCACGTATAAAAAGCGGCCTGTTTTACTGCGCGAATCGGAGTTAGCTTCGATTTATCGTCTTGTACAGCGTGGTGTTCACATATTGGTCATGCGATCAATCCCATGCAATACAAATTGTATTTGCCGAGTGCGAGCTTTCCTTCTATATACCTAAAGCTAGCTAGCTGTGGGTCGCCAAGATGATGGTTCTTTTCTTCAGACCTTAGACTAGGTAAATATGCATGACTGCTCTAATCCATGGGCTTCTTTTTCTCCATCTCGAGTGTAATGGCAGACTCCGAGACGAGGCTCCCCCACGCCCTTTATGCGTTGCGAGAAGCCGCCTCATCCGGCAGTTTCACTGTGACTGGCATAGAGCCTAGGATTTGGCACGCAGATTGGGGGTGGGTGGAGCCACCTCAAGTGATTTGAATGCTTGGAGTGCTGTGAAACATAAAAGGGGTGGGGGGAGCCAGAAAGCGGTTGTGAGGGTTTGGGGAAGCATTACTATTGAAGTGGGGTATGAGTCAGGGGAACAGTCGGTATATGAACGGGTGGGAAGGTAAGTGTGGTTAGAATGGGTAGTGAGCCTGCAGGGTTAATCTATAGGATTGAAAAAGTATCCTTTCTTGAGATATTTGGTTGTCACTTCGAGCTGTATTGTCAATGCGGTCAATCCATTTTCTATAATATAAGACTAACTCTACATGCCCATTCGCGCTCAGACAACTCTCTTCACCTACACCACACATAGTCAGAGCCCGTTCAGATCTTTGCATAGAAGAGCGACATACCTCAAAGAACCTCTTTAACCACCACACTTGAAATATACCCTCTCCAATCAAGACCCCTAATTGGAATATACTCCACCACTTTACTCTTGCATTTGTGCTTTCGGCTGTGTTTCGATGCGTCCGCTCGCGGACGATGATGTAGGATTGTTCGTCTTTGACTTGCTGGAGTAGTTCGGTGAGTTCTTTCACTGTGATGTAGCGGACCGGCATCAGCAATTGGATCCAATTAGAGCCTCTGAATTCCATCTTGAACCCTCCAACATCTTTGCTCAATCTATATTGTAGAACACCCCTTGCACATGATGCCCAAGATCCATGGAACAGGGGCACGTACCTTCTTTCTCGAGCGGGTCACTGGGCGCCTCGCTCTCAGGCACGTAGACGATACCATGCACATTGAAGCTGACCTCCTTAGTACTTGCCGACCAAGCTTCGTTGCTGAAGCAATATGTATGTTTGCCGTCGTTGCGTGCGTCGAAGCTGTGATCACCAGAGGAGACGGCTTTTTGATTCACGATGTACACGTTCGTAGGGTCAACGATCTAGAAGAACAATAAGTCAGCATAGATCTTATACAGAACCTGGCGCCAGTAGCATAGCGAGCGGTCAACAGCCTTAAACAATCTGTCCCACAGTCTGTGTGCTAGCCATCTACTCTAAACTATCTCAGTGCGAAGTTCACGTACCCAGAAATCAATCTCAAGGTTGCCAGCTCCACCGAATTCCCTATCCCCTACTTGAAAGGTCACAGTCATCTTATCATCCTTGTGCAGTACCTCGTGGAAGCATTCCCTCGAGTGAGCGCCCAGGTTGATGTTGTGTGCAAGCGTCCTGGTAAGGAGGCCCAGGAGCGCGCTGAGAAGGAGGGAGGAGCGCATCGTGGGCAATCAGGGGGGGCCCAAACGCTGAGAGCGACTGAAAGGAAGAGCTTCGGAGCTTACTCTCCGGATATCTTTCAGTTCTCAGGAGCAGAGAGCAGGGAAAAGCAGACGTTGACAAAACAGGTGGACATGCGAGACATCTTTTTCCAGCTGGCATCGGGGAGTCGGGATCTGCAGAGTCGTGGCCGAAAGGGAAATTATTTGGCGAGGACATGATTCACTTCTATTGAATCACTAAAATCTTTTGGGAAATCCTCCATTGAGGGCGTTGAGCAAGTAAAAGAATGTCTGACATTACCACTCTTCTAGGATATTCAACCGCCATGGCACTCTCGTTGGGCAATCTCATAAGGCTGCCTAGACGGCAATCTAGGAATAAGTCTAGAATAACGTCTGTTCTGGGAAATCAGTCCACCCATCATAGACATGAAGTGAATGAATATAGGATCTGGGACACTGCCGCATGCTCCCTCAATTTTACCCCGCTCGTATTCATTAACACCGTATGAAGCTTCATTGCACACAAGTGTTCTCCTTCTTCCAAAATTCTTATGCTCAAGGTCACATCACCATGCAGAACATCCCGAAATAAGCATCAACCATTGCAATCATGGTGGAAGTGAAAAAAGGCAGACCAATGTCCATGAGTTTCCTGGACCTTTTCGTGAATCCAAAACCCCGTTCAAGTGGCTCGCTCCACCGTCATGGCACCATCGGCCGAGATGCTTCAGGGCGACCAGCTCTGGTCATAACTAGAAAGAAGGTAAACTTCAAAGATTGCGTCCGCAGATTTGTCGTTGCCCTTGCTTAAATCAGTGTCATACACTGGGGTCGCTAACACAGGTGCAGGCACCGAAGAAATCAGATGCCTCCCCTGCTGGCTCAACCAAGGCAGAGCCGCCGGCGTCGCCGAAGGCCGAGGAGACTCCGGTTACTGAAGTTACAATCAGCACATGGACAGTCGTTGAGGATGCCGCCTTGCTTGGTCTAAAAGCTCAGAGAAAATCGTGGAAGGAGATTAGCGAGGCAATGGCTGGCAAAGACCTAGAGGCTATCAAAGAGCGCTACCGCCTGTTGTACGACCTGGCGCCTGCTGAGGTCAAAAGAGAGGAAGCAGAATCGAAGGAGAAGACCAAGGAAAGCGAGTCGAAAGAGGTCGATGGAGGAAATCGAGCTAAGAAGGGCAAGGTGAAGTCGAATGAGGAGTCAAAAAACCCATGGAACACGCCGACCTCGAACAAAGGCAGAAATAAGGAATATGCTGACGAGGAATTGAGCACTGACGATGTAAGATCCCATTGCCCATAATGATGAGAAGAATCCTAACACTAGATCTTCAAGATCATTAGGTTGCAGGGAATGAAGGATCGCTACGATGAAAGGAAATGGGTGGAATTGTCCTCTAGGTTCTTTGATATGGTTGGCAAGCGAATTGATCCTGATCTCTTGAAGGATAGATTGAAGTAAAAGTAGTCGTTGGGTGGGACAACAGATCATCATCGGAGCTGGTGGACGTCCACAAGGTTGTCACCGTAATTATTAGTCACTGTAACCCACAGTGATCTTCTGAAGTACAATCATCTGTCGCCGTTCCTCACCGCGCTCATCTAACATTCAACACGTCTCCTCACCGGTCAAAAAGATGGACATGGCGTCTTCAAACAATCTTAATAAAAGTACAATCATGTCTCTACGACCCTCAATTCTACGCTCACCTTCTGTATTCCGTTCCTTGCCATCTTCAACACCGCGACCTGCCCCACGTTTCAGGAACCCAAGCACAAAGAGAAAGGCCACCATCATGAACGAAGTGGGAGGATACTTAACCCCGCCCACCCCCAAACGCATCCGCGTTAAGGAGTCGGTAAGTCATACCTTCCGATGAGGGTTCTGTCTGAGTTTCTATCTGACTACTTCGTTGAGCACACCAAGAGGACCGAGCCTACCGCAACACGCAAGAAGCCCGCAAAACCCTTTGCAGAAGAGGCGAGTGCCCATCTACAAACCAAAACTCCATTTGACCGTTTGCAGCAGACCAACTCACCTGCATATTATGGAGAATCAATACCACATTTCCTATGTGTCCCAGGGTCGACCGGTACCGTCGAAGATGCGCTCTATAAGAAGGTCGCAAGCATGCCTAAGGGAATCCAATATGTAGGTATCCAGTAGCAACTTGTCGATATAAGTTGATTAGGCTTACAAATGCAATCGATCAACACCGAATACCCGTGGCTCTGCCCTCCTAAAGACGCATCCTGGTCGACACGCGAAGACCATTATCTCGTCGATGCCACCCTTCAGGGTATAGGCTATGAGCAGATTAGTGAGCATCTGAGCAATCGCACCTGGATTAAGCGGCCCGTTCAATCTTGTCGACAACGAGTCACTTTCCACACAACTCGTGCAGCAGGAGGAATCCTTTTACCAGTTGCCTGGATGCTTGATGACCCACAGAAGGGCACATTTCTGCCTGGCGTGCCGGTGAAAGAGCAGATGCTTCAAAACAAATTTCAATTGACAACCAGCGAGTACCAGGAGTTAGCATTATTCAAGTACCATGGGCGTGACCTCTACACCGAGAATTACATCTTTCGTGATCACATTAGTGCTGCGAAACTTCGACAATGTCTGAAAGAGATGGACATGCTTGATCCGATGGCGTTCAAACGACGGGTGATTTACTTCAAATCACGAGCAGAGCTACGTCGTCGACCGTATATTCAGCGCGTCGAGGCTATGGAGAGGGCCAAAAAGCAGGAAGAAGAGCGAGCAAAGCCACGGCGTGAATGGTCCGCCCAGTGTAACATAGCTGTGGAGAATGCCAAACAGGAGGGAGAAAAGCGCGCATGGCTCTCTCGTGAATCCTATGTTCAGCGTATGGTGGGTATGGAGAAGGCCAGAAAAGAGAAAATCGAGAAGGCGGAGGGCAAGTAGGAACAGTGACGGGGAGGAAGAGTACAACCAGCCTTTGAGATAGCATTCGCTTGTTATTAAAGTCAGGGTAGGTGTGAAATAGCTGACAAGATCATTTAATCTCCTCCATTCCAGATCAATGCATGATTCTTCGTTATCCAATTGTCTTTATCGTCCGATTCTGTGGTCTCTCGTACCGCATTCACCTGCACCACACCAATTCGAACATGCGAACCCGGGGGGCGAAAGGGTTCATGTCATGATTCGAGGCGGGCTCTGCAACCAAACTTCTTCACCGCTCTTTCCCCAATAAGCAGTGCCGAGTCGGGAATCTACCTTAGCTGCATGACTTCAAACATGTTGTGCCGGTGCCATTGTAAAGTCTATGATAATCTCCGTGACTAGGTAGTGATGAGTTGTCATTATGGCAAAGTCATGGAGGGATGGGATGAAGCATTGGAAGGAATCTCCAGGATGTGGTGGTAGGACAATAGTGCCGGAAAAGTTGTGCCCATTTATACCGAAGGCGGGCAGGATTCAGGCCGCTAAAGGGGCAGCGTGGCTCGTGCCTGTGGGAAGGAAGCCTAGAAAGCGCTGCCATTCGCGGAGTCATGGGACGAACGTGACTGCCTACTAACAGTCATCCATCTGGCTTCGTCAGGCTTCAGCCTCTACCTTAGTGAAACCTCAAAGCTCCAACCAGGCATTTAGCACAGTGATGATGCTGTTCTCAGGCACCGTCGTTCAAGGTCGCCCCCCATCTCGGGCTGCTATCGCCCAGAAGGTCGAGGCCAGCGCCCGCCAGCTGTGGACCGGGATCCACAAAGTTTGGAAATGAAAGCTCCCACTGCCACGTATGCAAGCTTCATGCAGGACCAACTCAACCCTGACCCACCGTGATACTACACAATGAGCTGCTCCCCATAATTACGATACAATGCATTCTTCCGCCCCCATTGCATCATTGACCCTCCTTCCTCCTGACTTTGCTGTTTGTCGCTCCCAGGAATTGCTCTTGCAGCGCATGTTCGCACCCTCTTGATCTTTGGTCCCACAGCTACACCCACAACTCCATTGAAACTCGGGGAAGCGGTCACGAACTCAATCGTGGCAGCGCGGGTCTGTCCGTCCCATTGACGATCATCGACTAGCAAAAGGCGAGATCTTTCGAGGCGCAGTTGATCGCACAACCCTTTTCGGTTGTTTGAGGCTGCCCCGAGCTTCAGATAATCCCAGAACAGCTCCCACTACACCAATTGACGGCTCGATGCCTTTTAATACCGGACATTGTACAGAAGACCTCAGCTGTAAGGTCTAATACGAATCACGGCCGTGTAAAATAGCGATTCGGAAGGAGTTTTGCTGGTACGTATGTTGTTCATGTCGGAGCCGCCTGCAGGCTAGATTAAGTCCTCGAGGCTGACTATGTGTAGGCCTACGTACCAAAAGTAATTGCGACATTCTTCTAAGTGTCCTCGAGTCCTTTAATTGTACAGAATATAATAAACAACTCTGCCGACTTCCGCATTGGAGACGGCTCCAACGGGTATACCAATCAGCTTCCTCAGCACATCCAATTCCCTCACCTCGGATATTTCACCAATCAACAAACGAGACCAACAAGGCCTGTTTCATCATAATACGAATCACGAGATTGAACCTCAGCTCAAGCTCTTGATAGGTGAAAGCTCAGGCAAGCGACGTCAGCCAGGATTTACATGCGTAAATCCACTCGTGGCTGGTAACAATGAAGCACTTGGGTCGGATACATCTTTCGTCAACCTCACACCTTCATTGTCGAAATCATATCCCAGCGAACCTCGCTACGGCCGAAGGAAAGACTGTTGGGGGAAACCTCGGCAAGGCGCGCGGTAAACGGTAAGGTCATACCTTCACGCGTTGCACAATATGTTTCGGAATATTTATTTTCATATATGGCCTGAATTGGATGGCCATCAAGCTCTCATCCATGCATACAGCGTCGTAGGACTCATGGCGCAATGATATGCTCGGGTTGAGCTCGGGCTTGGGGTGTTGACTTTACATCAACAGATCTAGAGCTCTCCCCGCAATTTCTGCACTCCACAATTTTCGAGCGAAAGCTAACAGAATGGCCCAATTCCAGAGACTCGGACAGCTTAGCTTCGATACGTTGATGGCCTCTTCGGAGGTCGATCAAAAGTTCCTTGGCCGCTTCGCCAAAGAAACAAACAACTCCTACGCCTTTCTTGCCTCCAAGCTCTACCAAATACTCGGCCTTTCTGTCCTCCTCTCCAAAAAGCTTGTCCGTGCCCGTCGCCTTCGCCGCCTTGATACCACACGAGACACTAAATCCCTCCAACTGTACCATCACATAATTTGGCTTGCGAGGGAAGGATTATGGCTGCTCGAAGAATACGTCCTCCCTATGGTGAGGAACAGCACTATCTACGAACTCAAAGTGCTATGTTACAAGCTCCGAGCCAGTTTCTACCACATCTTCGTGCTCTTCCACAATCAACCCTCAATCAACCAAACCGCCATCCCAAGCTTCTCTCCACACCTCACTGCTAACATCAAAGGCAAGGGCAAAGCAACGAACCGTGAATCGATTCGCTCCTCCCCTCCTGTGAACCCACTGGAGGGTGGCCCTGTTCGCACCACCGCAACTCTACCTCCTGGGCTCACACCAATTTCGATCCCCAAACCATCCGCCTCTTTTCTCCTTCCCGCCGAAAATTACATTCCTAAGGCATCCGAGTATTTCGAATATGCCGCAAGGCTCTCTGACAACCATCTCTCTGGTTCCCATCCGATCCGCTTGTCCGTCAAAACGGAATACGCTGCATACCTCTACGATTGCCTGCATGACGGCGAAGGTTCGCGCAAACTCGCTCAAGCAGCAATAAGAGATGTCTATAATGCGAAGGAGGGCATGGATGATGACATGTTTGAGGACGCAGCTGAATTGGTGGGCATACTAGGGAAGATGATGAAGAGGGGTCTTGGTGGAACGAGTACGCCAGGGAGTGGAACAGGAAGTACACCCAGAGTGGCAGAGACCAGTACACCCGGCACCACGCCTAGGAGTACACCAAGGGCAGGGAGGATCGATATATTTGAAAAAGGGTTACCTGAGTTGCCGAAGGAGCGATGACGGGGGTGGAGTTGAAGTTGGAGCTGGAGCATTTACATTGCAGGCGTTGGCACATCAAAATGGAGGGGCAGTCGTCCTTGCATCAGGAAGGCATTTTGGCGCAATTTTCTGTTCTGTTGTCCATGTTTATCACTGTCCTTGGTATGGATGGATGGATGGATGGATGTCTTGATACCCTTCTCGAAGAGAGTGTTCTGATAATTATATAACCAAAGGATTGACCGTACATAGTACATTTTATGTACAGTAGGCACTGAGGGTATATCTTCCTCGCTGTCCCAGATTCAAAACTCCAAAAGTCTTCCTGAACGTCTCGCTCAAACACCAATGACAGAAACCAAACCCAGCATTAGTTCAATATCCGTTACATTGACACATTATCTACCTCATCGTCAGTTCACATACCCCAAGTCTTTGCGAGCTAGATGGATAACGATACTTAGGTACCCCTCGTAACAGTGTCTTTCAAACGTCAGTCTCATCTCACAGTCTGCATTTTCATTGCACCTAGCTTTGAATGGTCGATGATGCCAGGTTTTGGCTGAGGCGCCTGATGGTGTTTTCCGGCTCGTTTCGAGAGGACTTGCTGCACCTACGGTAAGGAGGGTCAGTGGGATGCTTGATGTCCTTGTCTTTGTCAACTCCTTTCTAAAAGCGGAAGGACATGAGGAAATTGGAAGCATACTTGATCCGGCTTGATGTGCTAGACCTCCCCAAAGGTCGTACCGTGGAGTAGACACTGGGAGCATTAGGGCAAGAAGGTCAAGGAAGCAGCATAGCAGGTTCTCAGCTTTGCTGCCATTTCTAAGGCAATGAGCAAAAGCTGATGGAAAGAGCAATTGGCCAAACATCATCTGTAAATTATCACGTGAGGGGTTAGCAGTGTATCTCATTGGGTGGGGTTTCACGGGTAGACCACGAGCGAGGCTGGATAGTTGGGTATTGATCATGTCCTTTTTGTTGGACATTATCTGTATGTCATTGTTGCTAATATTCAATATAACGAGTATGGCACAACAGAGTTTACTCGCTTCAAATTGGTATAACACACAAATAGCTGGAGAGCTCAAATGTGCTTCTTATGCTCCATGAGGATTGTAAGTACGTTTCTGCTGGAATTTCAATTCTATTTCAAAGCCGCACTCCGCATGCGCTGCTGCCGATGCTGCTCGAGAAGCATGGCGAAGAGCTTTGAATCTTGTAATGCATCCTCAACAGTTGTTTTAATCTCTCTTCCCTCGGTGAAACAAGCATGCATCTCCTTCAACTCAGCGGTGTATGCATCTTCATAACTGCTCAAGATCTCCCTCGAGATCACCTCACCATACTCGTTGACTTCGTCGACTTTGACCTTGATAGCCAAGCCTTTGACATACGGCGTATCATAATGTATGCTGACGGTCTTATTATTCCCATACACTGTTAAGTGCGAGTCGAAGCGTGCGACCTCATCAATGCCAGTTTCGTATGTCAGAGAGAAGACACCTCGGTTCGTTTTGTAGTTGAGGATTGCGGAATAAAATGGGGGATTGACGGAAACGCCTGCCACGGATTGAGGGAATCCTAGGACTTCTCGCATCAACGAAAGGTCGTGACTTCCTAGCGATCCAAGATGGCGACAAAACTTGACGTCTTCCTCAGCCGCCTTGTCTCCATCGAATGCCTCTCTGAGCAGCTCGCTTAATAATTTCTCTCTTTTTGCGGAAGCCCCTGAAGGGATATCATCCGGATTTTTGAAGGGGAAGGTGCCAGACTGATTGACAAAATAGGGATTCGGGCCTACTATACCTCGGGAGCGAGCGTAGAGTACACGATCAATACTTGCAACTTCACGCTTAAACGCATTCACGAAGCTCGGTGCATAACGTCTCATGTAGCCCACAAAAACTCGTGCACCATTCTTCGCTTCCCTTTCTGCCTGGGCAATGCGCATTGCACTTTCAACGCTCAAAGAGATGGGCTTCTCCTGCATGACATGTTTTCCAGCTTTCAATGCGGCAACGGCTATGGTCTCGTGAAACTCATCTGAAGTCAGGTTGAATATGACGTCGATGTCTGGGTGGTTGATGACGTCGTCTGGGTTGGTTGTGGCGAGGGGGATGTTGTAGCGGTTCTTGCAATAGTCGACGGTTGTTTGTGACACATCGCAGATTGCTGACAGCGTATAGAGATGGTTCATGAGTTTTAGGGTTGGGAGGTGGATTACTTGGGCCACCTCACCAGCGCCTATAAGCCCGACGCGGAGGACTGCTGCTGCCATCGCATAAAAATTTGCAAGGGAGTCAGAATGAGAATAGATAGGTCAAGTCGTGTTGCTTGGGGGTTGAGCGGATTATCAACAGGGACAGGAGCAAGCCTATCTAGCCAGTTGGGCAGGATCTTCTACAGATATGTAAACGCATCCTGGAATAGCACAGGTCAACAATGACTGCAGAGTCCGGGAGTGTAACGGTGTATTTACCTGGGCTGCCTTGAGTCCTTCTTATGTCTTTCCATCACTTTCCCTGATGGACTGGTGCAACGCGAAATGTTCGTACCTACGTGGGCTACGAATTCTGGCCTAGCCCGCGGAGCAAGCTTCAGGGGGCCACTGTCCCCTAAAGTTAGTCGCCTAGGCGACAAGATTGGTCCCCAGAGCCGGGTCTCTTTAGCGCAGATCTTGTTTCCTACGGTTGATAGGTGAGCTCTTCTAGGCTTAACTTCGGCCGGGCCGTTCGCCCGCAATCAAACTGTTTCAACATGCAGCATCATTCGCCACTATCGTGCAGCCATTGGTAGCACGGGATGTATCTAGGCTTTTCTTCAGAACAACCCAGACAAGTAGGCACAGAGGTTGAAAATCTGTGGTAAATATATGGCACTACGCCTGGCTGCCGCATCCGCAATGTTTGACAGCGGCCGTTGTCGTCAGACGCTCCTAACCAGATTGGAAATCGCCGCTACTGCCGAGTCGAAGATGCAAAGAATAATGATGGAGAGTCCCTTACTGACCAAGTTTCTCGGCTTTAAACACCTAGCCCAAGACCTCCAGCAAAGCGTTGTCTCTGGCTCATCGTTCCTTCCAAAATAGTAAAATTGATAGTGTAGCTTGACATCTCAAGATGCTTCACTCTATCCATTCCCCAACAATAATTGTCAAGCATAATATACTTCAAGAACTGAAACTTATTCTTTCAGCCAACGTTCGTTCCATTCTTGCCAGTCTCGACTATCTATACGCCGTATCATCATGGCCCCAGGACATACACGAGATTCCAGCAAAGCCTCTTCGAACCTTTCCGAGCAGTTTTCAGAGTTCTCATTCGAGTCTACACGAGCTTCAGAAGCCCCGTCAGAAGTCGAGCCAATATCTCCCAAAAGCTCAGAAGTTCCCTTAGACACCGAATCAAGACCTGCACAGGATTCAGGATCTACTCCAGAAATCAAGTCGGAACCCGTCGAGGTCTCAGAAATCTCCCCAGAACCCTCGTTATCGGAAAAAACCAAGCAAAATCACGTGCATGGTCCCGAATGCCGCCATGCAAGCCCTTTCCAAGACTTCCCAACATGGGGCTGCGTCCACGCTGACACATCTCGCCACCCTTCGCATCTTCCCAAGCATCCCCGGAAGCCATCTCCACCAACGAATTCTCTTTTGAACTATCAGACACGCATGTAAGCGATGATAGGACTGATCAATCGGCTGTTGGCCCGGCCCAAGATATACAACCTTTCGACAGACCTCCTACCACCGATTCTGCTCTTGAGGACGATAGTGACCCAGTTCAGAGATCTTCCAGGTCGGACCGGGATTGAAGTGTGTCCAGATGGGCTTAGAAGGGGGACCATTGGTGGTGTTGTCGTGTATTGCGTAGGTATATTGATTATGAGGACTCAATTCAGCAATGCAGGGCTGTCTTGGAGGTGGTTGGACAGACTGCCCGAAGTGTTTTTCTTGTCATTTTCTCTTTCTGATGAGCCAGTAAGTGGTATTGTGTATAGCAGGAGTAGGGGCTTTGTTTCCAGAGGTTTACTATCTTGCTTTTCGAGCCAAGCCTTGACATTCGAAGCTAAATCTTGTAAATGTTAACACATGAATCCTTGAATGATGCTCATGCTGATCCGTGATGGGGACTCATAAGCAAAGCCCCTTCAGACAATGTTTGTGTGTGTTGACAAGAAATCCTATTTAGCTATTCTCATTCACCGTCCTACGCAAGCCTTACAAAAGATCCGGGTTATGTTTACCAAGGTGTCGTGGGCCCGCCGGCTGTGTATTTCCGATCTACAGCTGAAGAAAATCCCTCGACGAGATGATCTGAATCTTCTTGCCAAGCTAGCTTTGCGAGGCAGCCTATTGTGAGACGACATCGCCCACCGGAACGATCATTATCCCAGACCGATGAGGTCGCGCCATTAATGGCGATCATAACGGACGAAAGCAGAGGAAGGTCAACGCCGGAGAACAGTAACGTATTCAACGATATGCAGGAGCGAAGAAAGAGACGTGCAGGGTTGTATCATTGATTCATTATATCTGCGACTCATGCATACTTATTGTCTGATCTTCCAGGTTAACTTGGTCCTGTTGCAGATATGGAGGGTTTTTTCAGCAGCCCCTCAACTTACACGTTTGTCCGCCTTCAAAGCCTCCGTGTTAATGATACCTCGTTCCGCCAATTGCTCAAATGTTGAGCCTGTGGCTCCCTCGCGGCGAACTTCGAAAGAAAAGCGGCTTTGTATCCTATGCTTGCTCAGTGACTTTTCTCTCTGGAATAGGCTATCTGCTGGATCACTTAGCTTCTGTGGCATCGTTATGCTAGTTCGGGAGGCAGGCGGTGCCTCACATTTACATGGTGTTAGGTCTCTGTCAGGACGGCTCGGCTTATGACGAGGTATTTTCAAGCAATTGAAACTCATATTGAGACTGCTCACTGTCAGTGCTGCGGAGCTGGGTGACTTACTTTTGGTTGTGGGTTAGGTCTATCATTATTGAAAAGGATAAGTTGGGAAGAGGACGTGGTTTTTGTAGGCCGTCCAGTCTTTGTAAGGCTTGCACCATAGGACTATTACCGGCCTGTCCTTTGTAAATTAAGCATCGAAGATATACCATTTTCTTTGTGTGTACAATGGCTGATAAAGCTCTCACGCAATCAATTGGATTGTTTCAATTCCTTTGACTGTTCTTTTTGTGCAAATTATTGTTCACCTCAACATTACCGCTAACAAAGAAGGGACCTTGAATGCATTTTCTAACACAACGGACAAGGCCCTTCGTCAAAGAGCGATCTCTCAGGCAGTGGGCCATAAATATTGGCTGAACCCAAGGGACATTCTCACTTCTGCAGAGCACCTGATTCAAACAAACGATAACAACTCGATTACAACAAAGATAACGCAGATACCATAAACAACCCTGTATCGAATAGCAACTCATCCGACGATGTATACACTCCAGCGAAACTCGCCTACGACCCACATCGTGGCTCCTTACATCGATCCCGAAGCGCTATGCACATCCTGCTCCACAGTCATGCCCAGCGACATCTGCTTTAATTGCGGAAAATTCAGCAAGTTCCTTGTGGCGTACCCTGAATTCGAGTCCTCAGTTAAAGCTAACCAGGTAAGCACAGGCCCAACCAATACCGGTTCCACGAACTTCAACAAAGGGTGTACACGAGATCGACGTGAACGCAAACTTGAGCATCGAGCCAATAGGCTCCTCATGAAGCAAAATGCCTTGATCTGGCAATTCAATCTCGATGGCGGACTTCGAGATAACGAAATTCACGATGCCTTTGAGTTTCTAGCTCAAGATACCACCGACTCCCAAGAGTCCTTCGGGATTGAAGCTGAGGACATCCAGATTTATTATGATGTCTGGAGAGATTTAGCCCAAGAGGAATCGGCTCTTCTGGACAATGACCTCAACCTTCACTACTTAGGTCATAACTTGATGGAATCGCTTGACATGGCTACGGACCATCAGTTCATGACGGATATAGAAGGATGTGCAAAAGCCGAAAACGCAGAGGATGAAGACGAGTGGGCAAACGATGCAGACGATGAAGACTCGGAATATGGGGATGCACAAGATTCAAACGGCAGTTCCTTTCCACGTAGCAAGCTCGTTGAGATGACCCGACGTTGCACCACAATGACAATGCAGTGGGAAGCAAGTCTACCAGTGGAGAGGATATCCAGGAAAGCACGAGCCTTATATAACGACCTCTGTGCATGGAATTTCACCGATGCGACTTCTTGCACTATATCAGGAGCCACATTGGTCGAAGATGATGAGCTATCGCCCCTCACTGCTCGCAAGTTCAGCTTCGAATACGAGCTTGACAGTATGGACTGGGACGGGAACAGCAATTGCAGCTCTTCGGCTACAGTGAGGAATCAGCTCATCGAGTGTCGTCACGTTGTGGGCAGTCAGGCATATGAATGGGATATTTTGTTGTAACTCACAAATTTCACTGTCTTGTACCTGAAACCCTTTTGTCTCCCTATAGCTCTCGATGGGGATGTTTCTCGAGTCTAAGAACCAAAAATTCGCTTTCACAAAAGCCTTCCATAATAATAGCAATCCAACAAGTACCCAAAAATGGCTAATCTCTCTTTATGATTGAGATTTGAGACTTCCACAACTTGAGAGTGGCCGCATACCACAAAAAGTTCATATCAACACGGCCGTTAGAATAGATTAGGTACCACAAAACCTGAGGTCAATAAAATCTTCATCCCTTCACAAAGGCAATCATAGTTGAACTCGTAACTAGCTCAGAGACAGTACTCATAAGGTATTTCGCTTGCCACAAAGATCGCCGTAGGCTTTCAGCTGTTCTTGTCACCCAGCGTAGAGTTACCAGTGTCAAAGACAGGGTAGGGACATCCCACTGCACCCAATTCTGGTGGATCCACCTCGAACAAGCTCGGCCCCTTCCTTCAATGCACAGGTAGCAATAATCCAACAAGCTTAGCCAATAGTACCATTTGCAGGTTCTTCTGCATCGGATTAGAGGTCTCTCTAGCCACATAAAAAGTTTTGAGGCCAGTAATAACATGCGAATCGATCGTAAACCATCGTCCTCCCGAGTCTCACCGAAGTTCCAAGTATCGATCTACAAACGGGTGTTGACGATTCAACATATGGTTGATCTTTGATTCTGGGGAAGTAATGGAACGCGATCATAGTGGCGAACTTACCGAACTGTTCATTGAGACATCCAATGGTTTCAGCTTCGAAATTGGCGTGCTCTTTGTGGACAAGATATTCTACAAAGAAGCATACTCTAGGTTTACGGCCTCCATACATTCCATTGTGTGTTCGTAGGACTTCGTTGCCTTTCAATTCCCGTCAAACGTAGTTCACCAAACACCAGACAGCTTGAGATTACGCTTCACACCAGAACATTGGCAATTTAAGAAGCCAAATCATACAAATGACGATGGTCGACTCGGTGAAGATAAAGGCCTCGACAAAATGGAAAAGTATGTGTTCAGTCTAGACTGAGAGACGCTGCAAAGATTCATCTATAAGATGAGCACAGGACTTAGGCTTCCACCAGGGAGCTATTAAAAGATCAGTACCTATAATATCAGTAAGCATCATGGTGAGAAAATAACGAGCTAAGTTTTAGTGTCACTTGCGAGGTGCTTTCCACAAGACTCTGCCTAACATTGCACTCAAATTGATTTTTTCAGCTTTTCCGGTACCTAAAAAGATCGAGCATTTGTGTAACATATAAGAGATGATACTAGACCTCATCTCGAGGGTTAGCCTCCTCATATCGTTGTACTGCGTTGATGCCTATCTTAACATAGTTATGTCACAGCCCAGAGACCTTACCCTTTGTAAACATATTGCGGTTTTAGATCTATATTCTACTACGATGCTCCTTCTCTTCTTTCAGTGGCCGGCACCCACTACCTGATCTACCGGTTTATGCGTTTTCCAGCATTCGCAAGTCTTGCTATGGATGGCGACCATGCTTCCCACGACAAAGATACCCACGCCTAGGATGTACTGCGCAAGCGTGAAACCTCCTGATAGATCATTGCGTGAACGTGCTTGCCAGATCCCAGGTAATAGACTACCAATAACAGTGAGAAGGCCCAGAAAGATTAAAAGATAGCATGGCGGGATGGATGGTCGCTTTTTAGTCTTTTTTGTGTGACAGGTGGCGGTGGATGGACACTCGGCTTCATTCAAATTGTCCGAATTGGCCGTTGGCAGTTGAGGTGTGCTGCAGTTCGAGGCTTCAGGATCTGCGCCGTTTTGGAATGTGTCCATTTGAATGGTATCGATAATTGTAAGACTGTTGGTGCCCCTGCAAGGATCGCTAGATTGTGTAACAGCCGCGGGCCCAATACTGCGTGATAGATTTGCAAAAGCGGAAATCAGACTGTCTCTGAGTAAATGGTGTAATTGCGTCCTGCTGATGTCTGAAGTAGCATCACCCCTCTCGATAGTCTGCTCAACGTTCCAGCCACATTCTCGAGGGCATGCAGCTACGCTCTGCAAATGATGATGCGGGCACGTGTTTTCTCCAGGAGAAGACCCCGCGGAGCCTGCAACTTGTCCATCGTCTGAAAGTTCTGTAACGCGTTGAGGTGAGCCTTCAATTTGCGTAGAGACCAATGGGGTATCACTTTGGTGTTCCTCGCGTGCTTGACGGCGCACTCGAGCACTAGGCTGACGATAACGTGCTGAGGAAGAATGGTAAGGACATGTATATCCAACCAAGATCTCCCTCGGTTGAACCTCATGCTCCGGAGTTAAGTAATATGGACATGGGTCTACCTGATGACTGTGGTACAGACAGCGACAGACGGCATACCGCTCGACGACCTGGATGCACATAGCGACAATTGCTTCCTCGGTGGAGAAATGTGAGAAAATCAAAGTCTCAAGACCCGGCCAGAGGAGCTTTTGAGTATTGGCTATAGGTTATGCCGGCATATGCTAATGCCTGTTACCTAGAACACGGTCTTCAGCCTTATTCACTGGGCTGGTCCTGTCGGGCTACACCAAGTTTCCCCCGGATCGAACTTTGATTCAGCATAATCAGAGCCAGATACAAAAGCTCATAGAGTAAAAGACATGGTTATAGGAAGTCATGCAAGATGCGCGTGAAGGATTGGTCTTGACAAAGGTGAGAAGATGTGATGGTTTGGGATGCCAAGACAATAAACGGTCTAACTGTATAAGGGAAGGTGTATCTTTCCCAGTCATTGATAGGGCGTACGAGGGTATTTAGGGTCAAAAATGGAAGGGACCGGGAAGAATCGACAGCTGGCAGCCAGGCCCACTTGTCGTTGGTCGAAAGCTTGCATCATCAAAGTACCCGAAAATCCATCTTGTAACGTATCCAAAACCAGATTTGACACCATTATCTCGGTGTTGGCTCAAGAGACTCAAAACTTTTACGTCAACTTCGCAGGCTGGCCAGTCTCTGTTTCTGGGCATTCCTCTGAACCAGGAGGCTTGGTACGCCGCAATGTTTTCGAAATTCAGGCCACTCATCACACACATATCTCTACGGAATACATTCATTCATCAGGTGATATTTACCTGCCTGCTACTTAACTTTTCCCCTCAACCAGTTCCACCTCCATTCCCTATCCCTCAAACCATTTCCTCTTCCCAGCACATTCGCCTCCATCCACTCTTCATAATCCGTCACATCAGCATCCTTCCACTTCGTTTCGGGGATTAAGAAATACGTAATAAGAGCACCTAGTATATTACACGCAAAAAAGATCCATAGAACATTAGCTAGGCCAAGAATGGTGGGCCCACTCAGGTAGTTGAAAAGTAGAGCGGAGAGAATTGCGCCAAGTTTGCCTGTTGCGGCGCTGACGCCATGGGCAAAACCTCGGACCCGCGAGGGAAAGACTTCGGCTGGGACAATGAAGGTGGTGGCGTTGGGGCCAAAGTTGAAGAAAAACTGCAATGCTTGTCAGTCACAGGACACAAGGAGCTGCTGAAGGTGCCTTGGCGTACCTGAGCAAAGGCAAGACAAACAAATTTACCCCCAGTGCCGATATGATTATAACCACCAGCAATGATACCAAACATTAAGCCCGCAATGAGAAATCCCTGGATCTGGATCCACCGCCGACCCAACCTCTCGATGAATAGAATTGTCACGAAATAACCCGGCACGTACCCTGCAACGGCAATGATCAGGTTACCAATGGTGTTTCGCTTCAATACATCGTACTCGTTATTGCCCTTTGAAAAACCAATCTCCTGGAGAATGACCGATTGATTCAGGTTCGTCCCGTAAAAGGCCACATCCATGAAGAACCAAGTCATCGCCGTTCCTAGTAGAACTTTAAGGTGTCTCCATTCGCTAAAGTATACAAAGAAGATATCGAGTCTAGGTCTGCGACCTTGTTCCTCGATCTCGGCGCGTGCGGCATCGATTTCCTCTTGAAGACCGGTCCCGTCAGACGTGACCAACTCAACAGACTCGCCTCGACTCTTGCGGCTTCTTCGACTTAGACGACTATTAACTGATTCAGGACGCCGCGGTCTATTCAACTCTCGAGACTCGAGGAACTTCCTTCCTTCTGGCATTGTCAGGCGCGGATACAGAGTTGCGAGGGCTGGAATCAAGGCCAGACCGATTTGCAGACGCCATATAGCGTCCAGTTGGCCATACTTACCCTCCCCGTACAGAGCCGGTCCAAAGCAGGCCAGGATGATTAAGGTAATGAGTGAGCCTGTAAGGTTACCCTGAGCAATGCCAACGTCAGTATTCTGATCAAAACTTGAGTGTTCAACTTCGCCGGATAACGAAATCGAACTGTTAGCTTACCCAGCCTTGATTCGAGAAGATCCAGCCCAGCAGCTGTCCCCGTGTCTTCAAATGCGACCTCTCCGCCACTATTGCTGCCGAAATAGGATAATCTCCTCCAATACCAATCCCTAGCACAAAACGCCAACAGAAGATCCAGGCGGACTTGAGCGTTGCTGTTGGGATACTGTTCGGCAGACTGATCAAGAGAATGAGGCCGAAGATACCGATGATGAGCTCATTACCATATACGAATCTACGTCCATATATGTCACCTAGATAGCCAAAAGAGAGCTGTCCGACGATATTCCCCATGTTGGCAGCGGCATTAACAAGCCCACGCAGGAGCGGGGGATAGTGTGGGGTCTGGTGCTGCAGACCACCCCAATATCTAGACGAGAAAGGGACAGTAAGCCATGGCTTAGTTCTATATTCGCAGTTGCGAGCAAGAGCCCAGAACAAGTGCTCTCTCATACTTACTCGTAGGTCCATATTGGGCTCACTAAATTGACGATAAACAGGTCGTATGAGTCTAAAAAGAATCCAACCCTGCCATCCTGTTAGGGAAAATGAGTGATGTCAAGTAGGTCAACGGATCTGACCCTGTGACGGAGTATAACTGGGCATCGCTTTTGCTCATGAACCTCCATTTCCTACCAATCTTCCGTTCTCGCTCTTTGTAGGCTTCCTGCAAGACACAGTAAGCGTCCATTTCGAATAGACAGGATCTCCTCATGGTGGCCTAGACTCACAAATGACACGGGAGATCCATTCTCATCTGTCCTCGTATACGCTTCTTCCTGCCACAGTACCATGTCGATATACAGATTCAACGGTCTTTGAGCGCATTGAATGCATGAAGGATTTCCTTAAGGAACGACATCTCATGATGCAACAAATGCAGCCAGACACATCTGGCAGCGGACAAGTGGTCCCCGGGGACCACTCCGAATGGAGCGCAAACTGAGAGCACGGTAGTAGATCGAAGAGTACCATCGCGTGTCGTGTGACTGTAAAGAGTATGGTTTGATATGTTGTTCTACCACAGCGTTATGAGAATTTCCCGGTGTGCATGTAAGTTGTGTAAAAGTCAAGGAACGAGAGCAAATAATCTGCCCCACGTGCGCTCAGACTGCGTTATAATTGAGGCAACGGGCATTGGAATCGCAACATGGTATCATAGCATACCCCAAGCAATGGGAGGCCCCTGCACCATGCCGGAAGTGCCGACCCGCCAGTGTTGCGCATATATTACTTAATACGCGACCCGCTCCCTAACGCAGTGTCTCACCAGACGCGATTTCCATCGTATAAGACAGGAACGCATCCCTGGTGGCAATCTTGCAAGCAAGTTGGAGACCCGTACCATGTGGATATAACGTAATGATGAGGTGTGCCTTGGCAAGGATCAAAAATGAGGCACGCAGACTGAAGATGTGATCTTGTAGCGCCCCATGATCGCCTGAGCTCCACGGGACTTACCGGATACTACGTCCGTATATTAATACTACCGTAAATCAAGGGTATGTGTTGTAGATCAGTAGTGCTAAATGTTGATCAATGGCGCGTCTCCATGGCGTAGTTGCTTGCCACGTATTCCGCGATAACCCTGCATGGGTGATGCTACCGCATGAGAAGTATCGCAAAGAGGCTGTTTTACCGAACAGCATATCTGCAGCGATTAGAGAGGAGTTGATGGAATCGAGTAGAGATGGGCTCGTTGAAAAACGTTGCTCTCGCTAGAAGATCAGATATCGCGCTAGTAGATACTTGTTTCAAAAACACCCGGGCTGATCTGGGAAGCTTTGCCGAGTGGCTTGAATTGCGTTGGATCCAACTTTTCGTTTGCTTTCATCTCGAAAAGCCCCTTCCAACTGCACTCGATATGAGCAAACATCACTAAGTCAGCCAGGGATCCTTCGTCGTTACAGAAGACAAAGCACGACGGTGAACAACGCTCCAACGTGGAAAGTTCGAAAAGAGAGCCTCTCTGTCAAGCCCGTGCCCGTTTGGCAAACGAGCAAAGACAGGTTTTCCTGATAAGAGCGTTGCATCCTCCCTTCGCATATGTCATAGACAGTCCAAATTCAATTAACTTGATCCTTGATGTTCAAGTAAATCCGCAGCTCTACCTATCAAAATAAAACCTATCTGTACAATGCATTCGCTAATCCGAAAGCAATGGACCTCCCACATCCCAGCCGCTGAGAATTCTTCGCCACCGATTCCGTAGGTCCGTTACGGATTTGCTCGATGGGCATGTTTCCGACAAGAAAGGTCAGCCACTGGGGCATTGACTTAGTTAACCTCAACTGGCTAGAAGATGACTCCGCTCCTGGACGGTCATTAAATCCCCGTGCGGGAACATCGGACTGCCACATTGACTTGGGGGCCAAGTACTAGACCTCTCCAACCCATCTTAGTGAAAGTATCCTGGGTTCCGGCAGCATAATAAAGCTACAAACACCAGACTGGCATGATAATTAGGAAACTTCCAAAAGATGTCGAGCTTGGGTGTCTGCTTGAAACTGGAATCGATGCGAATCATGCCTGGTTGGTGCGCATTCGGCAGGAATTTCAGACAAGAGTGCCTCTGTTCCAGATCGCAGATCCGACGACTCATCAAGTCACGTGAAAAGCGTAGGGAGTGTGTCACGACTTGCAGTTCTCCTGGAGTTGTTCTTCAGCTGCCAAACATTCAGCAAACCTCTGAGTTCTATTTTGGGCTGCGAGACCGAAGGAGGAATACCAAGCTTCTTACTGATGCCGAAGATGGAAATGGATCTCCAAGCACGCCGGAGGAGAATCTTGATCTTTTCCGGGGTACAGAGGTAGATAGGTAACCTCGAGCCGCAGAACACACTAAGCCCTTTCGGGAAGTACGCCCACAAGCAGGGGATCTAAGGTACCGTACCTTACACAATGCTTGGACCTTCCTGTCTTGGCTTAGTGGGTCGTCTCCAGGGCCAATCCTCAGGCCTATTCCATCATGACCGTCATCGCGACAGCGGCAATAGCCAATAATCACCATTCAATTTCGCTACATTTCTACCTATTATTTCTTCTCTTCACCAGGTACACTCATTGACTTGCAGGCAACATGAAGATTTCTCAATTCTATGCTGTGTATTTACTTACAGGCATTGCATCTTTGGCCCATGCTAGATTATCTGTCCGCAATGCCACAACTGATTACCCCCCGGCTTCTGCACCTGCCAATGGCACGCGCTACGTGATCATGGATAATGATTGGGGCTCAACAGCATTTATAACATTCTTATTAGCCCTCGGTGGCGGCATGGAAGTACTTGGGCTGGCTAGTGACACAGCAAATACCTGGGTTGACCAAACCACATTGCATGCGGTAGAGAAGCGCAACCTCTGGACCGTTAAATTGAAATTCCTCTAACGTTAGCCCAGCTCGCTCTCCTGGAAGTTGGAAACCTTTCATCATGTATTCCCGTCGTGCAAGGCGAAACATATCCTTTGATTCAAACGTACCAACGGTTCCAAATCTATCAACAGCTTTGGGGAAGCTTAGAATGGCAAGGCGTATTCGCACCGGAGAATTTGACTGCACAAGCTGAGGGTAATGACCCCACGGGCAATGACCCATCCCAAATTTCAAAATCGGCATTCATCGAAGGCTATCCCAACACGACTGCTCTCGAAGGGTATACCGCCGCACAGTACATGATAGAGCAAGTCCACAAGTACCCAGGCCAAGTATCAATCTACAGCGCGGTAAGCCCTTCGCCAACAACCCTCTCAAATGCTATCCTAGCAACCCATCTAACAAACCCCCAAGGGCGCCTTGACCAATATCGCCACCGCCATCCGTCTCGACTCCACCTTCGCCTCCACTGCCAAAGAACTGATAATAATGGGCGGATACGTCGATCTCAACCTCTACCAGATCCAATCCGCCCTCGCCCAAGACATCGGCTCCGATCTAAACTTGCTCATCGACCCCGAAGCCGCCCACATCGCCGTCACCGCCCCTTTCCCCTCCATCACCATCGCCGGCAACGTCGCGAACCAACAATACCTGAACCAATCCCTGCTATCACAAATCGTAAATTCCAGCAATAATCCATACGCACAGCTAATGAATGATTATGAAATCGAGTACCCGCTGTGGGACGAGACGGCTGCGGCGATAATGGCTTTTCCAGAGCTGGTGACCAATAGTACGATGGCGTATATGGATGTGAATACGGCGTTTGATTGTCCGGATTTGGGGCGGGCGCATTTGTGGAGTGAGGAGTTTGCGCCAAACCACACGAGGAGCGTAAATTATGTGTTGGGGATTGATCAGGAGGCGTTCTTTGAGAAGGTGGTGAGTGTGCTGAAGAGTCCGGCTACATGCCCTTAAATAATGCTGGGGTTGCGGTTCGTGAGATGTATAGAACAATAAAGTATCTGTCAGTACATAGGCTCTTGAATTCTCCATTTGGTGGCTCTGACGCTGTCAAAACAGTACGCTTTTATTCGCTCAATGATTTACGTACCGTAGTATTGTCATGTATATCTCGAAATCCTTCAACGCATGCAAGATAATTTTTTCGCCGGAACAGCTCGCCCATAGATCCAGCAATCAATCCAACTCCTCCTCCATCAAACTCTCAAACATTTCCGAACCCATCTTACCCAAACTCAGCCTCAACAAAATCTCCTCATTTGCCTTTCCCCTCCCCGCCACCCGCTCTGCCAGCCTCTTCGCCGTCTCCCCCTCCTCATTCCTAATTTCCGTCCCGGCACCTGCCTTCAACAAGCTCTCCACTGCGCCCGCATTGCCCGCCTCAACCGCCAAATGCAATGCCGTATTCCCCCAATCCCACATCTCATGTCCAACTGCTCGCTCACCGGCCACCGCAGCAGAAGTTCAGACATGATATCGGTATTTGTTTCAAGATCGAATGCCCGCATTTTTACTCCTTCGTTCGTGACGACAGACACAACATCTTGATAGGCCATGGCGGCCCGATGTAGAGCAGAGAGCTGACGTGTGGGTTCGACGATGAAATCCACGCTGTGTTCTTCGGTGAGGTTGAGCAGATATTTTAAGCGAGCGGAGGAGTAGCGCGCGTTGGAGATGATGATGTGGCCTAGAATTGTGAGAGGGTGAGAAGATCTGAAAAGGCCTGAGGAGAGAGTGAGGGCGTTGGGATTTGCGCCGAGGGAGAGGAGGGTGGAGCCTAGGTGGAAGGCGTTGTGGCGAACGGCGACGGCGAAGGGTGTCTCGCAGGTTGGGACGGGGCCAGGGTTGTCTTTGCGGGAGAGCCGGTCGATGTCTGGGTTGAGGCCGTTGTTGGTCGTATGGTTGCCTTCGGCTGGGGTGGGAGAGGTGGGTCCATCCACGGGGATACCTGCCTGTACCAAAGTCTGAACGAGCGAGACGTCGTTGTTGTGACCTTCCTGAGCAAAAACGTGGAGGGCTGACCAATTCAGTAGTTCTGGCTGGAATGGGTTTGCAGCTCGGGCGTGGGCGTCAGCACCATGGCTGAGAAGCAGTTCGACCAATGGGCGCCTGTTCCAACGGAAAGCTTCGAGCAGAGCAGTCCTTTGGCCAGGTACGCAAGGATCGTTCAAAGTCTCTAGGCGCCAATTGTGCTTGAACATGTACTCTACAGCTTCATCGTGTGCTTCTGATACGGCAAAGTAGAGCATGTTACCGTTAAACCTGCTTTGAGTATTTATATACTCGGTTTTTTCTCTCAACAGATCCAGAGTCGCATGGAGGTGATCGACATAAGCCGAGCCATTTCGCAAGATCATGGAAAATCTGTCGGAGGCACGAATCGCCTCTTCTATCACTGGTCCGAATATCAATGCCTTTCTTTTGTCAATCTTGCCATCGGAGGTAACGGCAGTGACTTTTCCTTCAAGATGCTCGACCATAAGTTTTAAACATTGGTGATGGTGGTAGTACGCGGCCCACTTGAGGGGGTACATTTCACCTTTCGTAATAGTCAAATTAGGATTTGCACCGCGACTTAGCAGAGCCTTGACAATGTGAGGTCTGTTGTGATGAACGGCCCAGCTCAGTGCAGTGCCCGGCATCTGAAAATCAACATCGATGTTCCCTGGGAACTTGGAGTGAGAGATCCTGTCCTTGGTCATAGCATGTATATCTGCACCATTGGCGATCAGGTCATTAAGAAGTGGATCGACATATTGATCTGAAAATGAGAGAAGCCAATGAAGCGGAGTTTCACCATTATTAGCTGCGATTGAAGCATTCGCCTTGTAGGTTTGCAGACACAATATGGCAATTCCGCCCTGTCCTGACCGGCAGGCACACAATAACGGCGTCTCTCGCAAAGGATTTAGGAGGTTCACGTCCATTTTATAGTCCACAACCAAACTCTTGAATGGTCTCCAGCGACCACAGGCGGCTGCGAAGTGGAGGATGCTATCTCCACGCTTATTGACCGTGAAAGTAGACAAATCCTCCACAGTTTTGATCCGTTCCATAAACCACGCGTCATTCATCCATTGACTTTGCGTGTGGCCGTGAAGCATCTCACTGCTATCGAACCATGACGACCCAACTCCAGCACACGCATCACTCAAAAATTTCTGCGCATATTGAGCCTTGTCCGTTGGACCAACTTTCTGAAGTTCTTCAAATGCTGGCCGAGAACCCGCAATGGCATAGTCATAGAGATAGTCTCTTCCCGGTAGGTTCACTTGTTCTGACTGGTTGCACGCAGAATAGATTCTGTACAAGTATGCACGAGAGATGTGATGTCCTTTGTCAGCTGCTTGTTTCAATTTATTGAGGGCCTCAACTACGTTGCTATTGCAACCATATCCGTTCATGTAGAATGAACAGAGCATGAAGAGCTCTGGTCCACTAGTTCCACGCATGGAATCAAAGATCAGATGTTGTTCACTAGGTTCTAAAATCCGCATTTTCTGCCAGGATAGCCAGTGATGCTACAATCATGAGCTCACTAGGATTTCTGTAGTACTCTTTTGTGCTCACCTTGTAACCTTGAACAGTCCATGATGGCAGGCTCGATGGGCTCTGCTCTGTCGGATCAGTTTCGGTTTGAGGCGGAGACTTGTGTAGTGATTTGGCGACCGTCTGTACAGTGGCGTCGTCGTTCGACCGTCTTAAGGGTGGTTGAATGGCAGGGTCGGACATACTCGTAGAGACCGATTTACGTCCATGATCTACTTTGCTCTTCATTTGGTCGCTATTCATGGTACTCGTAGATGTGGATACAGACGGAGTTAGGTCTTTATGACTGTTTAGAATATTTTGTTAATCAATAATGATCACTCATCAGCCCTTCAATTGCCTGATGAATTAAACTTACATAGGTGCTTGAGCATCACCTGCTTCCTCACTTTGATCTTTGACCAGCGTAAACGTCCTATCCTCGCCGCTGTGATTTGTGATACTAAATCTGTTTGTCTCATTTGTAGAGGACGTTTTCTGGAATTTGTTAGCAAAGGGTTCCTATACTTGCCCGTACATTTATGAATACATGTTTGGAGTCTTCCGAGACATTTGCAACACTAGATCCAATGACATCTTTTCAGCAGTGCTCATACTAGACTCGATCGATAATAGGCATTTCATAGCCGACTGACCTTGCAGGAACATCCTCAATCGACTCGAGAAGGTGGAAAATTACGTTAAGGTCTCTGACCGTGGGATTTACTTGGATTGAGTGTAAAAAGATATCGTCGAGGCTTTTGATAAGCTTCTGCTGACGAGTCTGCTCATAGAGCTTCTTATATAACCCTTCTCGCAATATCGCAGACGCTCTCTCTAGATCAGCCTCAGAGGACCTTTGTGCGTTAACGAGGGCTTTTGAAGCGGTCTTGAACACAGTTTCTACGCTTGAGTCAAATTTTAGACGTAACCAAGACATCAGCCACGCTTTGTTCGTAGCTGCTACAAGTAATTCGTTGCTCTGCTTGAGTCTCTCAATCTCAGTATCCCTTGTAGCTCCTAGTATTGTGCCAGGGATTAGGAGATCGAAAGGCGATCTTCCGTCTACGCAGATAAGCCAGATCAGCATTCCGAGCGAATAGGTGTCTGTATGTCTTAAAAGCTTGATTTCAATGGCATTCTTAGTTTCAGGTGCCCTCCACGGCTTTGTTCCACCTATCCACACCTCAGCAGTCTCGGTGGCCTCCACGATGGAGAAGCCGAAGTCAGCAATCTTGGCAACGAACTTCCTGTTCGCACCTGAGCACACCAGAACGTTCTCTGCTTTGACGTCTCCATGGACAAGGCCAGCTCCGTGAAGCGCAGTAAGACCGCGGACAATATCCAGACAAAGCATATGCTTGATAGAAACCTCTAGCATTCTGTTCTTTCTAAGTAGATCTGCAAGAGTGCCGTGCTCTGCAAATTCAACAACAATAGCAGGCAGCCTGTGCGCTGCGGAGAAGGGATTTGAGCCCCATGCAAAGCCAAGAAAGTCGATAATATTGGCGTGGTGGAACAAAGGGGGATATATTAATGCATGATACTCCGTCAAGACACTTTGCAAGGCCCTACGGTGTTCAGGAAATGGTTCGCCGTCCTCTTTGAAGGCAACTTTCGCAACCTTGTACACCACGTATTTGGGGCGTGGTGGAGCAGCCACGGTCTTTGTCACAGACCATCCTTCGTTATGAGTAGTAGTTTCGATACTCTGAGGTCCCTCGGGAATTTTTTGTAGGCTTGCGGAAAAGGATGCTCCATTACCAAGCAGGACTGAAGAATCAACGGCTTCTGCCTGCAGAAAGACTGCTGGGATGTATTGTGTAGTCAGGTTTGCAGCATCACGAGACGGTGTCACAAGGTCAAGAATGTTAGGTACATAGTTGACTTCTGCGTTCGTAGCTTCGTGCTTTGGGTCCTCGTCAGCACCATCCAAGCTGGAGCTAGGCGGTGTCAGTGGCCTGCTTGAGCTTATGCTAGAACTGGGGTGAGTTCGCAGCCCGTAAGATGCCATATTGGCTTCCCAAAGAAAGCGTGAGCTGTTGAGTCCAAGTCCTCAGTGGGACGTTGCTGTCACAAACTGCCGATGCTCATGATTGTCAGAAGCTGAAAGGTGTGAGCGCCAAGGGAGTTATAGGATACCTATCAACTGAAAAGCCCCCTAGAGACACCCTAAAAGTTGGTTTCCTAGGCGATAGGCTTAGTCCCCGAAGCCATGCATCTTTAGCCCAAAGCGTGTTTGCATCAGCCCTATGGGGCTTTTCAGTTGATAGGTGTTTTCATTTGATAGGTGAACTCTTCTAGTAATAGAATGGGCCACTACATCCGCAGAGTCTGTCAAGCGCCGAGACGCCAACGCTGTGGAGAGACGTGTCAAACGCCACATCATGCTTGTGCTCGTATCCCGCAAGAAGTGGAATTCGGTCTTTTCCGATCTGTTTCAGTCAGGCGTCTGAGTCCATCAAATGAAGATGTCCTGGTGGGCATCGAGGTTGATATACTTGCCATCCGTCGGTCACAGTACTAGCTCACACTTCTTACACATTGCAGCAATTTGATGCGGCATTCAGTACTGAGCCTGTATAACCTCGAGCGTTACAGCCTCTCGACGAGTATAAGATGGATCCCATCTCTGTATCTGGACTAGCTATTGGTGCTGTTTCACTCACCTTCCAGGTCTTCGCAGGTTGCATTAAGGGATTTGTTCTCCTTTCAACAGCACACAACCTTGGCAAAGACAGCTCCACACTGATCTGTATGCTGAACCTGCAAGAGCTTCGGCTCACTGAATGGGCCAAATGCGCTGGCTTGCTTTCCGAGGAAGGCAAACTAAATAGGCGATTGAATGAAACTGCTGTAAACGCTACACTTACGGAGCTGCAAAACCTGTTGCTGGACACAGAAATGCTCAAAATTCGCTATAAGCTTAATTTGACCTCGAAACTACCCGAAGGACAGAACCAAGTCAATAACTATTTCCCAGCAGTGACACACAGTATCCTGAATGAAGCCGTTCCCGATCAGGTGCGCGGAGACATCATGTATCGAGCACGCTTGACTCAATCACGGAACAGCTTCCCTCAGCGCCTCTGGTGGGCTTCAGTCGATAAGGCTAGATTGGAGGAGCTTGTCGCAAAGATCAAATCATTCATTCAAGAACTTTGGTACCTTTTGGATTCCATACGACAGGATGACATGTCTCAAACCCTGCAAGTCATACTGTCACAGCTTATTGGTATGAGTGGAAAGGTGGATGAGCTCACAACTTTACGAGAGGCGCTCCTACAGTTTACGGATCCTGGCCTTCCGACTCTGAATAGCCCGAGCAAGTCATTGGCAAGTGCTGCAGATATCAAGACTGTCAGCGTCAACCTTGGAGCAGCCATTCATGGGCCCCAACCAACAAATACCGCATCAATGAACAGCCACTCCCATATGCCTTCTTGGAGCAGGGTACCAACATGTGATACAAAGCTCATTGAGCAGTACACGGCAATCAAAAGCAACTCAGACATGGGTATCGCCACCTACCAAGATAGGTCTGTCTTCATTGAATGGAAAATACTGCCTCACCAATTCGAAAGCAAGATAATCGAACGTACAGTAGATCTTGCCAATGTCTTAAGTACCCCCAAGCAACCTGATTTCTGTTCCTTGCAGTGCACGGGTCTAGCTCGCGACAATGATGGTGGTAAGATAGCATTCATTTTCGATGTACCATCGCTGGTACCGGCGCAGCTACCTCGATCTCTTCGTAACCTCTTTGGCCTAAATCCTAGTGTTACAGAAAGAGTCCAGCTTGCCCTGCAAATAACTCAAAGCGTAAAGTATTTCCACACCGCTGGCTGGTTGCATAAAAACTTGAGGTCCGAAAACGTTCTCTTCTGGCCAGTCGATGCATCTGTTTCACCACTATCGCGGCCAGTCCTCGTTGGATTTACATTTTCACGTCAGGACTCACCACGTCAGATCTCAGAGCAACCCTCTTCGAATCCCCATCGCGACATTTACCGTCACCCGGAAGCCATGGGCGAGCCATCAGTCTCATTCAGTGCGGCCAAAGACATCTATGCTTTAGGCACTATCCTCCTCGAGATTGGAGAATGGCATTCCCTAAAGACTCTGGTCAAGAATGTCGTTGATTGGAACAGACAAGACATATCTCTGGATCAGCTTGCGAAAGTCAGACCTTTTCTGCTCGATGAGGGCCCAAAGGGCGGTCTATGGATGTTGAAATATCGGATGGGAGACATCTATGCCAGAGTCACAAAAATGATGCTCAGTGGAGAGGTGCCACAAACGCCTGAGGTTTGGAAAGGCGATGGAGTCACGTTCCGCCCTAGTCTCTTAGACATAGCAACCTCTGAGTTGAGACGCTGCGTGATCTAATGGGCGGCCCAAAGGCCATTGCAGAGACGCAAGGTCTCACGGGGTTCCAGTGCGTAGAAGTAGCTGAGGATTGTGAATGGGTCAAAGGCCACAAAAGGCGCCTGAGTCAATGACACTTTCGTTCTATTGCTTGGAGACGACTAGATTTTCGACGCATTCGTTAGCTTCGATAGCCATCAAACACCATGTCGAATTTCTTCTACTCTCAAGCTACATATAGGGAGTAAAGGCTAGAGGTTTAGTTTCTCGCGCTATTTAACGAATTAATCGCTTTGGCCAGGATATTGCAAATACTGGACGGATCGAGGTTCAATATTTCGCCTGCACGACAAAGATTTAAGCCCTTGGAATTTTCTTGATTTTTGATATCACGATGTCCAGTAATCTTGGCAATTGTAACGAATTTACGTCTAGTTCTTGTATTAGAAGACGCCAGGACATCTTTAGCTTCTGGACCAATAGTCCGTCTAAGTACTTTTGCGAGCTAACTCGATAACCTTCATAGCCGCCTCATCGAAATCATCGAAAGCGTGCAATGACAGACCACTTTCGACTATCTATACGACTCTTAGCACATTATCACCCGACCAATGCGTCCTTACTTACCATCTTTTGTCCGATCTCCTCATTCGTACCCCTCAGCCTCACAATGACTGGTACGGTAATTCCCAGGTCTTTGTATGCGAGCATGATGCCATTCGCAATCATATCACAGAGCGTCAGACCGCCGAAAATATTGACGAAGATGGTTTTCACCCTTGGGTCTTTCAGGATGATTCGAAATGAGCCTTTGACTGTTTCGCTTGTTGCTTTGCCGCCTGTATCGAGGAAGTTTGCACACTTGCCTCCAAGATCCGCGATTGCGTCAACTGTATTCATTGCTAGGCCCGCTCCGTTGACTGCGTGATGGCATAAGCAAGTGTAAAGCGATTAAGATAGATCCACTCACCTAACGTTCCAATGTTGCCCTCGCCCTTCAACCTACATGCAAGAACCGTTAGTTGACCAACTCTTATTGGCTCTACTGCATTAACACTTACTTGATATAGACTATTCCATCCTTTTCTACCTCTACTTCCTCTGGCACCTCGCCTTTAACGTCCCTCATTTCCTGAATGTCACCATGTCTTTGCCCACTTCGAAAAGCGGCATCATCAAATGCAAAGCTAGATCGCGCTACAGCCAAAGTCCCTTCGTCATTGCGAGATAGTCGAGTAGTCAAAGAAAAGCCTTCCTTACTGAAGAAGATTTCGATCATTGCTGTCAAGATCTTCGTAAGAGAGTCAAATGATTCTCTCTGGCAGTTCAAGTCTGTTGCGATCGAAGAGAACATTGCGCCATCTAGACGTTTGTCAAGTCCCAGAGAATATGTCTTCGCATGATGCTGAGAACTCTCGCCTCCGATTGAGAATGAAGTGATGATGCACGGTGTGTATCTCGTCCTATCCACCGTGACTGTTAGGAAGTAATCTTTGCTCCGTGGATCTTCGCTTTTTGTTAGTGGCACACCCATCGCTGCAAGCATTCGGTTGCTGTGGTCTTCATTGATATGAACATTGCGTCGACCATAGGGGTCACAAATGGAATTAGTATGAGGACGTAGTCTCCGTACTGTATGCATTTGCCTTCTCTGGGCTTGAGAAGTCGGTGGCGATGGCTAATTAGTAGCAGTCAGCGATCCACCTTTTTCATCTGGCAAGAACCTCTTACGAAAGGCGTTCGATGAATATCGTTGGCGAGAAGTTTCTTAATACCATTACCGAATTTGGAAGGATGATTTGTGATAACGACCCCTGCGTCTTCAAGAGCTCGCACTTTGCTAATTGCATTCTTCTCACCAGCGCCTACAAAAGCTCCCGCATGACCCATGACTCTGCCCTGAGGAGCTTGAACACCCGCAACAAGCGCCATGATTGGCCTTCATATTCAGCACGGCGGCCTAAGCAACTTTAGGGTAACTCACTTAGGGGTCTGACAGCGCTTTCTGTAGTCTGTGATCCACTCCGCCGCGTCCTCTTCAGCTCTTCCTCCAATCTCACCAACGAGTATGATACCTCTCGTGTTTTCATCATTCTCGAAGACCCGCAAGGCATCCACAAAATCAGTGCCTGGGAGAGGATCACCACCCATTCCGATGACTAGACTTTGGCCAACACCAGCGCGGGTAGTAGAAGCAACGGTTTCATAGCTCAGAGTACCAGATTTTGCCACTATAGCAACACACCCCGGTGTAAACGTAGGTAGAGGATGGAAGCCAAGTCTGCATTTGCCTACTGCTGATATCATACCGGGCGAATTTGCACCAACCAGGCGAGACTTGGATTGGGTTCTCAATATCGAATGCACCTGATTCAAGTTAGCCTGCCTAATTCGGTCGGAGGGTAGTGGGAGGGTCACTCTAAGCAGGTCATGCAGTGGGATATGCTCAGCCACAGCTACGATGAGAGGGATCTCGGCTTCAATGGCCTCTTCAATGGCTGAAGCCGCTTGCCGAGCAGCAACATATACAGCAGTTGCATCTGGTTTCAGCTGCTCTTTCGCCTGAATTCCCGTTCAGACATTCATCTTGCACATTGAATTATCAAAAGGAAGTGTACGGAAGGGCAGTCTCACTCACGGCTCGGACGGACGGCAACACGGGGAGCCCTAGGTGCTCGCCATCTTTGCCTGGCGTAACACCACCAACAATCTTTGTGCCATACTCCAATGACTGTTTAGCGTTTTGAGTAGCCTTTCGACGTCAATGGACTCAATGACAGCCTGCCAGAGGGAGCGGGACAGACCTGTCTTCCGGTGAAACCTTGGAAAATCACGCGGGTATGAGCACCGATTTTAAGATTCGATACGGTATCTGAATATGTAGATTGGCGTTTCGAAGTCGAGAGATATATATTTTGTGCTTTATTGGGTTGAAAACAATGTTTAAACGTTACAGGATATGGTATTAAGTTTTTTTCCAATGGCCATCTTCTTATGATCATTTTGCAGTCTTTCAAAAAGGAAAAATAACCAAAAGTATCAATGAGATTAGCTATCCCAAAAGAAAACCGTAAATTGAATTGTGCTCTAAAGTCTACCATACACTTAAGTATGTTGTGTAAATAGAAGCGGAGAGTAGCGATGACGTACCGGCAAGATACGGCAAGCAGTTCACAGTTGATAAAACTACATAGTGTGGCCGTATCTAAGCAAGCGGTTGACTACCTTATGCACATAAGCTGAACGCTTCGAGAGACCTTCCCTACGAGACACTGAGCACAACACAAAAACACTCTGGCGCTAGGACCCAGTGGTCTGGTTCACGTAATTGAAGAAGTCCGGATCCTGAAACCCGTCACTGATGAAGTCCAGTTCGTAATATTCCTGCGATCCATCTGTGACCGTCCCAATACCCCAGGACCCACCAGCAACATTCTTATTCTCCACGCATCTGGTGACAAGTTCTTCCTAGGAATCACGCGTCTTTTAGTATTGCAAAGGTCGTCTGATATAGTAGGTGATAGGAGGGGAAGCCACATACCGTTACACCCGCGCAGTTCGGAATGCCTCCTTGCCCATAATTTTGGGCTTTCAGATACACATAGAAAGCTGCCGTATTCCTCGCCACTCTGTCACACTCCGGCTCGTCATCCGAGTCATTAGGCGCATTACAACTCGATGCAAATCCTGGATTACAATTCTGTACCAACGCGCTGGTTAGGGGAGCAGTGTTGCCTGAGGGTAGACCAGAAGAAGAGCAGGACACGAAAGGTAAGTTGTACGTCAACTCTAGGTTGTAATTTTCCGTTGCAGAGCGGTAATAGCCAGAGCCTTGTTGAGGATTGGACGGAGAAGAGATGCAGAAGCCGTTGATGAGGTTCTTGTCGCGATGCTGTCAGTCACTGCTGCCCTTGCAAGAACCGGAGAACGCGGCAAAGTGTATCTATAACTCACTGCTACTGAGTCACACAGTGTGTAGGTGGATGTTGGGTCCCACATCTTGAAAGTCATGTTGTAAGAGAGTGTGGAGACACTATATTGGCAGTTTTGGCGCGTATTTCCATTGGCCGTGCAGTCGTCTGTTAACACAGTTATTGTCCATCTCTCGATTGTTGTAGGAGCTACCCACAAAAGCTGGAGGATGGAGTTGATCCAGGGTTACACATTGCTTGTATCATTGTATGAGCCTGGGATGTGGGGTCGTTGATTTCGCTGTGCATAGCACTTCTCCATGTTGAGTCTCCACCAGTTGCACTAGTATCACAAGATGTCCCTATATCGTTTTGCTGTTAGCTTCTTCAGAAAATTCTGACCGAGAGCATGATTGCATCGGCCCAATAGACTCGGCTTCTCACGTACCATACCCAGGGGCCTGCGCGGTAACAGAGCGAAAAGCAAAGGCTAGAGCAAGAACTGTGATTGAAAACAACATGGTATATTATAATACTTGGCCGGTGGGATAGGAATGATTGAGAAAAAAAAATCAATAAGATGTCTGGACGATGCACTTGATGTATATTGAAAGGTGAAATACAAAATCGGAGGTGGCAACCAGAATAAGTCCACCTGATATCTCTCTTCTTGTTCAAATAATTCTCACATCGCAGCTATTTGCTCGCATATCAATAGTCATCCATAGTAAGCGCAGGCTCTGAAATTGATGCTTATGTTTTCTGACTAAGTTAGTTGCAGGGCAGGGTACTAATCACTATGACCAAGCATCACTTCGCCCCTCCCTAGTACCAACAACCATCAAAATAACACCAAAAGTACGAGATATAATTGCGACAACCGTTCAAGGGTGATGATGCCACCTGCGCCTCTCCTTGGTTTCAGTCAAAAGGAAGCACATTAGGGTTGCATGTCATTAAACCTTTGTAATAAGCTGAGAATAGCAGCCATTGATACAGTACTAAGATCTTTCATGAAAAACGTTCAAACCGATCGGTGCCTGCTTATTATTGAAATGAGAGGGACGTCGCCACTGCTGTTTATAAGTCCAGTCAAACACACTACCAACATTGACGTGCTTATTGATTGTATGACCGTCATATATGAAGAAATCTGTATTCGAATTGTTATTCAGTCAATAAGTCAAAGCTCGACATCTTTGGCTTTCTGTGGTTCCTAGCTTCTTCTATCCAGCTCTTACGGTCTTGTTCTGTGAGCAATCATCGACTACATCATGCACTGGAAACCTTTCTTCTCAAGCATCGTCTTCTTATTTCATCTTCATCTTATCAATGCACTCATCTTGCCATCAGGAACAAGCACAGGAATCGAACCTCGTGCCGCAGGACTGACTTCACCCGTCGCCGGAGAAGATTTACCCATTCCTTTACAAGTGCTGAGAAAGCGCCATCAATGGAAGGCTCGTAGCCCAGCCCAGACCAACGCTCCAGGTGGTGGTGGCACTCAATTCATCTTCACGGGATTCGACGCTGGCCAGATCCTGATTGTTCGTCGGGCAATAAGAGACGCTGCATGGCTCGGCCAAATGGGCGCAGCAGAGCTGGCCAACATGAACAGCGTAAATGATTTGTCGCCGGCCTTTCGGACGTACTTTGGCGCGCAGTATGCCGCCGGTAGAATGGACATAATCAGAGGTACTATATGACCACATATTGCAAAAAGCAGTCACCTGATTATGCCAATAGCGAATGTCAACCGTCTGGCCAACATCTTGAATAACAACGTTATACAAAATATATTCAATGCGGTAAGGCAACAGCCATACGAGTCACTTCCCGTACCTTAATTGACAATTCATAGAGCCAACAGCCCAACGGTCGACCAAATTCGTAAGCCAATGCAGAAGGCAACTACTTAGTGAAATAGTCCCAGCTAATCACAGAATCATAAGGGTTGCTTCTCTGAACTGGGTGACTGGAGTCCTCACGATATACCCCCGATTCTTCGCAAACAACATTCCAAACCTGGGCTCACTTGCTCCGTTTGCTAGCGCCAACAATGATCCTAGTCAACTCAATCTGTACATCAACAGAGGTGTTGCAATTGCTCATGAGGTAAGAGATTCCCGGAGCAAATGTACGTCAGGAAAAAAGGAAAACAGGCTGATGTAGGCATATGAAAGGTCATGCATACTGAGTCCATGGAAAACGTTGCTTGTGAGTGTTCATAAAGCCCATTAAAGTCCCTTCTCAAGAATAACGGAGTTTTTGGGTAGTCACATTCGACGAACAACATCTCATAGACGATCTGCTATGGGCAGACGTCAACGTGCCCGGTACCCCCACCTACAATGGCAACTTCCCAACCTCGGAAGTTGTCATATACAATCCCGTGAACTCTGCGCAGTTGGCCGACTTTGATCAACTGGCCGCAATGCAGAATGCATCTAATTGGCAATGGTACTTGCTGGGTATGTCCTCATATGCATTCGCTGTAATAAGAGTTTAACTTACTCAATTTTTTTATAGCTGTCTGGATGGCTCGCTACATTGCTGGAAATCTTCCTGGCAAGCCGAACTTCCCCAACAGTAAAATGATGGCTCGCGAGATTCTCGAAGCAGCTGGAGCGTTGGAGCCGAGGATAGCGAAGCTTGCGGATGCTCTGCTTTCGTGATCCAAAACGCCATCCATTTTAGGGTTCACTCGTCATGTTGTAGCAGTTTATCGAACTTGTTGATTGTGTTTAGGAGCAATTAAGCAGAGAAACCACAATGTACTATTCTAGGGACATCCAAAGGTAGACTCGCAAGATTTGCACTTCCGAAGATATATTTTTATTTGGCGACCCCGCCAACATCCACCCCAATGGCAAGACTCGCATCTTAAAGCTCCAAGCCCTTTCCCAACTTTCCCTCCTTTGCCAGATTCCTCGCATAGTCAATCGTATGCTGCACCGTCTGCCGGGCCATTCCCCACAACCTCTCCCCCATCTCCTGCGTCTCCGCACTCCCCTCCTCCAACTTCGGGTATGGCCACTCAAAGTAGAACGTCAAATAAAGATCCGTGTCATCCTTGCCTTGGGAAACAGTATTATTGATGAATGCGCCGCTGTCGAGATTGTAGAAGTCGACCTATCAAGGCACACGAATCAGTCTGCGTGTGTGGAAGACAACAGTCAGGTAGGGAGGTGGAGAGAGGTACCTTCCACGGCTTGCGTATCTGCAAATCCTCAATGACCTCCCCGGCCGGCGGTCCCATACCCTCTTTGAATATCACGCTTCTCTTCATGAATGTAGGTTTTTCTTCCAGCACCTTCGAGCCAGACATAGGCGCGACGAAGAGCTCAGGTTTGCGGCATTTGAGCATCATGACTTCCCAGACTTCATCGATGGTGAGGATTGGGGAGGCGTTGGGAGGGTTGATGGGGCAGGTCTGAGACTGGTAGAGGATGACCATCGTTGCTGGGGGTGCTATGGGGGTTCACCTCCTAGACTTAGTTATAACAACAATTATAAGCTAAAAGGCAAGCTTATGAACCTTGGTAAATGGATGCTCAAGAGGAAGTGTGAAGTGGAGAATGAGAGACAGATGAGATGACGAGCATATTTGTAGTCCGATGCACAATTCGGCATACCTCGCTATCTCCATCCAGCTACCAATCACGATTCCTAATCTGGTCCTACTAGCTTACAATATCCATTGTTGCTTGAAAAGGGCCCAGCATTGCGCCTGCCTGTCTGTGGAAAAGGCATCTCAGCCTTGAATCCCTCAGAGCCGGGGTGTTGCGGCTGCATGCATGAGGTCATCCCAATGTACAGGGGAGGCCACGGGACACGCCTCTTCTTTGATCGCTCTGAGTGTTTGAGTCCCGTGAACCGTGGACGTCGCGGTCCGGCGTCCTCGACTGTATGGCATCGCTTGAAGTAAACCTAGTTCTTTGATGATTGTTTGCTGAGGCCTTTTTTTCCAAGATATCAAGGCATGGGGCTAGTGCTTGAATTGGCTAGGTTGATGAGCGGTGCAAAACGGAAGTGGAAGAACCACCAACAGTCCGTTCCGTTGAGCATTTGGCTAGCGTGACTTGATGGATAATCCTCATCAATAATCACCCTCGGGCTTTTGATCTTCTGAACCGAAGGATGACGGAGAGCAATAGGATCTAAGCCATGGGATCTAGATGGGTATCAAAGAGTCACAGTGAATGATGTTCTTAATGGGAACTAAGTGTCCCAGTGCCTCCCTAAGATGCATGCGCAAGAACTCCAATACTATTATGCAATGCAAAGCCATGCAAATCCCTCCATGCCTTCTTGATTTCCATCATTTTCACTCAATATATGCGCTCCAAACCATCCACGAATATGTCTGCTCATTCAGTAATGTGTTGTCCCTCATTGACACCTGTTATTAGTCCTACCGCCACACTAGCGGCAATAGCCCCTACCAAAACCATGTATATTGCTCCCTTCAAGGCCTTCCATATATTCTCCTTCGAGTGCCATCCCACATTGATGGCTGTCTTGACGTAGCCGAATGCATAGAGCGCTACCACTTCTATGGCAATGCTGATATACAGTCCTAGCTTGATATGGTTTTTAGGGACAAAAACGTATGGCAGGAGACCCAGAAGACCTGCCAGGAAGTAGCACACCCCAAGAGTCGACGCAGATTTATACCGACGATTATTGACGGGTTCTGGCCTTTGATGGTGGAATTGCATGATGAATTTTGTTCGTCCTTCGAGGCTACTGTTCTGGAGGTCTTGCTTGATAAGGGCCAGAGTCTGAGGAGAAAAATTCCAATTGTCATAAAGGCCGTCAATGATCTCGTTCATTTGTTCTGCAGAACCAGCAATATTATCTCGTGTGTTTCGAAGAGTTGCTTCGTAAGATTCTCTGAGCTTTGTCAAAATGCATTTATTCAAAAGCATGTGGAGTCTGCTCACGCTTCACAATTCGCCTGGAGTAATCCTCCCAGTGCCATAGATATGGCACCAGCGGTCAGCTCTGCTAAGCCCGCCAACATCACATAACGAGCGTTAGGGACAATTCCAGCCAAGCTCGCTGTCAGTGCAAATGGGACTGTCATGCCATCTGACGTGCCCATAACAGCATCCTCTGTGGTCTGCGTGGATGGTTTTACATTAAGACGTGACAATCGACGGAGAAAGCCGTTCTTATCCTTGAGACTAGGGACGGGAGCCCTGGGATTGCTTCCATGGGTGGGCTGGGATTCTAAATCGGCATCGCTTAGGGTTTCCATGACGGTTTTTTCAGAAAATATGGAGCTTGCGTCGGGAGCGGACAACACTGGGAAAGTCTCTAGATATGGTTTTTAGAAAAGAGGCTAGGTTAAGAGTATTAAAAAAGGAACGCGTTATGTGGTATAGAAAGAGTGGTGCGCGATCATCTGCCGGGATTTCCCAAGGATTGGTGACAACTCACTGGATCTGCTCCTTTCATGCTCTTTCCCTGCAGTTTTATACCAATTGTGCCAGGCTGATGGGATTAAGAGCATCCTTTCAGTGCAAACGAACAGCTGTACAATTGATATTTCGTGCGATATCGCTGAGGAGCTTGGAAGGGTTCAAAGCCCTGCGTTGGATGCTGAGTCTGTTTCAGCAGCGTGGAACCGAATATTCTTGGTTTATACAGGTGGATAGAGGTGGCATATAGGTAATTTCGCTTTTGTAATGAAGAATTCTGAGGATGTATAGAAACATGGGTTCAGCAAAAGTGGGATAGCAGTGTACGAAGGAGCAAGAGAAGACCGGCCAATCAGAGAACGCGCATTAGTAAGGCATATTTGCCTGATTGCGCTAACTGGCAACAAGGCAGGTACCATTGGTATCTTCTGCTTATATGCAATCTTAGACCTTCAGAATGCGATGTCCAAGCTAACTTAAGGATTCAGCACGTATTTTGCCAAGCAGGGTAAGGACCAGTTGTTGGTCTTATGCGACGTACCTGTGGATTTGATCTATCCTATCCGCGCGCGATTCTTGGCTTTTCCCGCTGGCGGTACAGTGAAGCTGGGCATGCAAGACTACTGTGTGCATGTATTGAGCTCACGCGGTCCTCAGACTTTGATCATGATAGAGCCGCACGGATGTTTGATGTCATGCATGTTCCTTGGGTCACTATTTCCTCAGCTTCGCCAATGCTGCTGCCATGCTCTCGCTCAGACCCTTTTGAGTCTCGCCTGAGGACCTTGAATGCATTTTTCTGTTTCCAACCTTGTCATCCTGGTTCACTGGCATTGTGTCCTCCTCTGCAGCAGCCAAAAGCAAAGCCTCCTCCTCGTCTTCGCCTGGCTGCCAAAGCGGTACTTCTTCCGCAGTTCGCTTGGCCGGATGTTGCTGGACGTCCTCTGAGGTGCTTGGTCGAGCGATGGGCGGGTTTCTGGAGGGTTCACTTCTGACAGAAGTTGACACTGCATGTTGGCACGAGTCATCTACCGTATCCTCGAAAAGAGTTTCTTCTCTTGCCTCTGTGGGCGTGCCTCTGGAAGCCTCCTGTCTTAGTATTTGTACAGAGTTTTCCTCTCTTCCCAATACACCCCCTCTTTTGGCGGCCTTTCGCACTCTAAAGTTCTCGCTCACAGTTCCGCACCACCTTTGTACTTTCTTCTCACCCCAGCCAGTAATTTCTCCTATCTCCTCTGGCCTTGCATTCACAGCGGCTCTTATGCTCCCAAAAGAGGATACGAGGCTCAGTGCATCGGTCTTGTTAATACTTCTTGGCACTGTGATGAACTCGACCAACTTCTCACTATAAGATGTAGCTTGGTGCGCACGGATCGATTGCGGGGAAGCATGCTCATAAGATTTGTATAATTCGAGATACCGCCCAGCTTCTTGCGCTGACCAGCAAAGAATCAGGGTCAGATTATTGATTAAGCTAGTCTTGCTTAATTCCTTGAGTGGTTCCTCGTGGTTTTCTATGTCCACCATTGTCAAAAGTACACGTAGATTGTACTTGTGGCCTAAAACACGTATACGAGAATAGATGTATTCAGGATGTAGACGGTGGTATTTCAGACTAAGAAAGAGGGCACAGGTCGTGGCGCCAAGGACATAGTCTGCGGGTATGTCGCCATATTCCCAGGGAAGAGAGCGTATGTAATTCAGGCTTGGATTGCCCTTCTGGCGAGGTGAGACGAGGATGGCTGAAGGGGCTGCGCGACTGGGAAGAGCCTGGGGTTTCGGCTGCTGGATTTTGGGTGCAGCGGCATTGGAGGCAGCTGGGCCGGGGGCACTTCGCTCGACAGCGTCTGCAATGGCAGCAAAGTCAGCATCATCACCAAAATCATCATCCATGATTATAGCCCCTTTGATAGAGGAGGATGGCGTAACAGGTCTGCTGGGGAAGGTGCCGTGGGGAAGTCGGCTCAGCGCCGGGTAGTACAAGTGAAATATATCTATTCTAACCGTCACGTTTCTTGTCCCACCCAATCCATCTAAGAAAAGCTCGCAGCTACAACACGCCCCAACGCTTTGAAGGAACCACCGAACGACCCCTGTCCTAACCATCCGCTGAGCCTTTTATGCACGAATTTTAAACGCTCGTAGTACATACCATGCCTCTACCGTCGCTCACTAGCAGCGACAAGCCCTCAAACAGCGATACCTCCATCAGCCCCGAGTCAGTCACCAACAGCGTATCCTCAGCGATGGACAGTATCAACCCCTCAAGTGGTGGCTCCGCAGGGGCAGAAGCAAAAGCCGGCGTCTCGCAAACAGCTTCAGAAGCATCGAAGGCGGCGGACAAGCTATATGAAGAGAACATCGAAGACGAATACGCTAAGAGAGAGGGCGGAGCGTGAAGGAGGTTTAGCAGTGGTCAGAGGAGCAGAAAATCTATGATGATGAAATGGCAGGCTCGAACGACTTATGTTTATGGTCCATAAAACGCTCCCTTACAACGCCTATAAGCAATATTATATAGTCCGCATTTGGACCTCCTCCTTTTCGCTGCCCGACCATTTAATTCATTACTTCAGCCTTTATTCACGAGCGTCCCTTTAATTTATACACACAACCTAACTGTTGGAGAGTAAGTAAAATATGATCTCAGATAGGGACACTAGCTCCCAGATCTGTGACTGATTTGACGACATTGGATTCCTGTACCACAAATGTAATTCAAACAGATCTTTCGAAACCTATTTAGTAGTCCACATCTAACCTACTAGCGTTGAACCAATCACAGTTGCCTGCTCCTGACTCAACCCCAGTTTCAAGGGCTCGAAGCAGTGGTCCAATGTGTTCAAAGATACCCATCATCGGTTGCTCGCTATTCAAGTCGAGGAAGTTCTCTCGGATCGATGATGAGTCAAAATGGTTTCTGCTAACGACAATGCTAGCTCTTGGGTATTCAACCGAAATGATAGGACTTGCTTTTAGGATTTTCTACCAATAACATTGTGAGATACACGTAATAGGTGCAACTAGTAACAAAGCAATTGCCGGACGCCCTGATCAACCATCTTATTTGAGAAGGCGACATGCGCGAGAATCGCAATCCTGCCAGACTGCGCTGGCGATGAACACATTCGAATCCCCTTTTGCCCTAAGTTAGTAGTGATTGAAAATACCCATCTACTGGCACGTGTGCCCTCGATGCCGCACCACGGTCCTTTTGGCTTATTGGTCCTTGCTGAGCTGCTTTCTTGATTGTGCCACATCATTTCGCCACAGGTGTGATACCGACTATTATCCCCGGGTTGGCCATATGACACAGTAACACAACCTTTGATCTGATGTGCTCTGATACAAGTATCTAAACACATCTACCTCACTATTGAGACCATCAGTCCCATCCCACAACCCCACCATACCCCTACAACCACTACCATCAGAATCGAAATTTTAACACCAAAATCGGAATCAAACGATCATGTCACCATCAAAACCAAACCGCCAACACTATCTCAACAAAACGATGCCTTACATCATTCGGGACGTCTTCCTCGTCACCGCGCTAATCAGCCTCAACATCATAATCTGGGGCCACTGTCTCTTGGGCGAGCCAAGCAAGGGCGTTGAGGTTGCTGCCGTAGTCCTCCTCTCATTGCTTCTCGCATGGTCCTTGGTTGGTGGAACTGCAAATCAGATTGGATGAGGGAACGGAGTCTTTGAGGTAATTGCGGGGTGTCGATGGCGTTTGGGGTGATGTCCAATGAGTATTGGCGGTACGTGGAGGGATATGGTTGGGCTTCGGCTTGGGTTCGGGTATCTTTGGAGGTTTCATAGCATGACTATGAGTTGCGGAAATAAGGATCTCTCGAGTTTTGTTGAAATGAATATCCTTCATCTCATTCCATGTATAAGGGTTCAAGCCAATAAGATACTGGAACCGCGGTACCGAATTTCGAACACAAACGCAAAAAGGATGGGACAAATAGTCGAAACAATCCACAACCCATGTCAGCCACCACGATTCCAAAGAGGTCAGAAAAATAGATCGAACTTTGTTTTTAGAGACTGATTGACCCTTGGATACCTTAAGAGACTGGGACAGGGGGATTGGTGGATAGTGAGCTGGCTAGACTACGATAGCGTCACTGCCTCGCTTTGCATACACTACAAGAGAAGCTGGCTCCCACTACACTCTGCAGCCATTTTGGCCGTCGCTATGATTCACATTGAAAACTGAATCATTTGGACATAGCTTTTTACTCTTTGATATTAGGTGTACTTGTCATACAGGAATCAAGGATTGGCAATTTAACAATGATTGACATGACATCAGCACCTAGTCCAAGTCTTCCGTGACCCAGATCTTATTTCCGCGCAGTCCCTATGCAAGCTATACACGGACCCGCCATCCTGCCATCATCCTGCTCGTACGCCTCCGCAAGAGCGTGTGTAAAGCCCAGCTTGATCTCCTCAATATCCCCCCCCGCTCTATCCATGAACGAGCAATTGCAACGTTGCGCGGATGTCCCGCCTCCAAGAACCAATCTGCAGCTTCTTGAACGCTGTTCCATTGCCACATACTGGTCGCGTGATGAAGGTTGACTTCCTTGAATCCAGCGTCCTGCAGTCGCACGCCAACACTATCAAGCAGTGTCCATGCTGGTTCCATCACATACGGAGGCTCGTATTGTGGGTCGAGCTCGCGACACGCCTTTGTCCATGGAGTGGTCCAGAACCCGAAATATGGATCCGCCCACGTGGCGAAGCCTAGAATTCCGCCGGGCTTGGTGACGCGATACATTTCGTTCAATATTTGATGAGGCTCCGATGCGAGACATAACATGAAAGTTGAAAAGGTATGCGTGATGCTACTGTCTGCAATACCCTTTAGATCTGCTGCATCGAGGACACGAGCCTCGATATTCTTCCATCCCTTCTCTTTGACTTTCGCAATGACTTGGTCGATCATACCCTCCGAAATATCTGTTGAAATCAAGTTAAGATTGGGGAAAGCACTTTTGAGTATGATTGTCACGGCTCCAGTGCCGCAACCATCATCGAAAGCTATAGCGTCTGGTGCATCTAAGGGGGATAGCTGATTGACTTCATACACCACTTCTTGTACCAGTGGTATTGTCATGCGCTCCACAGCATTGTACTCGGCAGAGAAAGGTGACCAGCTTTTACTCAGCTCCTCAGAAGAAACCACGCTGGCGATAGTGTTTGCCATTGGTTGAGCGACGTCCGTTGCGTAACATTGTGAAAAGCTTTTATCGCTCGCCGCAGCAGAAGTATCAGATTCTCAGGCCAATGATGTCAATGCCATGTGATAGGCTCTGCAAGTGCCTGTCCGATGCTGGCCGATATGCGAACCATCCGTTCTCACTCTGCCGATGAGATGTAAAAGCAAGTCGATTCAGATCTCTTGCAAGTCACCGTCTTCTTTACCAACAGTTTCAAGCGTTCCTGACCCTCGGGAAGGGTATAATTTCAGGATGAAAGACTCGCTTAGGCTCCGTCATAATTTACTTTTCAACAATATGTCATACGTTCATATTGATAGGAAGTATGTGTATTGCTGTTTTGGATGCGAAGAGTCACTAGAAGGAGGTCTTGTGGGGTACAATGGAACCCTTCGGGCCCTTCGGGGGCTGTTGCGAGCAGGTGTGAAGCCTAACTGATCTCGGCTAGACTGTCGCGGGTTGAGGGAGCTACCAGGTCTAGCGCGGTAGTATTATAAGTAGCGGGCTTCGGCCACGGAGAACGAATCATCCTTTTCTTCCCCCACCAAGACCGTACCATCTTGTTTCTTAGACTGAACGTGGCCTTAGAAAAGTGAAAACCCATGCCCAGCATGGCAATTTATATGACGGAGCTCACTTCGCTTGAAGACCAATCTTACACCAATATCAACACCAAGCCTCAAGTGATTGGCTCAGAATTCAAAGGGATGGCTTTTTTCTGTATGTTTGACTACCTCGCTAGGCGCTCGCTAAGTTCCTTGTGTCCGAATTATGCCTCCACGCAAGTATGGTAGGCAACGGGAAAGACGCCCTCGAAGCAACTGGAGAACTGAATAGCCTGTGGAAATTCCCTTCGAAGAATGCAGCCAGAGGAGCTTAGTTCAGTTACGACAAGATGAAACAGGCATCCCTGCATTGCTTGCACAGACACAAAGACCACAATGCTTCGTTTCATATTTTATAAACGACAACCACTCAACGTCCGACGCGACGCGTTACTACCCGTATTTAAGTGGAAATAATTGGCTCTAACAATCATGTCACTCTGAGATGAGTTCTCCCGGTTTGATTTGAGACATGCTGATAATGCTCTTTGGCGAAGGGTGGTACATAACTGTTGTTTAACCTCGCCGGAGTGGTTCATTTCCAATGTTTGAGCATCTGTCATCAGCCGAGATGAGATCCGACTATGAGAATCTGGTCTTTCAGGAGACATAGTAACGGTCATATGACGGAACAATGAGGTTGCTGGATAGTTTTCACAAGCCCATCGGGCTGTCTATGCCGCTTCATCGTACCCAACAATGTTTTTGTTGTAGTCAAAGCGCCTTGTACATCACATAGGCTCAATGCGAGTTATGATCAGGTCTTTGCGGTAATTGACATCTCGACCCTGTTGTTCCTGCAGACAAAAATCTATCCGGGCTACTCAATCTACAATGGCAGTGGTCAAAGTCTCGGGCTCTCTATGATTATATACAACCCGAACTTGGGATTGACAATTGCCATATTACCTCCAAGGGAGCAGGGGGAGCATCCTAAGGTGGCTGAAGTAGGTAGCCTCGGCATCGGCTTGAGCTGCCCTTTTTCTTCACTTGCTATGTTGAGATAACGGCTCCATAAATAATCAAGGGGTTGTAGCTCGGGTAGCAATGACCCAGCATAATTTTGCCTTAATTCTCTACCCTAGCGGAACAGAAGTCTACTCAGGCAATGATATCTGGCTGAAACTTTGCAATGTAAGCGCTGGGGCATTAAGGAGAAGTTTGGTATTAAGTTAAGCAGTACGATCATGTTGTCCACTTGTTGGATCTCTCCTTGCAACTTATGAAGCGCTTAGGCTATGATACAACCCCTGCGTCGCAGCTCGTACGAATTGAACAGTCCCACCCACCACAACATGCTTAAGTTGTATAAGCGTAATCGCTTCCATCTTTTAGGTATCCCTTCTATAAGTGGGGCAGATTTCAACCTTCATCTCGCAATTGTCTTTTGCTTTCTTTCCACTACGATCTCCTATCAAAGACTCGCATGATCGCATTCCTTGTCCACAATGACAGGCTATCAGAACTGCACGGTGAAGCAACTTAAGGACCAGCTACGTAACCGGCGCCTTAAAAAAGGCGGGCTTAAAGAAGACTTGGTGCGACGACTGGAAGAAGACGATAAGAAGAATAGTAATATATCGGAAGGAGGCGACGTGGATCGTTATGGGACGAACGATATCTCCAAAGACACTGCGGGTTCGAGCCCAACAGCCAACACACCAGTGGCGTTGCAGGCTCTCGATATTTACTTGAAGGACTATTGTTTAGAAGATCTTGATCAGTATTCCGATTGTTACATGGTGCAGCAGTTGTTTAAACTGGTCTCGTATTCAAAGAATATTCGGCCCAGATTATTTGGAAGAGAGCTACAAGGGGAGACAAAGCAAAGCCATAACGAGAATAAAGCCGGACGTTCTTACGATCTCAATCTTAAAGAGCGGGCTGCAAACCTTGCGATTGGTTGTAAGGAAACGAAATTGCGCGACCGATCTGAAGAAGAATGGAGACATCTTCTCTCTCCACAGGTGTTTCGCTCGTTTATTCCATCAGAAGACGACAAGGGCTACACCGATGGTCGAGCACATCATTGGTGAGTTATAACTTTCATATTATAGGTACGAAGCTGATGATTTAAAGTCTCGCCTGTCGCTGCGACTTTCCATCCGGCTCCCGACCACAGGTACACTCGACTAGAGATACCAGAAAACGTCGAGGAGAGACGCAAAGATCCGACATCAAATTTTGGTAAGCTCTAAATGAGCGCTCTAAGGATTACAAGGCTGAGAAAGATTGCTTAGTGAATCAACGGATCGTCACTTCAATCTGCCTAATTGTGATCACCAACACCAACTTGCATACCAGGATGACGATAGTGAGGTGACAGGTAAGAATAGCTGGCAAATACCGGATACTACTTTTGGTCTCTGTACCTACAACCTAGAGGAGAGACATTGGACTGAGGAATGGCTTCGGAATGACATGGTTCAGCTTTTTGGGAAGAAATCCCTGAAAAAGACAATGGACCGTTTTAGCCAGCTGCAAGAGCCTTATAAGATCAGTGGCAGCCCCGTCGGAATTTACTCCTATCCTATGTTTGCATTCGGATTTTGGGAAGCAAAAAAAGAAAAGGACTCAAGCCATGAAAATACAATTATGCAATCAGCTAGAAAGCTCAAAAGTTTGCTGAGTTGGCAGCGTAGAATCTTCGACAAGTCCGAAGTTAGAGTGACCTCGCCAACAGTATGGTTTTTCTCCAGCATTGGCGCGGACTGGCGGGTATATGGGTGTTCAGAGACAAAAACTGTTCGTGGCGATGGCTTTGACTACGTAAGTCATATCCTGCTAGACCAATCACCAAGTTGACCAACAACAGCCTATGGTCCACCTTTGGTCGGGGGTCTCGAAAAATAAAGAGAGTGCTTTACAACTTCTATCTATTGTCGACCTTATTAGGTTTTGGGTTGACTACACGTACAAACCATTGATTGGTGCATGTATCAGCCGTCTCGAAGCGATAAAGGCTTGCACACAACCGACACCTTTGGATAGTACTCTATGGAAGTTACAAATTCCGATAGATAAAGAGCAAACGCCTTGGTTTTTCAGTCAACGTCGTTTGAAAGTCTCAAGTAGTCCGGTTGGCTCGACGGGCAAATTAGGAGTTCCTCCTCATGGGAGGCGTAGAAGTCATTCCCCCTCAGGCCGGCAAAGTCTCCGGTCAGAGAATCGGTCTTCTCCGCGAAGAGAACATCGGAGTCCGAGACCAACCGGCGAGCAATTTGTGATACCTGAAAAAGACGACTTCAACTGGCTTCTAGACAGAGATCCAGGGGAGGAGGATCTCATTCTTATTCGTGTCAGCGAGACGGGGAAGCTAATGAGACCGGTCATTATATATTCCACGAGCCGACTTGTTGGTGGACGGCAGATGCCAACGGTTGACTGGAAAGATGATGACTTCAAAGCCGTTATTGCAGACGAAAGACGCGGTCGTCACCCCCAAGTCGGTTCAATATTCAGAGAGGACCAACAGGGCCGGAACTACCTCTGGCAGTATTACCGACATGAAAAACGCCTAATCCATCACGGGGTTCAGTTCAGCATCATATTACCGGTAAATGTTGTATCATACGGTCAACAAAACCCAGAATCTCAGGGTGCTCAACTTTTCGAGCCTCTAGAGTCGCTTTTCCGGCTTCAGGATTTACTTGGCAAGATTGAACGAGCAAAGAAGAAATGGTGCTCATGCGAACGTCTAAGAAATAGATATAGCCCCCCCATGGTTCAATGTCGCAATGCTTTATGCGATATCCGCTGGTTTCACAAAGAATGCGTCAACTTTTCACATGAAGACGATGAGGCCTGCTGGTTCTGTGATGAGTGTATAGAAACACCTGAGAATATTGCCTATATCGAATTGAAGCCAACTGAAAGCAATGTCTTCACACGCGCGAGCCATAATCGCCTACACCTTGCTAGAGTCATAGAAAACGTTTGGGGCAAGCATGATTGGCCAAGTCAGGATGAGATCATTGCTAAGATCGACGAAATCGCAGACAAGGTTGACATTATTGAAAGTGCACCGTATACAATCCGCAAGGCTGGTGTCCGAAGGAATCCCGAACTCCCACGATATTGGGCGACCTCGAAGGATAACCCGAAGGAACTTATCCTTGCCTGCTCTAGAAAAGAAAGGCTCCTCTACCACGAAGCGGTATCTGATGAAGAAGGCGAAAATGAAGACACCAAAGATGTGGAGGACTTCGAAGAGGAGACGGAAGATTACACTGACGAGGATGACAAGGACGAATTAAACCGACCCAAAACAACCGAGGCACGTGGAAGGTCCAAGAGCGTTGACGCTAATCAGACCATCTATGTGGAAACGGACACAGCTACAGGAAGCGAGGATGATACTTTGGTGAGCGCTGAAGTATTTCAGACGCCGAACAAGACAGCGAAAGGCGGTCATTCACCCCAAAAAGCCACCCCTAAACTAAAGCATGTCTAAGAAAACCGACATTCTGCAAAGCCACAGCCCCTTACAAGATAGGGAGAATTGGATTGGAGACTCCACTTTTGGAAACTTGTTGGGACATGCGAACAAACTTCCTTGCTGCACCGTAAGCTTTTGTCAGACTTGCCATTCTTTTCACCAACATACCCCCTATCGATGAATTGTCACATCGCATTGACACCGCCAGTAACAGCCGTCTCTCCACCCATCTCAACATGATAAGATACTTGATGCGCCACTTTGACCTAAAGAACAGCAGAAGCGACGGAGATTCAAAACACAGAGCAATCGTATCAGCAATTTTCATTGAATATAACGGCCGCAATGGTATGTATTTTGACTATGCACAACAAGTCCGGCCTAGAAAGAGCTGAGATGAAGCGTGAAAGGGGAGTTATGAACAGCGTCCTTGGCTTCCCGTTCCACGTTTATCATGACAATTCCTTTTCATTCGAAAAACCTTTTCATATTCTGATACGCGAGACGATTTTCTTTTTCATGTGGTCGATGAAAATTTAACGATCTTAACGATATCTATACTATGTCCAGCAGAATGAGTAACGGCTCTTTTCTTTTACACCGGAGTCTTTGTATCTTTCTTACGAATTATGATATACTTATACAGGCAGGACTTTATAAACTATATTGAAAACAAATGAGCTACTCGAATGCGCTATAGACCCGGAGGACCGACGACCATACACTAGAAAATTTACAAATGACATTCTCTTCTTTTCTCTCAACTCCCAAATCGCTATATGAAACCGCACGACAACACTCTCATTTCATTCCTAACTTCCCCCGTCCAAACCCCTGAGCGTGCTTTTCTGCTCAAGAGAAAAAGAGCATCCAAGATTACAGTTCCATTTGCAGCGCTACTTTCTCTTCCATGCTCAAAGAATACTATGATCAAAGACCAAATAAAATAAGTCAATCAACGATACAATTACTCGACCTCCGCTACGGTACGCAAAACCCCTTTACCTTTTCCTCAGAAGAAATTCGGAACAGAACGACGCATCTATCAGGAAGCAAGTTTCAATGAGGATGGAAATGTGACTTTCAGTGGGGCATCCCGTCGCTCTGACGCGAACCTATTCAGGATACATACAAAAGTGTGCGCCCCACAAATTCCACCTCCACTATTGATATTGGACATTTCGCTTCTCCCACCACCCCTCAGCTCACACATGCCCACTAATACTACGATCTATATACGGTTCCTCAAGATACTTTTCTTCCTCACTACTCAGCTCCTTTCCCCTTGCGCCTACCGCCTCCTCCAACCTCCCCACACTGCTAAAGCCGATAATCGGACTCGTCACCCTTTTTCCAATCCAAGCCATCGCGACTTGACTCATCGCCCAGTCCTTCTCTTTTGCCACCTTTTCCACCCGTCCGATGATTTCTTCATCTGCTGCCGTGATAGCGGGTGGGTATCTGATACTGCTCGTAGCGGCCGTATTGCCATACTCCACCTCACTCCTCTTCGTCGTTGCCAATTTCTCTTTGCTCTCCAACGGTCTCGCCAAGAACCCTCTCGCCAACGGCCCCCACGGAATCAATCCCACGCCCGTCAAATCACAGTACTTATTCATCTCCCTCTCCTCCTCCCGATACAACAGACTGTAGTGATTCTGCATTCCCACAAACTTCGTCCACCCATTTTTCTCCGCGCAAGCCTGCATCATAGCGAATTGGTGGGCCCACATTGAGGAGGCGCCTATGTAGCGGATTTTTCCGTCGAGGATGAGCGAGTGTAACGTGGACATCGTTTCTTCGATAGGAGTGGAGGGGTCGAAGCGATGGATTTGGTAGAGGTCGATGTAGGTGGTGTTGAGGCGGCGGAGGGAGGCCGTGACGGCGGTGAGGATGGCTTGGCGGGAGAGCCCTGTGTTTGAAAAGAGATAGGTTAGTGGGTGGGAACGGAGAGGGAGGGTGGAAAGTGTGAGAGAGTTGATACCATAGTGGTTGATGTAGTCTTTGCTTTTGGGGATGTGGGCGGAGATAGAGGCGCTCCTGATCTCCGGCGATTCACCCACGGCATGGAAGCATTTAGTTAGAATGACAACTTTGTCGCGAGATATGCTGTATTTCTTGAGAGCTTTGCCGATGATTTCTTCGGATTCACCGTTGGAGTAGACATTCGCTGAATCCCAGGTATTGAGCCCCATGTCATAAGCAGCTTTGAGGATTGCAAGTGCCTGTATTCTGTTAGTAAAGGAGATACAGTTGATTTTATAGAGGGACTTTATTACCTTGTCTTCTCCGATAACCCAAGGTTGCCATTGCTCATTACCAAAGGACATAGCACCCAGTATGGGCACGGAGACTCTTAAGCCACTCTTGCCAAGTTGTCTGTACTCGACTTTGGTGCTGTCAATGGACTCTTGGATTGACTTGGGTATAGCTGCCATGCTTGCGGTTGTTGTTGCGATTGGATTCGTATTGAGAAGTTGTAGGATGTGTCAGGAGGGTTCTGAATGAATGCTGTGGTTCTTGTGCCAGAGCTGGCACTGGTGTTTTTATAGCCATTGCGGTGATCTGTAAGACGCCTGAATTCATAGAGCGCGATTTATTCCAGCTCTTTAACGGATATAGCGGGCTCGGGTTTAGGAGTTAGAGGCTTGAACCCATCCATCAGGGGAGGTTCTCTAGGGAATCCTGTAAGCATTACTACACATGCTGGACAAATGGAGTATAAGCATGTCCGTTGTGGACAGAGTGACCAGACGTGGACAAAGTGATCAGACGTTGTCGAGCTAAGGTAGATAAGGCTCGTGCCAAGAATTATCAAAGCTTTCTAAGCGTCGACATCATTTTGTTACTTGATCGTCTATATGTTAGAAGATAAGTGAGAGTTCGATGTCAGGGTCTTTACCAATCCAGTCATTGATTGAAGGGATTTTCATTTCCTTTGAATCCTATATTCAACAAAATCAGGCCCAATGCCCCTATCCAGAAGGCTACCATGTTCTAATCAAAGCAACAACTTGTCTGAAACACCCTCGCTGAATGCTCATGACTTCCTTTCGTAAAGCCAACTCGCTAGAACGCTCAGATTGTTGAACAGCACAGGCAAAGATGGAAAAAAGAAGACAGACAGAACACCATGTGTAATACTCTCGACCACGCCCACGCCAAACAGCAAAACATATATTTACAGTCCAACATCCTTCACCCTCATAGTCTAAGGAAACAATATTTCAGATATCCATACTCCATCGGTGTGCATGCCTCACCTCGCCCCCCTGCTTGCCACTACCTGACCACCCCCATCCACTTTCAGGGAACCAGCTTTCAACCTCCGGCAATCGGAGATCCACGTCCTCTTGGTGGCTCACAGGAGGTAGTTTAACAGTCCTGGCTATGTCTGGTACTGGCGAAGGAGTTCTGTTGAGTTGCGAAGCTGGAGCTACAAGCTCCTGTAGTATATGCAAGGAGGAGACGCTGTTTGCTGACACGATGAGCGGGCGGAGATGTGGTCTATCTTTTGACTTTTGTGACAATGAGGTTGACGGTATGGTCGAAAGCGGTGGACGGAGTGGCGGTGGAGAGGGTAGTAGAATCTCAGAGGAGATGGAGATCGGAGGTGGTGGTGGCACTTTGCGCCTCAAAGATTCCGATCTTGACGGCGAGAGGGTATTTGTATCTCTATCGTGTGGTTGGCCTTGTGGAAGTGTCGATCTCGCTGAGGTGGTACTCCGAGCTGACGGGTCTCTGCTCATGGCCACAGAAGAAGGTAAATGTTCTCCGTTTTTGAGTTTGGGTTCCATAAGCCTTTCAACAACTTGCTTTCCCAAGCTGAGTTCAGATGCCTTCTTAATACTGCCCCTGCTACTGTTCGTACCGCCAGTTCCACTTCGACTTCTGTTCGGAGTATTTGCCCTCTCTTTACCATCCATGATTTTCGCTTTGGGAGGTGGTTGTAGCATCCACTGGATCTCGCTTCGGCTTGTTGGGTGCGTGCTAACCACGGGTGGGTGCAGGTCGTTAATCTCTGGGTTCCGTGCATAGAATTGATATTTTGAGCCGCTGCCCGACCTCGACATCGACGCCGTACCCGTAGACACGGTTTCGCGGTCCTCCAATCCCCAGAGAATTTCGTCTTCTCGCTGGTAACGCTTCTTATTCCAGCCCTCTTCACTATCTATTATCTGCTCTACACCTTCACTCCCAACCACGGTATCAGCACTACTCACACCGGTAGCGGCGCTGCTCCCAGTGCCGCCGGTCTGCAATGGTCTGCTTATCCCTGGCTTCCCAGATTTGGGCTTTTCAGGCTTTCCCTTTCCATCCCTGACAGCTCGTCTTTCTGGCGGACCTGGCCCCAGTTCTATCTCCTCTTTCCAATATGGGTTTGTGCTGAATGGTAACGGATGTGTGTATAGGCCGTTCTCTGCTTCGTTCAGTGCCTTTTCCGCTTGTGCTCGCTTGTGTTCTTTCCGGCGTCGACGGCGATATGCTAGCTTGGTACATGGAGCGCAGGAGAGGTAGTAGAAAACTGCTGATTGGAAGCCCCGCCAGAACCAGGCCCCACTGAGAAACATCTCGAGGAATTTGGGGAAGCCACCGTGGTGACGTAGGAGGTAGATGGCACGGAAGGTAATCGGAATTGGTTATTGGAAGTCCTGTAGTAAAGGATTTAATGATCGTATAGCATTGGTGGCAAGTGTAATCTTGGGCTGAAGGAATGTTGGATTCCCGGAGTCTTCAAGAAGCCAGTTCCTTTTGTCACTTGAACTGTCAATGGGATGCCATTGCAGCCTGCGCTGATGTCATTGACATGTATAGCTCGATATGAGAGTTCAAGTGAAGACCAGGGTACGAATAGAGGGCGCAAGGTGCAATGGGTAGGGAGGGTTGGCTGGTTGGGAGAGTTGGCGGAACAGCGTAGGCAGTGGAGTGAATGGTCTGTGATGACTTGGCGCATGGACGTCATGCGCTCTGTCTGAATAAGATGGAACGTAGTCAATCCAAAAGTTATATTTGGCAGCGCAGCGTCTCAGCGCTGGCTGTTGCGGAGTATTGGTGGGGAGAGAGGGTGAATAGTTGATAGTTGGCGGAGAAGGCTCCTTTAATCGTTGCGATTCGCTAGCGGCGGGTGTGGGGGTTCTGGTTGGAATGACGCTTTGCTCTTGGATTTGACAACGGAAAGCACGGACCCCTCCTCGACCATTTCATTCGACTCAGAAAACTCTCAATGAACAATCACTATTCTGTTCATGTGGACGGGGCCCAAATGAGGCTCGTCTATCTATCGCATAAAATCATTGCTGAGAAGGAATAAGCTCGCTAGAATACTCCCGATCTGGAGTGCTTATCATGAAACTCGGGGTCAGACGCCAAGCGCTTCACTGGCTACCTTGGCAGCTGAGCAGCGCAATGCAGGTACGAGGGGTATCAGGCACACTCCAAATGCCCCGGCTACAAGAGGCACCAGAGGGAATTCTCTCACTGGGTGTAGAACACTGCATTGATCTTGTGGAGTATTTAGCTCGAAGGGTGCATCAAGAATGTTAGTGAGTCGTGATGGGCAGTGCTCGGCCCCATGGACCGATTCAGGCACACGCGTTCGTTGAGTTAAGAAGATGCAAGAGTATAAACAGATTACAATTTGCAAGCAATGTTGCTCCTCCGTTGACCTATCTATCAACTATGCCATATACGAACCGTGCGACATGCTTTCACTTCGCTGAATGCGCGCAATATTATACTGATTTCTTCTCTGTGTTCCCCCGAGAAATGCCAATCAGACTTTTGTCAAGATGTTTCAAGCTGAGAAAACAAACGCCCGTAGATGGGTATCACCCATCATGCCGCCTAACGAACCATTGACATTGATCTCACAAACAAGAGTCTTAACACCGGTCGATTACAAGAAGGCAGCAAAGAAGGCGCCGGCAAGGCCGAGGCCAAGCGCGGGCTCCAGGATGCCAGCCGCGGCTTTGCTGGTGGTGGTCGAGCCGGAGCCAGAGCTGGTGGTGCTGGACCCGAAGGTGGCTGAGGCAGTTGGAGAGCTCACGGTGAAAGTGCCGTTGGTGCTAGATGAGATTGAACCGGTGCCAGTCGGGCTAATGCCCGTGCCAGTCCCCTAATCATGGATGTGTTAGCAGATGCAACCTGACAACAACATTGGCTGACAGCAGGGCAGGGACATCAAAGATCGTCATATTGTGATGTAGTAGAGGTAAGTTATCCATCACAGCTCAGTGCGATGGTTGTCAGAGATTAAAGACGTAATTCAAGACGTACAGTTTGAGCGAGAACAGCAGCCGCGAAGGCAGGAACAGCGATGAAGACTGAAGTACGCATATCGTTTGTTTATGCCGGTTGATTAAAGATTGGGTTCAATGAGAACACGTATAGGTGAAGATATAGGTGCTGGTACTGTTGATGGACTTGTTGCTGAACGAATGTCAGAAGGAAAGGCAACGACTGTGGAACGAGAGTGGGTTGTTGTGGTTGTTAAGGAGCAGGGTGAAGAAAGATGGGAAAATGCTGAGCTTTCACACTTTGCTAGCGGACGATCTGCGGCCACTAAAATTAAGGGGCGCTCGAGCCCAAAACAGCGAAAGGCCCTGTCGGAAGTTTACCGATCCCTACGGTATCCGTACAAGACCCCTGCTTGCCGCGCAATAGTGCAGCAATTCGCGGCTTGGCTTCACTATTTTGGTGCCTCTACAGCCAAACACGTAAAAAGATGGCGACCGACCTTCGCCTTTTTTCGCTTGGCTACGACGCATGCAGAATCGTCAATACGAGGTGGAAATTTTGTGTGGAAGAGAAATGTCCAGCCCAATTTCCTCTTTCCTCCAGATCATCTGCTAGATAGTAGAACGCTACCTATGAGCCAATTGAGCGAACAAAATTCCAAGTCCTATCTTATCCGACAATACCTACAGAAGTTTGCACTTCCTCCGAGGCGAAGTCGTTGGAGGTTGCAACGTAATTGGAGATTCGCAACACTCTGGATCTGTAAGCTTTTCCCAGGAGTTTGGCTATGCATCTGAGAGGATGCGTAGCCTCGCTCACGTAACGCCTGACGGCGCTCTGCCACGAATCCTTCGTTTGATGTAGAATCTTAGTGGCTACCCTGTAAGTCATGCAGATGTGAGACGTTGGGATCACAGTTGCAACACAACATGCACGGATTCCTCTACTGAAGATCAGCAGCCAGCTGAGGTTCGATGTTATAGCCTTGCGGATGAAAAGCAAGCTATAAATATACCATCTACAAGACCACAAACTTGACGTTTGCTAAGCGTAGCCTTTGTGTCAAACGTGTCGAGGTAACCGGCGCAGCGACGGGCTGAAGTTAGCGATTGCCACCACGACGGCACGGACGGTAAGATCTCGTTGCTGAGTCATGGAATGCCAAGCATCAGACATCCAACGTCGTCCATTCAGATACGACGTGACCTTCGTGACGGTAATCGCCCCAAGTTTAACAGTGATACTGGGCCTCCCTCTCTCCAAACATGGTCAAGGAAAGGGTCATCATCGACACAGACCCGGTACGAATATGGGCATTGTCGCACTGGCTTTCTTAGAGCTAATATTGTCTGAACGAACCAGGGCTGTGACGATGTCCTTGCGCTCCTGTTAGCATTGGCATCGAACCCTGAGCAGCTCGAGGTTTTGCTGATCTCTGTTACATACGGGAATGTAGACGTGCAAAAGTTGGCTTATCTTTCCTGAACCTATGTACTCTGAAGGTTGCTCATGACGTAATTCATAGCTGTCTTCGCAATGTAGTCTCCATGTTTAACATTATCGAGAAGGAAATGCAATGGCGGAAAGAGCATGAACGTCCTGAGGGCTTTGAGACTTTGAAGACCAACAAGCCACTCGTTTCTGTCGGTGCTGAAGGCCCACTTGGAGGACAATCGCTGATGGCAGATTACTACCGTGCGTCATGTCTTTCCAAATGGCTGTCGAGCATTCTACTGATCTCTAAAAGATGGCATCGATGGCTTAGGGAATGTTCATAGTACTGTACACGCTAGTCCGTTGTGTTTTAAAAAAATCTTATTAACGAATCAACAGCACCCTCACCACAGCAGCCCACGAGAAACCTGGGCTCACCTCTTCGATCCACCACCTTCAGAAACAATTCTCTTCTCAACAGCAATAAAAGACGCACATACTGACCCCACGACGCTAAATAGCCTATTCAAACCCTCTCACCGCCCCTCTCACGTCGAAATCCTCCGGATCCTAGATGAAAACCCACCCAACACAATAACCCTAATCGCCATCGGTCCCCTGACGAATTTCGCCCTCGCAGCCTCCAAATCTCCTCAAACGTTCCTAAAAGCCAAGAATCTAATTGTAATGGGCGGCACCATTCAGGACCCTGGCAACATAACCCCTGTAGCCGAATTCAACTGCATTGCCGACGCCAACGCAGCAGCGCGAGTATACGCTCTCACATCTCCCAACCCTTCAAGCACAATGCCGCTCGACCACGTCCTACCACCTTACCCATCCAAAGACCTACTAGGCGAGAGAAGATTAAAAGTAACACTTTTTCCCCTTGATATAACCACCCCTCATGTCCTACGTCGTGCCCAAGTAGAAGCCAAAACACAGACTTTAATTGAAAAGGGCAGCCCTTTAGCCGAATGGGTCGGCGCGTTCCTTGGCGCTACATTTAAGAAATCTGAATCTCTGTACCACGGCGCTGCGGGCTTGGGAGGCGGCGCCACATATATGTGTCTGCACGATATCGTTTGTATATGGTATGCCCTCGAAATTGGAAATGGATCTCAGAGAGGAGAAGGTTGGAATATTAGGGAAGCAGAAGATATTAGGGTGGAGACGCAGGGGCAATGGACGAGAGGAATGTGTATTGTTGATCGTAGGGAAATGAAGATGCTAGCTATTGACGATGTGGGGGGTGAGGTTAAAGGTGATACCGGCGGTTGGCTACAGAGGGGACGGGGGAACCGACTGGATAGGTGTATAGGAACGCCGGGAGAGGAAGTGCTGGCACCCTTACTGCTGGACAAGGTATTTGGGTAGGTTGGGTGGTTGGCCGTAGGCATGGTATGTTGATACAGGATTTCATCACCCATACATTCACCTTTTTTAAAGACCTATACTAATTTAAAAAATACTTCGGGATTACAGGCATTGAAATCAGAAACTGCCAACCCCTGCCAATGACGACATGACATAAAGCTTGGTTCCTTAATTGATGAACAGACGACTCGTTGGGCTGTAGTCCCATCAATCCTGCTAAACAATGCGCTTTTCTCCTAATGAGTGAGACATTCGTCAAACAACTTGCCCACATCAAAGACAACCTTTCCCCAGATCAGCTAACCAATCAATGGAGCGGACACTCCGACGTTGGCTCCCAACACTGTCTAAGGATCTGGTCCCATCAATATAAAGAGAACACCCCGGCATTCATACCCAACCCAATACCCCTGTTCCAGTATGGTACAAAATTCGCTCAACAGCACGAACCCAAGCGGCATCGAATAACAAGCGCCATTTCCAGTCCCACGATTTGCTTCTCCGCCAAACAAGGCTGACTACGCCCTACGCAGTCTATATCGATTCTCCTAGCCTCATTCTACTCAAACAAGTCATTCTCCAGCTCAAACACCAGCAGCAAGGTGGCGGCAGCGGACTTTGTCAGTCGAAAATGACACTCAGCACATTGGACTTTAGGCCAGGAACTCACGCCCAGTTTCTCGATTATTCGGGCATGCGAGTGATCTTACCTGTGCAGCCATTTACACTGATATAGGGTTTATGTTACAGCTAGGTAATTAGCTTGTAGTCGGCGTATCTTTCCTTAAGTTCATTTCCCACTCAGGCTTCGTGATGGATTCGTCCTGAAGCGTCATTACTAGCTCATCATCTCATATAATAATATACCCCATTAGTTCCCAAAGTACTATACCCTACCACATTATTGCTAAGTAGGTTTACCAACCTCACAGCATCAAATTGAACATAATGGGAGTATATATAAGCTACCTCAGAGAATGGCGTGGATATATATGCTGTGTAACATATTCTAAATCATACTTAAAGAATATAACTGAGAGGCGGAATTTTGTGTACGGTGGATATGCCGAAAAGGCAGTTACTAGATTTGGTGGGTTGAATACGTTTAAAGGTTTTACTCTGGGGGTCATAGTTCTACGTATCTGCCCTACAGCACTCTACGAACACATAGAATGATAATTCGTTTCAGGATCCTCCAAATTAGTTATACAACCGCTTTTTAGAAGGGCTGGCTGTTGGACATCGAGTCTGGAAACGTGTTTACATTGATTGCTCAAAAGCTATATACAACACCCCCCCTTGATGCCTTTTATCGATCATGTAATTCTATATATATGCATCCCATGATTCTATTTAAGATGTGAAACACCAGCCAAAAATGCTTCCATCGATGCACCAAACAAACGCCTCTATTTCCGCTCCGAAGTGGCGCTGAATAGATTCGATTACGAAAAGTCCTGCCGGGCATTCTTACTCCTTTTTCTTATTTGCGCACCATACTGCAACGGACGAGTTAGCCATGGTGTCTTCCCCCGGGGGTCAGAAGGGAAGCCAGTTACTAACCCGATAAAGCACGAATGGGATTGGAATGAAAGCGATACTCAAAAATCCCAAAGTCGAACTCGCCCACGCGACTCCAAGATTTTCATACATAGCAGTCGCGAACAGAGGGAATCCCGCACCGAAAGAACTTCTCATGAAATCGTTGCCCGCAAGCACACTTGCCGCATATTCTGGGTAGGCGTCAGGGAGGTAATTGAGCACGGAGTTGAAGAGGAGGAAGGTCCCGAAGGAGAAGAAGGAGGAGCCGATGATGGGCATGATCCACGAGAGATGGGGGCCCGCGTGGGCGGACCAGCCGAACCAGAAGAGGCAGATGGGGATGCAGAAGGCGCCGACGAAGGCGGGGGGTAGTCTTTTCTCGGGCTGCAGTTCGCCTTTGGAGTTGAATTGAGGCTCTACGACTTTATAGAGGTAGAGGAAGAAGGGGGGGATGACAAGGATAGCGCCTATATGAACATTAGATAATTATATGTTTACAGTTGGGAGGGACGGAGGGGGTGGGACGGGGTTTGACGGACCAACGAGAATACCAACGAAGGCGAGACCTTCCTGGTCAAGGTCGAAGCCGTAGATGTCTATGAAGACAATGGGGAAAGATTCGAACCAGATGTAAAGGAGACCGTAGATGAGGGCTATGTAAAGATTTAGGAGGAAGACTATGGGTTCAAGATTCAGGGTGACAGGGCGGATGAGCGCGATGAGTACGACCTGCGGTAGAAGGATTAGTGGGAGGCAAGGGGTCTGTTGAGAAGGACTTACCTCTTTTCCAGTCATGTTTTCAGCCATGATCTCTGGCTGGCAGCTGAGAGTTTGGATGCCGGTCAATTTCCTGAGGCGACGAGTTCGACGGTAGAGGATGTTGGTAGAGCTTGTTTCGGGCAGGAAGAAGATGAAGAGAACAAGGGAGAAGCCGCAAAGCCACATGAGCTCCCAGATTGTCCAGGTCCAGCCTTCGGCTTGGGCGGCGAAACCGCCTACTAATGGTCCTAGGACTGGACCACAGACAGCTGCAATGCCCCATATTCCAATGGCATATGCACGCTTTTTCGGTTCGAACATATCACTAATGCTCGCTCCTCCGGTAGCGAGTACAGGGCTGCCAATGAAACCAGTCAGAAATCGAAAGCATAACAGCATTGCAAAATTGACTGCCAGAGCGGTCGGGACCTGGAAAATGACAAACACGATCAAGGTGCCAATGTAAACTGGGTTCCGTCCGATTTGGGGAATTTCGCTCATGGGCGCCCAGATCATGGGACCGAGACCGTAGCCTGCAACGAAGAGGGTGAGGCCGAGTGTGGCTTTGACCTGGCTGACGCCGAAGGTCTGCATGACGTCTTGTATGCCGGCGGTGTAGATGGCAGAACCAATGTAGACGGAGAAGGTCAGGAGGCAGATCTCGAAAGTGACGAAAACCTTTTTGGCGGTTGACCAATTTATAGGATTCTGTCTTTGTTAGTCCGGCCTCATCTTCGACGAGTATGTCGAGATGTGCGTACCTCTGGGTCGTTATCACCAAACCAGGTCACCATTGTTACGTCACGGCCTTTTTCTGGATCGATGACTTGACCAGTGATTGTGCTGCTCAGCTGTTGTTCGTTCTCCTCTCCTCCAACCCTTGCCTCGGATGATTCTTCTGAGGGAGTATTGACAGCCTCTTTCTCTGACTTCTCATCTTCTAATGGACCATTGGTGTTGCCGAATAGGGCCATATTTTTCGTCTGCTCGCGATCGAGGTATTGCTTCCATAGTTTGGGATCTCTTTCTTCTGCATATTGAAAGTACTTCCGTTTGGTGATTAAGCGTACAAAATGTCCGAAGACAGTGTCGCGCATTAATTCTGCCATGTAGTATCAATAGCTCCACAAGATCTATTAAGGTCCAACAGGATTGAAACACAAAGACGCTGACTGAAGAGTCATGAATAGATTATATTGGAAGATTAAGTATATACAAAGATACAAAAGAAAGTTTGAGTCTTGATGTGCGTCATTGTGACCAAAGCCACGAGCTCCATGGCCCTGTCTCGAGCGTTGTATTCCCATTGGCTAGATGCAGATTGAGCTCCGAGGAGTGAATTGCGTGTATTCGTATCAGTAGATAATGGAGTATTTGCTCTGAAGAGACTTTGGGGAAAATCGATGACGATAACGGCAACCACCAAGATCGACAGCCGGGAGATCGCCCAAACTTCATCTCTGTCTTTGACTTCGGCAGCCAGTCCTAAAAACGTATAGTCCAAATTAAGGTATCGATTGATTACTGTACGGTGCACCTTGACATTGGCAAAGTACTTAGTACTTTGTACTACAGCAGAAGTTAAGAAGATCTTTTCAGTCAATCCGCCACTGATAAAGACCCGTTTGTGCTTGTGGAACTAATAAAAGTGAAAAAGTCTGCTTTTTCCACAAGAGGTCCCTGTTGCTGATGAGCATCAACCCTTGCCTTACCGTAGCTTCTTCTTTGGCGTATTTCTTATGGAAACCTTACGCGGCAAATCTGCTGCTATATCAACAGGTGCGAAGTAGTGGCGGTTTTCTGTTTGGAAGTGCAAACCGTGATTGCATGCTTCATAAATCTTTTAAAAGGTTCATATCTGGCTTCTGGCTTTCTTTCACATCCTCGATATGACCCCTCCACCTCTTAAGCCTTTCCAAGCATGGCGCCATTATCTGCGCATACATCCAGCCATTTCGATGGTCCAAATGCTAGGCTCCGAAGCCTGCTCCTCTTTCTGAAGTCATTTGCTAGGCCCCAGTCGCTCTAGACCTTCACCACACGGACACCTCCAGTACGACGTTGTAAAATATCCTATACCTTTAAACTCCACACATGTTCCTCATCCCCATACTGAATCCCCTCGATCCAATCCTTCATCCTCTTCGTTATCTCCCCCACCTCCTGCTCTTCCGCCAACCCGCACTCCACTGTCCGTCCCCGCCACGCGATCCTCCGCACCGGACTCACCACCGCCGCTGTCCCAGTCCCAAACGCCTCGATCAGCCTCCCGTCGTCTGATGCTGCAGCTAGTTCTGGCATTGTGAACTTCCGCTCTTGGACTTCCCAACCTTCAGGCACCAGTCTCTCTCTCGCGAGATCGAGCACCGAATCGCGGATCACGCCTTCTAATATTGTTCCATCTAATGGTGCTGTCATGAGCACCTTCTTTCCTGTATCTTTATCTCGTAGAGCAGCGAAGAAGTTCATCGTCCCGACTTCTGTCACGTATTCTTCGTCCCCAAATAACCATAAATTCTGATGATATCCTCGTTTTGCGGCTTGTAATTGCGGTATTATACATGGCGCATAGTTCGCGCCGAGTTTCATATCACCAACTCCCCCCGGCCACGCGCGTACGGCGTAGTCTGTTGCTTCAAGGGAGACAGCCTTGAAGCCTGTAGGGTAGTATGGTCCTACAGGCGATGCGATCACGAACAAAAGCGCTGATCCTGGTGGGCCGACGCCAAGGGTTCGCTGGGTCCCTATCATTGTGGGTCGCAGGTATAGTGAGTAGCCTCTTGCGGCGGGTATGAAACGTTCTTCCATTGCGGAGAACTTCGATATTAATTCAATTAAGGATTGAGGAGAGAAATTTGGGAGAGCGATCCTGGCGGAGGATTTATTGAAGCGGGCCATGTTCTTGTCGGGGCGGAAGAGGCGAACATCACCAGCGCTGTTTTTGTAGGCTTTCATTCCTTCGAAGCATTCGAAGGCGTAGTGGAAGACGCAGGTTGCAGGGTCGAGGGAGAGGTTTTGGTAAGGGGTTATCCGAGGGGCGAGCCAACCAGAGGAGGCAGTCCACTCTATTGAGAGCATGTGATCTGTAGGTAGCCGCTGGTTACTATATTGAATGTCGTGTGCCGCTGGAAGAGTAGCTTGAAGAAAGCTTGCCTGTAAAATTTCGCCCAAATATCAATTGTTCTGGCGGGACGATTTGTTTAGGTGTGGTCGTTTTAGTTATTGACAGCTTATTGTGGTCTATGTCTGGCAATCGAGCCAATTCTTCCTCTTGTGACTGTATGCTGTAGCTCCTTCGACATCGCCATGGAGGGATTGTGTTTCGCGCTATACAGGCGTTCGAGCCTGCTAAAAGAGGCCGTGAAGCTCTGGAGAGTCTATGTAGAGCCATTGTAGCGAATGGGGAGTCGATTGCTCCTTGCAATGGCCCTGGACAGTATTAAATGGTGAGCTTAATGACATTAAAAAACTGGGCGAAATCGGAGACGAAGCACGCAGGGCTGAGAGATGTCTTGGCAGAGTCTTGGCACGTCTAAGCATGAGCTGGTCTGCGAGACTTCTCCTTCCCAGCAGGTCTCTATCCTCCCAACCCCTCCACTGTGACTACTAACGGTCAATTGGCGGTTCTAAATTTGTTATGAAACCAATGTCCGCATATTGTCTGGTGTAATTTACGAAGCTTAGCGGAGTATTCTAATATTTTGTAACATCTACTCTCGCGTTTGACGATCAGAAACAGCATAAGGGACTGGGATTTACCAGAATCTAATCGCAGCTTTGGGGTTGCATACGTCAACATGTTTACTTCTGCCCTGAAGTCATTCACGTCTAATATTTCTGCAAATTATACCATATCAAACACCCCCACTTCGATATCAGGAGCATGGAAGGTCTACGACGGGAAGAAGAAATCCACAGGCAAAGCTGTCTCGATCTTTGTATTTGACCGGAAGACATTGGACCCACACTCTGGCAACCTTGGGGGAGGAAGATCCGGAGGAGCCGCAGTGAGGAAGTTGCACGATGAAGTTATCGCCCGGGTCAAGAAGGAGTCAAACCTCTTAGCGAGACTGAGGCACCCAAGCATACTAGAACTTGCAGAACCTATCGAAGACACACGCAGCGGTGGATTGATGTTCGCAACGGAGCCAGTGACAGCATCACTTGCTGGTCTTTTACAAGAGAAGGATGACCAGGAAAAGGCTGGTGGAGTTGCTGGCAGGCCAAGTCGATATGTGATTGAAGAAGCGGACGGTCAGAGGCGGAGAAGGGAGCTGGAAATTGATGAGCTTGAGATACAGAAAGGATTATTGCAAGTCGCTCAAGGTCTAGAGTTCTTACATGAATCTGCTGGATTGGTACACGGAAATCTGACCCCTGAGGCGATTTACATCAATGCAAAGGTACGCGCGGCGAAGGAACATCGTTCGCCACCTCACTCTCACGTTCAAGTTACTAACGTATAATGTTCGTAGTCGGATTGGAAGATCGCTGGACTTGGATTTGCAGGTTCTCCAGACACATCAAGCTCCCAATCAACCCACCCCCCAATATCTCTCTCCGAAGTTCTGTACCACGATCCTCGCCTGCCCCGCTCCGTACAGTTAGATCTTGACTATACATCGCCTGATTTTGCCATGGACAGCAATGTTTCGTCGGCTGCCGACATGTTTTCTCTGGGCCTGTTGCTGATAGCTCTCTATAATTCGCCTCATACGTCGCCTCTCAAAACGAATTCGAACCTTTCCACTTACAAAAAGCTGTTTTCCTCATCCTCTACAACACCTTCTACCAGCAATAATTTCCTGTCTTCCAGACCACTTCCGAGAGACCTGATATCCGCTGTTCTCCCTCGGTTGATTACCCGCAGGCCGGCTCAGCGGATGAACGCTCGTGAATTCCAGCAGTCGCAGTTCTTCGATAATATCCTCATGTCTTCAATCAGATTTCTCGATGGCCTTCCAGCGAAGACACCTAATGAGAAGTCCCAATTCTTGCGCGGCTTGCCGAAAATATTGGATCAGTTCCCGAAGTCTGTACTTGATAAGAAAGTCTTACCCGCTCTACTTGAAGAAACCAAAGATAAGGAATTGTTGTCCTTGATCTTACAAAATGTCTTCAAGATTATAGCAATTCTTCCCTCTGGCAAATGGGCCATGACTGAGAAGATTTTACCTCAACTTCGTGAGATTTTCCTAGGAGCCGGGAAGGAACGAGATACAGCTAAAGAAGCTGGGTTAGCTGTAATTCTGGAGAACATAGGGCTCATTGGAAACAATTGTAACGGAAAAGAATTCAAAGCCGACATCATGCCAATTCTACAACTTGGACTAGAGTCGCCAACACATGCAATTGTAGATAAAGCTCTCGGGTGCCTTCCGATTGTTATGGCTATCTTAGACTTCTCTACGATCAAGAATGAGGTCTTCCCTATTGTCGCTGCAGTGTTCAGTAAGACTAGCAGTCTCGGCATCAAAGTCCGTGGCCTCGAGGCATTTGTGGTGCTTTGCGGAGGTACCTCATCGGATGACGATGCAGACGCCAGGGACGATCTCACTGGAGCAATTGTGGGGCCGAAGAAACCCAAACAGAGCAGTAACGCCGTTCTTGACAAATATACCGTGCAAGAGAAAGTCGTTCCTCTCCTGAAGGCTATGAAAACGAAAGAGCCCGCCGTCATGATGGCAGCTCTTGCTGTAAGCCGGCAGGTGGGCATGATTGCTGACACGGAATTTTTGGCGATGGAGGTGCTGCCCATGCTTTGGAGCTTCAGTCTGGGACCACTCCTTAATCTATCACAATTCCAAGGCTTCATGGATCTCATCAAAAAACTATCTGCAAAGATTGAGACTGAGCAAATCAGGAAATTGCGCGACTTGTCAAGCTCAAATGTGAAGGATACTTTGAAACCAAATGACTTTATGAGTTCAGGATCTACTAACGGCTTTTTCAATTCAAACACAAGTGAGGACGTTGGCGAGAACGACTTTGAGCGGCTTGTACTGGGTAAAGGCAAGACCAATGGCGGAGACATTCTGGGCGACGCTCTTCAACCTCAAGCGCAAGCCGGCAAGCAACCAGAAGCTCCAACATTCTCGTGGTCGTCTCCCGCCCTCAACTCCAACCACAGCAACCAGAACTCCATGTCTGGCGTCTTTAAACCTCAGTCACGCACAATTACACCAGATCAAAGTCTCAGTGCATTTGCCACACTCAATCCAACTTCTTCCACCTTTCCAAGGGCACCTAATAACCCTAACCCAACGGCCAACGGCATGGGCTCATTCCCTTCCATGCAAGCCACCACAATGCAGCCTACCCCACCCATGACCACAGGCTGGTCATCAACTCCCACGCAATCGACTACCGCATCGGGCTGGTCATCCAATTTCGCACAACCACTGCAGCCATCACAGCCAACTTTCACAATGCCGCCGCCTCAGCCACATACATTCTCTATGCCTCCTCCACCTCAGCCACAACCGGTGACGCCATTCTCTAATTTCTCCCTTCCACCGCCGCCAACGTCGCCGGCTCAGCAGCCGGGTATGCAACAGCAGAATAGTGGGTATTTTGGCGGAAATATTGGTAAAACTGCACAAGCACCGACGGCCATGAAGCCACCGGGGCAGAAGACAGGGTTAGATAAATATGAAAGCTTGATATAATATTCATGGAATGACAAGATGGGCATAATGCCTATACATGGGGGAATGGCGTTTTGGATGGAGACCTGGAGTGGTCCAGACAATACTTCGTAAAGATACAGAAATGGTTGGTTAATCAGTAATCCAGGCGAAACTGCCTGCGTACGAGGAATGAGACTTTTATTTTTGCTAAAGTCACCACGAATAATATCATCTTATCGTCATAGTCATCGTCCAAGAAGACAAGCATGGACACTGAAGAAGATTGAAAAGACTAATCTTTCCGCACATCTTCTTCCTTTCCATCTCGCAACCCGAAGTTACCCCACCCCCTTAAACGTCCCTCTCCGCCCAACTCCTCACCATCCCCTCCATCGTAGCATCATACTCTCTCAACTCCACCTTTCCATCCTTCTCAACCGTATTCGCCTGCACGAAAACCTTCCTCGGTCTCTTCTTCGCCAACACCACACCCCTGACCTCCTTCGCCCAAAAATCCCCCTCCACCCCCGTCATCTCATCGTAGAGTTGTCTCGCGCTTTGCACATCCCCGCAGCTCTTATAGACATGTAGTTTCTGCAGTACCTTCTCAACCGCCGGGCGTCCGTGGGTGAGGATTTTACTACGATCGAGTCTAATGGTGAGATCAGAGAGGTCGGGCTCAGCGTATTCAAGCACGCAGAAATCATCACCCGCTTTAAGGAATGTGCGCAAGATCCCGAAACGCGCTTGCATATGAATCTGGCCCCATTTTTTAGACTTGGGATCCCAATATTCGAGTGCCAGAATGCCGGCGCGCGCCATGCTGAGATAGGATGTGTATAGCACATCCCCCGCTTTGGAATTGATGTCGGTTTCACCATCTCCGAAGCCGAAGATTTTCAAGATCTCAAAGTCGCAGGAGAGCGCCATGGCGACGCATTCGGCTCGGCATTCCTCGTATGACGATGCGAGATCGCCGAAGAGGGAGGAGTACGTTTCGTCTGGTGCGTAGTGCGTACTTATCGGTTTGTTAGTCACAGGGGAGATAGGCGGTTCGGAATGATTGAAATTGTAGATTCCATGTGAGGTTTCACGGAGGAGTTTTCCCGTGCCATGGCCTAGAAGTTCGTGGATGCCGACTTGAACTTCAAAAGCTGGGTCGCGGTTTTCAGTGTAGATAGCGAGGTCGGATGGGTGGATGAAGGGAATGTGTTCGTTAGGTTCTTTGGCGCCGAGGACGTTGCCAAGTGAGACGTTTTTGAAGCCATAATCTTGTCGGATTTGGTCGTCGTTAGGTATATTGATTCCAGCAGGGATACCACTCCCGCAAAAGGAGAGAACTTCGAGAGAAGTGAAGTCGGGGGGTGGAAGACTGGTTTTTCAAAGTCAGATGACCAGGGGAGTTTGGGGATCATTGAGGGCGCGGCGGCGACAAGGCGTTGAAAGGCCGCCGTGCGTTCTTTGTTGACCATTGCTGCGAAGCCTTCCCATTCGCCACGAACGCCGGCTGGGTCGCGGTAGGTTTCTATGAAGCCGATGTTGCATTCGACGTCTGGTCCGAGGTCTTTGACCCAGAGTTTTTGGGACTCTTTGAAGGCACTTAGCGAGCCGGAACTGAAGGAGTGGGCATACTCGTCCATCATCCTCTTTTGGTTCTCGTTTGCAGCATATAAGCCAGCCCTTTCAATGTTTACGCATACTTTTGCCATTTGTTCTTGGTGGTCAGCAAATACTAAGTTCAATTTAGTCCCCTTCAGTGGCCCTTCCTCGATCGACCACATCACATCTCCGTTGTCGCGGAATGTTGAGATGTATGAATTTTCATTCGGCTTTGAGAGGCCGGATGCAATCAGAACTTCGTAGTTTCCGTCCTTCGTCTTTCGAAGACGAGTGTTCTCAGGCAATAGCTTCTGTTTGGCTAAAAACTCCCCTACCTGCGTAATTTCTTGCTTTGTAATGTCTGGCGAGTCAGGGTAGTAGCATGACATATGGCCTTCCCCAGGGAATCCAAAGTGCATTAGACCTGGTCTCTTCGTGTCCGCGTACATGGCGGATAGACATCTTTCACAGAGTTTCTTGCCCCCGGGAATTTTTGAAGCAATTGTCTGAATAATTTCTGGAGCACATCTGGGAATGAACTTCACGTCGCCAAAGCCTTTGTAATTGCCCAAATTCCCGAGGAATTGAGTAGCATACTCGAGGAATTTCAGCACTTCTCCGTACCCTACACCGGCCTCTTTAGCTAGCCGTGACCAGTCGCTGTTACAGTGGTTGTACAGTAACACGATGAGGTCATAGATGGATTCGGATTCTGGAGAGACCTGGCGTAGAACGATACGACTGCCAGAAAACGCTGCTCTGGTGGGAATCAGTATCGTCCGGGTGTGAATAAGCAATAAGAAGAACTACTCAAGTGATGTCCACAGCTTCGAGGAGCCTTGACAGAATGAAACTCCTCTTTTCTCAAACCACGAGGGAAACACGAACATAAAAAACAAACAAGGGCATGTAAATGTTCTAGTGAGGAACACTCGAAAGTGTAGCAAGATTTACAAAGCGAATATGGGAGGCTAACTGACCGTGAGATATAGTGGGCGTAAAGCTTTTGCTTCTCCGTCAAGGCTTCGAAGTGTGGCTTGATAATCAGTGGCACCACCGTTGGTGGCGAGTCCGCGTAGAATTGTGAAACGTCCATCTTTTCATTCATAACACATACCAGGGAGTTGGTAAGAGAGCGAAAGGAATCCATTATAGTTGGCTTTATGGTAGCCTGACTAAGTGGTTTTAGGGCTGAACCTACTATGGGTGGTTTAAACAGCACCCATGCACTTTCTCGGTGATGGGATAGGCGACATTATTATCGAGCATGATTGATATTGAATGGGTGAGGGAAAGGATTCTTAGGGAGGTTACCATTTTATAGCATTCTCGCTGTTGTGAATGAAATTGCAGTATCAGTTTCGTTCCAGAAACTTTTATCATTTACTTGTATTGTACATTCATCTTGCAAGATCCTGAGTCCCTACTCGACACGACGATCTATGTCCTTCCCTAGGTGACAAACGTTATTCCAAATGCTGTTACATACGCCCTAGAACGCATATGAACCACCAAGACTTGGGTGGTCAAGAAATTGGCTCTGATGCTTGTTGAATTGCGTTGGATCAATACACTTTCTTCTTCTCGTCAACACTGAATTGGCCCGGACCCATGTTGACTAAGAGCAGGAGACCGCCACTGTGAAAACAGTTAGCAAAGTGCAAACTGGAAAGAGTCGGCCATCACGTACACAATGGAAAGAATTTGGAAGAAATCATATTTGGCAAAGTCCTTGTGTGGGTGATGTTCGTGAAGCTGTTCATTTGTCAGCTCAGCAATCCACTAGCATGCATATCTCAAGGGTGTTCCTTACCGTCCAGAAGTTATTGACCAAAAGATTGAACACACTCAGTATTACAACTAATAGTATCGCACTCCATTTCGCCTTGAAACCCACCACAACCATCACACAAGCCACTAATCCGAACAAACTGACCAATATTCTGGCGAAACCCCAATCTCCGCTCCATATGAACCCCACGAACAACAGTATCAGGAGAATCCTCCCAGCCAGCTGGATATACTTCTTGCGATCCTTTTCGGCCGGTAAAGGTAAGCCTGCTGGGGCGAATCTCTTGCGCACCCAGCTGTCGCTGAGCACCATGAGGAGTCCGCCCATAACGCTAAGGTTTCGTAGGAAGAAATTTAGGTCGAATATAAGGCCGTAGCCGAGAGCTTGGGTGATGACTACGCCAATGAGACCGAAGACGGCGTATTCAGGGTACTTGCGGATGATGATGAGGGTAGAGCATGTGCACATGGCGAGGACGTTGACAAGGAGGAATAAATGGGTCAACCCCCGGGGTACTAGGTACTGGTTAAAAATGCTTGAAGGAAGCTGCGTGTAGGCTGCGGTTTATGGTAAGGTACATACTATGTCTATAATCGTGGAGGTAGAGGAGTTGATCGTTCCATTGTGTCATGATTCGGATAGCATCTTCAATGAATGTGCAAACTATAAGAAAACGTCCTACAGCTGGAATATATCTGTAAAGCAAGACTTGAATTAGCACAACCTTCAGTAAATCATCTCCCTCTGCAGAAGCTCAGAACCCTATGTCATCATAGCGCCGAGAGGATGCTGAACGCACGGTTTTATAGGATCCGCAGCTGTATCCAACCATTCCTCAATCTTGCTAGTTTGCTCTCTGAGCTGTTCGAGAGGACTAGGATCATTTGTAGCATCTGCCCGACCAGGTCCTCCAAAGCGGTCTTGCGAACCCAGATTGTATCCCGCTGTGCCCCGTATTTGCGCCATTGTCACTTTACATGCAAAGAGACGTTGCAGCCTGGATAGATTGGGTGAAGCTGTAGGGGAGTCTCTATGTAGTCTTCAGCTCTGGAGTAAAGAAGGAAAGGTTAATGAGTGGCTCTTGAGAATCATGCGAGAAACGCAGTAAAAGACACGCTTCAAGATGTTGCGCTTCAGGTCGGTCTTATCGGCTACCGTAGCGCCGTAGCGTGCCAAGACCTTCTCAAAGGGGTCAATTGTCAATCATCCAGTTCTTAGGCCACTAGTGTATTGGCAAATACAGAAATGGTTTGATGGCATGAGTCTCCTCAAGAGGAATTACTCAAGGTCATTCTATAGAATTCAAAAAGGTACTGGTGCCTTGTAGAAGTGAAACGTCGAGGAAAGCTGACTGGCTTTGCTGGTCTGTCGAAAGGGACAATTGATTTGCAAACGTCCTAGACTCCTATATATTCAGTATGGTATCTAGTGTCAGGTGCGTATGCCAGCTTCCAACTCGGATAGTAAATACACAAGTAAAAGCAAGTCAAATTTTGTTGGGTAAGTGGTAAGGTGTACATGAGCACGAAAAATCGCCCAGTGATCCTCCATGCAATCGCAATGAGTAAGAGGGAGAATGCCAGTGCTTTTGAATGATAACCCTATGATGCTACAAGAACCAAGCTTAAGAGAATTTGCGCCGCTGATGCATCGCTAGGCCTTACACTCGCTTGTCCAGTATGCTGCCAGTAGTGCCAAGATAAATTTATAGCCACCCAATATTTGAACATGAGTATCTCAAGTAATGCCGGATATGCAGGATAGGAGATGATCCTTAAGTGCTCCTACTTGTTTTCATGGGCCTCATCAACGGAGTCGTGGCTGCTAGAGTCCAGGCCATTCGATTCAGTATTGTTGGACTTTTCCGTTGTCGAAGTCTCGCTGGCAGGAGCCTCTTTTCTAGGCTCCTCCACATCGCTGGAGAGCTCATCGGAGGAGTAATAATCTTTTGGCTTATGATAGATATGAAAGTATGCTCGACCATGCCCTACCATACATCAGCACAAAGCAGACTTTATCAGAACTTTTGCGTCAACATGACTTGGACTTACCGCCTTCCCAATCAGAATCCGCCGGATGCCCTGTCAAAGCGCGAGGGAATTTTGGGTCGTAGTCAGGATGTTCCTTGATGTTGTCGTAAGTCCAGATACTGTGGTCGATGGTGTCATAAGTGGCCTTCGGTCGTCTGCGAAGCTTCTTGCTTACGCGCTTCTCACCCGAGGCAGTGCTGTCTGTTGTGTTGATTATTCCGCCAGCTGGGTCCTTGAGACGGCCGTCACTCCATCTCACTTTCCTCCAATCTTTCATGTAATCCTCGTATGAGCTGAACTGCTCGCCGTGTTGGTCGCCTGTCATACCAGATTCAAGGGGTGTTTTGGTGGGAGATTTGATGGTCTCTTTGCTGTCCAACGACTTGTTTGCTGTGGAAGAGGTCACTTTGTCGTTACTAGCTGTTGGTTCTTCGGCTTCGGTGGATAACTTATCGTCCTCGTGGTTATTGTTGTGAGGTGCCTGAGAGGTTGTATAAGATGGGATGAAATTTTGAAAAGAAGGCATCTTACTTCCGGAAGAGTCTGCTTTGTATGCACCGGTCCCTGCGCCAGCCACAGCAGACCTTTTCTTGCCTTTGCCGCTTGGAACAGTACTCCAAGCATTGTCGCTGTCCATTTCGTTCATCAATCTGATTTGCTCTTCCTCGGAAGGTAATCCCCGGTTCCATGTTTTCCCATCTACGACTGCGTTATCACCTGAGCCATTGGTGTTTTTGGTGCTTGACTCTATTGTAGGCTCCCTATCCTCCAATGTATCTAAAAGAGCCCCATTTTTCAACGTTGTCGGTGGTGCCTCAGACCTCGTCGGTGCACTAGTCGGATTGCTCCATGCATTTGTGGACGGTGGTTTCGCAGCTCCCATAACATTTTTTGCAGGCCTACCTTCAGCTTCTCTAGCAGTCCGAAGCTGCTTTTCAAGCATGAGACGCCTCTCTTGCTCAGCTTGCTCCCGCATAGCTTTCTTCTCTTCGTTCTTTTTTCTATTCTGCCTCTGCTTCTTCGTCTCTGGTTCAGCAGCAGCTTTCTGTGGTTTCGGCTGTCTAGCTGGCGGTTGATTGACAGGTTCAGTCAATCGCAGAACGGAAGGTCCTTTGGGCGGTGGTTCAAGCATGTCCGAAACATCTAGCCCCGATGGTGTGGTGTATTCAGTGGCACCGAACTCGGGGGAGACTGGTAATGAGAGGTCGTCGTCCGCATCTGCACCTGTCGTAGACGACGTTGTGGACATATCCTGGGAGCTTGTAATCCCATTCATCTTAGGAGGACCGCCGTTCAGTGCTTTCGGCGGTAGTTCATTGCGCTTCCCTTGCTTTCTGGTTTTTTTTGTCTCATCACTTGTGACTGGCTTCTTCAGAGACGTTCCTGTCTTCAATTGCGATAACTGTTTTGCGAACTCCGCATTGCTCATTCCTTCATCTCCTTCCTCTCCGTCGGCACCATCCAATTCTCGCTCTTTGCTTAATCCACCAGCGGAACTCTGAGCAAGCGTGCTAGGTCGTTGTTTCCCACCTGTTCGTCTTTTCACTCGCTCGGACGGGTTAGTCTGGGGTGAAGCGGACGAAACATCTGCAGCATCGCTAGCAGCTTGGTCTGATGCATCAGAAGCCTTGGCCTTCCCTTTCTTCTTCCGGATCTCTCTGCTGTCATTACGCGAGCTTGATGCACGTTGCTGGTTTTGATCCACCAGTGTCGCAGCTGAACGACCGCGGCCACGTTTGGATTTGCCTGATTGGGAGTAGTAATAGGCAGCGCCAACTCCAACGACACCCACGATAGCCCAACTCTTCCAAGGATCCATTGTGTAGTTTTGTGGCGTGAGACTTGGACGAGATTATGTTCTCGACGCCCCGTCGTTAAGGCTAGAACGACCCTTAACGAATTGGATAAGGTTTGTTCGTGTGCTCCAAGAGAAAACTTGAGAAGATGTGTGATAGCGTGCTTGACGAATCGATTATGTACCAGACTCAAAGCTGTCCAACGGTGGGCGGAATGCTGGCGGTATAGTTGGGAGAGATGGTCATAGGCTTTCAGCAGAGGTTCTCCGAACGGGAGGGATAGAACGATTGGGTTGCAATGGACGCAAGGGGTGTCCACCTGAAGATGGACGCTATGAAAAGTGGCTCAGACCTTGCCGAGACCCGGGAACTAGTCGCAGCGAGTAGGTAGTCGACGTCTTCAGGTTGAGTGCTTGCTGCTGTGAAAAGTCGTCGTTGTCGAATATCGGAGACTGAAGGGAGTACGCAAGCTCTTGCTAGGGGGTTACCACAGTCCAGGGGGTTTCATTTAAGAGGTCGCTGTCACTTGGAGTTGAGAGGAGAAAAGTAGTCGAAGGATTCACTCGAGGAAATGACTGAATAGCAAATCTAGATGTACAGTATGAGAAGTAATGAGCGTGTCCTGGAGGCAAGTCCAAGAAAATTCGACTAATTGTCAGTGGAGCCTTCTTGCGGGGAAAGATTAAATGTCCCTCCGCCAAGCTTTACCTGCAGCTCTCGAGGCCAAAAATCACCGAGAATGCGAATACGATGGATTATGTATCTCCATCTACTAGTCATTTGATGATAAGGATCGTGTACGGAGGGACTTGGTGTTAGTCAATCGATCGCTTTGCAATAATGACGCCTGCGTAATGGTGTTGAATTAAATTATTGATAACGTGGTCTATGCCTAATATATTAATTGGAAAGCTAGCTAGATACTGGGGGAATCTGCGCGTTATGAACACTCTGATCGGTCTTGACTAAGCTATGTTGACACAATGATCCTTCCTCATGGTGACACCTTGTTTCCCACATTTGTGTTGATAGTGCCCAACTTTCTGCATCCTCCAAAATAAACTGGGGCCATTGAAGTGATGAGCCTGTGCATTGGTACCCCAAGATGTTCCTTCTTGAGCGCGATCTAAATTATGCCGTTAGACTTACACAATCTGTCACATTTAGCACTATTGCCAACCGCCCACCACTCATCCTCGCGTCACCTTCAACGTCCTACAAGGCATAAGGGTTCATCGAGCGGATAGTTAGGCAAGGCGGGCTCTTGGTAAGATCGGTCTTGAGAATGACCGGAACTCGCGTCATCTCAGTGACATCTTGAATGTATTCTCCGCCTTCCTCTCTGAGTTTGAAAAAGCTCAAATACTTCTCTTTGTTGTTCAATTTGGCTTCAGGAGTATCTCCCACGTTCGTGGCAAGCTTTGGATCAGAGTGGGTTCGCAGAGGAGCGTGGTCGTTGACGGGACCATCATGCGTGGGCGAAGGAGGCATGCTTTGGGTCGGTCGATCTGACGATTGTAAACCCAGCGATACACCAGCAGTGGACTCGGTAATTTCCGAGACGTCGTCCTCATCATCGAAGAGAGCATCAACATCATCTGTGGACATGGTGCCAATTTCTGTCTGCCTACGCTGCAACTCTTCGTGTTGTCTTGCTTGCTGCTTGGTAGAGTCTTCATGACGACCAGGAACGCTGCCATGGTGCCTTGAGCTAAGAGTGGCATGGGGACGTTCATCTTCAGGAACATATGCCGAGGACGGAACACCTTTCTCCCAGTAAAGTTCAAGCACACGTTGATCTTTGCGGAATTCGGCCTTCTTCAACGGCAGCTGATCACAGTGCACACGTTTCTCAAAGCCGTATTCTGGTATAAGGACGTCGAAAGCGGATTCATAAACGCAAAGGACCACCCCTTCGCTAATGAACTCGCTACCGAGCTCCTCACGCTTCTTGTCCATCATTCGACAGGACTCTATGTGAACACTTTGTTCCTGGGCGCTCTGGGCAGAGTCCTTCTTCGTATTGCAAGACTCCGCTGTCTTTGCTAAGTTCTCAACATCCTCGGTAAACTCGATAGTACCATTCGAAAGGGCTGCTTCAAGCTGACGATGGACTACTATATCAGCATATCGACGGGACGGGTTGGTGAAGTGTGTGTAAAGAGGTAGGTTTAGGGCGTAGTGCGGAATCTGATCTGGTCTTGCTTTCCCAAGCACATAATATTTCGCTCTTTGCATGGCTTTGACCAGCAAGGTTTCCATTCCCTAAAAGATGTCAGCAATGTCCGCAGTGTAGATACGTAACAAATTAGACCCACCTTGCGCAGATCCGCATCCTTAACCGCAAAAAGACTATTCTGGAGCGCGCCACTGCTTGTGGTATCAATCTCGTAACCAAGTCGAGACATCCGGTCTGCGAAAGTGGCCAGTCTTCTTGGGTTGGGCGGAGCTTGGCGGCGAAGGAAAGCCTGTTTAGGGAACGCAGCAGCAATCCGCTGAGCAACAAAATAATTCGCTTTGTGACTAAGCTCTTCTATGATCTCATGTGCCGGCGTAGAGTCGAAAATGTTATGCTCTACAGGGACATTTTCATCATCCAGCTGATGGAGCAGACGTAGTGGCGGTACTTCGTCAGAGCGAGATCCATACCGAGCCTCGCGGAATTTTTGTGCAACTTTCTGCTCTGTCGTCAGTACGGCAAACTTTCCCTGCGTGTGAATGGAACAGGGCCTACCTTCAATATGTGGATGTCGTTGGCGGTAGCCCCTTGAAGTTCAACCTCCTTACCACCGATGATAGCGTCAACGTCATCGTAAGTCAGCTTCCCAGCGCTCTTGATCATTGCTTTGCCGATCCATGGATCACTATCAATTACCTGTCCTGTCTCGCTGTCCACTCTGAAAACCGCGCTAACCGTAAATCTTTCTTCACCAGGGCTAAGGGAGCAGATTTCGGACGCGAGCCTCGGCGGAAGCATGTTGACTGCTCGATTCATTAGGTAGACACCAGTTCCACGCTTTTTGGCTTCACGGTCCACGAGAGAGTTGGATTTAATGAAGTGCGCTGCATCTGCAACATGGATACCAATCTCAACAACCCCGTTCGGAAGCTCTTTGACATGTAACGCGTCATCGAGTTCCTGCGTTCCATTAGGATCAATTGTGAATGTGGTCTCGTTACGAAAGTCTCGTCGTGAAGCAAGTGCTTCCTCCGATTCGTTACTGACTGACCATTCGTCGAAACCGATGTTTTTCAATACAGCGTCAGAAAACTCATCAGGTCCGAAGTTGTTGTCTCTTAGGAGCGCGTCGGTCTCAACCTTCAAATCACCCATCTTACCTAGCTGTTCTACTAATGTACCAAAAGGATGGAGAGATGTAATTGGCCATCTCTTGATACATGCAACGAATATACTGTTAGCATAGTCCTGATGGTTGTCGACAAAGTCTCGTGGTGCTTGCTCAGTAGGGATAGCGATCAATGGCACACGCTTGTCGGTAGGTTTGAACCAAACAATCTTCGGCTTATCAGGCTGCCGGTCCTGCTGGTGGCGGCCGGAACCGCCATCGCGATGCTGGCGTTCCGCTTCTTGTTTCTCCTTTGTTGCTTGGCTACTTGGTCGCAAAAGCCCAAGAGTGCTGCGGATTATTAGCATGGTTGCACCACTATCCTTCGAAGAGGTGAGACTGACCCTGAAAACATCTGACCAGCCACACGTTCGATGACCGCGACAACATGACCAGCATACAAAGGCTTCTGCTCGTCATTGACTTCTTCTTCCTCCATTAGCAAGAGACTTTGGCCTTCCACTTCTACATCGTCATTCTTCTTTTGGGTTGGGCGTTGTCTTAGGCTGCCTCTCCTTCGAAGACCACCTTCGTTTCCACCAGTCTGCCCGCTATCACCATTGGCAGCCGAATCGCTGCGAGGCCGGCCTTCAGTGGTGTTACTTGTTCCACTTCTTGCGTCAGATATATCTTTGCGTTTCTTCTTTTCTTCTTTTTCACGTTTTTGTCCCCAGACTTCATCAACGTCGAGGAGCTCAACTGCAACATAATCACCCTCGAGAGCCCGGTTTCTATCTTTACTGCCACAAATAAATATATCGGCGTCCAAGTCGCTTGCGGTCACATAAGCATCACTGCGATTTTTCTTGTTCACTCGAAGTATACCAGCAACAAGCTGGTCGTTAGATAATAGTGCTGGGAGGTTTGCTTGCGGTAGATAGGGGGTAAACAAAGTTTTGCGTGCTTGCTGTTGTGCAGACAGCTGAGGCTGGGCGGACTGATTGCCTTGCATATTGAATTGCTGGCCACCCATTTGCGCAGCCTGCAAAGCTTGCAATTGCTGGAGTTGTAGAGGATTTAGCTGCTGACCGGCAAACATTTGTGGCTGCTGAATCATTACCTGGCCTTGTGGCAGTTGCACCAGCTGGGGTTGGTTGGGGAATTGAAACTGCCCTATCGAGCCGATTGACTGATTCATCGAGCCTCGGACTCGATGACCGGGCTGGAAGACGCTGGCGTTTGGGTTCTGGTTCTGGTTCTGGTAACCTCCGATTGGGGGCTGCTGCTCCTGCATCTGTGGCTGGTTACCGCCCTGCTGTCTCCAGTTGCTGTCGAAATTTCTCGATGACGTTCGTCCATGGCCGTTCTGACTGCCCCGACGTTGAAAGTCTGATGTCTGTCCAGCCGGGTTAGCTCCGGCGTCGTTGGTAGCCATTGGCGGCGGGAACTGGAAGCTACCAGCGCCGCGCCCTTGAGGTGCACCGCGACCATTGCCCATAAGCATGCTTTGGCTTCTTCCGTGACCTGCTGCAGCACCTCGATTACCGGCACGAGGAGTGAGACCAGCCTGGTTTGCTTGAGCTTGTTGATTATCGCCACTTTTCTCGTCTACCGCCAATGGACTTGTGGACCTATTTGCAGATGTGGGAGATGCACCCGAGGCTCCTGGTATTGGGAATTGGAAGCCAGATGTCGTCCGCTTTTGTTGTGCCAATTCGGCGGCCTTCTTCGCTTCTGGTAAAGCTAATGAGTGGCGACGTTGATGCCCTCCACCACTGGGCGCCCCTCCACCCCGCCCACCGCGTTGTGCTCCAGTATCACGACCCTGACTGAACTCCCCAAATGCTGAGCCGGAAGCACCCGAAGAAGGAGCCGGAGGTGGACCCAGACCCATATTAGGTAGAGCAGACTGGTTGCGGCGATGTGATGCCGGCTGTGTTGGAGCATTCATTGGTACACCCAGCTGCTGTTGCTGAGGTTGTTGAGGAAATTGGAATGCGTTTGCATGGGGCGGCATGCCCGCCACGGTTACTTGCGGTTGTGGCCCCTGCTGGGGCGGGTAATTCACGATAGGTAGTTGTTGTTGTTGAGGGATCATGCCCATATTGACGTATTGTTGGTGCATCGTCGATATTTGTTGTTGCTGTTGTTGAAGGTGTTCGATCTGTTGCTGCAAAGCGAGTTGTTCCACTGCAAAAGACAAGGAAAATCAGCGATATTCATACTGGCGAAGGCAGAACCATGTGTTCGTCATGATGGTGTTAAGCATTGACATTTATAACTTACTGAGCAATGGAGTCATCTCGGAAGGACTACGTCGATGAGCGATATGTAGTCGCCTGCCCGTAGGGCCGGGAACGCCAGGATGTGGTTGCTGGTCCATGTTTGCAATAAAGAAAGCTTGGTCTAGTAGTTCCAATATATTCCCCTTAAGATCAAGTAGTCAGACGTGTGATCTCTGTCGTGCCGTATAAACAGATTGGTGTTAGAGAGGCGAATTGATTGGGAAAGCCGGGCTTGCCAGGTACTGTCAGATCGTTTCGACTGTCCGTGCCGGAAGCTTCGAACAACGAGGCCAAAAAGAGGTCGATTCCCAAGAAGGAGAGGATATAGAAGCGGAGGTCAAGGATGGTCGATGCTGGGTAGTTGTATAGCATGCACGCTGATTTGCTGTACGGTGACGTTGCCTTCTCCCCGCAAAAGACAGGTTGGTGGATAGCTGCGTCCGCAACGCAATAGTAATGTCACAATGACAAGGACAGGTGGTAGAAGGGAGAGACAGAGATTAAAGAAGGATGGAAGAAGGCTTTGGAAGGGAGTGACGTGGAAATGGCAGGTGTGATGAAGGAGCGTGGGATTAAAAGTTGAGAGAGGTCCGAATTGAGTGTAGTTTTTGCGGCTCGCCGTCGCTCTTTCTCCGAACGTCTTAACGCCCTGCCCAGAAACAATTTATTATGTGCACGATGGACTATTTATCTGATTTTATATTTCGATAAAAATCTAAAATGCCACATGAGATTATTATGCCTTTAATGTCAGAAAGATCCTTTCCTGACGCTTGGAGGTATCAAATTACTGGAGCCCCTGAAACAGACGTTATTAGAAGTGATCGACCGTTACGTAGTCTCAAGGTTGAACTCAAGGTATCCTGTTGTGCTAACTAAGAGCTCTACTATGGCGGCCGTCGACCATTTTTCACAATATCAAACGAATGCACAGAGAGAAGAGATATCTAGTTCGTCAAACCCGGCAGGTGCAGGGTCGGCCATTGCTTACTAAGCAACAGCTCTACGGCGCCAAACTAACTTATCTTTCGATTACCAGTCACGATCTCTTGAAACTATGACAGTCGTCTCACGCATACCTTTGCCTTAGATACCACCCAGTCTTGAATGATAAAGGTCAATTTGATGGTTCAAACCATCGGTCTTGTCTTACAAGATGTTACGCGCACTCTGTCCATGAACTCGGACTAGTCGAAGTCTTGATATTCACCTCCCGTTCTCAAACGTATTCTCCGCCATATCAATCTGGCCAGCGTATCAAGAAAACTTTGGAGCACTGTTGATCCATATTCTCGTCCCCCAACGTGCGGCTGGCTGCATGGATGTGATGGCGAGCCCCTACCGACTGGCTCCTGATAGCCCTTCACGCCAGTTACTGTGGGAATTGAACCAGCTTGCGATCTCGACGCAGCAAGATTTCTACGCTCATCTAGATCGAGAAGACGAAGAAAGAGAAGCACAACACCGCCAAGCCTTAGCGAAAGCCTCTCAAAAACACGAGCGCATACGACATGACGCTGAACAGTGTCGTTTGCAGATTGAGCAGCAAATCAAAGCTGAGCGCAGGCGGCAAGAAGAAGAGAGACAACGCGAAATTGAGAAATTGCGTCAGGAGCAGCTCGACCAGGAGCTAGCAGCGAGAAAAAGGGAAGAAAAAGAAAGAGCAAAAACAGCCGAACTAGAGGAACAAAAGGCTGCGGCTATAAAGCGAGCGGAGAAGGATGCGGCTGATAGGCTAAAGACAGAGAAAGTGCGTCAAGATGCCGAGAAGGCAGCACGACGATCGATTGCGGAGCTGGATGCCGAAAGTCGACGAATAAACGAGGTACGGACAGCAGAGGCCAAGGCAAACCCCACTGCTGCTTCTCTCACAAGTCCTACAAGATCCAGCGCTGCCATTCCTTCCCAAACTGTCCAACCCGTCCGTGCAGCCACCCGAGCTCCTGAAGTAACAGCAGAACATCAGAGGTATTTGGAGATCCATCGAAGTCTGAAAGAATTGCGCAAGGGTTTGGCAGCGCAGGGAGCCCAAAATGCGGAGCTCAAGAACGCGATGGGTAATATGCGACGGGAGATCAGGAAGTGCGTAGGCCAGATTAGGGAAGGGAAGGGCACCAACAATACACTACCAGTATGTTACACCATCATCCTGTATTTTGGGAAGCTAACGGGGCTCTGAAGCGCCAAGCTCTGGTAGAGATCCTAAAAAAGGCAGCCACTGCAGAAAACCCCCAAATTGACATCCCTATATACCTCGCATCTCCGCCTTCACAAACCAACGATTCTAAAGGTTCTGCCCTCCTCCTCTACTGTCTTAATATCTTCGCCAAGGCCATTGTCAATCAATTCATCACCGAAGCTGGGCCCAAGCCCAAAATTGCCGACGCCCTGGGTACCGTGGCTAGCCACATATTCGCTGTTTCCGACTTTCGGTGGCATGACATTAGCCTGATTGACATTCTTATTGCCAAAATGCATGTCACATGTCCTGTCATCTTCGGCATATATGGTGACGAGCAGACTGTAGAGGGCAAACAGCGTCTGGGTTGGATCAGGGAGGATGCAGATGGACCTTTCATCCCAGAGACAACCCATTTCGACAGGATGACAGGATTGAGTGCCGGGTTTGCTGGGATCTCACTCAAGAACTACGAGAGGGCCAAGGCCAAAAATCCCTACCCAGAATCCCACTACTGGAAAGCGATTGCGCGCCTTGCAAACGTCCCTCCTGATGGGATAACCCAAACTCACTTTATAGCACTGAAGGCGATGATCCAGGGTTATGAGTCGAAAATATTGCTTTTCTTTGGTGACGCCGGGCTGGCAGCCCTGAGACATATCTTGATTGAGCTACCGAAGAGGTCACCCCCAAGCCCAGCTGCCAAACAACTTGCAGGTCTGGTGGATGTCCTGCGGAAAGAGAAGAAGCTTGTATTGTGAGGGTGAGCTTGTGCAAAGAATTGTACAGAAACTCTGCAACGCTAAATGATGTTGGCAACGCATTTCTCGACGGATCAAGGAGCAGGGTATGATTTATGGGTATATTAGTAATGTTCTTGCTGTAATGTGATACCCAAGCGTGCATCGACACGGAGTTAGTATAGCGTTATCAATTGATCAATTTTCAAACCCCTTTTGTGGACGTTAGAAATCTTTAGCCCCTATGCGAGGACTAGTCTTAGTCCGAGGACACAACCCAAAATCCGGAACAAAAAGAACATAAGATTGCTGGCACAGAGCACTGGTACAAAGTACAGCACTCGGCTAGGGTATCTCTGCCATACACCACGCTTAAAACCCAAATCCTCCATCCACTAACCTGAATCCTTTCCCAGCCTCTCCTTTCCCCATTTCCTAACGGTCCCATCCATATCCCTCCTTACAATCACCAACACAATAAGCACAATCCATCCCATAACCGTATCCACAATGCCCCACCCATTTCTCTTACTACTTCCCAGCATTCCCGCTTTCAACGCAAGCCCCATAGCCCCGCTCGTAATCAACTCCTCTCCCCTTTCCAACCCTTTAATACTCGACGCCGCTACCTCTTCGGGCGTCTGCCCACCATCAGTTTCCTCCAATTTCTTCGTGATCGCAGGCTTGGTCAGATTCTCTGCTTCTAGACCTGGGGAGAAGATGGTCCCCGGGAACACGGTATGGACACGCATGTCGCATATGGGCTGGTAGAGGAGGAGCTCTTGAGATAGCGAATCTGAGAGTGCCCGGATTGCAAATTTCGAAGGTGAATAGGGGCTATAGCCGACAACTGGAATGAATGCTGCTAAAGACGAGGTAAAGACTATGTGCTTAGGTTCCTTAGTTTTGGGTGCAGTGGGGGTTTGGAGCCAGGGTTGGAGAAAGGCGTGGGCCATATAGGCGGCAGAGTAGTAATTTCCTTCTATCTGTTCTTTTATGGTTGAGTTTGGCAAATCAATGAAGAGACCTGGCCGAGCGGCGCCAGCACAGCAGAAGAGGATCTCGGGGGTTTGGCCATTGTTCCATGCTGTGGCTTCAGAGATTATGCGGGTGGATTCTGATGGATTGGTGAGGTCTGCGCTGATATAGTGGAACCGTTGGGAGGAGGGACGTATAGCAGCTGCCTGAACATACATTAGTACCTCATCTGGAGTAGTCCGTGGCTACAATGGCCTACAGAGATGTCTTTGAGGGCAACTTCGAGCTTTTGTACAGTTCGTGCGACAATTAGGATATTGGCCCCCTTTTTAGCCAACAATTCAGCGACAGCCTTGCCCATCCCCTGCGAACCGCCAGTAACAATCACTGTCTAATTCAGTGGGTCAGCCACAGCAGTTTTGCGAAGAACCTGAGATACGCACTCTGCCCTCCACGGGGAACTTGTTCTTGCTCTGGAACGCGCCCATTCTGTCAAAGAAGAGAACAGATAAGCAGACGCCAAGTAAGCCAGAAGCCCAAGCAAAACCCAAGGCCATGGGCTGTTATAGAGGCGTTTGAAAAATGCCAATATATCGTAACTATCCATGTTTAGCCAGAGACAGGGTCTGTCAGCTTTTTGAGAAACACGCTAGTCTAATCTCCGTTGCATTAACGCCGAAGCCCACGAAATTTCCAGCTCGAGCTCTCAGAGCTTTGAGGACTTTGGTCAACAACGAGATGGCAAAGAAAAGGAAGGCTGGTGGACGACCCTTTGGCAATGATGAAATCAGATATGAAAAGGATGGAGATAGCAAGCTGAAAGTCAACACATATGAAGATGTGGCGGATTCAGAAGACGAGTTTCACATCAACCGCGACAAAGTTTTGCTGGAAGAGAGTCATGCGCAGAAAAGGCTACGTAGAGCACAAGAGGAGGGTTTGTCGCCTCATCTTGTTCAAGAGTACGCTTCTCAGCTGACCCGTGTTCTTAGATGCATTTCTTGAGCCATCGGACGAAGAAGTCCTCGCAGCTAGCGACGCCGACAGTGACTCTGCAGGAGAATATGAGGATGCCAATGAACCTCTAAGCCCACCTAGCAAGCGATTGAGGACTGCAGCTTCCAGACAGAAATTGCAGGATTCAGATTCAGAAGCCTCCGCTGCACCTGAAGAAGATGAAGATGCAGGAGGCTGGGGTACTTCGAGAAGAGACTATTACGATGCGGACAAAATTGAGACCGAGGCTGATGCCTTGGAAGAAGAGGCGGAGGCCAGGCGTTTGCAGCAGAAGCAGCTGCAGGGAATGACTGAGGCCGACTTTGGCTTTGACGAAATCGACTGGAAGGAAGCTGGTAAGGATGGCAGTGGTGATGAAGACGGTGAAGGAAATATAGTCAGAGAAGTGCTGCCAAAGCTGGAGATTACTGATAACATGGGACCTGAAGAACGTGTTAGGATATTGAGGGCGAGGTACCCGGAGTTTGAACCCCTGGCGAAGGAGTTCGTGGAGCTCCGGCCAGTGCATGACGACTTAAGGACGGCATTCATGGAAGCAATGGCACTCTACCAGAACAAAACTAAAAGAACAGAAGTACCTAGTCATTCTGAGGCTCCGAGCGTGTCAATACTTGATCTCAAGTACCGGACTCTGGGTTGCTATCTAGCGGCTTTGTGTATGTACTTCGCACTATTCACATCTGGCCCAGCAGGCTCAGATGGCAAGCCTGCCGCTATGCCTGCGGAGCAACTTCGAGATCATACAATCATGGAATCACTCGTGCAATTCCGGGATGTTTGGGAGCTAGCCAAAGATCTGCCTGTCCCAGCCGCCAATGACATCCCGGCTGAGGAGGAACATTCACCAGACGCGCCAGGAAGTGAGCATGCTGAAGTCAACGGTGCCCTCAACAAGAGAGGACAAATTCAAAAGAAACCAAAACATCGCAAGAGCAAAGCACAAAAGGCAGCAGAAGCAGCCCAAGCCGAATCAGCCGCCCTCCAAGCCGAAAAACTACGAAAGACAGAAGAAAACCTCGCAGATCTCTCATCCCTCACAAAACGTATCAAAGACCGACCAAAATCTTCCACATCCTCCTCGAAACCCACCCAAACCCAAGACGACGACTCCTCAGACTTCGGCGATCAAACAACCCTCACCCCCCACGAAGCCGCCCAGAAAGCCTTACGCAAACAATCCCTCCGGTTCTACACCTCGCAAATCGCGCAAAAATCCAACAAACGCGGAGCCGCAGGCCGGGACGCCGGCGGCGACGCAGACATACCCTATCGTGAGCGGCTGAAAGACAGGCAAGCAAGGTTAAATGCCGAAGCCGAAAAGCGCGGGAAGAAGCCAAAAGAGAGCAGTAAAGGGGATCCGCTTGGCGGACCTAGCGATGAGGAAGATCATGCCACAGCAATGGAGTTGAGGAAGGGCGGAGGCGGCGGCGAGGAAGATTATTATGACCTCGTCGCTTCGCGCTCGGCGGAGAAGAAAGCCGCTAAAGCTGCCCTCGCAGCCGCACGGGCTCAAGCGGAGAAAGAAGGTGGTATAGTGCGCTTTGTAGAAGAAGAGGGCGTTGATGGTAAACGTGCAATTTCATATGCGATTGAGAAGAATAAAGGGTTGGCGCCGAAGCGGAAGAAAGACGTGAGGAACCCGCGGGTGAAGAAGAGGAAGAAGTTTGAGGAGAAGAAGAAGAAATTGGGGAGTATTAGGGCAGTTTATAAGGGTGGCGAGGGGAGGGGTGGGTATGCAGGCGAGCTGACGGGGATTAAGAAGAATTTAGTGAAGAGTATTAAGCTGTAGAGGGTTGGAATGAGGTTGTTCTCTGCTAGAAAGGATTGACGGCAGGTAAACAACAGTATTAGCAGGTCAATGCATCCAAGCGTTAGTATAAGATGTTCTCGATCACGGGCCTCAGACGATGCTTGAGTGAGCGTAATATTATCGACTTGTGGGCTAGTGCTCTAAGGGAAATAGCTTTCCATTCGCAGTAACCCACCTAATAATACTGTACACTGTAAAAGACTTCATCCCAACTTACTGGACGCTACTTGGCGTCATCCACTCCCCACAGTTGGAGTCATAAAAGCCACTAATCATTGCAATGTATCCAGCAGAACCGGAAGAAAACCCTCGTCCAATAAAATAATACCTTCCACTTGCGATTTAGCATGAGCGGGCAATTTCTAGCGGAGGAGCTTCTACCGCCGAGAAACTCGTCATTACGATGCTGCGATGTCGCGATTTGCCGGTATTAACTGCACTTTCAGGCCCAGCTTGGACCTCTGCACCACTACTGCTCCCACCAGCCCGATGAACCAGGATAATCGGTACAGTGGCGTTGCGCGAGTGGAGCACTCGTTCTCTCCTTGACGATGTTCGTGAAAGCCCTAAGCTATCTTCTTGGCTATTGCTGCCTTCTAGCAACTTCCCTTGCCCCATCCCACGGATGTTTGAGAATATCTCGGTATCGATCGAGTGGGGTATATCAGGACGCATGATCAAGTCCCTATCGTCCGTAGCTGTTATGTCCATTCCCTGCTTTTCCTCACAAGCTTTCCTCCGCATCCTCTGCCGTCTGCATCGCCTAGGACTCTTTTTGGCCACCTCACGATCTTTATCGTCGTTGCGACTGGTTGGGTCGAGCACCGTATGGTCGCCGCCATTTTCGCCGGGCTCGAAATTTTGAGTTGACTTGCGAAGGCGTTTAGCCGCTGCCCTTTTCCTTTTCTGCGAAGTGATACAGCGTCTGAGCAATATGGTTGATATGATAAGGAGGGGAAGAAGACACAGACTGCCAACGATCCACAAAGTCTTTATAGAGTGGTCAACAACCTCTTTGCAATGTGTAAGGAGCGCTGTGCCGTTCGGATGGTAGACGTGACTCGAATTATTCCAGCACCATTCGCATTCTTTTCTTTCGTACTCGGCTTCCGGGACGCTATTGTTGCACCTAGAGGCTACTGTGGTATTGGTGCTGCACACATTCTTGACGCAAAATATGAATAACCGATCATGAAATGATATGTGGTTTGAGGAGGGCAATATTGTAACGCCCCAGAAGACAAAGGGGGGTATTTTCTCGTTGGTGGCGTCGCCTTCAGACCAGCCGTAGTAGGTATGCTGGAAAAGGTAGCGAAAGGATGTGGTACATGTTCTTGCAGCTGTGGCTTCTGGAGCGTCGTTGGAGAAGTCACGGAAAGAGATGAGGATTGTAGCATTGTACTTTCCTGAGGATAAGATATAGGCATTGGGATGAAATAAAGTCCTGGAGCCCAGGCATGGCTTGTTGTTGAGTCCCTAGATGTAGCATCTACTGACGAGGTCGAATAATGCCGGATCTGAGCATGATGAGGTTGACTGAATCGACTCGCACTGAAAGTTAGGGGAGATGTAGTCGGTGTTATGCGCGAAGTGGGAGCTGCTGACGAGTAAGATATCTCGCTACTTGAGCTATTGGTATTATCCGTTTCTGGGAAAAGCCAGCTGCAGATCATGTCCCATATCGCTGGAGAATAGTATAACCCAACCGCAATCACTATGACAGCTGCCAATGATACGAGTACAGGATAAGGGTCCTCCACAAATCTCCAGAACAACTGACGCCATGTCTGTGGGTGTCCATGGTGAGTCCTTCGGGTACTCCTTGGGTCCATGGCAAGGCCAGGATATGTGGGCGAAAACATATCGGCCAACTCGTGCCCCTCCTGATCGTTCACCCGAGGTCTCCCGCGTCGTCCTGCATTTGCATTCATAGCTACGGCGTGCCAGGTAGAGGACTTGAATTTTTGTGCGATAGTTGATGTTCAGGGAATGCTGTTACGCGCGATGCTTGGAGAACCAAATAGGTCCTATCATACAAAATAATCTCTGTTTAAGGTCATTCGAGCAAGCGCTAACAGCTCAGACTAGATATTAGCAAGTTAGCAGGTGCTTCGCCTTTTTGGGAGGAAAGAGCAACCGGAATAAGGAGACCATGACGAACTTATTACAAGATTAGCTCCAGTGGCGCTTCCGACCTAATTAGATACAGAAGTCGCTCATGTTGAACACCTTAGATAAGACCAGAACATTCTTACTAGCAAATTCTGACCTTCTAACCTCAGCTGCTCTGCTGACGGCAACGTCATAGATGCGGTTTGCGGATACTTCTATGGGACCAAATGCTGTTCGGTCTCAGTGCCCGCATTACAAGGGAAACGCCTATAGTCTTTTTGGGCCGCCCTCGACAAAGGCGCTCTCCCTGTCACCCAGTTTGGAGCCTCACACAGGCAGCGACTGAGCCATACTGCATGTCCATTATATTGATTTCATGTAGAGAGCCATGGCTTGGCACATTTGCGAAAAAATCTAGCGAAAAAACAACAGCCTCATTAGTGTCATGAACTCAGCGCCAGGCAAGCATCTACTGCTAGCCCAACCCTTCTCAGTTAAGATGATTAGCTAGCGACAACAAGCACTAGAAGTTCAGATTCTTGCTCACCTGCCTTGCTTCACTCGTACAACGTCGTCAATGACGTCCTTATCTAAGTCTGGAAACATTCCCCCCAACGTTCTAGATTAGGTCATCAGTCTAGGCCTTTTTAGTGCTACCGAGACTCTACTAACTCTACCACTGTCCTATGCTCTGCCCTCTGTATACGTTGGGCTTCAGCAGCCTCAGCGCTCGCTTGGCGGGCAGCAGCATCCTCTGCACTAAGCCTCCTCTCCGGTTTTGAGTTTGCTGCAGAGCGAGATGCTTCATCCGATAACCTCGCTTCATTACTGTCTCGAGGCGGCTGAAACACTGCTGGGGAAAGGCGAGGTTGGCTTGACGGAGGAGGCAAAGGTCCAGATTGAGGTTTTCGAGGCACGTTTGGAGGCTCGTCAGAAAACATTCGCCCGATACTCGACAGTGGTTTTTGTATAGTACGAAGAAGGCCGCCTACAGCAGTGCTGTCATCGGATCCATCACTACCCATGAATGGGCCTGAAATGTCACGAGAGGAAGTAGATCGTCTCGGGTTACTATATTCAGCTTCGATTGAATTGCGCGGAGTTACCTCTGGTTGACTTAAGCCAGATTTCTCGGACAATTGAGGGTGGATCGGATTGCGTGGCGTTGGTGGCTGCGAGGCTGGCATTTCTTCCTTGTGTCGTTCCGCAATTACAGATACTGCAGCTTCAACATTCTTTTCGAATTCTTCGTCAGAGATTGACAAAGAAGTTCGATCCAAATTTTCGATGAATTGTATAGCGCCCATCTGATAGAGGTTAGCCGCAAATTAGATCGTCGAATCAATTATTGTAGTAGACAGACCAAAGAAGATAGATAGTAACCAGCTTCTCCACCCAATTTCTCTTGGTTTCGGAATCGGAGAATGTATTGTACATTGGAAACGAGGTGATCTGGGTTAGCGTGCAGCACAACGTAGATCAAAAGTGGAACGAACGAATCGGCTGATGTGTCAGATTGTTTCGAATTACGCAAAAATCCTGTGAGCAGTCAATACTGTTTAGGAGTCCAATTCTGGATGAAGGTTCTTACCAAATATCACCTTACAACAATTCAAAACACAAACGACCTTATCACGTGGAGCTCTGTAAGTTTTTATCTTCAATAGCTCTGTGGCCGCGAGTCAGAATCCACCTTTTCTGATGGTCTCTCAAGAATCAGACAGCCATACCTTGCTGAGCTAATACTAAAAAGCGACGCCCACTATCGCCGACGGGTGGAATATCAAGGTGTTCTTCCTGAACCCAGCCGTAGATGCGCACCTTCTGGCCCAGTATCTCGTCTCTTTCGATATCCTCTTGATGCTGGCCCCTCCTTCCTGGTCCCATCTGTTTCTCCGTATCTTTCCTCTTGCCCTTCGCCCCTTGTATAGGAGCCGGTGCAGGGATTGCGGGTGAAAAGGTTTGAGAGTAGAGTCTGTTCATTACTAATTTCTCCATACCCTCCTTTGCATTATCAAACTCCGCATCCGATACTCCTCGCCAGACCTCGCATTGAGCCATTTTGTTAGTGATAAAAGTCAGAAAGTCGTTGATTATCTTTACTTGTTCATGGACCATCCACTGCTTCTTCCCAAATTCGAGGAGGAAAGAGCGAAGAAATTTTGCCACGGGGTCTGCTGTTCGGTGTCGAAGCTGTTCTAAAAATCGATGAAAGTCGAATGGTAGATCTGGCTCCGGATCCGGATCTGGCGGAGGCAGCTTTGGTAGCGAGTTAGGAGAAGACGGAGTCACTACATCACTGTTTTGAAGCCGAGCAGACTGTGGCAGGCTAGAAGTTCGCCTTGGCGTCGCAGTAGTTGTCGGATCAGATGCAGAAGGATCGTCACTTGACTTGGCGTAATTCAGCTGGTATGTGGAAAGCCCGCTGTCGTCTGGGGGCTCTACGGCTGGCTGGGGTGGACTATGTCTCAGTGGTTCAAGGCTCGACCGTCGTGGGGGGTGCTGGACTAGGGCTCCTAGATGAGAGTTTTCAGTCCCAAATCCTGAGCTTTGCCCCTCGTCCGCCTCGACAGCATATTCCTCTGCATTACCCTCATCGAACTGGTCCATTATATTCTGTATCTCCGGTGTTGAACCCTCTTCAGCCTTGACTTCTTCTCCAACCTGTGGTCGAAGCGCGGGCGACGGCTCCTGACGAGGAGTTTTAGGTGTAGGGTCTAGATACACTTCATCCCTTAACCCTTCAAGGCTATCGATACCACCAGCATCCTGCCCGCTATTATGCGTAGGAACCGCCGAGCTTAAGGAGACCGATGATGGATCAGAAGCCACCGTGAGACTTTCTGTCTTTTTCGCCAGCCCCGACATGCTTTCCCGGGCATCATTCCTTACACTCTCCTGAAGTGTCGGTGCCTTCCCTTGATTTGCACCCTCGGGGCTCCCGATGCCAGGAATTGTCCTTGGGCTACTCTTGGCCACGGTTATTGATGCCGCATGGGCCTTCTCGGCTCCTCCTTTACTTTGCTCAGATAATGCTGGAGCAGCATCAGCTACATCTTGATCTCCTGCTGCTTGTTCATCTCCCGAGTTGGGCGGTTCTGGAATACGCAAAGAGGTATCTCGTGAAGACATAAAGTTGACTGCATCTGGCAGGAGAGAAATGGAGATCCTCGAAGATTGGCGTTAAGATTCGAACGTCAGACGATCCATCACTGAACAACAGAGTAATTATACAGAAGAGAAGAAGTTCAGTAAGTGCTTTAACGCGAGGATGGGCTTGTGAAGGCAAATGTTGGGGAGCTATGGACATAGAGCTAGAGCGGAAGATGGAGCGCGGCAGCCAGCCGCCCGCGAACCTTAGCGGACAGGCATTGCGTAGAACCTCATTCGACTACATACTTCAGTAGAACTGAGAATTGGGAATAGCCACAAGCCATCACCAGAGTCTGCATGTGCAATGTTTCCTCCCCGCTTCGCTGCAGACCACCACTGCTGCTCAACATCAACAGGGTACAGATTCTGCCAGACATGGCTTAGTCCAGTTTCCGAGCTGGGTGAAACGCCAAGCGTTCTATGTAGTCGTTACCGCTTTGTACTACGTACACTAGGTAAGGTAGTCGACTGCTCGCGGGTAGGTAGGAGTTCCATCATACTACTACTACAGCATAGATCCTATCACAGACTTCACTGTCGCTGCAACACACCCTCATACCTGCTAAATAGGCCTATTTCATCATATTCCACGTAACATGGACCCTTCATGATAAGAGAAAGCAGCTGTACATCTCATACATTACTGGAAGCTAATTGTGCAGGCTTCTTCTAAGGTTGCCTTGAAAAGCTATCCACTCGAGTTTTTCAAAACCCTACCTCTCCCACACCTAGATTTCATTAATCAAGATTTGATCCCATCCTCGCGCTCTCTCCATACTACCCTTTCTCGTGTCAAAAAAACCGCTCGAGCGTCAAAGGTTCGCAAAAATGTCTGTAGGAAAACCTCATTTAGATGACAATGTCCACCGAAAACGACAACGGACTGCATCCCAGGACGGTGTTGAACGCAGGCCTGCTAAGAAGGCTCGATCTGGACCTCACCACCATTTCAGTCGTGAAACAATCAACCTGAACGCCACAAGCCTTCCCCGTAAGGCGACTACGCGACGTGCTGCAACCTACGTTGGCCACAACACCAAACAAGACACAACACCAAACAAGACCGGTTAGATTTTCAGCGTACCAGTGAAGGACGCCATTCACTTCCACATTCTCCTCTGCCATATGCAAATTCACCACAACGCCTTCCGCTGACTGAAGAGAGCCTCCGACTGCTGAATAACTGCTATGGTTCCTCAGGCCTGCAGCATTCTGAAATGTCAACATCCTATGCAAGCCTCGGCACATCGCCTTCAGAGAAAGCTATCATCGCGTACAATCTCGAATACACTAGATCACTTGAAGAACGACGAGTTTTCTTCGCCGCCGAATTTGATGATGAGCGGGCGCCTGGACTCGACGAGTTGTGGGAGAGTCCAGAGCCAAGTGAAGGCAGTATAGAAGAACTCCGACGAGACATTAATGACGCGACAACTGAACGTGCAACAAGGGACGCAATTCTACCAAAGGTTATTCCTCTTAAAGCACTCATACTCAGTGATACTGCAACTAGCGTCCCAGCCACAGAATGGCAGAGCGTACTTGATACTGAGTTGAAGCCCAGTCTCACGGCACCAAAGCCAGACAGAATGATTGGTTGGGAGTCCAGTCCATTCAGACAAGACTTTCCCAAAGCTTGCGCGTCGCTGGAAACTTTTATGCTTCCAGTGATAGGTGCACGGTGTCTCGCATGGCCTCTCTTCACCATCGAATCGCGGGGAGAGGAAGGTTCCACAAGGTTGGCTAAGCTTCGAAACCTGCACAATGTGGCTGTTATGCTGTCAAATCTTTATGCTCTCAAACAGAAGTGTAGGCGGGAAGAGACCTTCGACAAGGTGCACGCTATGGGGGTTGAGATTTTTGACAGTTGCGTTCAGCTTTCATGCTATTGGGCGACCCGGTCGGAAAGCGGTGAAATCAAGTATCTCGGAACAAGACTCCAGACTTGGACTCTTCTCAACAGAGGTGACCATGGCTATAAAGAAGCGCGTCTCTGCATACATAACGCCATAGATCGGGTTCGATCTGAAGCGCAGGAGTGGATCCGCTCAGATTTACAGTCCATTGAGGACATGTTGGTTAGCGTCCCGCTTTCTCAGATTACACCACCCAAATCTCGCTCAGTGCGAAGTTGTGTTTCGAGTGGACGTTTTTCGAAAGCTAGCACATCAACGGACAATTCTGGATACTGATGACGTTGTCTCAATGTCCCACTAAATAGAACCTTTGGACGGCCAAGCTTTCCTTACAACCTCAATAAGTATTGCTCTCTGGTTGATGTCTACATTGCTGAAGTTCCACGCTGAAACGTAAAACGAGAGATAGTCGGCTCTATACTAATTCCGAATTCCTACCTTATACCGCTAAGATTGGCCACTGGCGCATGGACTAATCTATCCGTTAATGAACGGGTTACGACCTGCGAACTGTTGAATTTCGTCTCCAGACCAGAACGAGTGTCTCAATCCTGGTCCTGGCTCCGTGCCTCTTCATGCGTCACAGCAATAACACTGCTAAAACTTCCTATCAACTCTAACATACACCGAAACACCTCTTTTTCACTAGAAGAGGCAGGATTGTGCTAGTTTTTTGGGCTAATGAGAGTGGGGCAAGGCTCCAAAGCTTGTACACTAGGGGGATAATGTTATCTAGTCTGATTTAAGATATGATAATATTAAAGTTTTTAAGAAATGATAATAAGTGATTATCTTGTTATGAGGAATTTGATATTGTTTAAAATAAGGGTATTGGAACAAGGGTAAAACAGAGCGCGGCAGTCAGATCAACCGTATGAGCCTTGGGGGCAAAGAATTCCGGCTCTGGGAACGGATCTTATCGCCCAGGCGACCCACTCTGGGGTGTTTTAGGGGGTTCTGTATCAGCCCTATAGGGCTATACGGCTGAGGGTGGTTAGCGGATAGGCATTGTGTAGAACCTCACTCGGCTTCTTCTTCCCATTCGAAGCAACAAAGCGGCCGCGTAATGTTGGCTACACCTTCAAAACTGCCCGTGGTCACAGCCTGATCTCTCATGCCTTGTAGACGCCTCTCCGCTTCGTTCAGCTTTTCCTAGCCATGTATGAGACCTAAAACCGTGTGGCCTACTTCTCTTGCTTTCATCATGTGCGGTATCTTCTTTTCTCTTAGCAAAGGGGATCAATTGGCTCCTGATGAAGAGCTCTTCGATGCCCTCAGAAAGCGTGGTCCTGATAGTATGGGTATGAGATCACGGACAGTCACCGTTCAGCCCATTACATCTGCGAGCACGTTGGCGCAAACTCGTCTCCTTTCTTTTGTATCAACTGTTTTGTCACTGCGTGGCGACTCAATTATGAATCAGCCATTAGAAGATCCAAACTCTGGCTCTTTACTTTGTTGGAACGGAGAGGCATGGAAGATCGACAATGCATTAGTTCAAAGCAATGATGCCAAAGCCGTTTTTGATCTATTGCTACAAGCTTCACAGTCATGCAGTAATTATCCCCAAGATGGGTCATCTCCACCTGATAAAGGACTTCAGAATGTCATACAAGCTATTGGAAGTATAATTGGGCCCTACGCCTTCGTTTTCTATGATGCTCACTTCCGTCGAGTCTTCTACGGCCGAGATGCCTTGGGTAGGCGGTCACTTGTGACTAAGAGGTACGGGGCCGGGAGCCTTGCTATTTCTAGTGTTCCTGATGCCACAGAAGCAGATGGTTGGGATGAAGTCGAAGCAGATGGTGTATACATGCTTGACTTGGAGGGGAATGCAGCTTCCCATATTCCATGGGCTGTTGGAGATCGGACGCACGGCTTGTCTTATCCTCTAGTAAAACCCCCTTTCATTCACTTTCCTAATTTGTCCAATATACTGAGACATTGACTAATGCCAGACATATCCATTCCCAAATCTGAACAAAGACGACGACAAACCCCTTAATCAAGCCCTCATGCTCGATTCACCAGCAGTATCCCAGCTCCATCAACACCTCCAAGCCTCCCTTACCATCCGCACCCAAAATATCCCTTTACCGCCATCCACAAAAGCTAACTCAGCTCGCGTCGCCATCCTTTTCTCCGGCGGCCTCGATTGCACAGTCCTAGCCTGCATCATACACACCATCCTCCCCCTATCCCAACCTATCGACCTCCTAAACGTAGCCTTCGAAAACCCCCGCGTCATCTCCGCAGCAGCATCCCGAACCCCTCAACCTACCCCACCAACACCCTCCCCTTCCCCCTACGCCCTCTGCCCCGACCGCATCACCGGCCTCACCTCCCACGCCGAACTCCTCAAAACATGCCCCAACCGACCATGGCGCTTCATATCAATCAACATCCCCTACCACGAGACCCTCACCCATCGCCCCCGTATAATCTCTCTCACCCAGCCCCACTCCACAGAAATGGATCTCTCCATAGCCCTCGCGCTCTACTTCGCCGCCCGCGGCTCTGGCACCACCCTCGACCCCCTCACCGGCATCGAAACCCCCTACACCACCCCGGCCCGCGTTCTCATCTCCGGCCTCGGCGCCGACGAGCTCTTCGCCGGATACACGCGACACGCCACCGCCTTCGCACGAAAAAGCTACCCTGGTCTCCTAGACGAGCTAGACCTCGATTTCAAACGGCTCGGCAAACGGAATTTAGGAAGGGATGATAGAGTCATCTCTCACTGGGGAAAAGAGGTGCGGTACCCCTATCTCGATGAGGAAGTGGTGAAATGGGCGTTGATGGCGCCTGTATGGGAGAAATGCGGGTTTGGAGAAAGTGCGGAGGAGGAAAAGGGATTGGAGCCTGGAAAAAAGGTGCTGCGATTGCTGGCGTGGAGGTTGGGCATGAGGGGCGTGGCAGCGGAGAAGAAGCGCGCGATCCAGTTCGGGGCGCGGACAGCGAAGATGGAAGAGGGGAGGAGGAGGGGGACGGATGGGTTGGTGTGAATGAAATGAGATCTGTGGAATGGGGTGGGCTGAGCAAACAGAGTTTCAGATCGAATATGAGACTGGATGCTGTCGATGGTTATGATGATATATCAGATACTGCTGAGTCGGCTCGATGCTTTTGCTTTGCACCATTCCCATTCCATGCAGTGACTGTGCGTTTCATTCGCTTGCTTCGGCGGCGGAAAGTAACCTGGTCATTGCATGGATGGATGGGGTGGTTAAGCAACTAGCTCGCGAGCATGGCGATGATGTGGTAAAGGCAAGTCTGAGCCATCGACAGACATAATTTCTTCGTGTTTCGCCTCACGTATTTGCTCCCCCTAGTAGAGAGGCTGATTGAAGCTGGAAAGCTGCTTTATGCTCCATCTTACCACTCCTGGTTCTCACACGAGAGCAAGAGAGGATGTTGTTCATATTAATTCCATTGATTAGAATAGCTAGCTAGCTTCCCAATACAACATAGATATGTAAAATAGTGAACTCTCATCAGTATCATATAACATCATCTTATACTACATCAGGATTAGATATCCGATCTCTGTGTCCTTGCGAACGTCACCGTTGACTCTAAGGCTTCCCCTCTTCAAGATAGTCCAAACCCATGTTCTAAAGCTCCCTTTTTCATCCTAGTCCGGCACTAAAGCCGGCGGGGTTATAGCTGTTGTGTGCTCATCCATTACCGTTCAGAAATGGTATATCCTTTTGTGTTTCGTTACTTCAAGCCGCTCAGGGATCACTACGTTCAGCGCTGTTGCCGTAAATGAATTTTGACGGCAGTACGTGCCAGTCGATTGACTGCGTCCTCTGTGAAATGTCGTAAGCTTTCATTTCCAACCTTCAGGCCCGATCACCCAATCATTCTCCAGATTCCTCATCAGCTCCATTTGCGTTTCCTGGTTCAGTGGCTGAAGCGGCTGTTGGGGAATGTATGGGGCGTGAAGGTACTGCGAATACTGATCTCCGATCGATGAATACTGGCCGAATTGTTGCGGCGTCATGTCGAAAATGTGAGGCTGGAACGCAGGTAGGCCTTGTGTAAGTGGGCCGTAGGTCGTTATGGGGGCTAAGGTGCTGCTTGTGTACGTGGGCGCAAAATCAATGGCGGGCTGTTGGAGCGGTTGAGATGGTATATTCTGGTAACTGCTTGACACGGTCGAGTCGGTCTGGCTATAGTCTGAGAAACTGGGCGATGGGTGTGGCTCCGACACTTGCAATACGTCGTATTCCTGGAAGTATTCCCTGGGAGAAGGTCGAGCATAGCTGTTGTCGGAGCGGGGAGACGAGCCGAATACTGTCCCTGGACTCGACGTCAAAGGCGGCGTGAGGGCGTTGTTGATAGATGCTGGCGATGGCCTGTTTGAAAGCGACTCCACCACGTACGAGGCATCACTACTGCCATCATACGCCTTCAAGCAAGCGGTGATAAGGTTTTGGTAGAGCTCGAGGGCAGACTCAACTCCAGGCCATCGTATCGATGCTAGGCTGATCGCTTCTTTTGCCACTTGTAGGTCCTTCTGAAGTTGCTCCCTTGGATGATCGCGCCGGATTTCTGGGTATGAGAGAGACCAAAGTATGGTGTTCATTGCCATAAAGAGCGTCTGAGTGAATATCCACGTAAGATCAATCGATCCCGTGTCAATTTGGTTTTTTTGCATATAAATCAAGAATATGCATGCCTCGAAACATTTTTCCGCGGCATTGGCGGTGGGCCTGGGTACTTGGGGAGATGGGCGGTAGAGGAAGACGACCATTGTATAGTACCTGCCTGTGAACCTAAGAAAGCGTCAGCATGAAGGCCCTCACGATTGTGTACAAGTGGGCTTGTTCTACTCAAAGGAGGCAATGTTAATTTGAAGGAGAGCCCGTGCTAAGATTGAGCCATAATGGAATGAAAATGTGAGCATACCAAGTTTCACCCAACCCGCTGCCGCCATCCTGTTTTGGACAGCTTTGCCTCCAGTCTGTGAGTTTCTTTTGCATCTCTTTAAACCAAACGTCTTCATCGGATGTCGGCTTTGCTTGTTTGTTGAGATAAAGTATGCGTCTAATCTCCGCTTGCAGCAGCCTCATCTTAAAGAAGTGTATTGCTATCCTTTTTTTGAGAGACTGAGGGCACCCGGGAACGACACCGGATGCGGTTATATATTGATCGTCTACAGGTTCGAAGAATTTGACATCGACGTGGTCAAAGGAGGTTCCAAAAGCACTTGGACGTCCGAGGCTGTGTGCCAGCCCAAATTCCAATGAAGTAATGATCCAGAACAGCCGTCGGCGCATGTCAACCTCAAGTGCATTGAAACGAGGCCTGTGGTTGTGAATTGGTGCAATGGTATTTTCTTCAGTAACTCCTAGCTCTTGACATAGCCTCGCCGCCAAGCCTACTACCCAATACGCAGCTGTACGCGTGGGCGTTAACAAGGAGTATTGGGCCATTAAAGAAAAGCATTGGAGCGTCCCGAGGTTCATTGGCTTAATCGCCTTCTCGAGAAACGGTAAGGCGGCGAGATAGTATGAGTCTGCTAGGCCAGCATACTGGGTGTTAAGTCTCTGCATACTAATGGCAAGGACCATTCGGAGGGTAAAATTCTTATATGGATCCGCTGAGCCAGTATATACATCCTCGACCACTTTCCGAAATGAGGGTTCGTGTAAGGTTGGAAACATATACTGGGCTTTTTGAATGAACTTCTCCACCAGGTCGTCCGTGAGTCCACGAATGGGAAGTTCGAGCGCAGCTACGTCGCTAATCAAGGGATACACTTTGCTGGTTGGCTTTGCTTCTTCTCGTTTGAATATCCCCTTGATTTGTTGAGCTTTGACATCTGGGACAACCTCCTTGATGCTTTTAGTATCAGAGTTCTGTTTGGCCAGCTCCATGACTAAGCGAGTGATCTAGAACAATAGATTATTAGCCGTCAAGATAATCAGGACTTTACAAGGACAGCTTGGTCCGCTTACCGCTATGCCGCTTGAGGGCCCAAGGTATCTAGCCTCGTCGTTTTCTCCAAATCGAACATAACCACCACTTCGCACCATGACGTCTGCATCTGGAGGATTGTATAACTCTTTCGACAATTGTCTCAGCTCCTCCTCAAGGTCCCGCACTCTTTTCTGCAGCTGGGTGACATACGATCGGGGCATCGTTCTGTTTTTGCTTGTGTCGTGATATTCGCACTTGGCGTTGCTACGCTCGCAGGGACCGCAGCGGGGTAAGCCAGGATCACATTTCGTTTTCTTCTTGCGACATCTGCAACACGCAGTCAGAGTGTGCGTGAGGGGGCGCTCTTTCGAATTGGTAGCACTGCCGTTGGTCTGTTGAGCTTGTTGACCATGGTCCTCCGTCCGCTGGCCGTTGGTCATTCTGTGCGCACGCATCGTGGCGGCCTGATTTTGGTCTGACATGGGTAGTGGCCTGGGTAGGTGTGGAAAACCAAGCCCAAACCTACGCTTCGATAGTATGTTGTGTAGATCTTATGTGTCGTGCTAGAGCGTCAGCCACCGTGATGCCAGAGGCAGCGCCTGATATGAAGAAGATATGGGAAGTGAATGGAAAAGGTCTGATGCGCGTCCAAAAGGTGTACGTTCAGTTGAGAGGTGGAGAGGTTGATAGAGCCTGCTCGTGAGCGCTTCAATATCTTTATCGAAAAACTAGCTGACCTTGCGAATTATCGTTCAAGATTGTACCTCTAGAATCTGCATGGCTCTTAGGGCAGTACCTTCGGGCGCACCGTGAGCGGGAAGTGGTTCGCGGGGAAGGGGATGCACTGTGAGTGTGTTCGTGTGATGGTGGTGTAGGCAATTTCTCTCGCGGGAGGGCGTCAGGATGCTTGACATCACTGCCCCCTTGCACCAGGGTAATTCCAACCCTTTTCGTTTTCTTTGGTTGCACGGACCGTTTTAGAAGCAGAAGCGAAAGGGAGATGGGGTGGAGGAGTAGACGAGTGACACGACCACGCACAGCTCGCACTCGGGAAGCAGTTCAGGTAAGATAAGTTTAAGTGCTTAGCTCACCGCTTCCAGAGCCAACCTATGAGTACCTAGTGGAATCAGCTTCCAGCACCAAGCCCTATGGGCCTTCTGGGCGTGTGGTCTAGGTGGTCGAGGTGGTCTAGGGTGCCCCGGGTTGCCGTGGGCGTGAGTCGATCAATCTAAGGTAGTTCAAGGTGGGTGTAGTGGCCGGGCCCGATGATCTGCAGTGAGCTTTCCCCGATAGAGCGAGCCCCACGGTATTCTCCTCCAGTACCTACACCATACCTACCTTAACTTTTCGATCAAGCGAAGTACGGTGAACAACTGCATTTGCCTAATTCGCCCTTTCCTCCAAATACCGCATAGCTCATTCGGTATATGTTTATCTCGTAGATCATCTGATCCGACCGTTGACCTGCAGATTTCAAGCGGGCGCAGACTTGTCATTGGAGGGCACGCACGGACATAACGAGAGCTGTTCTGTGACAACTCGACTCGATCCGTGGCTATACATGTCAGGCTACTCTGAGGGCTCATCCACTTCGGACATAATCGAGCCACTCCATCCACGATCATTCCTTCTTACCGCACTTTGCCGCACCAACACCATTCAATTGTCATCTCATCTGCCATATTGTAGCACTTAGCTTGAATCAAAATTTCCGAGTCTCAACAGAGCAACATTCATGAACGGAAAGATGGCCAAAGTCGAGACCCCCTTGTTGCGCGTGAGTCGGCCCGTATCTGCTTGTCAAAGGTGCCGGAACGCCAAGATCAAATGTGATGGCAAGCTGCCAGCCTGTTCAGCTTGCGAAAAGGTCGGCAAAACCGCAGAATGTGCGAGCGCCAACGATAACTTTGCCCGGGGGAAAGAGCGCAGTTATGTCGCTTCATTAGAGACCCGAGTTGAGAAACTGGAAAGGCAAATCGCCCAAGCTAAAGCACGAAAAGCAGCTTCGAGCAATCTTCTCAATATCTCGGCGCAACCATTTCTGTCACCGCCAATGTCAGGCCCTCCAATTCATGGTAGAGCCCAGCGTAAAGAGGCTTCGAATATTGACGACCTTGTCTCGGATTTTGGCTTTCTGTGAGTCCGGCTTCTCCAGTTTTGGGTGAATACTTGACGAACCCCTACCTTTAGGTCGGTCAATGCAACTGCAAGGGACTTCAACGGCTTTACTAGAGATATGTCTTTTGCAAGGCTGGTTCTCTCGACATCTTCTAGGGAAGAGATGCCTAGGTTCAAGACCCATGTGCTTCCTCAAAGATATGCTATAGCGCCGTTGATCGAGCATTACCTGGGCAACATCAACGTATCATATCCGTTCCTAACCGAAACCATGCTTTATGGTTCTATCGATGCTGTTTATCAAGAGGGTGGCCGCAATGCGAGCCCGATGGACCACTGGACGACTCGGTTGGTGCTGGCGGTTGCACTCGCCTCTCAGTCGCGAAGAAGGGGCGATACTCAGTACCAGGATGCTGTACGCTACGCCAGTTCAGCGCTTGACCACATCGAAGAAGTTCTTCATCCTGGTTCAGTGCCAGCAATTCAGGCGCTTATCCTTTTGGTTCTATATTCAATGTTGGACCCCCATCATTTCAACAGCTGGTACCTAATCGGTCTTGCTTCTCGGGCTATGGTAGACATCGGGCTACATCAAGACCCCCCACCTGAACTGCAAATCAAAGAGCCCGAGCTCGAAGTTCGTCGAAGAGTATACCATTGTGTATATGACTTGGATAGGTCAGTAATTGTGCTTGATCAATCGCTGCATAGGGGATTAATCGGATTCCGCAGATCTATAAGTATGGTCTACTCGCGGGGCTTCTCGTTCACTGATGGCTCGGGCCATGTCACAGCTCCAAAACTTCGTGAAGGTTCGGCAGCCACGAATCCGCTCTTCCCATATGGCCTTGACCCTGCTATACAGCTAGGTCACCTTCGGCGAATACAATCCGCCGCATATCAAAAGCTTTTCCAATCAGATCGTCCTGCCCTAGAAGACACATGGCCCCTCATGGCAACCTCAATCCAGAATATGCATCGCTGGTGGGTAGATTTGCCCGATGTAATTGTCCACTCAATGAAACAGCTCCTTCGGTGTGATGTGCTATTTAGTAGCATCCTCATACTATCACCGACGGGATTGAAAGGCACTCTCAATGAGTACGGTAAGATTCTGATATTCGAGTACGCGTTTGAGTATGCAGAGATAATGTCTTCAATCAGCCAAGATCAGGGTAAGGTCTCGTTCTACACCTCTCATGACCTGCTAAGGACCTCGTACGTGGCCAATCGCTTCCTCGACCTTCTTCTGACAGACTCTACCATACTCTTCAGCGGCCTTGTACCAGTTATTCCTCTCAACTCCCCAGCCCCTGATAATGTTCCCGGAATCAGTGGTTGCGGGCTTGGGGAGATGGTGAACAGATCCCGGCGATGTCTGAATCTATTGGAGAGGGTCTTTGAATGGCTGGGTCCAAGATTTGGGCTTCCTGCCCATCTGAATGAATTCCGAGTCAAATCGAGAACCGTCAGACAGTCTTTAGAAGCAGGATACACGAACTGGAACGCCAACCCTCGTGCTGGCCTTGGGGTTGATTTCCAGGGAGGATCGATGTATGGTCTCCCACGTTAGCGCACATACAATGGGAAAGCAGACCGATGCTTCTTCAATGTGCACGGCAGAGGACAGAAGGAACGATAATGGCGAGCACCGAGTATACACGTACTGTCATCCGCAACACTGTTCGATCAGCTGTCCAGCATGGCTGGTCATTGACATGAGTACGCTCTGAGATGGATTCAACTGAAGCTCACGCTTCCAATCCCTCTGACTTGCAATATTATGAGTCTATTGACACGATTTCAGAATATCAAATCTTCTATAAATACCAGTACCAATCTAGTTAGCGCATTTAATTACATATGCCTGAAATGTTGATGGTTTACTATTCATGAAAGCCTCGTCTTGTCAGGCAGTGTCGAATATTGTATTCGAAAAGCCAATATACAGATACTATCTTTCACTATATCTACACATACTCTTCGTAGAATAACATTTGAGGGTCTTTCCAGGGGTGGCTTCAGCCTCGGCTAGGTAGGATTGCACCGCTAGCGCGAATATTGGGCAGGAACCCGAACGCTTTCCTGCAGAGACCCAACGCCTTGCCTGATAAACATGACTAGAAAGAAGAAGTCCAGCAATGGTGCAGGCTCCCTCAACAGCTCTATCATTGACAACCCGTCAACATCATCAACTCCCTCGGCCTCTCCTGCTCTCAATGGAGTTTCATCCATACCCAAACAGAAAGTTGCAGACCCTTCTACGTCCGCCCTGATAATATGCCGCAATAAGCACTGGAGATGTACGAATCCCACCGATTCCTATTGACACGGAGCTTACTTCTGAAACAGACATTTCTAGTTTTCATGGACCATGGCTGCAATTGCCACCCGAAGTCCTCGAATCACTCGCCTACAGTAATTACGACTCCCCCCGTCCTCGTCCCATAGATCCCGCTGTCTTCTTCGATTTGGTGAAGGTTCGACGAGCAGTGGAGGAGGCTACAGATCTCGCTGTGCGCGCCGCCAATGGTACGACGGCGTCGTCGTTGAGCAATTCCCTGAGCGCCGGAAATGGCTTACTGGGTGGAGGGGGAGCAGCTGCTCTGGGCTTGGGAATTGGTGGAGGCGGACCCAACGCGAAGCTTAGCAGGGAGAGAAAGCATAGAATGCGCGAGCAGGCGACCCAGAAGCTGTCACGCGCATACCAATTGGACGAAATTGCGGCCAGCGTGGCTACCATGCAGGGGGCTTCTTCGCTAGAGGAGGTTGCCAAACTGGTCTTGCAACGCAGTGCTGATGATAGTGATGCCAAGTACGTACATTTTTTCCACGAGAAGATCCCTTCTAGAATGCTCGCCCAGTGCACTACGTTAGAGCCGTTAGATCAAGTGATCCAAGATCGTCCAAGTGAGGGCGCGCCATTACGGACGAGAGCCGTCACCAGGATATTCAAAGATGACTTTGCGGGAGCTGCGCGAGATTTGACAGAAGCACTGGCTGTAAGTCGGTGTACAGTGGCGCCACACAAGTCTGGAAGGGGTCAGCTAGAGCTCGCGAACGCACTGGGCGCGGCCGAGAGAAGGAATGGCGGCGCGAGGGATTGGAAATATGATACGAAGATTGATGAAGCAGATCAGCCCAGCAGTCTGGAAACTCAATTACTCTTCCACCGCGCTGGGGTGTATTTGACGCTTGCCTGCCAACATGTACACGCATCTCTTGATGGCTTGGACGCTGCGGGGGAGTCATTAGCATTAAATCCTGACATTGAGGAGAGTCCCGCCGAAAGGCTGGCTGATGAGCGTCGGCACGAAGCACGCAGGTTGGTCAAAACCAATGCTAAACGGGCTCTTCGGGACTACTTGAGCTTCCTCTCGTATTTCGACTACACACCAGGCCTGCCAGCTGAGGTTACCGAAGAGTTCTTTCGCAAAGTCAATGCCGCTGCTGGCGGGTTTGGAAAAGCCAAAGGAGGACCATCTGCAAATCGTTTGCTCGAAATGTCTGGAAACTCCAGTCTAAGTAACGGTCATCTCTCTGATGCCCTCGTCCCACATAAGACCAGAGACTTCCACCGCCACGCTACGAACGGGACCTTCGACGAAAACCCCTACGCAGGACTTCCATCACCCGAGATCCATGCCGTCTCCGCCTTATTCTCTGCGTCACCCCCAGAGAATCTACCACCGTACCCCGCAACTTCACAAGCACTCGTCCCCCGAAAACAAGTCCAAAACCAAGCCGCCAACGACCTAGTCAACGGCTTAATGGCCCACTCCGAACAACATGAAGCAGTAACATATCACCCGCTCTTCACCGACGCCCTCCACTCGCTCCTCCTCTGCCACTCCCTCATCCAAACCTCACCCAAAGAACACCTCCGCCACGCACACATGGTAGCCCGCCTCGCGCGCGTCTGTGACGGCTACCCTATCTTCCTTGCCGCCCGCTCGCCCAGCCGCGCCGATTGGATAGAAGTCATCCGCCGTGCCAAAAATTGGATTGGCCTCAGTCAATCCTGGGAGACGCTCTGTGCCCCCGCTCCCTTACCCGGCCATGTGGGCGCCACAAAGAAAGAAGAGACTGAAGAGCAAGCCAAGGAACGACGGAGGCAGGAAGCTATCTTAGAAGCTTTGGCAGACGAGCGCGTCCACGACGAAGCGAGTTTCCAGGCTGCTGTGGCGGCTAGGGAGCGTAGAGCTGAGGAACAGCGAAAGGAGGAGATGGGAATGACGGGTGGGGGTGGGGGTGCGCCGAAGAGATGGGCCCAGGAGGATGGGAAGGAGTATCCCATTAGTACGGAGAGGGCAGAGGCGATTGCGAGGTGGGTCAGGGAGGCGCCGTTGAGTGTTCCTGGGACGGGGAAGGGGAAGAGAGGAGGGAAAAAGGGGAGGGGGAAGAAGGGTCCCGTCGGCAATGGAGATGGGGACGGAGGGGATAGTTTGAGTGCTAGTGTTGAGCAGTTGGATGTGGATGGGGAGAATGGGGAGAAGCATGTTGGGGATGAGGGGCAGGGAGCTTAGCCTGTGTATATCGTATGCAGGCTAGGTTGCGATGGTGGATTCGAGTACATGCTTGCATAGCTATAGCTTGTGTCTCGAGTATGAGATCGATAGAGAAAACCATGTACGTGCTTGCATAGAAAACTCTGTAATATACAAGTCGAGAAGAAATCCCGTCATATTCATATATGGTATGATTATTAATCCCACTTGACCCTAGACACGCACAGTCTATGCACTCGCTGAAATAGATACCAGCATACTATGTTTGCACAGAAAGCTCTGTAGCATACATATCATTTCAAACCCGCGTTGAGGTTCACATATCCCACAGTAATAAATCCCTTCTACTCCCCAACCCAAACGCCTGCGCCTCTTCTCCCTTCCCTTTCAATCTCCCTCTTCCGCCTCTCCCCGTGCGCCCTCATCCGCCGTCCCCTCATACACAGGCGGTCCCTCATCCCCATCGCTCTCCTCATACCTCACCTCGTACCTCGGCACCACACCCCCGCCAGCAGGGTGAATTTTTCAAGTGTAAATTCGGTGCTGCATTTCTGCTTCGTACACTCGATACTTAGTTTTATGAGTAGAGCGTAGGAGCGGGAGATATTGAATGTGTGGAAAGTAGGGGCGTGGGAGGCTGGGATGAGTGGGTTTAAGAGTGAGGATAGAGGGATGGAGAGGGGGAGGATTACAGGGGTTGAAATGGAGTTTTCGGAAGGGTAGGTGGGGAGAAGGATGTGGGATATTGTCCAGTGTTTTGTTTCTAGGGTTTTGGGGTCTTTGAGGCTGGGGTTTTGGATTTTTGGGGTGGCGAGGGGAGAATGGTAAATTCTTTCAGATAAGGAGGGAGCGTGGTTTCAGACGAGAGCGAGGAGTTTGTGGCGGAGTAAGAAAGGGAAAGGATTAGTGGGAGAGGTTTGCGGATAGCGCTGACGGTGGGGGTTTGGAGATTGAGGGTGACTGCTGCGAAGGGGAGTTTGCTTTTCCGCTTTGCGAGAAACTTCTCTTTGAGGTTGAGTGGTTTATTGGTGTATTTAAGATCGAGATTTCGACTATGAACTGTAAAGATTTGGGTATGCTGAACGCATGGCGCATCAGCTGATTGGATGTAGCGAGGTGGTGGTGGGAGGGTTAGTACTTTGGTGACTATAGTGTCGAGAACTTTGGGCTTCCAGCTTTGGAGGGTTGCTGTGAGCATGTAGGAGACTCGTGCAGTGCCATAGGTGCATTAATCGGAGAATGAGGCTGGTAGCGATTGCGAATGATTGATCTCGAAGTTTCCAGCTTGGGCGTCCTATGTTGAGGGCTGCTTTGCGAGGCTGTGGGCTGGGACGGTAAACTTGAAAGGAAAACTAGGTCCAGGACTGTGTTGTGATCTAAGAGTCAGCATTTCCATCTTCTCTCTAGGAAGAAACAGATGGGAGATTTTCATAATATCGCAAATTATCTGTCTTCACAACATGTCTTGCAACTTGAAAGGATGGACATATATGTAGGCAGAGGATGAGATGCAATATTGAACACTAGGTCAAATCACCGTTTATGGGCCTGAGTCACTTAGTACCGAGTAATCAGACATTGGTTTGTAGTAATCCAAGTCTCATCGCCATATTGAGCCAGCAAGACTAAACCCGAGACCACCTACTGGAGTGTATGGGGCCCTTTAAAAAGGCTGGCATTTGGTCGAAAATTGGTGCTCTCCCGTCGACTGGTACGAGATCATCTTGGTAGAGCACCAATACTTGGGTCTCACAACATCCTACGACACGTATATTGAGAATACCGACGTCTTGCTCGCCTGATACTGTAGAAGAGTTCACCCATCAACCGTATAGCCCCCTTAGAGATATCCTAAAAGTTGATCACCTAGGCGACAGGATAATTCCCCGGAGCTAGGTTTCTTTGGCGCAAATCGCGTTTCCTAGGGGACCAGCTCCAGGGGCCTCTAGGCCTCAGCCCTGTAGGGCTATGGTTGAGGGGTGTATACGGTTGATAGGTGAACTCTTTCCGAGACATCGATGCGTAATGACTGTCATGGCCTTCCGGGGCAATTTCTCAAGGAGATTCACAGGTCTGCAAGACGCAAACATCGACCGAATATGAAAAGGAACGTGACAAAATCACATGAAGAGATTGCACCGACCTATCAGCCCATCTTTTGCATACGTCGGTCTCTACATGTGCTCGCTGAAAGGAGCTGGTTCATGACTCGCGCGGTAAAGAATAACCCTTGGACCCCGAGTTGCTGACAGCCTCGGCTGCGGGGCATGGGGGGGTGACACCGAAGCTCTCTTTCTAAGAAATGGAGAAGAGCTTTCTAAGACTCAGACATTTTCTCAAGATATGATCAAACACGACTGCTGTGGTCTTACTTCTATACGTGACTTAGCAATACCATCACTTCGCTCTTGACCAAAGGCAAATTCTCTTCTTTCACAATGCCACGCCATATCCCATTCTCGGAACCTCCCTACCTCTGCGGTCTCCCATCCCCATACTACACACCTTCTCACCTTCGGTGGCAGAAAGCGTGCCGCGAATTTATCACTGAAAACCTGCACCAGCATGCTTTTGACTGGGAACGTGAAGAAAATGTCCCTCCCCACGTCTTCCAACGGTTCGCCGAAGCCAACATGCTTATACCCACCTTGCCCGCTCCTTTGCCGGTTGAATGGCTCAAGAGACTAGGAGTCCATGACATACTCGGTGTAGTAAAGGTAGAAGACTGGGATTATATACACACAGCCATCTACTGTGACGAAATGTCCCGGTCAGGACTGGGAGGCCCCGCAGCAAGTCTGACAGCGGGAATGGCTTACGGTATACCGCCAATGCTAAAGTTCGGATCCCACGATTTGCAGGAGAAGTTTTTGCCGGACTTGCTACTATGCAAGAAGAGGTCGTGCATTGCTATTACCGAGCCGGGAGCCGGGAGTGATGTTGCAAATATTGAAACCACGGCCGAGAAGTCAGAGGATGGTAAGGAATATATCGTCAATGGGACGAAAAAGTGGATCACGAATGGGATTTGGGCGCATTATACCACAATGGCGGTACGCACTTCAGGACCCGGACCCGCTGGACTTTCTCTCCTAGTTGTTCCTCTTCTCGACTATCCTGGTGTCAGCATGCGACGGCTCAAAGTAGGGGGTGGCCATACAAGTGGTACCACTTTCATCGAACTTTCCGATGTTCGCGTACCTGTCCAAAATCTTATCGGTAAGGAAGGTTATGGCATGAAGTATATCATGACGAACTTCAACCACGAACGACTCACTATTGCCATTGGAGTTACTAGGCAAGCTAGGGTGGCTCTGAGCGCTGCATTTGAATACTGTTTGCAGCGCGAGGCGTTCGGAAAGGTGCTCATGGATCAACCGGTTGTAAGAAATCGACTTGCAAAAGCCGGGGCGCTTTTGGAAACCCAGTGGGCTTGGATGGAGCAATTCGTCTATCAGATGACTAAACTTACTAAGGAAGAGGCAGATGTTGAATTGGGCGGACTTACTGCGTTGGCAAAAGCCCAAGCTGGCATGGTCATCGATGAATGCGCTAGGTGTGCCGTTTTACTATTTGGTGGTAACGGGTATACGAGGACCGGCAAGGGTGAAATTGCTGAACGTAAGTAGATAATGGGGAACTGATAGAGCAAGGGCTGCAGCTGATCCGATCACCACAGGCATCTACCGTGAGGTTCCTGCTGCTCGAATACCGGGTGGATCTGAAGATGTTATGCTCGACTTAGCTGTGAGACAACTTGTCAAGAACTACAAGGGCCAGACCAAAACACTGGAACGACCGAGAGGATCTGCCAAGTTGTAGGCTGGACCAGGACGCGGATCAACAACCTCCAATGCGTTGCCGATGACGCCTCTTGCTTCACAAATGCAAACCAAGTTTGGGCATGTTACAAACATTCCAATGATGAGAACGAGTGCTCTGCGCTACTGTATCCACATATCCTAAGCCTGCCGAGACTGTTCCGAGGGTGCTGTGTCTCCTACACCTTGTTAGGACGTGCTCCATAAGGAAGGCATGTTCATAGTGGGCAATAAGGCTATAGGATATCTAGGGCTTCATGCTCATATGATTGCACAGTAGTGTCTATGCTTCATCCAGCTTATACCTCTCTCGCCTATCGAGGCCTACAGGTCTCGTAGGGCAATGTTATCATCCGTCAAACGAGCACCAGTGAATTTAGACGGAGTTTGAAATTCATAGGACCTTGACAAACAAACGTGAGCCAAGATCGCCCCTATGTTTATATGCCGTGAGCCCAAGCAAATCGACAATAGGTAGCGATATCATATCTTTTGCGGAGCTAGTAGGTCGGCCTGAAGAGGCAGATGAATGAGCATGCGAGGAGGGTTCCAACCATGCAATTTCATGGGCAGCATTGGCTATTCTTTTACCAATCTGAACCGATGGCAAAACTCACACACTCGCCACTTTCTCCTCATCATCATAGCTAAAGGCTTATGACCTTCACTTATTAGACCTCGAGTAGTACTCCGGCGCCTAGAAAATGCTCGCGACAGGATTGCTGAGTAAGGTGTGCGGGGTCATTACAGCCTCCTACCAATAACTTGCTTTCAGGCTGAGAAGCCACTATAACGATCATAACCAGTAGAGAATTTAGCTGACAGATTCAATGGCCAATAAGATCTACCAAAGCCTAGTTGTCGAAAGAAAGGAGGTTCGCCTTGCCGTACTTCGTCCAGCGAATTCTTATACGGCAGACATTCATTGTGATCTGCAGGTGGTCTCACTGTGTGACGACCCCCAATACTACGCGATATCCTACGTATGGGGAGATGGAAGGAAACTTCGCCCGATTAATTTGAATGGAATCTTGTGGCAGGTTACCGAGAATCTAGAGTCAGCACTTCGACACTTACGTGCCCTCCGCCGCTACACATGTCTCTGGATCGATGCCATCTGTATCAATCAGAGCTGCTCGGCTGAACGTGGATATCAAGTGAGCATCATGGGATCGATATATGCAGGAGCAATAGAGGTTTTGGTATGGTTTGGCACAAATCCTGGAGGATTGCAAACTTTGGATACGACAGATATGACAGGAACTGTCGTGGTAATGTACGAAGAGGCTCCGGGTTTCAACGACCGTCGAGCAGCTCTTGACCGATATCTCGACCAAGCTGATACCCCGCCAAGAGATACGGTCTACCTGCTGAGCGTTCACCAGGCTGTATTCCCTTTCCTAGTCTCCGATTTGCTCTCGCTTTTGGGGACGAAAGAGTGCACCTGCATGAGCTGCCCATTTTTGAAACAAACCAATTGCCTTTCATTAACGTCACTGGTGAAGGGAGGAAGGTCCTCCGTGGTTTGGAAGCTTTCATCGAAAACCCATGGTGGCGTCGGATCTGGGTCGTACAAGAGGTCCTTCTCTCCAATGAAGCGAGGATCATCTGGGGCCCCATCTCGATACCATGGTCCACAGTCACAAATGCAGCCGCTAACTTTGTGAGCCATCATGGGTCATGCTGCCGAGGATTGGCTGCCTACATGGCCGCCGATGATTGGGCCATATTTGTGAAGTATAGAACACTTGTGCAAGACATCGAGTATCAACGAGTCCAGCTGAGCGAGGAAGGTTTTCAATTAACTACACTTCTTGGGGTCTTTGGCTCTAGACTTTCAACGGATCCAAGGGACAAGATATATGGGCTTTTGGGCTTAGTGACGGATTGGGACGTGTCTAGGACTCCACGCATTACTGCAGACTACAATCAGACTATCTCAACTGTGTACCAGAGCGCAGTTTTGTCAATCATCTTCGACACATTGGTCGCGGAAATTCTTGTACTGAGTGGCGGAGAGAGAGCCTTGCCCGGTTTGCCTTCTTGGGTCCCTAACTTGTCGTCTGTATCTGTACCAAATCACTATTTGGACAACTTCTGGCAGCAATGTCGTCTCTCCATTCTCCAGCTCTATACGGCTTGGACTGGACCTGGCATAGATCCTTTCTGGAAAGACCCCGTGTTGTGCATGGTAGGCTGCTACGTCGACATTGTCCGTGAAACTGGGGAGACAATGACAAGTAGCACATATAATATTGAACAGGCCACAGTGACCATTTTGGAGCAATGGCAGCGCATATTGGACCTTCCTGTTCAATCTGACAAACAGTATGTGACCAACAAATGCACAATGTTTGAAGCTTTCTGGCGGACCATGTTCGGTGATGTCATGTTTGCCTCTGACGATATCAAGGCAACATCCGGCCACAGACCTAGAAACATAGAAGCATATCGAAGAGCAGTGTCGGAAGACGAGCCTGCATGGATCTGGCTGTGGCAGTGGTTCAAATTACTTTCAACGTCTCCACGCCGGCGGAAAGGGGAACATCCGCCAGACGATCCTCCATCCCCTCGGCCAGGGATGAAATTAATTGAGTTAGATTTACTCTTCCGTATCAATTGTATGAATCGCAAATTATTCACCACTGTGAACGGCTACATCGGTCTTGGGCCACCTCAAACGCAAATTGGCGACGTCGTCTTCATCTTGTTCGGCTCTCGTGTCCCTTTGGTACTTCGCAGACACGAAGATCAATCCCCAATAACCTTTAGTCCAGACGGATTTGGGCAAAAGCACATTCTTAGAGAAATCACTCTGACTAAAACCAGCTATTCTGTCATCGGCGACTGTTTTATTCATGGCGTGATGGATGGAGAGTTCAACAAGATCAACGAAAAGGGAGAGGTCATTTTTCTACGATAGGGAGCATCGTCTCTTCTGGCGTCAAATTTTTACATTCATGAAGCAGTACGTATTCGCTATTGTGTTCCAGGGCAGCCCTAAATCCGTGCCGCGCTATATTGTCCTCAAATTATGTTTGAATAAACATGATATGATTCAATCATGCGCATATTCTGACATCCTTTACAGTGATAAAGAAACGAGGATCTGCAATTGGAAGCGTCGCAGCCACTTGTCCTTCTCAAAAACGTGGTCCTTCGAAGCCAGCTTTTCCAGGATCCTGCAACATGGACGGAATGAGAGAGGGTGCTTTCCAGCTATCCCAAGGGAAGACCGCAATTCCGAAATGCGTACTGGAAGTGCGAATTCATCCTCCACTGCCTATCCCCCCCTGAAACGTGTAGAAACACCATCCTCCCCGTGCCTGTGATCTCCAATCTGTTCACTCCAGCTACGACTACCACTCCCGGCACCCACTCAATTTCGATGTGATGGTCTCGTGGACCGTGAGAGCTTATGCTGACTTCGCCACGTTTATAAAGAGGGATTATGATTGTCGGGTGTCCTTTGCCTAGAATCCAGTGGCCGGCAGGACAAACGATTACCCCGGTTTCCCAGCTATTAAAGGGGCTGATGTCCGGGAGAACGATACTCGAGGCAGGATTCTTACCATCGTTCGACCGTGAGAATATCTAAATATATTCTTAGTGCTTGGGTGTTTTTTTTACGGAACGGGACCCTTACTTTGAAGTAGTAGGTGGCAAAGTACTCCTCAACTATCTTGTTAATTGCCCAGGCGCATTCTAAGCCAAATTTTGCGAAGCTGAAGGGGGTTATATCTGCGAGACTCTCGACGTCGATACTCTGCTCTAGTTCGATGACTGCAGTATTTATGTTTTGGGCAAGAACTGTTGTAGGCTCGAAGACAACAACCACGTTGTGGCCATGAGTATCAGAGTTCACTTGCCACTGATCCACTCGCTGGTTGGTTGATACCATATTTATGTTTGGGGAGATGCTGAATGTGTGAGGAGAGTCTCTCCTTAATGGCCGTGAAGCGTTACTGTGTCGTCTGTGTCGTAATGCTAGTACGTGAACAGTAGGATGACAGAATCATATCTGAGGAAACCTGGGAGCGCGAGCACGCATCGGCTCCATGTGTACTGCCATCGGCGGTTTCTCTTGTATCCTGGTTTCACTTTACGGCCTCAATTATTGGTGTACCTTGACCATATCTTCTGAAACCTCAGCTGGTTTGCAGAGATACTTTAGGATCTCAAGACAGAGGTAAAAGGAGACCATGAAACGATTGTGGAGTGACGGCCTTCTAAAATTACCTCTGGAAAATCTTGCCATTTGACATGTTTCCTTCAGGTTCGACTCATCCAATTAGGACCGTATTGTTGCAAAAGGCGGAAAATGGAGCGGTCCCTAAGGCGGAAGATGATATTCTGTTGGAACTACATTTGAAGAATGTTGCCACTTGCCTTGTTTCAATCATGATTCAACGCTTGAATTGGGGAGATGTTTTGCAATAGGCGGGGAAGTTACGCAAGAACACAAGAGAGGCGAATAAGAACATGGTTATTGAGTTTACGGGTTGAGATAATCCAATACGGTTATGCAGAAAGCTGGTCAAGCCATTTATGTCTGCGAGCTCATTTTCTGGCATCATAGGAGGGAGGTTGCAGGAGGTTTTCATCGTAGTGGCGGTATAGTCCTCTAAGTCTTCCCTTGAAGACTTACAAGTAGCCTAGAAGAAGTCATCGTAACTGCCGGTCATTGGCAACCACAGTCAAGAAGCCTCAGTATACAGCTGGATCCAGAAATGCTATGTCTAGATGAAGTGGGGTTTTTGGGGGCAATTGTCAAGTCGGAGCCCTGAAGGGGCGCTTAAAACGGGCCCCTAGCCCCCGAGCGTTCGCCACAATGTGGCCCCTAGACATTGACAGCACACTAACACGGGTCCCACTACCACTCAACTATTTCCGGGTCGATGTTTTAGCTTCTTCACGATGTTTCTTTACCCTTCCAAAACCCCTTCCTCAGCTGTCTTGTAGGGAGATCAGCTTTCTGGCCCTAATGGCCTAGGTAAGCGAGACTTTGCTCTGCAGTCGCAGTGCCGGACCTCAACTCCATATAGTGGTCTCTATCACCAAATATTTTAAGCTTGTCGAGAAGCCTGGTCGCGGCTCGTTAGACAGGTCAGGCTACCACACACTTTGAGGACGTCGATCAGATTGTTCGACTACGTCAAGCGATGAATGTTTCCATTCCATCTGATGCCGTTCAACGAGGACGGCACGGAGAAACACGTATACACCGTTAAAATCTCCGTATGGCCTACGTCAACGGGGATGTGAGAAGATGGCACGACATCGGACACGAACATAAAAAGGCTAGTGTCAACACGGTTGAACAGATGGTGTGGGGAATGAGCAGGCTATACGGGCATACACAAAGCCGAAGTCGTTATACAAATTACCTGAAACGCGGCTTTGATGATGGCAAGATCACCGAGACGGTCAGGAGATGAGCATTTTCAGCCCCTCCAGAACGCGCTTTAGCAGCGTGAAAGCTACAAGCACACCCTTAGCATGGGCGTCATAACGGGTTCGTCGACGACGACCCGGAAGCTGTTAGGAGCCTAGGGTAATCCTAGAGGCCACAATTCATGAAATGGAGTTGGTAAACGGCTTTGATCCTCCGCTACAGGTGAAAAGCACCTTTGTCAGATCAAGGTGGGTTCTTGCCAGCCAGCTACCATTGCATCATGGTACGGGGAGCTTACAGAGTATACGGAATAACTTTTTGGCCCCCGGGGCGCATGGTCCATGCCCCGCAGTCGATCAAGCCGGCCCTGAAGTCTGTCAATGACGGTCTTTCCATTATAAATTTCAAATATTGGCTAAGTCAATCTGTTGTTTGAATGTCTTTCTTATTTCTCCAAAAATTGATGGTTATATTGTATATCCCAGCCAAGCATCATCTGACATGCTCTTTCACAATGGGCCTGACCATCTTGCATGTTGCATGCATCGTATGCATCATAGGGAAAGCTTATATATCGTGGGCTGAAGATCGTGCCCCAAGCGGCTAATGTAACGAAAATAAATGGATGTGAGGGCTCGGTTAAATGGCTACAGATCTACTTGATACTTTTCACTTGCCTATTTCGGCCTGATGAGTGGCTGCAGCCCCAAATGCAACGGCGGGCTTGCATTCAGATCCTAAGGATTTTGTCATACACTTGCCCCTCATCCTTGCCCGCCCCTTTCATGTCTTGACACGCAAGCATGAAATCATTGGCTCAAGGCTTGAAAGAGGCCGCCGCAACCATTTGCCCTTGTCCTGCCCGTGTGTGCTGTCAGATATGCAAGCATTCTGCAGATGCAACCGTGTTAGCTTTGCAAGATCAGGCCAGGTGCGTTGGGGTACCTTAATGGCTTCTGGCGTGGTACCTGAAGATCCCTGAAGATATAAATTGGAGGCTCTCGCACGTTTTGACTGGCACTATATCTCCAAAGCCGGGACTTGAAGGAAGATAAGAGAAACCGACACATTCTGTTCTGATAATGTTGGTCCAAGCTATCTTCTCACTACTTGCCTTCACTCCTATCTCCCTACAATCTCCTGTGAGAAAAAGAGCCTTCTCTAATGGCCCTGTCATTACGGACAACTTCCCTGATCCCGCATTCATTGAAATCAGTGGTTCCTACACTGCATTCTCAACCTCAAGCGGTGGCCTGAATATCCCCACAGCCACATCACCAGACTTCAACACCTGGACCTACACAGGCGTGGATGCTCTCAGTAGCATCCCATCCTGGAGTAGCGGTAATACCTGGGCACCAGATGTCATCCAACTCGCCGATGGCTCTTTCGTGATGTACTTCTGCGCGACTGTATCGTCTAACACAAGCTTTCATTGCATCGGGACTGCAACATCATCTCAAGTTGGCAGCGGGTACACCGCTAGCGACACTGAATTCGCTTGTCCCTTGTCTCAAGGCGGCGCTATCGATCCTGCGGGCTTTCAAGACAGTGATGGTTCCCTGTACGTTGTATATAAAATTGACGGCAACTCCCTAGGTGGTGGTGGTACTTGCGGCAATGGTAATGAGGAATATTCGACGCCCATCATGTTGCAAGCCGTCGAGGCCGACGGCGTCACTCCCACTGGCGACCCTGTCCAAATCTTGGACCGTGATTCTGCTGACGGTCCCCTTATCGAAGCTCCGAGCTTGATACTTGTTGACGGCACCTACTTCCTCTTCTTCAGCAGCAACTGCTTCAACGGGCCATACTATGACACTTCCTACGCCACTGCCAGTTCGGTTACAGGACCATATACCAAAGCGTCAAGCCCTTTATTAGTCAGTGGTGGGGACAACGGGGCGCTCAACTCGCCAGGCGGTGCCACCGTGGGACCAGACGGGTCACAAATGGTATTCCATTCAGACTCGGTGTCTGACAACGCAGACGTGAGGCAAATGTGGACGGCCGGGCTTAGCATCAGCGGGACTACCATAAGCATTAGCTAAATCGCGGGACATTCAACAGAGGCAATGTGCTGGGCTGCATGTACGAGTAGGGTATTTGGCTGGGATCAGCCGGAGATGAGGAATCAATACTCGGGAGGAATACTCTACTAATTTGACCCATACACTAATAAAATGACGTTAAACGCCACGTGGTTGTATATGCTGTGTGTATATGCTGTGCATCATAATATCCCGAGCCGTCTCTAAATCTCTAAGCCTTGCAATGCATTTGCCCTATGTTAGCCTTTCACGCCCCAGGTGCTTTCAATAGAAGACATAATGTCGCCTCACCCATGACTGGGCCACGAGGGAGGGCTATCGCTGGAGTAATTTTAAGGGGTGAAACACCCGAAACACCACGGAAATTTTGCACGGGGTCATGCGTGGGGGCTTGAAGCGGCTCAGCCGCCTGGGACTGCCCTCTCGTAACCCTTCATACTCATTCGGAGACCGCTGGAGAGGGGGTGTGGTGTGACGTATAAGCGCGACGTCATGGATGGCTGAGGAAGCGAGGTGGTCATATCAGGCTGTGACTGTGCTTGGAAGCCGGTGCTAACCGCTCCGCAAAATGGAATAGGAACAGCTTCGGTAAAGCATATTCGCACTAGAAGGTAAGCAGAGTCTCTTTATTGAAAGCACCACACAGGCAGTCAAATTGCTGCGTCTGTCACATCCAAATGGCCACATGAGCGGATGCGGTCCTTCAAATGGAAAAATTGAAGTCTGCTATTTGGTTCTCATCCGAGCTGGACATCTCTAACTCTTAACGAGCATGAAGCGGCAGGGCCAGTAATGTTCAACTATACTGCTAGCGGAGTACAAGGGTCCTCGGGATATCGATCATATGGAGTAGATACGGTGGGTATGCAATTTCAACCAAAGTGTGACAAAACTTCTTCCTGTACGAAGACCCTTCACTATTGCTACATCATTCGAGCTTTCTCCCTTACCATCCGTGATATAGATTAAGGTAAGATCGAAGCTCACCTGGTATGCTCATCGAATGCGCTTATTCCTGCTCCCACTCATCGTACCAATCTTATCTCAGTTCTCAGGCTCCCTCCTCTCTACTTCTTCCCCACTCATTTTCCTTCCCACCCTCATCTTTCAGAACCTATTTTCCCATTCCCTCATCATCCACCTCCCAAAAATTCCAACCCACGCACCCTCCCTCAAGCATGTCTTTTATGTTTCCTCATTCCCCCCCACACATCCGGCCACGGCATCTCCTCCTTAAGACCCGACTACAGATACCTCTTCAACGTTTCCATCTCTCCCGCTGTCAAAGTCCGCGCCTCACTCCCTTTCTCCGGCCCTTTCCCATCCTTCTCTCCATCTAGACTAAAGTAGTCCGATAGAAATAACAGATTCAGTTTCGGCTCCAATGTCGGGATACGGCTGACTTCTCCCTTGGAAAGGGAGACAAGAAGATTGAAGACGTGTTTGGCGGGGCGGACGCAGGAGAGTGGTGGCATTCTTGGGAGATGGTTATGGTTGAGTAAGTAGGTTATCCAGAGTAAAAGATAAGATGGTGATTAAAGGTGAGAGAATTTGAGAGGTCTAGGAGAGGTAAAGGGAGTTACGAGGTTGTGTGTGTGATGGGGAAGTGGAGTGCTTGAGTTGGAAGAAAACCGAAGGTAAAGGGACAAACTGCAAGGAGTTGATTAATGAGGTTTTCCAGATAAGTTAGCTTCGGAGGATGTGGTGGAATCTTGTGAGTGTGGTTTCATTTGATTGGAGGCTGTTTTCCGAAAGCTTTGATGCGTATTTGGTAACAGCGTGAATACGGTCGGATTGGGTGCTATACGGCTCATGAGAGGAAATTGATGCTATTAACAGCGAAAAACAACCGAACCAGGACTAACCCTGATATTCGAAACAAACGTGAATACCATGCCATTGGCAGAAAAAAAAAATCGAAGCAGGAGACTGACCCTGATATCCGAAACGAACGTGATTAAGGTACAGACAAGATGGATGATAAAGGATTGAAAGTTCTATCTCCAATAGACCCAGCCAGCGACCAGGAAACGCACGCCGAACGATCGTATGGGAAAGGACAGTGATGACTAAAGCTTTCTATCCTCGCTTTCCCCACTCTCAATGCCTTTCTCGACATCAAGCTCGAAGGGTGCTCCCAATGACGCTGTGGTGACCGCAGGAGGTGTCTCTGGCAGGCGTTTGAAGGTACTGAAGACTTGCCACTTCCCCCGCCTCCTGTCAGATGGCGAGGTATTCTTGTCGTCACTCGGCGAGGACCTACGGCTCGACGATTTCCTTTCTCGAATCAGGCTGATCAGCGTGGAAGGATACAGCTTGAGAAGCCAGGGCCTTGAGACGATGAGACAAGCGCTGACGATTGTGACGTCCCCCTCGATGATTGTCCATGCGGTTGCTGGGATAATGTAGTCTGCGCGGATGAATTAGAGGCCATCTTTCGCGGACTCGTCTTTCATGGACGCAAGTGTAGGGTCAAAGCTCTGAGCACAAGAAAAAAGGGTTGAGAGCTCACAAGTCACATCGTCATGCTGAAAGAAAAGGAGACTATAGCGGACACAGCTTGAAATCATGGCGCTAAAGCATCGTACGTCAGCGCCTATCGCTTCAGATGTTTACACCAGCAATTGGGGAGACTTACAAACTGCCCAGCATGAACAGACTAGCCAACCCAATCCTCTGCAGCCGGGGCATGTGCAGATTCCATACCATTGGCAGAGGCATGAGAAGAATCGCCAGATCCGTGACAATCCAGGGAATTGGCGGTATAATGGCGAGTAGCTGCTTGTTACCGCAGTGCGCGGAGATCGTCGGATTCCAATTATACTCTATAGGGATGCAGATAAAGGAGTCGGCAAGTATGGTGCCGATCCACCACAGTACCATGATCACTCCAGTGATCTTTATAGCAAGCCGGAATGCTGGGGTGATGAATATGCGGTGGAATAGCATTAGGACGGAGATCTTGGTCAAGAAAAGTGCGGTACACTGGAGTTCGCCGACTGTGTACCAAAGCTGTGGATGGCAAGGTTAGCACAACTTGCACGAACTTGGGGTCGAGAGTTTTGACCTTATTGAATCCAACGAATTGTTCTTCGTTCAGTGTCCAAAGATGCCGCCCGAGACCATAATTGCGGACACCTGAGGATGTATGTCAGCAATCATGCTGGCTTGACAGGAGTTCTTGGCCATGATCTCTTGTACCGACACATATGAAGATGCTCTGAGCGAGGGTGATCACCTGCTAGTTATATCAGCTTTTGTTCTGGGAAAATAATGTATTCGGTTTCCAGACCCATGGGTGTCGGGATGCTTACCAGGGCAATGAATACGAGCACATCATCAATTCCAACAGCAACCTTCTTCATATGCCTTGATGTCACACGCACTATTACTGCAAAGATCGCCAAGATCGAAAATACCGTTGCCAACACATAGACTTCGGTATCGTGATTCTGATCCTCCAGCACTTCAAGTTGTTGAGGCGTCAAGCCTGCTGTGAGTGAGGCTATGGCCGAGGCCATTCTCGGTTGCCGGAAGGGTGAATTTAAGGATATGCTTGTCTGGACCCAACTGAGAACCTTGCCCTGAGACTCTTCTATGCGAAAATGTTCGAAGGGACAGGTCAAAAGCCGCAGAGACACCAGATAATTGAAAGACACAAACCACAACGCTCACTACATGTATGGTGGGCGAATCGGACACAACCTTTTATTCCTTCGACTTTTGAAATTTTGGCACACCCACACATGCGGAGACCCTACCTACACACGTGCAGGCTCGATCCACTGGTCGGGTTTCATCTACGCGCGTAAAAGATGGTAACTCGTGATCTGATGTACATGACGCCATAAGTGGAAAAGAAAACCGGCAGTCAGACTTCAGGCATGCCATTCTCCTCGAACACGCCGCATTCACGCTTTTTCCAATGTCGATCGATTTGCCTGGAGATAAGAAACATGTGGTGCAGCGGTTGAAACGATGGAGAAAGACAAGGCTGAGGATGACGTATTATCTTGAAGGATTTGCTCCAGCTTTAGACTGATGCGCTTGAACGCATGTCAGCTTCAGCCCTCGCTAATCTAATCCTTTTCAGATGCAGATCGGGCTGATCTCTGGCTATGCTCTTTTCTCATGTAGTCATATTGGTTCCCTCCGTGTGGTATTGCCAATCAGGTCCTTTGCTACCACATTGCCAACGGAAGAAGCTGTTCCACTCTTGTCGACTTTATGCCACCAAGCGGCTTGGGCCCGATCCTAGTCTCCGGCTTCTCGATGGCGCGACTGAAATGTCTGCTATCGAGTTTTCTCAATCCATATCTCTCGATGGAACGTCAGATCGTAATTGACAATGCCCATTGCAGGATCCGCTACTGCAGGAATTATTGGTTTTGCGAGTCTCGCCAAGCATGCAAGTAACCGAGTAATGGCGTAGTCATGCATAACTTGACATGCAATCTGATCCTTCCCGTTTCAATATCAGGCGCAGCTTCCAACTCCAGGTCAATGACGGCATCTCCTGCCTAGATCACAGTGGTAAATACCAGCTACGTTCAACTCCACGTCGTAAGAAACAGAATACAGTTCCTATCCATTCTTCCCGACGGACCAGCTATTTGAATGCTGTGTCATCAAGTCTGCTAGCACTAAAGTCTTCAGCCTTTCAGTCTTTCAAATTAACGTTGGTTCTATCACACCTTGCAATCAAGCTTGCCAACTGTTGTGAGTACGCAGCATGCATCTAATTGATAATCTCCGAGTCGTCTTTGTTACCGCTATCATCGCTATTATACTGGTAAGCTCCCGTCCGCTCTACAGAAAAGGCTCTATCTTACGGGACCTTAGTATATCACGATACCAGCCTTGAACAACCTCTATCGACATCCTCTCTCTCGCTTCCCCGGACCTCGACTATGGGCCATATCTCGCATCCCCTACGTCTGGACTCTCATTAAGGGCGATTTAACCCAACGCACTCACGAGTTGCACCAGCGCCATGGTCCCATTGTCCGCTTGGCTCCTAACGAACTCTCATTCATCGATGGTCAAGCGTGGTACGATATTTACGACCACCACCAAGGCCGACCAAACTTTCCCAAAAACCCCCTTTGGATGGCCCCGGGTGCCGACGGCATCCACTCCATTCTCAGCGCCAACGACGCCGACCATGCACGCTATCGCCGCTTGCTCTCCCATGCATTTTCAGAGAAAGCATTGCGTCAGCAAGAACACCTCCTCCAATCGTACATAGCCCTCCTAGTCCAGCGACTCCGCACCCGTGCTTTGTCCACAGAATCAGCCGTAGTCGACATGGTGCAATGGCTCAACTTTACTACATTCGACATCATAGGCGATCTCAGCCTTGGCGAGTCCTTCCATTGCCTTGACGAATCACGCTATCACTCCTGGCTATCCATCCTCTTTACCCAATTCAGAACTGGTACTCTCTTCGTCGCGCTGCGCTTTTTTGGGCTCGCAGAATACGCAAAAATGCTCTTACCAAAAGGCCTGCTCCAGAAGCGGAAAGACCACACCGATATGGCCAACGAACGCATCCGTCGTCGTCGCGCTCAAGGTGCGTCAGTCGACGGCCAGAGGAATGATTTCATGACATTTATACTCCGCCACAACGATGAAAAGGGCATGAGCGACCCAGAAATAGAAGCAACGTTGAGGATTCTCGTGTTGGCGGGTAGTGAGACGACTGCTACGGCTTTATCGGGCATTATTGGAAATCTTTTGGGGAGTCCTAAAGCCATGAAGGAACTGACATGCGAGATTCGTTCTTCATTCCGAAGCCCATCTGAGATCTGCGCTGAGCGAGTCAGTGAGCTCTCGTATCTTGGCGCCGTGATTGAGGAGGGGCTGAGACTGTGTACGCCGGTTGCTCTTGGTATGCCTCGCGTGGTGCCAGCGGGTGGTGCAGAGGTGTCGGGATATTGGCTACCTGAAGGCGTAAGTTATAATCCCTTCCTCTTCCTGCAATAACTTAGTCACATATTAACGCTATATCCTTCAATGCTGCGTTCACTTCACACGCACTAACCCCGGACAGACCTTCGTCTCAGCTTCAGGTTACGCATCCAGTCGCTCCAAGCTAAACTTTCCCCACTCCCCTTCAGAGTTCGAACCCTCCCGCTGGCTGCCGCGTACACCCTCGTCAGATAACCCGGATTTCCAAAGTAATAATGCGTCGTCGCCATCTGCTTTCAACCCATTCTCCCTTGGTCCGCGAAGGTGCTTAGGCCGTAGCCTTGCATACCTCGAGATGCGCCTGATACTCGCACATCTAATCTGGACTTTCGATTTCGAGGCTACAGAGAGCAAGGAGACCCCATGGAGTTGGGAACAGCAAAAGAGTTGGATACTGTGGGAGAAAACGCCTTTGATTGTGCGGATTCGCTGCAGAGAATGACCTCGTTCCGTTGCATTTGGCTCGCAAAATCTTCTCTACTGCAGTCATCAAGCCCCAAAAAACCAAAAACCCCATCAAGTCCTTTCTTTGCTTTGCGTCAACCATGACACCTCCTCACTGCTGCTCCCACCACTGCCCAACACTAGCAGCTCTTGCCCTCTTCTTGCTATGCACGCTTCCCGCGTCGCTTTTATTCCTTTGTGGAGTTACCGCATCCATCGGCTTCCGTCGCCTAATGACTTGATAGCATCGATCCAACTCGATCTCTATCGTACACCGAGTCTGCAACGCACTAACGGCCGGCCATACGCTTCTCTCTCCATGCAAGATCCAGTACTCAATACTCTCTTTCGTAGGCGTCTCAAGCAGTTTAAAAAATTCCGAAGGGGCTAAGTCAGGTACCAGTGTTAGGCCGGCGCCAGGAATGGTTTCGTCGACCAATAGACGGCGGATTGGAGTGGGAAGGACGCCGAGCGAGTCCATTTGGGAGAGGCGGTGGTGGATTTCTTGTGTCATTAAGCGTGTCAGGAACCCGAAGACGCTTCTCCGTCTCGCTTGTCGCGGGTTGTCTGGGTGCTGTTGGTCGTTCCGTAGAAAAGGAGCGATGTATGGCCGGGCCTGGCTGACGATGAAATGGTTGACGTTGAACAGCTCTGCGAGGCGAGAAAGTGGAGACTCACGCTCGTTGAGGGAATAGCTGGCTGTCTTCCAGTGCTGGAATGTGATCTGACCCTGAGGGGACGGTACGGCGAGCCAAGGCACAATAGCACCGGTTTCGTCCTTGCAGAGGAGGGAATTTGGGCGGTAGTGAACGGTAGTCGACGCATTCGAGGCGAGAGCAGCAGACCAGATAAGCTGTGTCGTATTAGCAGAGATTGGAAGAGGCTAGGGACGTGAAGCTTACCACGTTCGGAGCTGTCAGATAGTTGAGTAGATTAGGAACGCCACCACGGCCAGAGGTCGCTACTGTAATGTTCAAGACACGTTTTGTCCGTGCATAGGCCTCTTCAAATGTAAGTTCACCCACATTGGCTCGTACACATTCTTCGAGGACATTGGCATCCAGAAAATAGCCCGTCCGTATGAATCTTCTAAGCCTCCTCAGACTAGTCTCCAAAATCCCAACAGCCCCTTCTGGCACCAATGCCTCTTTCTCCTCCCCACCAGCAACTTCATGATTATGCCTCGCGAAAGCCGTTAGGTCGATGCCCTCTCCGTTCAAGAATTCCAGCAGTTCATCCTCAGTGTGAATGCCAACCAGTGCTGCAATCAACGCTCCCGTCGCGGTCCCTGTTATAATCCTCGGCAGTAGCCCCCTCAAATGCAGAGCCTTTACGACACCAAGGTGACACAGCCCGAACATAGCTCCCCCTTGAAGTACCAGAGTAGTTCGTCCGAACGCCTGACGTGTATCATGCAGCAAATCCAGCTTTGTCTGACTAGTCCAACCACTATCATAGCTCTGCTCCGTAGGCAGTTGCGTGACATATCGGATAGCGTCTTTTACGTCTGCAATATACTCCAATATCCTAGCTTTAGGTCCGGCATAGGCTCTGTTAAACAGCTTCGGAGTCGTGATATTGCCTAGATTCCTCACCAGTCCACTTCTCAGTAGATTGACCAAACCAAGAATATCTCCCTCCTCGATAGCAATCCGTATAGCCTTGGACCGCTCATCGATGAGGCGGTAGTCGTAGTATTTGGAAGAGGAGTCCTGGCGCCAGATGTCGAGGTTGAGAAGCTCATCGAGCGCCAGCGCCGTGACGTACCATTCCTCATAGCTTTGGGCATTGACAAGGTCATCAAGGAGGGTGTTGAGGGGTGGCTTTTGGCTCCACCAGTTGTAGGCTTTCTGTTCAGCATGCTGTCAACTGGGGCTTCCACGGCTTTTTGGCGTGGGGGCCGACGTACAGACTGCCAGTAGCTTCCTACCTCTGCCACAACACCCCATGCTGATGAGAGAGCCATTAGGATGGCTTGGGGGCCATCTTAAGCTTGAGACGCCCAGAAAGATCGTCGCAGGCAGGTGAAACATGCAAATGGTTGGAGCGGTAGCGAATCGGCAAGTACAACCTATCTTGCTGCAGCAATGGTGGTGTAACTGCTCGGTGTTGCAGACGAACAAAGTCCGCTGTCCGACATTTGATGACGACAGCAGTTGCTTTTGTTGGTCGTTGGGGGTTTGGATCACAAAATAGAAGACATATTCACGAACGGCATCTGAACTTGTCTATGTCTAGGAGTACTTTTAATTTTTTTTTCATTACGAGTTGACACTTAGGAGCAAATCTCGATAGTTTACAATGCCCACATATGCTGTCCTAGGGGCAAGCGGCTATACAGGCAGCTCCATTTTGACACTACTTCTCAAGGATCCGAAAAATCATATCAATGTTTATGTACGCTCCAAATCGAAGCTCCTTTCGCTGTTCCCCAGCCTTGAAGAGAACAAATCCGTACGAATCTTTGACGGTCGCCTTCATGACATCCCCTTGATGGCCTCATGCATTTCCCCGGATGTCGACACCGTGTTTTGCGTTCTAGGTCTAAACGAGAACATTCCAGGTGTTCGTATAGCCCAAGACGGAGCGCAGGCGATAGTGGCGGCATTGTGCTATCCAAACCCGGAGGAGCGTGCCAAAAAACCCCCACGAATCATCTTCTTGAGCAGCGCTTCGGTGAATCCACGCATAGCAGTCAATGAGCCACCATTTATTCTTGGATTTATTAAGCGGGCCTTCTCATATGCATACGAGGATCTCGCCCTTGCGGAGGCTTACCTGCGGCTGCACGAGTCCTGGCTGAACGTCACGTTTGTAACACCTGGAGGATTGGTGGAAGACGAGCAGAAGGGTCATGTTTTAAGTCTGGACCATTCGCAAACCTTCTTGAGCTACTCAGACTTAGCTGCGGCAATGATTGAGATTGCAGAGTTAAGTGGATATGATTGGATGGGGGTTGGTGTCTTGCCTAAAGGCAAAAACGTAAAGATTGAGTGGAAGGCTCCGGTACAGATGGCTCGAGGATTAGTGTGGCATTATCTACCATGGATAGGATGGGCGGCCAAGCATCTAGGATTATTTTGAAGTGATCGGCGGGTGATTGGTCCATTAGCTTTTTTCAGGATTGAGTTATAGACCCTTAATAGCATTCACTAGACATGCGCCTTGCCAGAGTTGAAGGCGCTAAGTATTATCGTAAATTCGCAATTCATGGAAAGAAGCTGAAGTCAGTTGATTTTATAGTATATCACCCCGCAAAGTTGTCCATCTGTGACTTGACAATCGTACATCTCTCCCTGATTTTTCCGCCTGATTGAAGCTGTAAGTGTGAGTTTGAGTGTTTTTGTCTGAGATTCCTTTGTCACCCGGGCGCCAGAGTTGAGAGATTGCTTAATTGAGTGGAGAATCCTGCTGCGTTCTTCCTACTCACCACCAGGCATCACGACGACTCACATCTGTTTGCGTGGGACCTATGTCCGTAGCCCCTAACTGATCTGGCATCTGAAAGTCTTGCATGAACTCGTCCCACTGTGCCCAATTGACGGTGTCCATTGTCTCGTTCACGTCCAATGAAGAGAATGCATCGGGTGGCAGGTCTTGCTCTAGGCTAGAAGATTGAGAAGGCATCAATTCTTGGTCCATATTTGGGCGGAGAGCCTGCGGTATCCAATTGTCCTCAAAGCCTGGAGAGTGGAACTGATTGAGATTGGACGACTCAAATTGAGGCAGAGGCTTTTGCGGCACCGGGCTGATCATCATAGACTTTGACTGGATCCTTTTTGATTGAGCCTTGTTCCAAAGCTTTCTCATTGGTCGCCAGAGCATTCCTTTTCTCGAGTCCGCAATTCGTGCGGCCGAGTCGTTAAAGACCACTTCGACAATTCTCCATGTTCTATCCACTAGCTGACCCTTGTCCTTTACACAAAGTTCGGCCAGAGCCGCCGCTAAGGCATGCCATTGCACATAAGTCCTGCAGAACCATCGCCACGGTTCAGCAGCAGGATCTGTCTCGAGAAGATGATTGTATTCGAGTATTTGAACGGCGGCTAATAGTACAACATCACGTGGCACCGATTGATGTAAAGGAGACCTGTTGTCATGTAGAGGAGGGTGATAAAGCAAGAGGCGGAGTCTTGCCATTATCAAACGGGCTATAACGGATGTCGTCCAAGCAATTGGATTCGATGAGTCACAGTAGATTAGGACTTCACGTTGAATCCGTTTTTCCATTTCCGCGATTGAGGCTTCTTTCTGTTCGAAAGAGACTTTCGGCGCCAATTCTTGCTCGCCTTCTTGTACCGGGGGCACATAACCAACGCCAATTGCTGTCTCCCATATGATATATGTGACGATGGATTTGGTCATCTCTGTGAAACCGTGTCTCCCAACTATTGGCAAAGTGCTCTGGGGATCCATATCATCATCATTGATATTCGCGGGTCTCTTAGTATTGAAGGTCCCTGGAAGGATGATAGGATCAGAGCCTCGGTCCTCGCAGGACCGTATGTCTAATTGAATGATCTGGAACCATAATCGACGTCGAATCTCTACAGTAAACGGCGACAGCCCGGACCTTGAGTTCTCCCGATGCAAGCCGAGAGCGGTGGCAAGCCGAACAGCCACGCTGGTGAGAGTCCACGCAAACTGGGAATCATCATTTGCACGAACGCTTACCTGTGTTTCCATGTCAGCAAGGAACATTGAAAATGTAATATGCAAGATCCATAACAGCCGTATATAGTAAGAAAATAGAGCATAGGTCATGCATAAAAGTGGATTTTTGCCAATCTACTGCTTGATAACCTTCAAAGAGAAATCCTTAGTGGGTACCACATCCCTGGATGAGGCCATTTTGGTGTTCGATCAGCTTCGAAACGACGTTTTTGCTGCATTAAGAGATTTACAAATCCCAGGAATCTTGCGTTACTCTCCTTCTCTATGCTTGACTCATGCTCCATTCTTTTACCAAGCGAGGAAAACAGTAAGATGTCAATCGAAAATACGTACAATAAACACGGCTAACGCCTGAATTGTTCCCAACTCCGTGGTGTTTAGTAGATCAGCGTTTACCAACGCTGCCTCGGTGCCGGACCTGTACCGAGCTAGTAAGGAGTCCCTGTCATCACGAAAACAGCTTATACATTGCTCTTGCGTTATAGATGTGATTGCAGCATAATAGACCGCGAATAATAACGCTTCAACATTATTTCCTGATGGTATACTTTTCATGTTTGAAGAGGCTCTTGTCACCAACTTCCGCAATGTCGGTATATGTAGTACCTTAAACATAGGGTCGACATTGCAAGCATAAAGATCACATAAAAGAGCCATATGGTCTGGAGAAGGGTGTAGCGAAGATAAATCCTTCGGTAAAAGCGAATTAGGACCGAAAAGCGCGGAGGAATGGGAGGTGCCTGTGTCAGATGGTGAAAGCGCTGGATCTGGCGAATTCTCTTCATCATCAGAGACATCATCCATTACTTGCCTTAGGCCTTCTACCTACAAAAAAGCAGTTAGTAAGGTTTCCGATTTCTATAGTAACAACTTGTGATATTGTAGGGCATGAGGACTGACCTCGTGGGTTAGGCTACGCCAAAAACCACTGCCAAGGAACCTGTTGACGTCCGTCCCGCTTTGCTGTGGAGATGGGACATCCTCAGACAAGCCTCCCTCGCCCTGTAATGTATTTGGACTCGATGACTTCGAAGGACCAAGCCTACTCCCATCATTATCTCTCCCTTCCACCTTCAGCTTCTCAATAAGCTCCTCCATCTTTCCCAACCTTCGCAAGAGTTCCTCATTTACTGCCTTTGAGCTGTCTTTGGTCTTCTTTGGATGTCTGACGCGTTCGGGGAAGACGCAAACAAGTCCGGAGCGCTTGCAATTCGAACATGGGTTGATCTTGTCACATTTAATCTTTCTTTGCCTGCAATGTGTGCAGCTGAGAGACTGCTGCGGCGTCCGTCTCTGAGAGCTGGGCCCAGTAGAGGGCAATCCGCCACTTCCGGTCCGCTGGAGCGAGCCTTCCATAGCCTAAACATGAGATTGTTTTAACTGTGTGAAGAGTCATCTTGTTAGTTATAATGAATTTAGGCAGACGCAAAATGTAATTCAAAAGCGGTAAAGCTGCAACTACAAAAGCGCCCCAACGTAAATAGCCGCACGGTGCCGCGCTCTAGTGCCAGGTAGAATATGGCATCTAGTTGCTGACTATGTTATCTTCGTACATATACCACGTACTCGTAACCGAGATTGACCATTACCAGGTCTCTAGAGTAGCTACATCAGGAAATATGTCCATTGATAACGGCTGATCTCGTTGGCGCTGACGCCATCACACGATCTGCGTCTTAGCTATGGGATTTGATTACCACGACAAAAACAGCGTTTACGTCACATAAGTCTGCCTCCCGTCCGGTGCAGCAGCTGCTGATTATTTAATAATGTCCCCTTCTCTTACAATGGTTCAGCGCGTGTCACCTCGGCTTTTGACGATGCGAATACGGTCATGGTCCCTTGCAAAGGATCTCCTGATTCGACTTGGTCCAAACAATCTCAACATATCCATAGAGAGGCTCTATAAACTTCCTCTTCATCGTACTCGCCTCTTGAACTCGCAGTGATCAAGCTATCTGAACACTAGTCCTTTGCAAGTGGAAAGAGCTACTCATCTGCGAATCAGATCCCCGTGCGGCTGAATTGTAAGGCTGAGAGGTTGGGTGACCGTTGGAATGACAGCTCGCTTAATTCGTTAATGACGAAAGCTATGACGAAAGACATATTTCTAAGTTATACCTGAAGTCAACACGCGATCTTGACCATTCACCAATACATCCGATAATCATCGGTTATCTCTGAAACCAGAAAGACCTAACAGTCCTCCATTCCAACACTCACAAACCAAACATGGCTTCACAAGATGCCTACCCAGACGGAGGCTCAATTACAGATATGGCCGTAGAAGGTACCACAGTACCAGAAGATGCAGCAAAACAACGCACAATTCCCTCGGTCCCTCGTCCCGGTCAAATCACGGATCCTTCCGATGACCCAAATAACTATGGTGCTGCCAGTCTCGCCGGTGCAGCCGACAATGCTCAAGACATCAGCCGAGTACGGGCCACCCTCAGCCTAACAGATTAAATGGCTAATTCTCCAACAGACAACCAAAGATAAAGCACCTACTGCCGACGTCGTCACAGGCACAGGCGATTCTCTCCCATCAGAAGTTGGCTCAAAACGTCTTCACAACGTGGTGAATAGTGACATTAGCAAGGGACATGGCCGATACGATAAGCACGTCAGGCAGAAGGGTAGTGATCAAGAGAAAGAGGCTAGCGAGGGAGCTGCTGAAGACGAAGTCATTGACGGCGTTGTCGGCGGACGCTGAATGTGATTTGGCACAGACATAGGACCCTACAAATGGATGAGAAGCATGGACGTGAGCCAAAAGATGACTTATGGAGGCAAGAGTTTCGAACAACATTACAGCAGAAATGCTATATGAAGGTGCTCGTGCTCCATCGGTATAGTCATTGTCATAGATGAGTAGCAGGCAACTTGAATTAGAAGCAAATGTCCTCTATCTATCAAGTTTTGTAATAGTATCATTGCGGCCAAGAGCATTATGCGAACTAACGGAGTAACTTCGATGTCGATTTTCCGTGCAGGTAATATTTCTTCCCATTTTTCTCTCCAGCACAAACGGTTCAGATGCTCCAGGTCTGATATCGGACTGGTGATAACTTCGATGTCAAGGCAATCAACCTTTCCAAATACGGATGGTCTGATTTTCTGCGATATTGAAATGCATGATGTGATCTCAAACTATTCGTGTCTATCCTTCATTCTCGCGATGATAGACACCTAAAGCTCCTGTCCCCTTTGTTTTCCATCCCAGAGCAATGGCAGACAGCCTACAGGGGCGCCGATCTGCAAGCGTCCGCTGTCTAAAACGTCAATGACATGTGCTGAGCCGGATATCCATCGATTACGTGTCTTTAGTCGGCCTCTGCTTTCATATCTTGAACCGCGTCTGCTCTTTATCTCCTGAAGCAAAAACTTCATACACCAGTCTATAATTGTTCCAATTCTATCGTTTGCAGGATATTGTTTATTCTACCGCTTGCACCTCGCCCCTCTTCCTCTCCGGCATGGCCGCACCAGAGGTCAACCCTCAGATCAAAGCGCAAGACAAAAAGGTGCAATGGTACCAATCCGACCTCGAGACCGTCAGTCCACAAGCCCGCGAGCTCCTCGAAAACTACAGCCACATTCCTCCTGACGAAGTCATACCGCACATCCTCAAGATAGTGAGCCCCACCAAGCTTCCTCCTCTCTACAAAACCCAATCCAGCGCCGCTAGTTAACAGCCTTTCACCTCCCAGCGCGACCACGCCTGGTCCATCTTCCCGTACCCCTGCATCGGGCGGTTCCGCTTCCTCGACCTCTCCATCTCCCTCTCCCCCTCTACCCCACCATCCTCAACCGCCTAACCCGCTCCTCGCACACCCTTCTCGATCTCGGCTGCTGCTTCGCGCAAGACATACGCAAACTAGTCTACGACGGCGTGCCCAGCACGTCTCTCTACGGTGCCGAGCTTCGTCCAGAATTCATTGAGCTGGGGTATGAACTCTTCAAGGACAAGGAAACACTTCAGAGCAGTTTTTTGGTAGGGGATCTGTTTACTGGGGAGCATTTTAGAAATCTAGAGGAAGCTGGAGGGGTAGATGTGGTATATGCGGCTAGTATATTCCATTTGTTCGATTGGGAACAACAGGTGAGGGTGGCTGAGCGGGTGGTGGGGTTGTTGAAAAAGAGGAAGGGAAGCGTGGTACTGGGACGGCAGAGGGGGAATAGTACGCCGAGGGAGTATGAGCATAGGACTAATCAGGGAGGCACTATGTTCAGGCATAATGAGGAGAGCTGGAGGGAGATGTGGAGGGTGGTGGGGGAGAAGACCGTGAGTGGGTTTTGTTGTTCTTGTTTTGTCAGGAGTGCTGAAAAAGACTCTTTTCGGCTTGCTTTTTATCTGATAATATTTTGCACTTGTCTTTTCTGATTCATAAAATGCTGACTTGGATCTGTCAGGGCACGCAATGGGATGTTCATGTTAAGCTACAACAGGACGGCGCTGAGGTTCGGAAATACCTTGCGGAGCCCAATGGATTTGGAGTGCAACCAACTCGGGGCGATGGAAGTTTGTATTTTGAGGTCACGAGGTTGTGATCTAAATGGTATGTAGATATTTACTATTTTTATTATACCAGCAGTATCATCGTACGCATACACTCTAAAGCTCCCTATTCATATCTCTGAATTCTCCTTTGGTCGTTTCAAAATGGCAGTTGCCTTCTAGATATTGTCTGGCCATGCAGTCATCGCTCCAAAGTCTCCACCACTAGGTATCACATGCCGATTATCCAATCATTCAGTCATTATTCATTCCAACGCGTGCGATCAGAACCAAGAACCATCGCTTTTGCATAGGCGATTGTCAAAACTCCGCTGTCACTGAATGTTATGTATCGAGCCGATCTCAGGAGCTTCTTGCCTGCGATCTTAAGTGGTCTCGACCTACGCTTCACAGATTTGGCGCCTCTCTCAATCATATTCTCGTAAAAAGCGGAGCTGAATGCATGCAGCTCTGGAGTTTCGCCACAACTTTGGCCGCGAGTGTTTAGACCGTGATCTACAACGGAGTCAAGGGAACCGTTGATGACATTTTCGTTCAATCAATTGCTGGGATCATCGACTAGGCCTCAACGCATTTCGCTTTCGTCTTCTCACTGGACCATGAAGGCTCTTCAGTCGAGATGCAGAGGTCTGGACTGGGGTCATCGTAGTAATCGCTGTCCTCATCAGTCACCTCGGACCCTTCATAGCTCTCTTCGCTGCTATAGAAATCCATATCGGAGGATTCATGAGGCTCCTCGGTGGGCACTTGAAGCCTATGGAGCGTCTGCGGAGCTTCAGCAGCGAAATATGAAGATTCCCCAGCTTTAGACTCATGCGACTGGAGTGTTTTCGGCACAGAGGGTTGCGCGCTACAATCACAACTTTTGTGGTTGAGCTCCTTAGACATATAGGATTCTAGGTGTTTTGGCCTCTCCGAATCGCGTGCCCATTGGACCTGCTTCTGCTTTGTTATTTTCCAGGCTGCCAAGTCCCCCTCCGCCTTGACCCTGAAGAGTTGAGGATGACTAGACGGTTCGATATCTTGTCCTGTAGGCATGGCGCCCCGAGCGGAAGCTATACGGGAGGTGATGTCGTCACTCCAATACCAGGTGAGAAGCTCTTCCTCCAATGGTAAAAAGATGATGCGGTCGAAGTCGTCAGCCAACTCGAAGTCTTCTGGACCGTACGAGTGATCCGCTGGGGGGGCAAAAGGCGGAGGCAGAAATTCCCTAGTCCGCTCTATTTTCCATTGTTGAACGGCCTTCCTTTTCTGCGTTTCCCGGTCTTCAGCATCCTTCTCCTCTTGTAACTCCTTTTGATACTTATGTGCAAGGGAAATTAGGAAAGGCGGCGTGGGCGGCTTCTCCGGCAAGGATCTTTGGTCCATATTGGAGTGAGGATGCGCATGATGCGAGCTCATGTTCAAGAAGTGTGGAAATGGTATCTCCAGCTCCATCTCTGGCGTAGCTCTGGTGGTCGGGACCTTCACCGTTGAACCGCATGGCCATCTTTGACAGCCTAGGCTCTTATTGGCGCTCGGAATGTCAATCGGCGCAGAGCGTTCGGGCATGAAGTTGTGGGTATGACGAAGATCCCTGTCGGACAGTCGCAGCCTATGGCTCTTTTCTGAGGTGCGCTCTGAACCTTGGTGGGAGACATAGCGTTTTGTAAGGGCTGCTGAGTCAACACGAGTAGACAGAAAACAAGAGACTGTGATACCTTTGCCCACAATGGCCTTCATTACCCCTTGGGAAAACTTGTCCATATCTGGAGTGACAGAGGATGGCAACATACTGTCGTTTGAAATAGTATCGTCGGTGAAAGATTCTCACAATGATTCTCGAAATTTTCGTATCCTGAATTGAGTCGTGCCAATAACGATTCGACGAGAATGACATTGCATAAGATGTTTGTATGTTCAGATGGCGTCGTTACTGTGATCAAGTGCAAGATGCTCCCTCTCACCGCTTCGAGGCCCCACACTGCATGCGTTGTACCACAGTCGAGTTGCCACAAGTTGATCAGCAACCTGAATACACGAGGAGCTTGTTGACTTCTGCGTTATAACTTTCGAGTGATTTGTCGACGAGGTGATCAAGAGGACTATGGCGCGTCCATATCGGAGATGGCGGCCAGATAACACTTCGACCTTCCAAACAGTCCCGCTTGATTATATTTGTTGGCTTCACTCATGCTTGAGGACTATTATTGTCAAACAGCTTCCAAGTCTATTCTGATTGGTATGTTTCGAAGCGGCCAAGCTAAATCTTATTTCAATGTAATTAGAATTAAGCGTGGCGGGTTCACCTCTGTGTTAATATTTGTCACCGCTAAGGCATCGAAAACAGTCATGAGGTAGCCGCTCACGATGCTTGAACTGCTACAATCTGCCAACGCAGCATTATGGTCCCCGCGTTATGCGCCAGGTGATAGCAAAACGTGACTTGAGCATCTTGAAACATGACAGAGAAGCTAGGTCAACTGCCTTACAGTGCAGTTGCCACACGGCTACATTCTTGGCATATAACTGACCGCTCTTTTGGCAACGCCTTGCCACGCCAACATAGATGCCAAGTGGTCCAACAACATATCGGCTTCACATGCTTGGGCTCGGTTGCAAGCTCACAAGACTTAGCTCGAGCAAACACTAATTCGAGAGGCAGTACAGGTTCCCGAGAGGCGAAACAGAAGCAAGCAGTGTTTTCTAAGCCTCTGAAATATATAATCAGATTCATTTTACGACGAGGATAGCGGCGAAAGAGCAAGGTAAGCGGAAGAGCAAGGACATGAATAGCCAAAACATCTGCAGCTAGAAAAGCAGCACACCCTGCGAGATTTAATGAAAAGGCTCAATAAAGCGTCATGATGCGAAGAAGGATGTTTATCGTAGCACTTATGACCCTGCATCAGCAGGTGCCAATTCGGGATAGAATTTTGAGGAAGAGAAGTCCGCAGCTTTGTTGACAAATTAGCAAGAACATAAGATCGGCAACCTTCAGGCCTCTATCCAAGATCCTACAGGTCATCGACCAGAGGTCATTGTCATTTCAAGTCCTCATCTTACTGCTGGAACATACCTGGTGGATAAGCCTGCTTCATCTAATAGCGCTGCCAAGCCGGCAGCCTTCGGGCCGCCCGCTGCGCGTCATTCCCTGACTTTGCTGGCAAGCGATCTGACAATCCAGAAATATCTGCATTTATACTCTCCAATTACTGCTCTTCTCCAATCCGACAATGGCGACGTAGGTGCGTCCTTAATACCTCTTGTATCGCTTGATACTATGCTAAAGCTCGCATCAGCAACATAACATGGCACGCATCCTCGGTCACACACCAGGAGCGTTGCGGACTTCGCGGCCAGAAGGGCTTTACGCTATGGTTCACTGGCCTCTCTGCCAGCGGTAAATCTACGATTGCCATTGCCCTCGAGCAGCATCTACTTCACCTAGGGTTAGCTGCGTACCGCCTCGATGGGGACAATGTTCGCTTTGGCCTGAACAAGGATCTTGGTTTTAGTGAGAAAGATCGCAATGAGAATATCAGGAGGATTGCTGAGGTGGGCATATTGTGCTCGAGGGATACGGATTCATTATATACTGGTAGTGATGTGTTCTGCAGGTCTCACTACTCTTCTCGGACTCCTGCACAATTGCCCTTACATCCTTCATCTCGCCCTACCGCGCCGATCGTGCTACAGCCCGTGAACTCCATAACTCAAGAGCCATACCTTTTATAGAGATATACGTGCATGTTCCTCTTTCTGTGGCGGAATCGAGAGACCCGAAAGGGCTGTATGCGAAGGCGAGGAAAGGCGAGATCAAGGAATTCACAGGTATCAGTGCTCCATATGAGGAGCCTGAGAATGCGGAGATAGTTATCAAGAGTGGAGAGAGGAGCGTTGAAGAGGAAGTAGTGCAGATTGTGAAGTACCTCGAGGAGAAGCAATTGCTAGTTGGTGCAAAGAAAGCGTAAGATCAATCGATGGGAATGAGTAAGATGAACTGGCAAAGGCCTTATATTTTTAAGGCTGCAGGCCGCTGATGAGGCCGGAGACACCGATCCTCCTTGGGTATTTACAAGACAGACCGCTATGTCATACTATTGAATCTCAAATTCATAGCAAACGTACGCGGAGTACTCGCTTCCATCACCCACATGGCCTGCTGCCTGCATGTCTGCTGAAGTCGCTGAATCGTCTTTCTGCACCCTGCCTTTCTTATCCCGACCAAAGGCTTTCCCTCCCAGATGTGAATATGCGACGTCCAGCGAAGCCCGTGCTCTCTTTGCAAGCTTTGGCGTAGTCTGTTCGGTCCAATCGTTAGTAACCCGCCCTGAATTGAATATTCAAATTGAAAGAGATTGCACATACTCGAACAAGTCCACAAACAAACTGCAACGGCAGTCCATACCGCAGCACGGTCTCAACGAACACCCTCAAAGCAAGCACATGCACCCAAGCCATTACAGCCTCCCCCCAAGCCGTCCTCCCCAACCTTAGCGCCTGATCCCAGACTTTCCTCTCTTCCTTACTCATCCTTTCCACCTCCTTTCTCTCCTCCTCCTTCCCACCTTCCTTATACTTGTAATCCCTCGGTGTCCACTTGCTTTCCCTACACTTGTGCACAAACTCAGCACTGTATTTCCTAAAAGTCGTAACAGCGTAAAGGGTGAACTCGTCATCAGAGGCCATTAATTGTGCGGAGCGTGGTACGACCATGGGGCAGAGGGTTTCGTAGGATTTGAGAAAGTCTTTAGTGAGTTGTTTAGGGACGGCGATGAGGTGGGTCTCGAGGTATTCAGAATCGCGGAGGATGAGGGATGGGTCGACGATTGCTGTTAGGGATTTATTGGAAAGATTGCCTCTAAAAAAAGGGTTAGCTATGGAGCTTCGAAACGGCGGGGAAGTAGGTTAGGCATACGTTTGTCTCCGTTGTAAGACTGTGAGGTTGGTTTTGACTTGATTATACTGGTTATATTTGTTTTTGACATCGTTATCGATACTAGTGACTTCCTGTACCAGCGATCAGTATATTTCGAGCAGCATAAAAGGCACTAGGTAGAGCTACCTTTTGTAGTGTATCTATAATCTCCCCCAATGGTTTGTCTGCTCTGTATTTGACTTTATTCCAATGAAACTTCAGTAAATATTGCTCAGCAGGTTCTTTTCATGTTATTAGCACCTTGAATTAGAGCTCCAATAGTGCTGTAAATGGTACTAACTGTCATTGACTGTTTTCTGCTGCGATATCTTCTCTTCGTTCCCTTCCAATATAGTCTTCAGCGAATCTCCAACCTTGCTTACTACACCCTCACACCCCGCCTCTAGCTTAGCCAAATCATCCGCCTGCTGCACTAAAGCATCCAGTGTCCCAATCTTGAACTCCGGTATTGGGAATGGGGTGACAGCTCCATAATCAGTCGTTACGGCTGATCTGAGAGCCGTGAGAGCTTCATCATGGTCGTTGGAGGGGGAGATTGAGGTCGGTAGTGATACCAGAAGGTACTTGACACCTTTGGACATCTTACGGGAACGTAAAAACTTTCATGCGTTTGATCGAGGTTATGGGCGGCGGCAATGCGCAGTGCTAGTGGTTGATACCTCCAGATGCTTGGCGTGCTTAGGTTTCTTTGACACTGAACAAGATACCCTGTTTATACCAGCAGCCGTCTGCGCCGGAGTGGAAGACATGTCATGATTGAAATTATATTATTTAAAATAGCTTCTATTCTAGAGATCATCTATATCATTTGGAGCGCGTTTTGAGTCTGATGCATCGATGTTTTCTTCGCTCCGTTGTCACCACGCAGAAAATGCGTCGCTCGCGAGATATACTGATCTGTGTTATTTCATATTCTATTAATCAAGCCGGCAAGGTCACAGTTAGGTCTCTCAAGCCGCGAACCGAATGCCTTGGTAGCTGTTGGTTGCAATGATTCAATGATCGTCCATTTCGCAGAATGGCTATCCTGATAGAAGAACAATAAGATGGCGGTTCCGCGTAGGAATCGACAAGATCTGGGATGTTGATCAGAAGGGGGCCAATGTAAGTATCGTAGAAAGAAAGACCTTGGCGTTGAATGTCTCCAACTAGATCTGATTCTGCACCAATTACTTCTTCACGAGTGTCTTGACTGCTGAGGTCAAGATTTGGGCCCCTCGAACAGTCTTGGTAATGACTGATTACACATAAGTATTGTAATTAACCACAAATAATGATAAGGGGTTAGTACCTTCGCATATTTGGGCTCAATGAACAGCCCCTCCGCCTCAACGAGCACCATTCCTGGTTCCTCTGACTCCCCAAGAATCTCTATCCTTCCTCTCACCCAGACTTTCCGCCCTTCGACCTTCGTGGTCTCGGCTTTAAGTACTATGAATGAGCCTGCAGGTGCTGGCTTCTTGTAGTTGATTGTCAAGCTGGCAGTCACCCCAATTTTATTCGGCAGCGCTGCGAACCCACATCTCGCAAGTCCCTCGTCTAGTAAGGTTGCCAGCAATCCTCCGTGCACTATGCCGATATGACCACAAAGATCTGTGCCTAGATACGAGATCGACACCAATTGCCTTCCCTCCTCGATGAAGACCAAGGGAGGGACAGGTACCTTGCCGGGGCCTAGCAATGTACCTGCTGTCAAACTATGCTTTCTATGGGCCTCAGGGTAGCGTAGATGTGGTCTCGATTCTGTCCATGTAGGATCGGCTCGCAGAGAAACGGCTAGAGGATGATTGTTAATGTAGCTGTTGAGCCCAGCGGCAATGTCGTCGGGGGCAGAATACATAGCAACAGACTCAGCATCTGTAGGTGCCGACATGAGAGCTATGATCGACGCAATTGCGGGAGCAGTAGCAATGAGGAAGCCGGCAGAAGTAAAGAAAATGGAAAAGGCGCCAATTGTGATTATTCGGCGGAGTCGGGCACGACGGAGACTTGGTGAGGGGGATGCTGGCATTTGGGGTCAGCAATAGGGTTCCTTTTATTATGAAGAAGAAAAGCTACCAAGATTTGAAGCATATAGCCTCGGTTGGGAGACATTGTTACGCACCGCTCGTGTCAGCAACGTACTGTTGAGACAGACTGATCCGGGTGAACGGCGCAACGGAATCCGCATGAGGTACATCTGTGAATATGAATTGAATAAGCCATGCCGGAAGAAAGACATTGAGTATCCACTGAATGCTAAGCAGCAGCTTTGCGCAAGCAATATCCCAAGCTGCTTAGGATGCTTGTTGTGATACACCATAGTTCATTTGAACTAACCTCAATATGGTATTGCCTCGGCTCAAAAGTCTTGGCACCAGATATACGCGGAATTTACTGTAAACAAAAGCATGCCATCTCCTAGACAGCTACAATTATCAGCGTTCTGCAAATCGACCAAAACAATGAGCCTCATGGGGTGCTATAAATGGTACAGGACAATTCTCAAATATTTCTCGAAGCCCTGACGGCTTACGCATCGATGGTAACAGATCTTTGTTCCATAATGATGTTCGTCGACGTACTCTGGCCGATGTAGTATACAGACCCTCTAATTCACATGCCACAACTTGCCTCCTACCGCGCAAGTATTCGAGGTCTATTACTTGAAGTCTAGTGTTGCTCGAAGTTCTAATCTTATCCCGTCTCTGCAAGTTATCCTCCTGTCTAAGCACGGAAAAGTCGTAATGTAACTGTATCTCTGATTACGAATATGTCTCAATCGGGGTCGCGTTCCGATCATGATGGCTTCGATTTTTCCGCGCAGTTGGCAATCTGACCAGCGAGGAAACAATAACAGCGCCAAGAGCTTACTCAGTACTTCTGTCTTTCTTGCACTCTATTTTAATCAAGAGTCATTCGCTATGTGACACCCATCATCTTATGTCAGACCGGGTATCATTCAAGACCGGAGACAATCACCGAAAGAGCAGGCGGCTTAGAAAATCATTGCTGCAGGACGAAAATGAAACATTGGATTTGCGGTAACAGAGCGCTGTCATTGGTTGATACGTACTTGGCAGCTGAAGATAATGGTCGATCTTCAAGCATGCGGATCCTTTGCGTGGTCGACAAGGCTTGGAGAGCGCAATGCCATTGGGCCTCGGCTAACATTATTACCAACGACCCCCACCCAACGTGGTATTGGGGAGGCTGGGACAGACGGCATTTCTATCCTGTCGTGCAGGATCTCAGCTCAATATCTGTATGCAACAGGATGAAATTCTAACATATAGATCAAGTGCATTGTCGCATTGCCAAGCAATTGTTTCAGTGAGTATAAAACCTCGGTCATCGGCGGCGCTTTTGGCATTCGATACATGAGTACCAACCATAGGAACTACGAAATCGTTACTGATAGAAATGCCCAGCAAAGCGGGGTACAGGGCCGTTGACGACAGCTTTCAATACTCGGAGAATAACATTGAAGAGCACACAGAGAGCATTCAGCTCAAAGATAGCCCATTCTCAAATCAAGCAGCAGCTGCGCAGGCTATACCCCCAAACTTACAGCTATTCGATTCAAGCCAGCAATCGCGCAAGCTCTTTTTATCACAAAGCATTCGATGGATTGGAACCCTCATCTTTGTCGCCTTTATGCTAGCCACATTGAAGGTCTATCAGGACAAAGATATTTTTTCGCACCACCAGAAATACGCTTTCAATACCATCGTAACCGCACTCAGTTTAGGATTGGGCCTTAACTTCTTTGTAGGTCAACATTACGCCTCTTTGAGGCGGTTCTCAGTGTACTGACCCATATGTTTCCGCGCAGGAAGCGTTCAAAGATATAGCCAAGGTTTTACGATGGAGAATCCTAGCAGACAAAAGACACAGCGTTCGAGAAATTGACCTGATCATAAGTATCGAGAGCCTGACTAAGGTATTCGAGCTGGCGCGGGAATGTCGAAAGCAAGTCTTGGTAGTCCTCGCCTGTTTCTCATGGGTAAGTGATTCTCTGTACCGCGCTCATGCTCAATGGCCTGCTCCACGGTTTCACTGTCTCCCCTCGGAGGTGCAGCCTTGACGTGCCTTATCGACGTTCCTGGGCGAGTGTTTTTACTTCCAAAGCTTCATATATTAGCTTCCCAAATTCATTTGCTGACAATAGGATCTTGTTTAGCTTTTTTTAAATCTGGTAAGGCTCTCCATGATGCTTGTTTGGAAACCAGACACTGACCTCACTGAACCATTAGATTGCACAAGCGGCCGTAGCTGTGATAGGTCTATCCTACTCTGTGGACAGCGGTACTGACTATCGCGGAGTCTATACCCAGACTGGCACTGTGAACGCGTCAGACCTCAGTTGCTATAATAAAAGAAACACCGGATGTCCAATAGCGCCCGAGGTCCCCCAAATCGTGGCCCACACTTACGGCGAAATATCTCAAAGTGATCAGTGTTGTCAGTACAAGGAGCTTTCGGACGTCTTGAGTTCAGGTAAGAACTGCGCATATTATTGTAACAGAACACCAGGTCAAGAAGAGTTTGCGTACCGCTTCACGGAAACAAATCCTAAAGACTACCCGAGGATATACCCATTGTTTACAAATCGGGTTGTAACAGCTTCGTATGACCAATGCTACCAATATGACGTCAACCAAACAAGTGGAAAAAAGGTTGACGATGCCAACGGAGATCTAGCCGCCTACAACTGGTCTTACTCCAATGGAACCGTGAGTGGCAACATCACCATACCCACAGAGTACTCCGCCCTTGACTCCACGACATATATCTACCGCGGCCTCCAAAAACCGCAAAACGAGACCGAGAACGCTTGCGGACCGCGATGTATGTGGATGTGGGCGTTTAGGGCAAGGAGCAGCCTGTCCAGTGACCCAGATCAACCACAAACAGTGTTCCAGTGCCCGATCACGATCAGCTCTGTCAGCAACACAACGCTAGAATCGCAAACAATATCTAACGGAATGGCTAAATTAGCTGCTGCGTCAATCGGATTACAGGGCAGATATGTCAATCAGCCGAATGGAAGGATCTGGACGCAATATCAGTTATATCCCTATGGGTAACTCCCCTGCCGAAGGTAATCAGTGTCATCGTTGACTAATCCTCTCCGCAGCTCCAGATGGGAGATCCACAACCTCCCAATCAACATAGTGGGGTCCAATATGGCCGAATTCGCCCTGGGCTCGCTCGCCTCAATGGCTACCCGAAACCCATCGGTCCAATCCGAGGGCGCCGTACCCATTCTAGGCTTCCAACTCACCGTTCAATGGCCATTTACCCGCGCTCTCTGCGCCTCCATTGTGATCGTCCACTTCCTCATCTTCGCCGCGGCTGTCTATACGAGCAGGTTGGTCATCATCAAGGATGACTCTAACCTCTCTACGGCAAGATTGCTGCGGCCGTTGGTCGATCATCTAGGCGGCCAAGGGACGCTAATTGAGGGGAAAGATATAAGTAAGGCAATCGAAGACCACGGCGTTAGGGGGCTTGTGTACGGGCCTAGAGAAGATCCAGGGGCGGGCGGTAGAGTTTTGGACGTTAGTGACAGGGTGACGCCTAGGAGAGCTCTGGCAAGGTGTCGGCACCCGGATGGAACATATTTGTAGATTTAACCTGGACAAAGAATAATGAGAAACGACGTAAGAGGCCTTCAAGGTGACAAATTGGCCCTGACATTGTTGGTTTTAGGGACCTGCATCCATTGAAAAGGACTTTTTGATGTTGCAGAAGTCAGACCACCAAGCTCCTCTAAACATGGACTATTCTTGAGCAACATGCAATATACAGTACTGATCTACCGACAGTACATTCTCACCGCTCAGAGACACAAGCAAGTGCCAAGTCCTGTGCACAAAGTCAATGACCACTAGTGTAGTAGAATAGATGAGATATAGTGTATGAACTATCAAGAATTGAGAGCTCCGTTCACCGTCCAATATACCAATGTAAGAAATAAAAGGACCTGCACTTTGAGATATATCTAGGACAACGGATATGCCTGTGACTAGGAGACATTTTGTCGGTAGCAAACAACCTGGATTCGAGCAATAGCCAATCACAGTGGCAAGCACGACATCAACAAGTAAGGGACCAACATGTCAGCATGACCGAGCCGGACCGCTCCAGAGAACCGACCCGTTTGTTGGCACGGTTTGGATGGTGTGTGCAGCTCAACACTACCATCGTCAAGACTAAGTAGGCAAGATATATCCCCTTTGCGAAAACTTGTGAAGAGTTCCGGCCGAGGTGCTTTGATGGCGGACTCTAGAAGGGTTCACCCCCCAACTGTACAGCCCTGTAGGGCTGGACCTAAACCTGGCGAAAAGGGCCTGGAAAGCGCCCTAAAACTAGTCGCCTAAGCAACAAGATTGGTGTAAGCCCCGGAGTTGATACTTTAGGGAGGGTTTTAGGGCCCTTTTTGCTAGCTTTAGGTCCAGCCCTACAGGGCTGTACAGTTGGGGGGTGAACTCTTCTACCGGGCAGGGTGATCTGCAGGGCCCCACGTCATGCCCTGACAGGAGATGCACAAACGCAAAATTTCCGACCAGAGAAGAGAGATGCGAAAACAGATGTGGGATTTGCTTGAGCCTCAGGCATTTATCAATCCCGCACGGCCGGTAAGTTCTCGTCTCTTTGGCGGCCCCGTCTGGTGTCTAGTCCGTTGCCACGGAATAAGCAAAATGTTCACACGACCGCCTTCCGTTTCTAGGCACCAATGCAGACTGGGCCAGGTACTCGGTGAACTTTATATAAACAAGTCACCCCCACAGACAGTGCCCCACATCATACCTCAATTGACCACAAGCACATCGAATCGCAATCGCTGTCAACTCCAATCTTCCATGATCCTGCTCCACCATGACTTCAACTAGTACCAACCCAGGAATCTCGAAAGACCTTCGATTCATACCTCTGTCCTACAATAATGCCGACTCTCAGACTTCGGCTTTGAGACTGGTCTTGACACTGTTCCCCAATTGGGAACATGACGAGGGCAAAATTGAGTTCATACGTTTTACAGATGGCATCACGAACACGGTACTCCTCCCCTTCCTCACTCGCGGAGAATATCCTCACTAATCAAGACACTAGCTATTGAAAGCGGTGAAGAGGAGGTCAGGCTACACAGAAGAGCAGATAGACAACGAAGCGGTGCTGCTACGAGCTTATGGAAAGGGAACAGAAGTCCTCATAGACAGGAAGAGTAGGTGGAGTGTCCCGCTTCCTTGCTTCACTCATGCAATTTGCCATTGACAACTCCCACTTTGAACAGAAGAAGCAATATCCCATTCGCTGCTTTCGCAACACAAGCTCGCTCCTGCGCTGCTCGCCCGCTTCCAGAACGGTCTCATATACAAGTTCATTAGGGGTCGGGTATGCACACCCGAGGACTTAACGCGGGAGCGGGTCTGGCGAGGAGTTGCATGCAAGCTGGGCGAATGGCACGCGACCTTACCCATTATATCGGCAGAGCAAACGGCCAGCGTTAAGGATGCCGAACATGATGTACCCCTCACCTTAGACGTCACGAAATCATCACCCTCCCTGGACCAAATCTACGCCATCACGCCTGGAAAGCCAACTCCCAACGTATGGACCATAATGCAAAAATGGGTATTCGCCCTACCAACAACAAGCGAGGCAGAGATCAAACGGAAGCAAGTATTACAAGAAGAGCTTGAGCGGACAGTATCCGAATTAGGTGACACGCCAGGCCTAGGTGAAGATGGGGTATGCCAGCAAAGCCCCCAGCGATCACCCTCCAAAGCTACAACTAACAAGTCCCCACACAGCTCGTCTTCGGCCACACCGACCTCCTCAGCGGCAACGTAATCCTCCTCCCCCACTCCACCAACACCACCCAATCCCAAAACCCCTCCATCGAATCCGTCGCCTTCATAGACTACGAATACGCGGTCCCCTCCCCGCCGCTTTCGACATATCCAACCACTTCGCCGAATGGGGTGGTTTCAGCTGCGACTTCAGCGTCCTCCCCACTCGCTCCGTCCGCCGCGCCTTCCTCTACGAATACATCTCCTCCTACGCCTCCTTCTCCCCCACGCCTCTCTCCTCCTCTGAACAAGACCACCTCGCTACCCGTCTCTTCGACGAGGTAGACAGATTCAGGGGGTGCCGGGCTTGTATTGGGGGATATGGGCGCTGATCCAGGCGACGATTAGTCAGATTGATTTTGATTATGCGAGTTATGCGGAGGTGAGGTTAGGGGAGTATTGGGCCTGGAGGGCGGAGGTGGATGGGAGCAGGGAAAAGAGCGGGAAGGAGATGCCGTTGAGGGAGAGGAGGTGGGCGGAGGAAGAGTAATGGATTGAGAAAATCAATATTAATGAGATGAGAAAAAAGAACAGGTTTCAACACCTTGTGATCGCGTAATAAAAACGGACGGGTACATAAGAGAGAAAAAAAATGGCATCAGCACATCCCGATTACATATGGGTAGGACAGCTTGATGTTCGTTGCATCGTATCGCATTGCATTGCATTACCGATGGCGTTGCGGTTAGACGTCTTCAACGACGGACGGGCTTTACACACTGCATTACATGAATCATATCCAGTGACGTGGATACCTTACATATTAATTAACCGTTTGAGTTGGGAAGGAAGAATATCGCTGTCTGTGCAGTGCATGGGGGAATGTCTATATCATATCAGGCACAAGAACCAGGGAGCATGGCACCTTAGCTACAAAAAGATAGGGTGTGTAATAGCGGTATATATCATCTTTCGAAATAAAATAAATACTAATGAGATGGGTCAATGATCAATCTACTTATTCGTCTCATGGTGTTTTTAAATAAGGTTACCTAGTTGGGAATTTGCTTACTGAAAAGGTTTCGACATTCTGAAGTAAGGATTTACGTTCATGTAATGGAACTAATCAAAATCCCACGATATTATCTGAAGACAGCCGTGCAACGCTTGTAATTCTGATTCAAATCTATTGCCAATCTTTCCTCTTAGGTGATAAGGAGCAATCAACAATTTTTCATACTATCAGTGTAGTATTAAATAGTGGTCCGCGAGCCCGCAATTTTCTCCGCCAAGACTTGCTTAACACTAGCTCGATAGTACTTTCGAGATGGAACGATTGTCGGGCCGACTGCCGATCTCTATCCACCCCATCAAAAACACCACCAAAATAGCAGAGAAAGCAGCATATGATATTATATTTCGTCGTCGTCAAAAAATTGGGGGGCAAGTATCATTTTATTCATAAGATACCTACTACTTCCCTACTCTTTAGTATAAGAGGGGTATCAAAAAGTGTTGAGAAAATAGCCTGTCCCTGTAATTTTTATTAAATATTATAAGGGTATTGGCCCCTGGGTATAAGGCTAAATGGGGGTAGAAGCCCTAAAGATCCGACCTAGAACTTTTGTTCTTAGGGGTGTCCGGCGTAGTGGTTTAGCGGGTATTAGCCGGCCCGACAATCGTTATTAAAAACCAGACCGAAAGTATTCTAATCGCTGCTTCTATTTGGGGTCTGATGTTCTATGTGAAGCCAGCAATCGACAATTTGTTCACTTTTTTCTAAGATCTGCTTTTTCATGTGTATGTACTGTGTTCCATCATGCCAACGCCCGCTCAGTTCCGCTCAGCTTCGCTGCAGTGTGTATATCAAGCATAAAGCAACCATCAGACCCTCAGCCATTACGCCCAATGTGCAAAATGCAAGTCAAGTTATCAAAAATGCTCCGTATCCATGCTGAAGTGCCCTTCCCATCCACAATCTCACCAGTGCAATTCACCATCCATTAATGCACCAAGCCACAAGCTAGCTGGCAGAGAAGCACCAGCCCATACCCGTCACTTTTCGACTTCTCAAATTGGTTTCTCTTCACCTTCTGTGCTCATTCTCCATGGATTTCCTCCGCCTTTGACTTAAAATTTCTTCCCCAGATCCACACCTCCGACCCACCATCCGCCAGCCTTGACGATTTCCATCACAGTGGCGACTTCGCTTTCCTCGCGGGGCGCATAGACCATTACGAAGCCTGATGGTAAGAGGCGTTTGCCGTGGATGGAGCAGCCGGCTAGAGGGTGACGCTCGCCCCAGCCGGAGGCAATAACAAGGGCTGCGTCTAGAGGGTGGAGTGTTAGATGCATGGATGAGTCCTATAAGAGGAGAGGAAAATATTAGTCCGAGGTTCTTGCCGAGAATAGCCATTTGGGATTAAAATTTTGAAGGTCATGGGTTTGGTAGATACGAGGTCACATGACCCCATAGAGCATTAATCAGAAGTTCGGCTTACCGTAGCATGCAGATGACAGATCTCGCCAGTATCTTGACAGGTGGGATTCAAGTGACTGGGCGCTGGAGGTATTGTTGTGTCAGGAGGATCCGAGTGAAGACCCGCAGACAAGAAGAGAGCGAGGCCGTTTTTTTCAAAACATGAATTGCCTTTGCGTAGCAGTGATGGGTAGCCGGCCACTAGAGAATGGAGACCCTTTCGAACTGCATGATGGAGGTCTAGAGAGGGTTTCTGATTCAATTGGCGATGTGGGGCAATGCCAGCTGTCATTGGACGAGGACCTGAGCGTTGTGGTAGTCGCTGTAGATAACTCCACTGTGGACAAGTTGGCTGAGCTAGGGACGGAGGCTGGAACGGATCGCTGATAGTGAAAAGACGAAGATATGTGACCCGGAGGTAGCCAGCGAAGGTGCTTGGCGTACCACCTGGTCCAAGGGCCAAGAATGCATGGTAGTCTTTGAGGATGAAGCGGTAGGCGGGTAGAAGAATGGAGATGAGAATGGTCGGATAGACCAGATGGCTAAGCTTGGAAGCCGGGGTGGTGAGGATATTATTGAAGTTGCTCGTTTCGTGGTCAAGGAAGGCTGCCATGGTGAGCAATACCTAACAGGTTTGGAGTAGATTGTACCTGAAGGGTCAATATTAATCCACGCTGATTACGAAATGTTGGGGGGAATGCGCCGCTCTTAGCTTGCACCAGAGTACTTTCTGTGTTTATTTGAACATTAAGCAGACGAAGCTCAATGTTTGAAGGGATATACCTCTGTCAAGCTGACCGTGTTGACAGTCAGTAGGAGCATGCACAAGTGTATGTTTGATATGGTCAGAGGTGCCAATGGGTTTCTAGGATTGCTGGCTACGAGATAGCCGATGGACATATAAGATCAGGCTTTAGGTCGTCGTCTTCTGTCATAGGAAGTGAATTGGCTAATTGACGTAAACTGATACCATGTCAATGGTGCACCTTCCCCAGCAAGGAAGTAGCAGACCTCGTTGACAATAGTCTCCTGTGGTACAGAGTAACAACAGCTCAACAATTGGCGCGTATGAGAGGATGATTGATAGATAAAACGCGGAGTGGAGGGTGTTGAGGAGTGATTTCAGAGTGAGAAACGAGGTCACGGAGGCGAAAGTTGGGTGTGACATGTGACGTAAAATGGGTCTACCTAGTATGGGAATTGCGGATTGCGGGTGACGTTCCGCAAGGATGGAATTGAATTAGGCCTGCCCCACTTAATCCCACAGGTGTCTCCGTACACGAGTAAACCTGTATCTGCGAGCCCACCACATTACCTAGGGCCAGATACGTTAATATGCACTCGTGCCTGAGAATTTAAACGAACAATAGTGCACAAAAATCCATCACCACAATTGGATCTTGCGTTTCTTTCACGGCGCAAAAGTGCTTGCGACTGCTGGCGAAAGGCATATGGCAATTGATTGCTGGCTGGATTGTCATCAGAGTATCGGTGTCCGTCTTGTACTGAGCGGGAATCGAAGGCTATTTCGACAGTGAATGATTGTCTCTGCTGGGAAATCTAGCCGATTATTCTAGCGCGGATCGACTGGTTAGACCACTCTGCTAGTTGTCGCTATGCGGTCAATTGTTCCCCGGGGCTTGCAGCAGAGAGCGCTCCATGGAAACGTGAGGAAGGACCTGGAGCGATGTGAAGCGAGACCGGAACAGTGTGGGGGTACTGGATACCTTGACGGAGCCAGAGTCCCTGCAGCGACAAGTCCATAATGGGCAAAATATCTGTGTCCGGCCCTGTCCGGACGGTCATCTTTGAATGTCTCCCTCGCAAATGCACTGGTATAGCAACATGCAACGAATTAATTGCAAAGAAAATACTCAACTAACGTTGTTTCCAGAACGGAATATTGATTATTTCTGACCCATTGAGATGTAGCAGGCACCAGGATTGGGCCAAGCATATACAATCGAGATCGAAATGATCGCAAGTTTAGATCAAACACATTCAGAATAAATGGACTTGTGAATGCAGCGCTCGGATGCATGGACCTCAAAGTTGAAGTGTATGGACCCACGATTTGCCAATGCGCCTCAGTCTTACCAGGCCCGATCACAACGGTCTCGTGAGAGTGGTCAGCAGGAACATTTAAGCGATTTCTTTCCGAACAACGGTCCATTTTATACTGATAGAACCTCTTCAGATATCGCTTCAGTATGGAAATACGAATTTGGTTTGATATGGGCAGGCAATAATGTTGGAAGAGGATGAAGAAAATAAGGCAGTCAACTGAAATGTCAGCGTCACCAAGTTGAATGCCAAGTCCTGTCAGGCGGAGATAATCGCCTAGCCGACAATCAGTAAATAGCAACGCGAACTTTATTGAAGATGGAAATCTTGCAACAGTGTATTGAGATCCCATTTGGAACCAAGACCTCTTTATGTAATACACCGAGTAATGCTGGCGCATCGTATCAACACTCGGATGTGAGCTTGCAAAAGAGATAGCAATGGGCAAATTCTATCTCCGGGACCCCGCATCTGACGAGGACAACGAGTACGACACGTCAGGCGATGCTCCGGATGTCGAGAAGTACGACTACGAAAGTAGTGATTCTTCACTCGAGTATGAACGCACGAGTATTCCATCATCTCAATCCAACTTCTCCCGCGAAACTTCTGGGTCTCACCAACCAATGCTGCGCAAATATCCATCGAGACGGAAAAGAGCCGGCGAGTCCTACAAACCGCCAAACAGAAGGACAATTAGATATCTATGTCTAGCGGTTTTCACGACACTATTGATATTTGTGCTGAGTTTGGTTCGAGCTAGCTGGAACTCGTCAAGGCAACTGGAATTGGGCCTCGTGGAGAAGCAACCACCAAAGCCTCCCTTGTGGGAGGATTTTCCGTTCTTGAAGAGATATTTTGGAGGCATAAGGGCGTTGGTACCGAGAAAAAAAAATATACCAGAGTACCCTAGTGACGAGGAATCAGCGCCAGTATCATTCAATGCTTCTGTAGAGGCGCAAACAGACAAAGCATTCCCCAAGAGTATTCCGTTCGACCCATACCCCGATTACAAGTCTCCTGCATTTCTGGCAGAATATGCAGAAAAGTACGAGTGTTTTCTGGACTCCAGAAATTCCGTGCGAATACCACGAGTCCACTACTACACAGGCGTACCACGAGGCCAGCCTGATGCTGTAATGGGCTCGCACGAGGTGCTTGGTTTACGTAATGATATATGCTTTGACAGGTTTGGGAGGCTCGGACCATACGGATATGGCTATAGCATCAAGCGAGGCGGGACAGGAGCTGGAATGAATGGTGAAAGGGAAGGAGCAGATGAAATGTGGAAGGGAGCGGGGAAGCCTCAAGAGGTTGACTATAGGAGAGTCGTTTGGGCGGAGGCGCAGAAAGTGTGCTCCGAGAAGAACATTATGAGGTTTGCCTCGCCAGCTACTGAAACTGAGCCCACTGGGGACTACTTTCTAGGAATGGGGTCCGGTAGTGGTCACGGAGCACCTAGCAAATCTGCGATTGAGAGGAGAGACAACTCTTCGGTGCTTTCGAACCACACGTCGACAGAAGAGAATACCGAGCGAACCAAGGCCGTAACTCTACTTCCTCGCACAGCGATCGTGATCCGCACTTGGTGGGATCATCAATATAGTGTGGAAGACATCGTTTACTTGAGATCCATGATTGCCGAACTCTCGCTAATGTCCGGTGGAGAATACACAATTCATTTCCTAGTCCATGTCAAGGACGACAATGTACCTATTTGGGCCGACCGAAAGATCTATGATCGTGTTCTGGAGAATTCACTTCCTGAAGAGTTTCGAGGAATGGGTATTTTGTGGAGCGAGAGACAAATGGGCCTTATCTATGGTGGCCTTCAAGAGAGCTTTTTTCGTGACCTACCTGTGCATGGCGTCTATCGGGCTCAATACATGGCTCTGCAATACTTTTCCCATCAGCATCCAGAGTACGACTACGTATGGAACTGGGAAATGGACGTTCGGTATACTGGTCAATGGTACCACTTATTCGACAGAGTCAGCCGGTGGACAAGAGATCAACCCCGAAAAGGTCTCTGGGAACGGAATGGTCGGTTCTACGTACCTTCCGTTCACGGCAGTTGGGAAGACTTCAAGCAGATGGTTCGCGTACAAACAGAGCTAGGCAACGATAGCCCAAACAACATCTGGTCTGGATTGAAGGGAGGCACCACAGAGGTTCCGGGATTCTCTCAAGGCAGACTTGATAGAAGTGTGTGGGGTCCAGAAGGGCCCGCCGATATGCTAGCAGCGCAAGATGACCCGGTTCCTCCTACTACTTTCGAAAAGGACAAATACACGTGGGGCGTGGGCGAAGAGGCTGACTTCATAACATTCAGTCCCCTCTTCGATCCAGACGGGACGACTTGGTTTTACGTCGAAGATGTGACAGGCTACAATACCACTGAAGGTCTCCCACCGAGGCGAGCAACCATTGGCACATCATCACGTCTTTCCCGCCGACTGCTGCAAACTATGCACCGTGAGACGGTCCTCAAGCAACACCACATGTTCACCGAATCATGGCCGGCATCTATCGCTCTGCACCATGGTCTTAAGGCAGTGTATGCACCTCACCCAGTTTATATTGACCGTAGATGGCCGACAACTTACCTTGCCGGGGTCATGAACGGTGGGCGGAATGGTGCATCAGGTGGTGCGAGGACAAGCGTCTACGGAGGGCGAGAGCACAATTTCAAAGGCACGACCTGGTTTTATGATGCAGGATTCTCACCGAACCTCTGGCGAAGGTGGTTGGGGTACAAAGTAGACAATGATGGAGGTGAGCAAGAAGAACTAGCAGGAGAAGGCCGTATGTGTCTGCCTGGTATGCTCCTGCATCCGGTGAAAGGAGTGAATTTGGTGATAGAGGGTGGAAAGACGGTAGAACAAGAGGAGGAGGCTAGTGCGGACGCTGTTCAAGATTAGGAGGAATAGGTTAGCATAGACATATACCCTTCTGACATTTATTGGCGTTCTGGAACGAGCTAATGTACGATTTTGTTCATGGTGAGCACGGGCGAACTGGGTACATATCTGGACATGTTGTATAGGAGTCAATTATACGCCCTAAAACTTCGCTTCAAGACTTGGAGCGTAATCACACAAACGTGCATCTTCAGAGAACCAACATTTCACCACACTCTTATCATTCATTGCACCTCTTCTCGCGCAGTAGACTTCTACGTTGTGATTTGTTCAAGAGCATCCCTCGGCATCACCTCAGCCGGAGCTAGCTCAGCCCTATCAAATTTATTTTGCCCACGAAAAAAAGAGTGAACCGGTCAAAACGCCAGACAATGGCACCGGAACAGGGCTCAAAGAAGCGCAAGGCAATTACAAGGGACTCGCCAGAGTCCGAGGAGGTGGTCATAAGCGATGGGGGTGAGGATCTCGAGGTTCCACTACTCAATGGGACCCAGAGTGAGGACGGATTAGATGAAGACGAGGGCGACAGTAGCGATCTAGGCGAGGATGAGAGCGATATTGAGGACGAAGAAGAACTTGAGGATGAGCTCGACAGTGACGAAGTCCCCTCTGACGACGAAGAGAATGCTAAGAATCTGGAACAAGAAAAGCAATCAATACATTCAAGCGACATCAAAGGCGAGCTTAATGGTGGGCCGGCTACGAACTACAAAATCACGAAAGATGCTAATGGCAATATTCGCTTCCTCTACAATGAAATCGATCCTGTGTATGATTCTGACGACTCCGACGCTCCTGCGACTACGAATACTATCGGCAATATTCCATTGTCATTCTACGATTCCTACCCACACATTGGCTACGACATTAACGGCAGGAAGATCTCTCGACCAGCTCAAGGAGAAGCTTTAGATGCGTTACTGGATAGCATTGATATTCCGAAAGGATGGACTGGGTTGACAGATCCAGCAACAGGCAAGCCGTTAGAACTGAGTCAACAGGAGCTGGAGGTATTGAAGAGGATTCAGATGAATGAGGTGCCGGAGGAGAATTATGATCCATATCCTGCTACGATCGAATACTTTACCAGCAAGACGGAGCAAATGCCACTGAGCGCCGCACCAGAGCCTAAAAGGCGATTTGTTCCTTCGAAGCATGAAGCTAAGAGGGTGATGAAGATTGTTCGAGCTATCCGCGAGGGGCGCATACTACCATACAAGCCTCCATCGGAGGAAGAGCAAGACGATCCAGACGTGAAGCGCTACGACGTCTGGGCAAACGAGGCACCTAGACCGGATCATCCTATGAATATACCTGCGCCTAAGCTGCCACCTCCTGGGTACGAAGAAAGTTATCATCCTCCGCCGGAGTACCTACCAGACAAGAACGAGAAGAAGGCATGGGAGGAAGCCGACGAGGAAGATAGAGATAGGGAGTTTCTACCCACAAATCATGATTCATTACGAAAGGTACCTGGCTACGATAAGTTCATCAAGGAGAAGTTCGAAAGGTGTCTCGATCTCTATCTCGCTCCTCGAGTAAGAAGGAGTAAGCTGAATATAGATCCCGAGTCTTTACTCCCGAAGTTGCCAAGTCCTGAGGAGCTGAGACCGTTTCCTACTTCATGTTACACAATATTTCGTGGGCATGAGGCTCGTGTACGAAGCTTGGCAATCGATCCCTCGGGGACTTTCGTGGCTAGTGGCGGAGATGATGGGATGGTTAGAATATGGCAGCTTTTTACGGGTCATCAAGTCTGGTCCGTCAAATTAAGTAAAGAAGAGGCTGTTAACGCCGTACGATGGAGACCTGGGACTGATGCAGTCATCCTCGCCGCTGTGGCTGGCGAAGACGTCTACCTAATTGCACCACCAATGTCAGAAAAAGATATTGACCCAGAACTCCTTGCCAAGAGCAGGGAACTCGTTGATGCAGGCTGGGGTTACGCAGCTAATGGTGCTTCTGGCAAGGCCAAAAAAGAGCCTGCGACGCAATGGGTGCGACCCGGCAGCAGCCTTCAAGACAAAGGCGTGCTTGTCAAGTTCAGTCTTCGCAAAACAGTCAAAGTCATTTCCTGGCATCGTCGCGGAGAATATTTCTCCACAGTCTCTCCACAAGGCCAGACCAGCGCAGTTGCCATCCACACCCTCTCCAAGCACCTTACTCAAATACCCTTCCGAAAGCTCAAAGGTCTCGCGCAGTCAGCTCAATTCCATCCCTCCAAACCCATCTTCTTCGTCGCTACTCAACGCATGATACGCAGTTACGACCTTTCCAGACAAGAGCTCATCAAGATCATCCAACCCGGTGCTCGATGGATATCCTCCTTCGACGTCCACCCCGGCGGCGACAACATCATCGTCGGAAGCTACGACAAACGCTTACTCTGGCACGACCTGGAACTTTCCGTGCGACCTTATAAAACGTTGCGCTACCACCAGAAAGCCATCCGGGCGGTCAAGTTCCATCCCGGTGGTTTACCGTTATTTGCCGACGCTAGCGATGACGGCAGCTTACAGATTTTTCATGGAAAAGTGGTGAGCGATATGATGGAGAATGCTAGTATAGTGCCTCTGAAGGTGCTGAGAGGACACCAGGTTAGGAAGGAATTGGGGGTGCTGGATGTGGATTGGCATCCTACTGAGCCGTGGTGTGTAAGCGCAGGGGCGGATGGGACGTGTCGGTTATGGGCTTGATGGCCAACGTGATTCTATTCTTCTTGTGTCGATGCTGAGACTGTGTGAAGTATTGGTCTTCCTATCCCGGTCTTGCTTAGGTGAAAATTCAGTTCATCTATTCATGCCATTTGATTATTTGATTCGTGCTATCGTTCATTAATTCGCGATATCTTTTTTTTCTGATTCGTGCTATCTAATTCGTGATTCGTCCTTTTTTTTTGAGTCGTGTTATCTGTTCTCCCTTGACCTGTTAGAATATTGCCCACGCCATTACACATTACCCGGCCATCGCCCAACCATCCCATTCATTACCCGATCATCAACAAAAACAAACATGAAACCTCAGCAGACTGTCTTCCAGTTGAGAGGGGATGTATTTTTTGTCTGCTAAGCAAGCTCTGTACATATCATCTATGTACACACACATTGATATACATACACCCTCCCTTCCCACCACCCCTCTCAGACTGAACGGGTTTTTTTGTTTGTTTTTTTACTTTTTTCTTTTTGTTTTTTTAGGGGTATTAAATGTTGTTCAGTCTGAGAGAGGCCTTTTCTTCTACTATTGTCCTTGAACTAACTATATTTGCAGTCACTGTCTCAACCCCCCAACATCCCGTCCTTTCCCAAATTGCCCCACTTCCTTCAGCTCGTATTATGATTTTATGCTGAGCTGTGCATACAAGCCCAAGTCTCCATTAGTCGGGCTGGCCAGACCCGACGGATAGAGACTGGCAGTGTTCTTAATCAAAGCAACGACTTGTCTGAAACACCCTCCCTGAATGCTCATGATTTCCTTGGTATGATATCTCCACTCCCATCATCTACCACTCGTTGTTCTTCCCTCATCGGGCTGATCAGACCCTCAGGAATATTCTTACTCAGACTCCCCTCATTTCGTCCCCTCCCATCACCCATACTTAGAACTCCTTCACAACCTTCACTTTCTTTCCTAACACCTCCCCAACAGGTTCCTATATGACCAACCCAATCAGCATCAATTCCCACCCAATTACAATAACAACCCAAACCGAAGGGGAAAAAAGGGAACTCACACTCACGGCCCTACGCTTCCTCCCCGCTATCCCCTCCTCACAAACCCTCTCGGCGACAACAGTTTCCATTCCCCCGCACGCCTTAGCCAAAACTTTGCTAGCAGCGCCGTCGTCATGATCAGAGCCAGATTCGAAATAAACAGTATTTCGATTTCCCGAGAGGGTAATCCCTGTTTTGATTGTGAGGTTGACGGGTTTGGCCAAGACAGCGCGCATCGCTTCGTTAATGTTATTACCTTTATTGACGTTTTTAGGAGGTAAGCGGATTTTGTTTCCGTGGCCGATGATGCGAGTGGAAGCGTCAATGGTGATGGTTGGGAGGGATGACGGGAGTTGGTTCTTGGAAGGGGTTGAGGAGGCGTTGAGGGCGTTGTTGGGGGTGGTAGTGTTGGGAGGGGTTCTGGGTGGGGTAGGGTTGGTGGCGGTGGAGAGGAGGTTTCGGAGGACGACGCGGACATATGATGCTCTGGGGTTGGGGGCGGGGGAGAGGATTTTGTGGAGAACGGCGATTTCTTGAGCTGCTGTGATGTTGGGGACGGCGGAGAGGAGAGTTTGGTGAACGTCGCGTTCTTCGGCTGCTGTATAATTGGGGACGGTGGAGAGGAGGATTTGGAGAAGGTTGAGGGCTTGGGCTGCTGTTAGGGTGGGGGCGTTGTTGGGGGTGGTAATGTTGGGAGGGGTTCTGGATGCTGTGGGTTTGGTTGCCGTGGAGAGGACGGTTTGGAGGACGATGCGGACTTGGGCAACTGCGGGATCGGCGGCGGGGGAGAGGAGAATATTGAAAAGGAGGTAGGCTTTGGTTGTTGTGAGGATGGGGTTGGTGGAGAGGATGTTGTGGAGAAGCACGATGGCTTGGGCTTGTGTGGGGTTGGGGACGGTGGAGAGAAGGGTTTGGAGAAGAACGCAGGCTTCGTCTGCTGTTAGGGGGGTCTGGTGGATGGGTGTGGTGCTTGTTGGTGTCTGGGGTGGAGTGGGTCGGGCTGTCATTTCGGTCTTACGATAAGGGTGATGAGGGTAGATGGTAGAGGAGGAGATTTCTAGTGATTGGCAGTGGTATGGTATGAGAAGAGACTTGTGCTTCGCTTTAAGTAGAAAGGAAGCAATTTCTGGAGGACGGAGAGAGCAAGTGGGGAGGAGGGGCTTTTATACACGAAGGAGCGGAGAAGAGAAAGCTGCGTAGCAGGGTTCGACATTGTGCATTAGAAAAAGGCTTCCAGTTTGTGCATCCAAGAAAGTAACCGAGAGCGTGCATCGAGAGCGTGCTTCGAGAGCGTGCATCAAAGAAAGGCATCGAGAGCGTGCATTGAAAAAGCGTTCGGTATCGTGCATCTGTAGGGAATGGCCTAATGAGGGAAAGCTCAGCCTGCCTAAGAGATGGGCTTGCTATTGTGTGAGAGCTATTGAGGGATTGGATGGTGATTGGCGAGGGCAGGCATCAATAGCGATGGCAATCAGACCCATGATTGATGGAGGCTTCCAGTATTTTTAAGGGCATGGTTGCTGTTGTTACTATTGTAGTTCCATTTGCGCTTAGCCTCGCGCTAGCGCTTGGTATTGTTCTTCCAGCCTTCCGCGCTTCTGCGTGGTACCTTCTTTCCCGTATCCCCACCCAGGATCCCCTGACTCTCTTTTCTCTCCGCGTCAGCAGCAGCGGTGACGCGAGAGGAGACATATATCGTACACTAAAACCAAATCCCTCCCTTCCTTCTAATGGCGCCATGCATATGCAGCCAGCAGTAAGTAGACATGTCAAGACTACCTTACTTACATAAAACTGTAGTAAAGCGTAGAAACGGATGAAATGATGCATCTGGTACTACTCTGACAAAAACCCCTTACTTCCTCAATGATGATGCCTTGCTGCCGAAGTAGATCAAATGGTGGGATACAGGTACGGTGGAAACCGAGTCAACGTCCAACGGGGACATCAGCGTAATGGAGATTTTTCGCCCATGGTGGGAGCCGCTTGTCGCGTTCGAAGGCTAGGCCGCAGTTACTGCATAAGGACTATTTCTTGCGTCAGCTTCGAACAGTCCCTTGAGACCCTTACGATGGAGAAGGGAAGAAAGCAGCCCACCCTAGGTCCATTAGGTCCATCTCTCACAGCCCACACAGCGGACCCATGTACCAAGCAATGCGCACATCTCCACGTTTGCCTCTCCCAATCATTTAAACTCCCCGCCCCGCCACCCCCATACCCCGCGTTTCCCACGTCCGGCGAAGCTCTCGCTAACGGACTCAAACTTCTAAACCGTTTCTTCTTCTTACTCCTCTCGCCTCTGCCCATTGCTGGCGTCTCATCGCCCTGATTATCATAGCCAGTCGTTTGCGGCACGCCACCCGCCATATTCGTTGTGCTAGAGAAGCGAGCCGTTTCCCTTCGCAAGCGTCTCAGTTGGCGTTCGCGATCCCCCTCGCGCTTCTCAATCTCTTCTTTGGAGAGGCGCTCGATTTTGGGCTCCCATTCGTCGGCGAGGTGTTCGTTGTCGAAGCGCCAGCCGGCTTCGGCGCCGTTGGCGGCCATGTTGTCGATTTCGCCGCCGTAACCGTTCATGGTGCCGACCAGGCCCCCGTTTTCACACGCTTCCTTTTTGAGGCGGAGGACGGCTTCGTAAATGGCGTGGGCCATGGCGGGTACCCATTCGCCGGATAGGCCTATGTCGGCGCATGTTTGTTTGGCGAAGTGTTCGGCCATGCCGACAGGGTGGAGGAGGGACCATTCGAATTTATCTGTATAGAGTTTGTTTTGAAGATTGATGTTGAGGTTTACGATGCAGCGATAGGTATCATCGGGGTCATTTTCAGAGCCGGAATTAGGGGCGGGATGAGGGGTGGCAGTTGCTGTGATATCCTTCGCAGGTTCCTTCGCAGGAGATGCGTAGCCATTTATACCGTTGGCAAAGCTTGGTTTGGGTGTGCTTGGCTTAGGTGTGCCAGGCCCTGCGGGAGCCGGAGTAGATGACTGATCCCGTGAACGTGCAGCTTGTATAGTCTTTACGCCAGTGCCGTTACTAGCGCCAGTGTCTGTGGAATGGAATAAAGGGTGCAGAGCAACGCCTGCATACTCCTCCAATTGCTCTCGGATTTGTTTGCTCACTTGCATGGCCAAGCCTGATGAATTTGGAAGATCTAGATCGTGAATGAGAATGGTAGCGAACTGGTCTGGCGTCATTAATGTCTCGTGCAGATTCCATAAAAAGATGTCTTTAAGTCGATATGCTGGTGTTGGTTCTGGTGTTCTGTACGCCGGCAGAGCCGGATTTATATTAAGAGCATGATACTCCGGTGGAAGTGGAAGAGCAGGGTGCGGTGTATATGAGGCGATATCTAGGTCTATCCGGATTGGTATGAGCGTGAGAGGGAGAGCGGTGGGTGCATTGAGCTGTTTTTCTGTCCTGTGTTTTCTATTAGCTTGCATCATTTGCGAAATATCGTCCAAGTGCACTTCTTACTTCACAGATCTCAGCTTCCCCATCCATTCTCTCCATATCCCCTGGACTTCGACTGGTGCATGTATCTCCTTGCCAAGCTTGTCCGCTAACCCTTCCTTATTTGCCTGATTCGGGTCCTCTCTCCTACTTCGCAGACCAGTATGTCGCCTGGGCCCCTCACTGTCTTCAAAGATGTCATCATCATCGTACTCATTTTCGGCGTAGTTGATAGCGATCGTGCCACGCTTTGTCGTTCGTGACAAGGGAGCATTTGCGGCGGCGGTTTGTGGGATAACGGGTGTGAGTAGAGAGTTTCCGTAGGCTCGTAGACGAGGAGCGTAACTCGAGATAAAGGCTTGGGGAGTCATGGCGGCTAAAAGGCCTTGCCCTAAGGCTTGGCCTCTCGAAGAGGATCACGGTCCAGAATGACCGTTGGCGAACTGCAAGATCACCACACTCCTTAGTATTTGTTGCTGGGACAGACTTATAGCTAAGGATGAACCATCTTGCCCGCCAAAAAGAGAGGCCTAGCAAAGGAATGGTGGTATGACCACGGAAGTTGGCGCAAAGTGGATATTTGATGTTCGAGAGGACAGGCGCGTTGTCCTAGAAAGTCAAATCTGGCTAGTGGCGGATATAGCCGTACAGCTTTTTGATACTGTCTTGAGGCTGCCCTTGGGCTGTTCCGGATCAGACACAAGGCAACATGATCTGATACACGAACACTCTTGTTTTGGACCCGTTGCACACACAGTGACTTCCCCTTCACACTCACATCAGACCAGGAAGCAGCCAAGATGTCGGTCTCGCCAATAATAACATTCAAGGCTGGAATGTGTGATCTGGACGTAAGTATTGCCGTTCTTTGCAGCTTCTGGTTCTATAGAGACTGCCCGCTCATACGGTAATAGACCAGCGCCTCCCCGCCCAAAGTCATTCCTAAACCTACCGCCGGATATCTTTACCTCTACGAAGAGGATGGCCTCATCCACTTTTGCTGGAGGCCTCGAAATGCTCTCATGAGCGAGCCAGAGCTGGACCTTGTCATGGTGCCATCCGATGGCGTGTTCAAACCATACGCAACCCCAGACTCAAGTTCGGCTTCCGCAACAAAATCACCGACTGATGGGAGGATATTCGTCCTGAAGTTCTCGTCGAGTACACAACGACATCTATTTTGGCTGCAGTCAAAGAGTCAGCATGCGCAAGGTGATTCTTCTTGGTTCAGCCCTCGAGATCTAAAGATTGGCTCGATTGTGAACTCGCTATTGCAAGGAGAAGAGGTGAACGTTCAGGAAGAAGTGGCCAACATCTCGAATGATCAAGGGGATGGAGGTGACGAAACTATGGAGGATGCCGCACCAGAAGGTCCTGGTGACGTCCAAGGAAATTTTGGAAGCGGGGATCCATTCATAGGTGATCCAGGGGAGGAAGGCGAAGAGGCTAGGGAGGGAGGTGCAGATGGTGGAAGAGCGTAGGTGCTGCCCCTTATCCATTTTTCATGAGACACGACTGGGATAGAAGTGTATTTTGGCTGCTGCATGTGTTGGGAAAAGCATCATGAATTCCTTTACGAATACAGCCTCCAAGTACGTGTAGTCAGATGATCAATAGCTACTACTTGATCAAACTCAATGTTCTTCGCATAATCCAAATCATAATGACAAGTTCCAATACAGCTGACCTCTTGACTAGCGCACAAATCGCCGTGCAGAACCTCTTACGTTCCCTGCAAGGGAGCGAGTTTGCAAGTAATCGACAAGACCAGCCACAAGGCCAGATTTACACCACTTTGCCCGACTTGCTACCACCATCAGAGACGATCCCAATGATTGAATCAGCAGACACGGCCTTGGTTGATAATTTATTGAATCATTTACCTCCCGAGCTACTACTTCTTAGCCAAGAAGCGGACGACTTCTCATCTACGGACCCTAACTCGGAGACGGTGAAAGCAGCGTCGGAGGCTTTGAGCCTGGATCAGAAAAAGGAAATTCTGAAAAAGGTTCTTCGGTCACCCCAATTCTCTCAGAGCCTTGTAAGCCTTACCCAAGCACTTCGGGATGGGGGTCTACCCGCTGTCAGCGATGGTTTACATATTCCGGTAAAGGACGGTGGCTTTATCAGGCGTGGCGGTGTACCATTAGGAGGCGGAGATGCTGTAGAGGCATTCATGGACGGTATTAAAGCGTCTGTTGAAAAAGACGCTGATGCTGAGAAAAAAGACGAAGAGGATGAACGAAGAATGGATACTGAATAGAATATGTATATAAACAAGGCTCGCGACGATACATACCTAGAATTCTTGCTACATAGCGACATGTACAAGTAGAAAGATCAACGGTATGGCCTTTGAAAATCCTTCTCATCCTTCGTTTTTCTCTTTTGATCTGGTAGCGCCTTACTTGAGCATGCTAACCCAAGACAGCTAGCGCCTTTTTAGCGCCAAGGTTTCCGCAGCCGAAACCACACAAACTAGATGGCGGAACACATCAAGCATTGACATCTGCCATCTCCGCGACCACAATTCTTTCTCCTCCTACCCCTCTGTAGAAAAGCCTTCGCCATGTCAGCGAAGCAGGAGGCCAGCAAGGCCGAACACACGACTAAGAAGTTCGGCAAGAGCGAGCGAAAAGTACCTCACCACACCCAGAAGGCCAAGAAATTCTATCCAGCAGAGGATGAAGCGAAGCCAAAGAAGGTACGTTGTATTAATGGACTCGAGGCTCTCTTAGTGTTCTTGCAAGCTGTATTCCTGTAATTGCGTCTTTCAGACATTGAAAATAATCACACAGCTCTCGAATTTCAACGCAATCAACATCCAACTTCCCTCCCCACAACCACTACCCCATCCGCTCGCACCCACCACTAACAATCCCGATCAGGTCCGCAAATCCATCCACGCCGCCCGCCCCCGCCACACCCTACAACCCGGCAGCATCCTCATCCTCCTCGCCGGCCGTTTCCGCGGCAAGCGCGTCGTTCTCCTCAAGCACCTCCCACAAGGCGTGCTTCTTGTCACCGGCCCCTTCAAAGTAAATGGCGTACCACTCCGAAGAGTAAATGCCCGATACGTTATCGCTACGAGTGCGAAAGTGGAGTTGAAAGGGATCGATGACAAGGTGGTAGAGAAGGTGGGGGAGGAGGGGTATTTTACTAGGGATAAGGCGACGCAGAAGAAAGGGGAGGAGGCATTTTTCAGTCAGGGGGAGAAGCCTGAGGTAGGTTGCTAAATTTGTTTCTGCCGGCAGGCCTTTGGGAGGTGAAGAATTGGATGGTGGCTAATTCATTTGTAGAAGAAGGAAATCAGCTCTGATAGGGCGAACGACCAGAAGGCTGTGGATAAGGCTTTGTTGGCTAGTATTAAGAAGGAACCTCATCTGATGGAATACCTTGGGAGCACATTCAGTCTGAGGAAGGGGGACAGACCACACGAAATGAAGTGGTAGAGGGTTGTTGTGACGTTGGATCCTTGGGGAGGTGTACTAAGGCTCGGTAGAATACGCATGCTTTGGCCGTTCACGACCTGGCATTGTGTGGCGCCTAATGGCTGTGAGCTTTTGTACTAAGCCAATTCAATCAATTCATATCTCAACATTTCTACAACAACAGCGACTGGTGCCATTTCAGGAAGGGAGTAGGGTCCGCATATCCTGACGAGCTAGCTATCTATTTCGTCAATAGGACGTGGAGGGTCCAGGGTATCTCATGAAAGCTAAGGAACCAGCCCGGTCGAAAAATTACCAAGATAACCTACACCATAATCGAACCCTGGGTCTTATACAATCCAAACAGGTAACAGCCATATGTCCAGTCATCCTCAAGTCTTCTTCTTCTGACTACCCCTCCTCTCCAACTTCCTCGGTTTGCTCTTGGGCTTCTCGTTCTCTGCTACATCATCAGCCTCATTGTCTTCGTCACTTTTCCTCTTCCTCCCAGGCTTTCTCTTAGGAGTCTTCGCTTTGGCCTCTTCGTCATCATCGCTACTTTTCTTCCCGTTCTTCCTCCGCCTAGGTCTCTCTTCCTCCTCTTCTTCACCTTCAGTCGATTTCTCCTCCTCCTCCTCATTCTCATCCTCGTCCTCGTATTGAATCATCTTCCGAGTGCTCTTTGCTCTGTTGCCAGCCCGTCTCAATTTCCCCTTCGCCCTTCGACCAACCTGCTTATCCTCTGCTTCGTCCATCACGTCGTCCGCCAGGTCTGTTCCAAGGCTGGTTCCCATGCAGAAGTCCATAAGCCCGAAGCATCCATAGTTGCCGTGTCCGCCGCCCATGAGATGTTGTTCTTGTCTTCGGGCTATACCACCAAGAATAAAGGCGCTCGGCAACACGTTGTATCCACTAAATGCGAAAGTCTCTTCGATGGAGATAAGGATGAGATAGAGATGGTATGTCAGGAGATGGAAGCGGAAAAGGATAGCTGGTAGATACATCGGAAGAAAGGTGTGTATGAGGTACGTTAGTGGGTGATCGTAGTGAGCGACTAGCGAAAATGGCGCTGGTAAGCAGTGTTGCCAGGATGAGTGCAACTTCCTCAGTCGCGGCGACATTGAAGAGTGCAACGCGTAGCGGTGGAGAATATAGGTCAGCACCTCGCGCAGGAGGAGGCCGAGTACCAGATCCTTCGCGATGCTCCACGGCATTGGCACGTAGACCGAGACCTTGAGGAGACTGCGCATGTGCAAAACCTGGGTAAAGAGCGCCTCGAGGCCCATTTGGATTGCTACTCCGAGCATGACGTTCCCAATGCTGACCAGCATGACTTTCCACCACCGTCCAGTCCTCCCACCTTGTTCATCGCCCATTGGCAACGCGGTTTCTCCATGCTCTTTGATATTAATGGCAAGATTCGGGGTCGCACTATCAAACGCAAGAAAGCCAAGTGACGGTAGGATATAGAACAGTATGCGAACACCTAGAGTTCCTAGGAATTCCACACGTAAGGGATCGTTGGAGCGGATTAGGATCGCCCATGTCATGTAGAAGAACAATAAGTTTATAGATGTGCTGTAGGAAGAAAAGGCCGGAATGACAAGGAAGGAGAGGGCAGGAATGGATGCGATTGCTTGGATTGGGCTGCGGACGATGTCATATGGCCAGCGGAGAGTCATCCAGGCTTTGTCGAAGAGCGACGGCTCTTTAGTGAGCGTAAAGGGATATTGGAGGGTAGACCATGCTTTATCGCTGAGCGACGGCTCTTTGGCCCACGGAAGCAGATTCATCAGATTCATGCTTGGGGTGTGTATGTACAATGTGGGGTAGGAAGGAAACGTCAACAACGCGACAACCCTGCCCTGTCAGGCCTACCTTAGCCCAAACAAGGTCAATTAACCAATCACGAGCGATCCAGCATATCCAAGAACACGGAGAGGTCGAAGCACCTACAAGGACAGGATAGTCCGAGTCCTGCCCTTAAAATATGCATCTTAATCCATGATCCCCGTAGCACGTAGACTTTGGCACCTTGCTGTAGCTTTCCGAGCAGGAGGCCGGCTGCGATCCATGCCAGACGCCGCTCTGGCAACGGAGACCAGTTCCAGATCAACAATGTGGAAAAACCTCTTCTCGGCGCACAAAACTGAGAATACCGGCATGGTCACTGTAATTTGTTCAATCATGCATTTGATCACTATCACAGACCTGCACGTACTTCAGTAAGAGATCTCGATATGCGTGCGTTCATTGCGTGTTTGAAGATCTGCAGGCCCGCCGTTTCTAGTACTTCCAGCCCCCTGCGTTGCCCTAAATTGGTCGGCTTGGTCCTCTCACAAACCATTGTCTAGATTGCGCATCCACTCCTTTCAACAAGAACTGTGATTTGCGCTTTCTGTATATCTACTCTTGTCAACAAGCTCGGTGGCCATTTGAGGATTGAAGTCCGGAATCTCCTCGCTAGAGTCCTACAATATCTCCAACAGATGATATATATCCGGCTATCAACGGGGCGAGGAGCCTTTTACCACATCTTGCCCATCAGCCCGTCCTTGCATGGGGCCATGCGCTGATCCTGCCGTCAATTCGTCCCAATCGCGGACTTTTCACCATGTTGGACCAATTCCATGGGCCGCCAATACCAGAGAGGACCTCCGCTAGAACCTCTTCAAATACCAGATCAAGGGAAGAGCGCCGGTCTAAAGAGGAGCGCCGGCGACGCTCTTTACCGCCTGCCTCCCCTCAGCGTGACGCCCGCCGCCGCGATTCAAATCGGGTCGTTGTCCAGCCTGCATCAACCGAGGTCATCTCATCTCTGATAGAGACTCTCTCTGCCATTTCGTCGCCAGTAGAACATCATTTCGATACCCTACCCGAAATCGCTGCTTCACATTCTACGCCAAGCTCACCAGGCCCATGGCAATCCGAGTTTCCGTCCATCTCCGAACCTGGCAGCGCGACAAACCCAGGCGCCCCTATGTCGTCTTCTCTATACGGTGTTAGCAAGCGCCCGCATGGCGTAGATGCTAGCTATTTCCTCCACCCTGACCACGCCTCGATCAGAGTCTCTCCGTCGAGAGGCATTCCGCAAGAATTCAAAGAGCTAGAAGATCCCTATGATCTGGGCGCTGAAACATACAGTATCGGCAACGTGAGTATTGAACCAGCGCTGCCGCCGTCGCCATCTGCGGGGAACCACAAGGCCAAAAGCATTAGAAGTGTCAAGAGCGCCAGAAGCCTTAGAAGCCTGAGAAGCTTGGGCTTCAGGAGCTCTAGGGACTCGCTACGGGAGCCTGATGGGCAGACAGTCCGCAAGTCTAAGCGTGGCCGAGAAACAGATAGCAAGCGCGGTAGAGTAGTTATTGGAGATTCCACGCCACCTCCTTCACCCTTAACCTACCATGCCACGATATCAAAGGAAAGCGTCCCTAGCAGCGTGCCATGGGAAATGCCCAGTATACCGGCTCGCCGATCATCCATACACTCTACCAACAACGCAAAGAAGCTTTACTGGAACGCAAACGACGTTGCCGGCAGTCCTACGAATATAAAAATTGAGCACGGCATACCCGGCAGAGACTATATACCACCGAGAGACTCTTCGAAGCGACACAGTCTGGTAACAGGCTCCTCGCATCGAACGAAACACTCTCGTCAGTCTGAAGCAGATAGTATCTTGGAAGGAGAGAGACCGTCTGTCGAAAGCCATCCAGTTGCACTCAAACAAGCACTACAAAAGGTGTCCGATGATCCGACCGAAGATCTTGTGTCGCGTAGGATCAAACAGCTGAAGGACCAGAAATTAAAGAGGGAGCGAAGCTCCACGGAAGACTCATCAGGTTTTCTGACCGCCCCCGAGACGCCAGAGCGTAGTCTTACAGCCTCTCCATCAGCGGCCGTTCCACAATCGGTGGATGTCAATGCTGCAACGACCGAGCAAGAGCCGGAAGTAGCTAAGTCTGTCGAAGTCCAGCTTGCAGAAGACAATCACGATAGCGCCCCATCGCCAGCCGTTGCTCCGGGGGTTAAGAGAAGTAGTGGAAGCTATTTTCCTTTGCACGTGAATAAAACCACGACTGAAAAGGAGTCCGTAGCCAATGGCAAGGAGAACGTTCCGCAAAGGTCTGTGACCTCGCCACAGCGGTCAAATTCTCGCCTCTTAAAACGCCTCTCGCAGCATGGAAATCCTACAACTGGAAAACACAAAAGGACATATTCAAACCCCTTGGGCCAACAATCCAATCGCAATACATCCTACCAATCTGAGAAGGTCACTGACCCTATAGATGATGAGGTCGCAGAGTACCTCTCTTCGCCCAGACTGAACCAGAGAATCAGCAATCCGCAAACTGGACGTGTGGTCTCATTTTCAGAAGTAGGGGATGCTGACGGCTCAGTGGTCTTCTGTTGCGTTGGAATGGGGCTGACGAGATTTTTGACTGCATTCTATGATGAGCTGGCCTCGACATTGAAGCTTCGACTCATCACACCCGACCGTCCTGGCGTAGGAGGCAGCGAGCCCCATGCAGATGGACTGGATACACCGTTAGGCTGGCCTGACGATGTGCGCGCCATCTGCGAACATTTGAGGATTACCAAATTCTCGATCATGGCTCATTCTGCTGGGGCAATTTATGCTTTAGCTACTGCACTCCGTATGCCTCAGCATATTCGCTGTCGTGTCCATCTTCTCGCACCTTGGATACCACCATCTCAGATGTCCTCCGCTAGCGCTCAGCAAGAGCCTTTACCTACCAGCGCCTTACCATATTCGCAGCGTTTCCTAAGAGCATTGCCCACCACCTTTCTTCGCGCCGCGAATTCTAACTTCTTGAGTACTACTAGCTCCAGCATCACAACAAGTCTACCTAAGTCGCCACGGCGTGCTAATCGCAGAACCGTGAGCAAGAACGAGACCTCGGCCTCTGAAATCCAGCCCGATCCCTCTTATGCTCGCCGCAGCTCCTCCGTCTCTCCTAAAGTTCGTCGCATTGATGTAGAAACCGACTCCGGGAAAGAGAACGACCCATCAGTCCATATGCGCCGTGCCTCTGTTACAGCCTATGACCTCCTCACGAAAGAAGAGCGCAAGGCTAAATATGATTCCAGGCTAACCGAAGCGATCTGGAATGCTGCCACTACGGGCGCCAATCCAGCGGTTGATCTGCTCGTTTGCCTTGAACGCCGACAGCCCATTGGCTTTCGCTACGTGGATATTACAAGAGCGGTTGTTATTCATCACGGGAGTAAGGATACCCGAGTGCCCGTGGAGAATGTTAAATGGCTCGGGAAGACTATGAGAAGGTGTGAGGTTCGAATATTGGAGGGCGAGGGTCACGGCTTGATGGCGAGTGCTGCAGTAATGGGGAATGTTCTTATGGAGATTGCTGGGGAGTGGGATGATTGGAATAGAGTCGTCAAGGGGAAGGGGGATAGAAGGTGAAATGCCTGATTGTGGGAGTGGCGATGACTGGTAGGGAAAGGGAATGTGTAAGATGGCTGCTGGGGCTTCCGTGGATTTCAGCGCTTTATGATACCCAGGCCGAAAGGTCTATTGCTTTTCTGTTCGTTGCAGCGCTCGTTGTGGGCTAATATATCTAATATTTCGCGCAGCTACGGAACTAAGGATGTACAACAGGGATACGTGGCTATCTAGGTCTTATAATAATAGCGATCGCTCATGAGCTTCAATATGAATCATCATCATAGACATTCGTCGAGCAACGGGTTGAAATACAGATTGGTACCACCAGAAAATGTGTTCTACTCGTAGCCTTGGTCTGAAGTTCGGAATGGCCCCGCCTTTCCCCCTCCTCCACGCTCGCGGGCATTTCATGCGTCTTAATTGCCTGAGCCATTGAACTTTCCCTACATCATGAAAACACATTCAATCAAGCGCTGATCTTGCTGCACTCGAAGGGGATTGACTGTTGCTTCCGCTAACATAATTGCGTTGATTGAAAGCTTCTCCTACCTCATTCAAGACTTGATGTCATTCCTTGGATGATCGAACCTGAATAGTTTGGGAGTTTGCAGGAGCACAAAGACGGCAAATCCTAGGATTCGAACTGTGTTACGATCTCTGATATTGCACGTGGGAGGTACAGGGCGAAATGAAAAGCACAAGAGCCGTCGGCTCAAACCTCCGAGGGGCCCGTACGTCTGCACTTGGACCGATATGCCGGACATCAAGTCCTCTTGCGCAGCGGGAAGCCAGGAGCTTGAGCATACTCAGCTCGAAGCCGCGGAGGCCTTTGGACCTCTTCTCCCGCAGAGTACCTTGTCAACCCGTGGCACGACAGTACTTAGTCTGCCAGCAGAGGAACTCATCCGATGACGCTTCAAGTAGCGATGGTGGGCTTGGGCGGACAGCTCTCCAGGAGCTACATGTGGAGAATGGAGGCAAGATGGTACCCTTCGGAGGCTACTCAATGCCAGTTCAGTACTCCGACCTAAGTGTGGGAGAAAGCCATAAGTGGACTCGAGAAAAAGCCAGTCTTTTTGACGTCGGACACATGTACATACACCCCCTCTTCACTACTTATCAAAACGAAGTGTACTGACTAATTTGCATTTCTAGGGTACAACATCGTTTCTCTGGCCCAGCGGCCACACCATTCCTCGAATCAATCACCCCCTCCTCCCTCACCTCACTCCCACCAAACCACTCCACTCTATCCTGTCTCCTACACCCTGTAACCGGTGGTATAGTAGACGATACCGTGATCACCCGTCTAGGTCCCGAGCTCTTCTACGTCGTCACCAATGCTACTTGCAAAGCCAAGGACGTCGCATACCTGACGGAACAAATACAAGAGCGCGACACCAGCTACGGCACGTTAGACTGGGAGGTACTGGACAATTGGGGCCTCGTTGCGTTACAAGGCCCTCTCAGCGCAGAGATATTATCTCGTGCACTGGATGCTGCAGGAGTTTTAGATGCGGACCTCCCGTCACTGTACTTCGGGCAATGCAAGCATGTTACCCTTAAACTTCCGAATACTCCGTCTTCAGAGCAGACCCCTATTCTCATCTCCCGCGGCGGCTACACAGGCGAAGATGGCTTCGAAATATCGATCCCTCCACACCTTACCGTACCTTTCACCGAGCATCTTCTATCCACAGGCGGGAAAGACCGACTCCGACTAGCAGGGCTAGGCGCACGAGACAGTCTCCGCCTTGAAGCAGGCATGTGCCTTTACGGACACGATCTCGACGACACCACAACCCCCGTCGAAGCCGGTCTAAGCTGGATTATACATAAAGACCGCCGCACAAATGGCGGATTCCACGGTGCGGAAGCCATACTTCCCCAACTCCGGCCTAAGAAAGAGGGAGGAGAAGCTCCTCAGCGGAGACGAGTAGGTTTGATCGTTGAAGGTGCACCAGCTAGGGAGGGTGCAGAGATCGTGGATCCAGCATCTGGAGAAGGGATCGGTAAGGTGACGAGCGGGTGTCCAAGTCCGACCCTTGGGAAGAACATAGCAATGGGCTATGTGAAGAGTGGAATGCACAAGTCGGGGACACCTGTAGAAGTTGTGGTTCGGGGGAAGAGGAGAAAGGCGGAGGTGACCAAGATGCCGTTCGTACCTAGTAAGTATTTGAAACAAGCTGCTGGAACAGCTCCAGGCTAGACCAAAAAAGCTGGTGTGGGGAGGAAAGGGGAGAGGACACAAAGGAGCAGCGAATGATTTTAGAAGACCTCAACGTCGGTTTTGGCTAGCATGCCATATGTTGGTCTTCGATGATTGTAGAGATACCCTTAACTCAACTGGGATGTAATTTACCGCATATATACCAAGCACAACCTTGGGTAGCAGAAGCGCCACCAAGCAACAGATGGCGTTAAGATAGCGTAATAGAAGATGTAGTAGTGGTGCAGGGGCGTTGATAAGATATCTATCCTACCGTTTCAGCCTTCATCAGCCAACACTAGGCCGCCATGTGCAACAATCGCTAGACGCCAGTGCCACAACACTGTGACGAACATGAGGCCTTCCAACAATATGCCTCGCTCTATCAGAAGACAACAAGGCTTGTCAATGACATTCACAGCCAGCATAGATTGTATGCAGTGGGCATTGGCACCTCGCAAATATTGCTAGTCGAGAGCATTCCATCCTAGTAGGCTTATTCTAGTTGCATGGACCTAAAACAGATTTGTGGGATACAGCTATCTTGTAATGGGAATGCAATGGCGACGCAGGCCGTCCCAGACCACGCGACGCATTTGTCCCTACTGGTACTAGAGCATCAGCGGCCTCTCAGCTTGTGTGACTACGGCATTGCCGAGTACTACAGTGCTCGATAGCGCATGGTGATTGGGGCCGTCGGAACAGCATCTGACGTGCTTCGGAAAGGCATACCCATGGTACCCACAGTGCGGGAACGCTCTAAGCCATCAGGATGGCAAAGTAATTGGCTAGTTCTAAGGCTCATCAGAAGATTTGGGGCTCAACAGCCTGACCGGTTGCACCTGCAGTGGTGAATCTCGGAGCCAAGAGGGGTGTGCTGGGAAAGGGTGTAGGGATCAGATGTTGGCGGGGCAGATTAAGGGAGTACTTTAGTAGGGGCGGCGTATGAGCAGTGCTTGGGCAGATGGGGAAAGCTAACCCTTGGGGCGCAGGGTGGCTTGCAAAGTACTACGTAAAGTACATCTGCTAGGGTCCACCCCGCCAACCTTTTTGGGGCGAACCGGACTGCTTCCATCCCCGGCAAGCGTCATGGACGACTGCAGCTCGTGGGGCTAATCGAAGGGCCAACGACTGCTCCCACGCCGGTTAAAAGATCGGCGACTGCCCACTTTTCCAACTGCATCTGGCCCGACCTTGTACTACTACTATAGTATAGTACTGTATGGTAAGATCCCAATCTTGAGCTCGGCTAAGCAGGCACTTATACTCCACTACTCACGCTTGGCTTACGCTCATGCCGGGCACGCAATCCAAGCCCATATAACCTCTTCAGCCAGCCAAGATCCAATCCTTAGAACAAACATCCATATACAAACATCCTCATCGTCAGGAACCAATTCTTCAGCCCGTTCTCGAGAGATAGTTCCTCGAGCACGTGCATTGGGAAGCCCCCCACCAACCCTCATCAATCTTTGTGGTTAATGCTCCAATTGATCCACGGACGCAAACCGTTTTATTATACACCCAGGATACAGAGTATCCGCAGTCTGAAATGGCGTTAGGATTCGGCACCAGAAGTCGCAAAGTCGACAACACCACTCGACCCATCACTGCCGATAATGGCCTTGTCACCTCTGTTGACCCTATGGACGAGAAGCCCGCCTATGGCTACGATGCGGAAAGCAATGAAAAGGGCGGGAAAAAGTTGAACAGAATTGCTCCCCTGTTGACCGATTCAGACTCGGACACAGACCTGTCGGTGGGGAAGCAATTGGAATTGGAGGCAACCAATTCCATCAAGTACAGGACATGTTCTTGGCCAAAGGTGATTTGATCCGTTCTCTTGTCTTTCAACAAGAATCCCAATACATCCAATTAAGACCGTGAAGACAATCATTGGTAGAAGGAGAATTATATACCGTGCACCTTCTTTACTGAAAAGCAAAAAATTGGGCGAGCTTCTGACAAATCTTGGCAGACCGCGGCGTTGTTGTTCAGCGAGTACATATGCCTTGCGATCATGTCCTTCCCATACTCATACTCCGTATTGGGTTTGGTACCAGGGCTGATCGTAACGGTTGTTGTGGCTTTCTCTGTGCTGTATACATCCTTGATCGTTTGGTGAGTCTCGCAAACGTCAAGGGAAAGGATACAGACTTACGCAAACACTAGGGAATTCTGTCTCCGTCATCCTGAGCTTCGAGACGTATGTGATGTTGGCCAATTGCTCTACTTTGGCTGGAGATGGGTCTGGTATTTCACAGCAGTCTTGTTTATCCTTAACAATACTTTTATTCAGGTATGATCAAGCCAAAATATACAATCGGCAAACCCCATCTGACAACTCCAGGGCCTCCACGTTCTGACCGGCGCGAAATACCTTAACACCATGTCCAACGGCGCTGTCTGCACCGTCGGCTTCTCCGCCATCTGGACCGTCCTTTCCTGGCTCTGCTCACTTCCCAGGACCTTCAGCACCCTGTCCAAGCTCGCCACCTTCTCCGCTTTCTTCACCTTCATCTCCGTCCTCCTCGCCGCCATCTTCGCCGGCATCGAATCACACCCTTATGGCTACAATACCGGCGGCACAACGGGCCTACTAGTCGGCGATCCCATCGTCTTGGTCGTAGCAGCCAAGAACACTGGCTTTGTGAGCGGGATGAACGCTTTCCTCAACATCTCATACACTTTCATTGGGCAAATCACTATCCCCAGCTTCATCGCCGAGATGAAAGAACCGAAGGACTTTCCCAAAGCCCTGTGGGCTGTTACTATCTGTGAGATCATCGTTTTCAGCTTAGTCGGCGCAATCGTGTACGCCTATACCGGGACGCAATACAATACGGCCCCCGCATTCGGCTCCCTACAGGAAATCTACAAGAAGGTTGCCTTCTCTTTCATGATCCCCACGCTCATCTTCCTCGGCGTCCTCTACGCCTCCCTCAGCGCCCGCTTCATCTTCTTCCGCGCCTTCGACGGCACCAGGCATAAAGGCAATCACACCGTCGTTGGCTGGGCTTCATGGGCTGGAATTCTCGCTCTCCTGTGGATCTTGGCCTTCATCATCGCAGAAGTCATTCCCTTCTTCTCAGCCTTGCTAAGTCTGATGAGTTCGCTGTTTGATTCCTTCTTCGGTTTCATCTTCTGGGGGACGGCGTATATGCGGATGAGACGTGCTGATTATGGACCGGGGTGGATCACGAGCCGCGGGATTAGAAGTATCTGGGGCTTTGCGCTGAATTTGTTTTTGATTTTGTTCGGGCTGTTTATGTTGGGTGGTGGTACTTATGTAAGTCCCTCTCCCCCTTGTCTTTTGTTTCGGAAAAAAAGTATTTTGTCCTAACTGGCGAATTCACAGGCTACATGCGAGAGCATCGTGCAGAACTACGACGCTATTGCGACTGGTGTTTTCACTTGTAAGAGCAATGCTTTGTGAGTGATTGGACCGGAACAGCAGCTCGTGGTATATATATACTTGGGAGGCAAAGGATCATCTGTGTTTTACGCGCACTCACTCACTCTGATTTCAATGTTATCCTCAAACAACGAAGACAACTGACCGCTATTAATCTGCAATCGTATTGGATATATTGCTTCTGAAACATTTGCAATGAAAGCAACGAATCACACATCTCACTCATTAATTACTCAAGCTTACTTATTCTTACTCGAGTACTGAAAAGAGCAATACCAACCAACCAATTCACTTCTTCAATCGAAACCCGCAAGAGCCCTAAATCTTCAGTTCTTCAGTCCCGTACCCAACCCCCAATTCCATATCCCATTACCAACTCGCTACCCATCTTCAAGCCTCCCCTCCTCCTTCCTTTATATTTCGTTTCTGATAAGTGAGAGAAATGAATGGGTGTGTACGAGGAGAAGTGGATAGGTTGCGTGGTCCCGTGGAATTTTTTGAGTGTGGGATAGATAGAAGGGGGTTGATATCTTTGAAAGGTAAATCCTGGCGCGAGGTCCAGAGCTTGCGCCATCTCCTGCTAGCGATCCTGTCTAATATGAATTAGAGTAACTATCTATGGCATAATATCAGCGAGCCATCGAGGCGTCGATTAGCGACTTCGAGCCTAGGATTATCCCTCACACCAACGAGATTTCCACTTCGTCAAGACACGACACCTTCTTCATTTCACTCTTATCAATTTTCTTTCCTTCAAAATAACCAACCCTCCTGTATGCGCCCTCTTGCTTCCTTTCTACCACCAGGCCCATCGTACCTAGAAAGGATGTCTTGATAGCTAGTAGGTAGAGGCCATGGCATCTGGGGCGAAACAAGGGACATGGAATCCAACGCGGAGCGTACAGAGTAATAAAAAGAATAGTATAGAACTCTATGATATACCACATTGGCATTGCACCGAGTAGATGGTTCGCAACATATACTGGGCACAGAAGGAGGAGGAAGCGACATAAGTTGCGCTGACGATAAGGGCTGCTGTTGATCCAACGTATTGTAAAGTCTTCTCGATCGTCCATAATGCACCGAGCATAATCCTTGGCGAGATAGCCTTTGTACGGACGTAATACTGAGGTATACATCGTTGTGTGTGTGTGAGACTCCCAGCTCCACCACTCGGCTTGCTCAATAGCCTGCAGTCTTCCATGCATTGATAGCGAGATATAGCCGTCATGCTGGCCTATGATACTATTGGACTGTGGTAGTTGCTGTAGCGTGAAATTGTTGATTAAGAGTTCGCCTTCGCACCGTACCCCACTGGGCATTCTAATTTCGCCACTAACGGAGGCCCACGACCAAGAGGGCAGGAATTCTAGTTCGCTCATCCTGCGTGGGGCGCTATCAACGCTTGTGCTATCTTGAACATGCCAAAGTAGACAAATTGGAAACTGGCTCCTCCATAGCCCCATAATGTAAATATCGTCTTTGAAGTGCCGTTTGAACATGGAAGCAAGACCGTCTAAGGCAAACAGTTTATCACCAGCATGAGTCAAGCTGCAGCGAGTGTAAAACTCCACAACCTTGTCCCAATCATTCATAACTGCATTGCCCGGAGCCTCAGAATGCCAAGGTTTTGGCTCGTCCAAATCCCAATATTTCAAGGGTTTTAGATTGCTGACATCGAATTCACCGAGCTCGTCGTTGTCTGGAAAACCAAGTGGAAAGACCTCACAGCTATTGAAGCTAGTAATGCGGCTTTCCCATGCCACTTGATCTCGACCAAAGTGAAGCACATGCGGGGAAAGAAGCCGCTCCTGGACGACCCACTGTGATCCAAGGGTCAGCCACCGCAACCTTTGAGACAGAAACAAGACGCATGTACCAGTAAAATAGACGATTATTAGCCTTTTAAGCTTATCAACTGCCAAGATTATTTCCACGGCTCAAGAGGCACGATTGACAATGGGACAAGATAGCAAAAGAGTGGCTTACTGCACGCTGATTCACAGGGGCGCGGAGAATGTTGGTCTTCCTCCAGTCACTAATCATTATATAGAAAGGTCCATGATGATCAAGGTCGTCAGGTAATTGGGGTCTAAGGTGCAAGTCCCACTTGATATCCACTTTGGGAAGTCCGATTCGCGACGCGTCGCGATGGCGATATAGTCCCGCATTCGACTGGTAATCTTCGGCAGCTGCAATATTACAAACGGATCCTTTGTATATATCAGCCATCCTCTCGATCTCAGACTTTTTGTCATCGGGATCATCTTGGATAATGCATAAGGCGTCGATCCAAAGATACGGAACCTTCAGCCTACGAGTCAAAGCGATTGAATCGCGAAAGACTGGTGAAAGCTCTGACACGGGGATTTGACGGCACATATTGGTTTTCGAAGCAGTAGTGAGTTTAAGGAATGGTCGTCGTTCTTCCTCGAAAGGAGACGGCCAGCGGTGCGAGAGTGTGATATACTCCAAATCGCCCTGTTCGTGTTGAAGTTCGACCAAGCGCGGTCTGTTGCTTTGATCAGCAGACCCTATATCAATCAATCGCTTCGGTAATCGTCGATTTTCATGTCGACGTCTAAATTCGCGCCAGGTTGCTGACTGCGTAGACTTATTGTACCATGACGATATAAGCCGCCATGTCTCCTCTGCGCCAGTGTAACTCGACAATGAAGGTGTATTGTCGAGTTCCTCAACGCTGTAAAGCTTTGGGTAATCCCAATTCACAGTTGAGTTTGCCTGCCATCCGCCTACCGAGGGATCTATCTGCTTGTCAGTCTGCGAAAACAATATTGTCTGATCCGAGCCAAACCGTGCGCGTGCAATAGGTCAAATTTGACAGTCTTCCAGCTTGAACCCTGGGTCCCAAACTCAAACGCGATCTTAGGCCCAGGTTCAAGAGACCAAGTATAATAGTCGACGGACCACGCCGGTGCAAAAACCAATTTCCTCAATAGTTTGACCATGCTGTGCCTTGCTTGCAATACAATTGGATGGGAAGACAAAGCAAGGCATTTTTGTAGCCTTATTTGCTCACTGCGATCGAAAGATTTCCAAAGCTCATTGCAGATGTAGCAGCCTTCTTGGGCCGTGATTTGCAGTAGTGCAGCTGAAGGGTAATGCTTGAACTCAGAATATTCTAAATACTTGTCCCCCGACTTGCCTTCTTTCCAGGCAAAGATCTCTGTACAGGCAAGACACAACATTGTCTACGTAGCTAAGGGTCAAACGTAGTCCAACACAGACACGGAAGGAGGTTGTTGATATGCCCTCGTACTAAGTCAACGGAGTCTTACTCTGTGCAATTGTCGAGCATGTGCAATGATTGCCTTTAGAATGGTCAATTGCAGCTGCAATGGATCGACATGGAGGATTGAGTAGTTGATTGTCTAAGGGGTAGAGCTCTGCTATTCTAAATTTTACATAGGGGATCCGGAGAGAGCCTTACCGCATCCGGTTAGTAGCCTTAGCCCTCACCGGCCCTGGCAGGTGCCCATGTTGCATCCCACTCATGGATCCCTCCCATCCATGGATCGGAGGGATTTCCATGGATGGTAGGCCCTTCTATGGTAACCTACCATACGTCTCGTGGATGGTTTTTCTATCACCGACGGGCCTATTATCTATAGACAGCGACCCTATTTGTAGATAGTAAATCACCGCCACTACTACTATTAGATACTATCAGCGAGGCATCAACAACGGGGTGCTTAAAAGTAGTGGTGGTGGTGATGTAATACACAGTGCCTACTACTATCTATAAATAAGGTCGCTGTCTATGGATAGGGCCTACCATCTATGGATGGTAGGCCCATCGGTGGTAGAAAACCTATTCACAAGACGTATAGCAGGTTACCATGGAAGGGCCTACCATCCATGGAAATCCCTCCGATCCATGGATGGGAGGCTCCCATCCATGGACGGTAGGATCTATGAGTGGGATGCAACACCCACACACAAGGAGTTCTATTTCCAACGATTGGCCGCTGGTGGCATGGAGATTGAGTGAAATTCGACTCGTTTCAATTATATGACTGATCATGCGTATGTCTCATCACAGCTGCGCAGGGCGAAGGACGCCTCTACTGCTTCATTAGATGTATTAAACACCCGAGGCTGGAGACAAAAAAAGTCGGATGGATGCCAAGCACAAAGTCAAGACCTACAAAAGCCACGTTATGATATGTCTAATACGTTTACTACTCGCTTTTGAGCTTAGATTGTCAGCATAAATGGCAGTTATCCTTGGTAATAAACTAGGGCTAGGGTCATGTTTCCTTTATAGGATAGATTTAGGCTAGATATAGGCTAGAAGTAGCCTAATTCGGCTTAGCTTATAGAGGTAAGTTAAGAATTATGCGCCCTGCGCAGGATTCTTACTCCTCCACCAATGCATTATATATTGCTCCTGCTCCATGCAACAGTATATATATATATTATATACACCCCGAACTTAGGATTGGACATTGCCGTTCTAGGACGGGAGAGGGAGCAGGGCCGCTTTAGAGGGAGCAGAGAGGGAGCACGAGGGAGTAATAAGGGAGCAGGGGAGAGCATCGAGGGAGCATAGGTGAGCAAAGGGAGAGCACATTGACGAAACGGGCGTTAGCGGGGGAGCAAAGCGGCGGCACCTCAGTCAGCGATCGGTCACGTGTTGGCATAGGTTCGGGGATGTTATATATATATATATATTATATACACCCTAAACCTAGGATTTGAGATTACTATTCTGGGTCGGGAAAGGGAGCAGGGCCTCTCCAGAGGGAGCAGCGAAAGAGTATCAAGGGAGTAGGGAAGAGCACCGAGGGAGTAAGAGGGAGCAAGAGGGTGAACTCTTCTACCTTGTCTGTTATTGACGCCTCAAGACAGAATGCGGCGCTCATTCTAGAAGATTCGACGCACAGCCACAGCGGTCTATGTACTTTTATGGTGGCGGGCTGTGAAGGTATCATTTAAAGGCGTTTGGCAGACTTAGGTTAGGCTATAGCGAATATATAGTCTTCTTGTACCCAGAACGCCTAAGGTAGCGTCTCTCGAGCCAACGCCTTATGCAAAGAAATGGTTATCCTATACGTTCTGTCTGAATCTTTTGAGTGTGCATACAGGATCTTCTCTCGAGCCAACGCTTTGACAGTAGTTTGGCATACTAGTTTCATCTCTTTCATGTATGACGGAAAAAGTCCGGACTGATTCGCCTTAGGCGTTGCTCCAGAAGATTGACCAAGCTTGCCAGTCAAAATTATTACTAACATTGGCCCCTGAACACAGAATTCGATCTTGCTATCTTGAATGGGGCCATTCAAGGCGGAGACGAATTAATCGACATGTTCTGCGTATTTCGAGAGAATACGACCGGTATCCGATGTGATCCTTTCTAAACTAATGAAAACCTACTTTTTCCGTCCAAAACCCACGTTCGCAATGTACGGTCGTTTCCCGAGCCGTCAAGAACAACCTTGAGAAGCCCTATCCGATGAGATTTTCCGTTCCGAGTGTAGACAATGAGACAGATAATTGCATCAGGCTCTCCACGCTCGAAAAGGTCTATCCGACGATTTCGATATTTCGACCTTTTTTTGTCCTTGGCTTGGATGGCTTTAAATATAACCTTGCGGGGTTCCCCGTATCTTCCGAGCACCACACATTTAAATTCTCCGTCTATAAGCTTCTGTTGAAGCTGCTCCAATGAACAAGTCCATGTTGAAAGGTATAGCTGTAAAGTCTCAGAATTGATCTGCTTGGACGGCATGTGTGCATCACTTTTCCACAACTTTAGCTTCTTAGGATCGAGGACATGTGCGTCAAAATGTAGTACATTCGCTGTAAGAAGTCTTCTTATGAGGTGCTGCTTGAACTCCGGGAACTTTTTCATCCACATGTAATCTTCTGAGTCTTTCTCTCGTGAGTCCTTCTCTCGAAATTCTATCCTCACTGAGCTTAGGTCACTGGTCCAGCAATAGGGAAGGTCACTTCTCTTCCCTACCTCGCCAAACCATCCAGCCCATGACCAGGATGGGAATCCTTCTCTGCGTTGGGGCTTGGGATTGTCAAGTAGAGTCCAGGGTAACCGGCTGCGCGCGGACCCTGATCGATTGCTAGGATCCTCGCAGTTTGATTCTCCCAAACTCCGTATGTGATGTGTCCAAGCCAAAGCGTAGCTGAGATGGTCTAGTCGTTCCGGTTCGCTATCCCTCAGGTTGGCGATTGGGAAGGGGATCATTATTCCGGCCAAACTGACTATCTTTGCAGTCGTTTTGGCGTAGAAGCGGGCGATTCCAGCAAACGCGTTCAGGACATCGTCCTCATTCGTCAACTCTCTTTTGCTGAACTGCTGGATCTGATGCTGAAACCTGCGGATGGTGTCGACCTTGCGATGGTTTTCCTTGCTTCGACTTACATTTAGATGAGAATATTGGTTCGAATTACCGCACACAAATTTACCAGCGCGATGATAGGCCCTGAAACGCTGGCCATTCTGAGTGTGGAGAACTTTTAAATTGCATTTGAAAGATTCCACGCAATTCATTCCGTTACATTCAAAGTAGACTTGAGAGTCGGTGAAGAATAAACGGCGAGTCGAAAACAGTCCTTCTTGATAAGTCCATCCTCTGGTAGACCACGTGGATTGCTGGATGGAAAGGTGCGGGTCGGGCATCGTGGATACAAAGTCGTATCGCCCACTGGTCGCACGTTGCAGTTGCTGGAATCGAGGACGGGAGCTTACGCCGGGCAGCCCATAATTTGAATCATGGCCCAATGCAAAGATTGTGAGCTGCGAGCCAGCATAGATATCTCCCATACGACCGCACTGGTTTTGTTTCTCGATTGCGTTTTCCTGATCGATGCAATATTTATCAACCCAGAGAAAACGGTAGCCTAAGGCCTTGGTTACCTGGATTGCATCTCGAATTGTCAATGGAGTATCCTTGGGAAGTCTTGAGGTCTTATCCTCCTTTTGCGGCATCTCCTTCGCAGCCGGTGCCGATGTTTTCATTTCGCTTGCGGCTGGCTTCCCCCAGACGTAGCTGAGAGCCACATACTTAGCGTCAGGGTAATGCTCCCGGATGATCAGATCATTCGATCTACAGTCGATCAACTTCATTCCTGTGACCTCGGGTGCTTGTATGTTGCAATGTTTCTTATGACCTTTGCAGTATTTTAACCATGATAATACCACATTGGGCTCAAACTGTTTCGATACTTGCTGGGGGATAAAGAGCTCTGATTCCTGTATTCCCTTAGGGATGACAACAACCATTCCTTTTGACGCTATATGTGCTTTTAATCCATCCCGCCACCCGCGCCCAGTTGGGACGACGGCGATGTGATATGGAGCATTACATTCCCGGAGTACCTTCCTTGCAGTCGGATAATCATTGACGTGGGGAAGATGTCGGAGGTGCCGGAAGATACGTATTTGGTCGCCCAAATCGTTTGCCTTCCACCGTGTAGGGTCTCGTTTTTTGAGGAATGGCTCAATCCAAGGAGCGTACAGTTGACTACAAAGTGGACAGGTTGAAGAGGAAGGGTCATTTCGATAGCGTGTTCCGACGTGATCGACTAGCTCACCGACCCAGTCGATGCGGCCTCCGTAGCTCATCCAGTCGTAGATCCTGTTCCAACAAATTCTAGAACACTGATGGCAGAGCTGACTACTTGACGAGGTGGATGTCTCGCGAAGACGCTTGGTGGGGGGACTGCCGGAATCCCTAAAGTTCTCGCGACTGTTATCCCGGTTCCTCTTTCCCGATACTGAAGGCTTTGGTCGAATGGAATCGCGTTGGAAGTCGCTGTGTTTGCTTGTGTCACTGGAGGTCTGTTTGCGTTTGTTAACAAGGATACCGCGACTGGTGTTTAGAGCTGGCGCATCTCTTCAAACAAGCAGCCTGAACCTTTCTTATCTCTTTTCCTTCTCATGAAAATTCAACGATTAAAAGCATTACCGAAAGACTCACAGGTTGCTTCTGATTTGGGCGAATCGTACGGAATCTCTCCTGCCCCGAGCTGGTTGACATAATGGACGTACTAGTAGCTTATATTCGAGTTATTGATTTATTCCTGACAAGCTAGATTGGACTGAAAGTCGTCGGGTACTGGCTGAAATGATGAGATTTGCTCCAGTCAAATATGAGTCATCTAGTAAAGAGAGACACATGATGTCTCCGGCAAGGTCTTAAACAAGGCTGCCTTGGATGATTTGGACTGAAATCTGCCTCGTTCCACTTTGTCAGCCTTACTCCTGTGTGCAAAAGGGGTTCTAGAACATTCGAGATACGGGTCGCAGCTTGGCAGTTTGGCAAGTTCGAAAAATTCAAAAATTCATTCAGCCCATATAAGTTAATATGGGTTTTCTGACTACTATGGTACTTTGGTAGAACCAAGCTGGTTACTGTGCTGAAGGCCCGACTCTTGTCATTGAGGCTGAAACCCAGCCTGCCCAGATGGCATTCATGGGGGGAGGATTCTTTACCCTATTTGGACTTACCAGCTCGGGCCGAGATGCCTCATTTGGCTACGTTTGGTGCAGATACAAGCTTGGTATGAGTAAACGAGTAAATCTACAGCGATAATATATTACCTTTACAAAACGTAAACCATTGTTCTATAACCTCTCTAGAAGTACTACTCCTTCACCCATATCTACAACCCGCACCAATATAAAATATACACAAACCCCATAAAAACCCCACTCCAACTCACTATCACCGACCATCTAATGTCCCTTAATCCCCTCCAACCAAACAACCAACCTCTTCTTAATAATAACCCCCACCAACACCCCTGTCCCCTCCTCTACCACACACAAATGCCTCAGTCCCAATTTCCCAAACATCTCCACCGCATATTCCATTGGTGCTTTCGCACAAAGACATACCGGCGTCCGATCTACAAAGGGTGTAAGATCATTAGGCTCCCCATCTTCATCGTCTATGGCTTGGCCGAGAAGGCGGATAGAGGTGGCAGTGGGGTAGAGTTCATTGAGACCGAAATCAAGTTCGGATTCGGCAATGTAGCCTTGGAGCATGTGGGTGTTTTCTTGGACGAGAACGAGGCCGGCATCGAGGAGGCCGCGGGCTTTTAGTTTGTTGAGTTTGGAGAGGAGGAGGGAGCGGGGGACGAGGTTTGAAGGGGGGATGTGGACTGTGATATCCATCATTGTTTGTTTAGGGGGGATGAGGTCTTCAACGAGGGCATTTTCCTTCTGGACGAGTTTCATAGCATGATCGAGATCGAGGAAGGGGTGGCCTAGCACCGTTTGAGCGAGGTCGTAAACCCCCTCTCGTTCGAGGGCGTCGGCGACCCATTTTGCGACGAGGATGGCGATCATGTGCGGGACGATGTATTCGAGTTCGCCGGTGAGTTCGAACATGATGACGCAGAGGGAGATGGTCATGCGGGAGACGCCGGCGAGGAAGGCGGCGGCGCCGACCATGGCGAAGATGCCGGGGGAGATGGAGGGGAGGAGTTGGCCGACGAGGCGGCCGAAGAAGGCACCGGCGTCGAGGGCGGGGATGATGATGCCAGAAGGGACTTTGCAGCCGAAGGTGATGATTGTGAGGATGAGTTTGACGAGGGTGCCGTAGATGAGGTAGCCAATGTATTCTGGTGGGGAGCCGGCGGCTTCGTTGCGGCAGATCCAAGTCGAGGTGTTGGTGCGGCAGTCTTCGAGGAGATTACGGATGATTTTGTCGCCGGGTTCGCGCGTCATAGGATTGGGGTATTGGAGAAGCGCGGTGGCAAGGACGACGAGGAACACTTCAAAAACCGGATTGTTCTTGATGAGCTTATATTGACGGAAGCTTTTGGACCAGAGAAAGTTGCATTTGCAGAATATTCCGCCCCAGAGGCCTCCTGCGACACCCAGGAGTACGAAGACGAGGTAATGGATTGGAGAATAGGATGTCCCGTAATTGGTCTCATAGAGCGCCAATTTGCCTGTACCAGTTGGATTGAGCGCCTTCAGGATCATTGCAGCCCAGAGAGAACAGAAGAAAGCACGCCAAAGGACCTTTCGAGGGAAATAGGTGCTGATTTCCTATACAGTGCTGAGTACAAGGAAGATAACGACCTGGCGAACTTACCTCGTAGCTAAACAAGACGCCTCCGATCGGTGCCCCAAAAGCAACTGATAAACCTGACGAGCAGCCAGCGCTGAGTAGTTCGCGCATTTTCCTCCCATTATATCGGTATTTAGGGAACAATTTCCCAACCAAGTAAGCCACGCATGTCGAAATATGCACGAATGGTCCTTCTTTTCCTAAACACATGCCTGACGCGACGGCAAAGACAGCACCCACAGCTTTGACGAAGAGGACCTTGAAGTCTAGGAAATGTGGAATCACAAATCCAGAGAGTATGGTCTTGATTTCCGGTATACCAGACCCAGCAGCCATATACATGGATTTGCCAACCACAACTGGCTCATTCCCATTCATTGGCTTATGATCATCTTTATCGCCATGTCCTGGCGCCGCAGCAGGCAAGGTGGACTTAGTCCACATAGTGAGCGAAGAGCTGACTACCCCATACAGCAGGGCGAAGCCAACAAAAGCAGCAAACGCCCTAGACCAATTGTCCGTCCACATATGCCATTCTTGACAACTCTCTTCCAATTTCACTCTCTCGATTCCCAAAGGGTGACGATCCGTGCAGCATATTTCTCGATTCCAAAAGGGGTTCGATTTGCAGTATCCCAGCTTCCAATCGCTCACTGTAGCCTCGGCGACATCAACAAGGAAGGCTACACAAGCTGTAAGGATGCCGATGAGTGCGGCGGCGATCCAGCCTGAGCAGTCGTCGAGACTGGAGACGATGGCGGATCGGATGCCTTGCTTGGAATGCACAAATCGGTAGCGGTAAGAATCTTTGACCTGTACAATGTCAATTGGTTGCCTGGAGGAGCGTTCATCTATCTTACCAGATCATGTAGCCAATCTATAGTGGTGTAATCATTATATGGCAAGCGCTCCCCCACAACTGAATTATGAAGAGCCTGTTCATCCTTGCTCACATGTGATTCAATCAGGGATTGAGCTTCCTCTTCCTGCTGAAGGGCATTTAATCGGCCGTCATGCGCAATATGGCCGAGTAGCTTAGTCCGCTCGGTAGCTTGTTCTTCGTCTTGGGGCATGCCTGGGCAGCAGCTCTCACTCTATTGAAGGGTGAAGTAAACCAGACGCACATGGCAAGCGCTGAGGCATCGGTTTCAGTATGGCAAACACTAATTGGGGGCCTTCCACTCATAGAGATGGCCCGCATCTTTGTGGGGGACAGGTCCTTCATGTTATCAGCAGCTCCTCGGACAAGCATTGGCCGCAACAAGTGGTCGAAGATAAGAGCGCAGGCCTTGCCAGTTGCTGCCGATAAGGGTGAGTCTTGGCAAAGGACGTCAAAAACATGCTTATCCACATCGGGTCATATTAGGGCTTGGGACAAATCCAAGGTTCCATCATGTCAGCTCCAGGGCGGGTAATTCTAACATATGGAAAGCTACCGTATCTGCCCTCAGCTAGTCCCACCAACTTGAAGAAAATCATCAATACAAAATGACTCATGATTTACGCTCTTCCGGGTATGGTCCTCCCCACTACTCTCTTTGACCTATAATACATTAAAGCTTTGAAATCTTCCGTCATATACACCTGTTTCGTTATCCATTATCAACAAACATCGACCTGAAACCACAGCCAAGATCGCAGCCTCCTCTTCTTTTGTGATATCTTGTGCGGTCATACGTTTAATGTGGTGCGGACGTTGATCGTTCCCATCTCGAGTTCGTTCTCTGGAATAGAATGATGTCTGCCTCCTTCGATGATTGTTTCTACCCCTGGGCCTTGCTTCACAATATTCTCCGACGAAGACGACAGCTGCACGCCTTTGGAGTGTTTCCGTGCCCGATACGAACTATTGTTGCTTCCAGGGAAGAATCTCGAGCGGAAGCTGGTAACTATGGACTCCATGGTGCGCGACTTGGTGATGAATGGGCTGTAGATGGGAAGGTTGGCGCAGATTGTTGAGGCGCAGGCTTCGATGCCAGACCATAGGATGATATTTACTTCAGCATCTAGCAAACGTGAGCTTTGAACTGACCAAAAAGTCTATAGGATGAGTATACTATTGGTGTCAGGACCATAATCGAGTGCAGGGTTGAGCTTGAGATAATCCGCGGTGTATACGAGTCGAGCAATAGACGCGACAACGCAGCTGAACCAGAGCCTCAGCACTGCATCGTTATGAGTTTCGCAAGATAGAGAGCTTACAAGATACCAAGCGCAAAGATCGCATAGACACCGATCTTTCTGTTGAAGTTCATTTGGAGCTTATTGATGAAAAAAGCAGGTAGGCACAAGATCGTGATGTCGATGACGATGTCTGTGACGCTGCAGACGACATACATGACTGGGTAATTGGTCGAAGCCACGCAAACTATCCAATTGCACGAGAGCGGCCAGGATTGGAATAAAGTTGCGAAGAGAAAGGAGATGAGCCAGGCCACGACGACACCCGACATGATTTTGATGACAAGTGGGAAACGTCCCACTGAGAATATTCGTCCATAGAAATAGAGCACAGAGAGTTTCACGAAGGCGACGGCTATGATATACCAGAATTGTAAAACGAAGAGAATCTATTGTAAGTCAATATCTTGTTCCTTAGCCAGACATTCTCTGCACAGACCTTGAAGAAGTTGGTCGCTTTGCTCGCACTCAGAGCCTCGAATTGTACGCCGAAGCCGCCTACTGGGACGCCGACTATATTGGTGACCGCGAGTGCTATTGAAAAAAACTAAACATCTCCGTCAAATTTGTCCAAATTTCCCAACGACGGACCTTACCAGTGCTACAAGGATGAGATAGTCATCGAGTCGTAATGGAGGAGACTTATGTAAGCGCACATGTATACGTAGGGCGACAGCTCCGATAGCTAGGCCCATCAATATGGCCTGTGAAGCTATCATCGCCTGAGATGCTGAGGTCAACATAATGGCTATACTTTTGCGGTAGTTGCTCGAGTAGGCATCACAGAAGAAAAGCCAATTGATTTTGTGAGGGAAGATGCAGTACAAAAGCCGAAGTGGTGCTCCTCAGAATTCGGACCGTTCCTGCATGCGTGCCGTCAACGCGAGGTTTGGTGGTATGCAGATCTACATTCATCCATATTGCCCAATGGTTGTTGGCATTTAGGGTGCGCTGCCAATGATATCGTGCCTGTAATAATTCTATGGTAGCGCCGCGTTAGTGCCAAAATAGCTGGCGCACACACCAAAAAATGCACATATTGACTATTTATCTAGAACTCAACCATCAACCATCTATTTAACCCCAAATTGGGTAGAATTAAGGGTATATATATATATACTTATTTACCCGCATTTCCTCCTTTTACCCCGCGTCCTTTATAATAGTGGATTTTATTATTATTTTATAACTCTATTATTATTTCTATTATATCTCCCATACTTAATATTCTACCCCTTATCTTAAGTATATATTTTATAAATACTTTAATATCTTTTATATTACCTTCTATTACTTTTATATTAACTGCGAGTATTTACTAAAGAAGAATATTTATTAAAAAGTGTTATTAAAAACTATATCTTATTATTATTATTAAGAAAAAGAGCTAAGCTATTATTCCTATATATATAATTAAAAGAAAAGAGAAAGATAAAAAGAATAAAAAAAATATTAAATTTAAAGAAGTTACTAAGATATTTATTACCCTAGATATATATATAAATAAAAAACCTTATAAGATAAATTTATTAAATATTAAAAAAATTCCTCTATTATCTACTTAACCTTCTTATAAAGATATATAAAAATAGAAGAATATATTTAAGCGACGTTAATAAGAAAAAGAAAATTAGATAAACTTTATAGTATTATAATATATAATAGAATAGTTTATTTACTTTAAAGATATAATAATATATAAAGATATATTTTTTTATAAAATATATAGCCTTAAGTAAATTAATTTTCTGAAGAAATATAAATTTATAATTATAAAAGGAAGATAGTATAATAAATAGAAAAATAAGTTTTTTTATTTTATTAATATAAACGCGACTCTTAGTAACTATAGGAAAGATAAGTAGATATTTTAACTTAATAACAATAAGATTAATAAAGTATAAATTTAAAAAATCAAAAAAATAATAAGTTATAAGTATAGCTTTAAGATAAAAAGAAGTATAATTAATTTTAAAATTTTAATAAAGTTTTAATATACTTATACTAAGACTAGTATTATATTTAAGTATATAAAGATATCTATTTTTATAACGTAGCTCTAGATTAAGATAAAATAGTTATAAAAAAAAAGTAAATAAATTATAAGAGTAAAGCTTAATTAAAATAAATATTTATAAGCGTAAATACTATAAATTATTTAAAATTAAAAATATAAATAATAGTCTTATTTAAATTCTACAGAAGAATAATATCTTAAATTTAATAAATATTATTATAAACTTCTTTAATTATATATTAGAATTTAGGTCTAGATTATTACTTTAAATATTATAATATTCTTATAAGTATTATAGAACTTTTATTATAAAGTATTTTTAAAGCGTATAATTTAAGGCGACCGTAAATTATTAAAAGATAAAAAATAAATAAAGGAATTAACTTTACTAGTACTAGAATTAATATTAATATAAATATTAATATTATTAATAATTAATCTATTTAACGATAAGATAAGTAAACTCTTGAATATTTTAATACTATAAATAATAGAGTGAATAATAAATTTTAGAATATTATTATTAACTATATTATTATTATTTTTTTTATTTACTTTTTACCCTACGTTTATATCGTCGAGGACTTATAAATATTTATATTTATTTAATACTTTTATTCCGTTAAGTAGTTCTGTATTAATGTTAGATTAAGATATATATATTAATTAAATTTATAATATATAAAGTTAAGTTAATCTACGTAAAAAAGCTGCTTTTATACACATAGAAAAAATTCTAGATAAAAAAATAATTACTATTACTTAGATTTAGCGATAGAAGGATGTTAATACTTATTTAAAGTAATAATTAGAAATATTTAATATTCTTATTAATATTAAATTATACTTTACGTAATCTACAAGCGCTTATTAATAATAAGAGTCCGAGAAAATAAGTTAATAATTAAGGTTTTCTTATAATCTTATAGTTTAATTATATATTTCATAAATTATATATATTTACGCGTATATATATAAAAAATCCCGCTTTTAACGTCTTTTATTAAAGTTTAAATAGTTAAATATTATTTATTAAGTAATATTTCATAGCTAATCTATAGCTAAATATTAAATACTTAGTTTTACTAAAATTTTACTCTATGAACTTCTTAGATTTTAATATATTTACTAAATTAATTATTATATAGCTTAATAATATCGCTTAATCTTTATTAAGATTATTAAAGATTTAATCTTATTATTTACTTAGTTACCTACGTTAATAATATAAGCGAAAATATAAGATTAAATTTAATATATTAATATATAAAGTATTTACTATAGGCTAGATAAGGATCTAGATATAAATAATAACTAGAAGGATAATATAATTAATAATATATTTAATATTAAAAGAGTAGAAGAGACTTAAGACTTTTCTATTAAGTCTTAAAAGTCGTAGTTCTATAAGTAAGAGATAATAAAGTAGAAAGCTTATAAAGCTTAAAAAAAAAACTAGTTTATATATAAAATATTAATACTTTTATAACTTCTTAAGAATATTAGTTTTATATATATTTATAGAAAAAAAAATATCTAGATATCTATATATATTTAATAGTCTATATATTAATCTCTTAATTTTTATAGTAAATATTTACGCTTCTAAATAATTTTCTATAGTTATTATTATTTATTTATACTAGTATTATATTATTTAGAAATCGCTTAAAATCTACTTATATAGATTTATATAATTTAATAAAATAATTATACTTCTTTAATTATTACTTTAATACTATAAATAATATTTCTATAGAATTATAATTAAATAAGTAAATAAGTAAATATATAAAACTAATATCTACTTATTTATATATTATTCTTAGTTTTATTAAATAATAAATTCTAGTATTATTTAAGACTATAATTAAACAAGACTCTTTAAATATTATTAAAATATATTAAAAAAATATCTTATCGCGAATAAAGTTATTAAATAAAGTTATATTAATAAAGCTATAATAAGTCTTTTAGATAATATAATTATTTATTATATATACTAGTAATATTAACTATTTTTTTAATTACTTAAATAAAGTATTTATCTCTATCTTTACTTTTAATTATAATTATCTATATTTTCTATTATTTATATACTTATATACGGCGGTCTTATTTAAAAAGATAAGTTAAGAAATAATTTATTTATAAAGCTTTATCTTCTATAAATCGCGTGTATATTAATTTTATTATAAGATTTTATAAGAAGTCTATTAAGACTTAATTAACTATATTAAAAAAGAAAAAAGAAAATTAAGAAAAGCTTTTACTTTTTTATATATTTACTTATAGCGATAAAGAATATTTCTTATTATCTTCTTATTAACCTCTAAGCCGTTATATATATTGAAAAAAAAGTAGATTATTTTAAATAGATAAAATAATAGCTTTTTATTAAGTTATATTAATAGTATAGTCTTTATCTTTTTATCTAGTATATAAAGGTGATCTTAAGGTATATTAAAATCTATAATATTATTAAAGACTCTAAGATTATATTTTATTTTTAATATTTATTATTAATTAATTCTAGTATAATCAACGATCTTACTAACTATATAATTAGAGTATAGATATTATTTAATATTAAAACGCGTCTACGCGTTCAATAAAGGGGCTATAGTGGGGGTGGTTGGGTTATAGAATAACGATAAGATCTCCTATTAGAGGGTAAATAGGGGTAAAAGGATATTTATATATATACTCTCAATCCCGCCCAATTTGGGGTTAAATAGATGGTTGATGGTTGAGTTCTAGATAAATGGTCAATATGTGCATTTTTTGGTGTGTGCGCCAGCTATTTTGGCACTAACGCGGCGCTACCATAGAATTATTACAGGCACGATAAGCTGCAGAACGGAAAGCCTTTGGCTTCGTGTAGCGTGACTAACTTTTCGTCATCATGCAGTACCAACGGTATTGGCCGGGACCTGCGTCAGCCAATCGTATTCATTATTGGTGGGCATGTACGCAGCAAGTAGCCAATGTCTTCGACCGAAAGTCGATCATTTTGACTAACGCAGGATTCAGACCCAGCTCTCACTTCCCAATTTTAACGATTGTTTCGGCAGGCTTCGTTCAAGGCAGTGTCAACGTTGCTTTTTACACAATCCCTGAATCAATTTAATAACACGGGTGGGGGATGGACGGAACAGTGGGCGGACAGCTCATATTGAGCGGTCGGCTTGATTTTTTACCTCGGCGGGTGCTGATGGGGGGGCGGCTGGGCTACTGCCAAGCCACACCACTCGGGTTATACGCGAAGCCAGCCGCTCTCTGCATAGGCCATTAGATGACCCTATTTGATGGTCATTTACTAGAACGCACCTTTCCCCCTCAGCGATTTCATCTCGTGGAAGGTGACAGCGTGTTAGACCGGGAACCACGCCTTTAGAAGCTAGCGTCTCCGGAGATCGAGCTCCCCAAAACGAAAAGCCGTCAGCCATTGTGGGCCTAGAGAACATCGAGGTATTTTCTAGCAGGGCATAAGTGGAAGCGGTTGAAGATTCTTGGTGAGATTTGGGAGAGGGGGCTAAGATCTGTGCACTTCGTAGAACGAGAAGGTTATCATTGAAAATACGGTGAGAACAAGGGCTGGATTATCTAGGTAGGATGACGTGAGATACAACACGAAGACAAAAATCAAAAACAATCGTCCTGCCTTACTGGATGGAAAGGTGAACTGAGAGGCTGAATGCTGAACATGATATTGGCGCTAGGTTTTGACGACCAATAGGAGCGAGGTCCGGTAAGCTGGCAATGAAGATGTCCAAAACAAATTGGTTGAATCGGACTTCTCTTCTGACAAATGGCCCTAAGAAACCCGGCTGTACCTACTTATCATGACCATGAGACTCTGTATGGGTAGTTGCATGCCCGTGCTGTTATCACAACAACGCCTTTTTGAAACCAAAGTTCTCGTACATCTCCTGATTTTGCTTTTTGTATTTATAAAGGTACACCTTTTATCAGTGGATACACAGTAGACAGTTAGTCGAGAGAGCGTGTAATTGTCTACCATAGCCAATCTTTCAGCATGAAATTGGAATGTCGTCATGGTAAGTCGCGCAATTCTGTAGGCTCTTCACCTTGCGACACACCTTTCAACTCGACTGCTACGAGGGTACGTAGGAGCATTGGTCTATAAGCTGGGCATACCTAGAATGGTAGCCTACATCAAACAAATTGAACGAAGAAATTATAAGGAAAGCCTTATTCCACGCTTTTGCACTTACCCGACGAGATTTGAGTAGGGAAGACGCTTCAAGCTGATAGATCTCATGCATCTTATCTTCCCCAGCAGCAAAGCGAACCTTCTGTTCAGACTGGTACTGGCACGCGATGCTGCTGTTTGGAGTAGGAGGTAGGGGTCGGCATATGCCATTCGCAAAGTCGAGTTCCAGGCGACGCCAAGCGATGACTAATCGGAAAAAATTGCCGCTGCTGTTGAGCTGAGATCTTGAACCTACCTGGAAGATTTAATTGCCGTAGCTGTGTTAATATTGGAAGACCCTGGTAGCTCTAAAGCACTGAGCATAGAAATGCTTTCTGAAGGTAAGAAGTTGTCTGGAGAACATGTACAGGCATCTCAGCTTCCTCATTTCAATTCAGATACCTTGGAACGCTTGACCAAAAAAATTGCGAGCAAAATCAAGAAGCCCGACAATGGCACAGTCTCGAAAACTCCGAATGCGGAGGCAAAGAAGACCAAGCTAGAACGTGTTGGGAGCAAGCGGGAGCTTTCAAACAAAGCGAAAGCGCCCAAACCGATCCCTGCGGTGCAAAGCAATGGCACATCACCAGCAACTAAAGCGACAGAGACGGCCTTTAGGTCGAAGTCTGGCCAGGGAAAGAAGAGGTTGCGAGATGGGCGAGTCAAGGTGGCAAGCTCTGTTAGGAAGGGAGATGATGTCAACAATATCAAGCTTGGGCATAGGGTGGAGCAGACTCTGTTACCGGGGGGAAGCAATATCGAAGATGACATTGAGGCCCTTGGAGGCACCAAAGATGACTTGGAATTAATTGCTGATGTGCCGTCTGATTCAGAGATGGAGGGCGATACTATGGGTTTTAATGGAGCTTCGGGTGGTTCTCTAACGAAAGAGCTGCAAAAATTGGTCCGTCAGCTTGGTGTAGACAAGGCAGCCCAGAAGGAGATTTCGAAGCCTTTCAGTTCGGAAGAGGAGGACAAATTACAGAGTAAAGAGATGCAAGCTCGCAATGGCAAGGGACCGGAACCACAAGAAGCAAACGGCATCAATGTAAACGTGCAAGCTTCGAAGCCTTCCAGGAAAGGACCCTTGTCACTTGGCTTCACACCACAATCGTGTTGGCATGCCGTCTCATTGCCACCATTGCCTGCAGCACCACAGGAAGTCACTGCTCTACCACATGATCTCGCAGATCGTATCCACGAGTATGCAAAGTCATTGCTTGAGAATGACAACAAGCAGTATGCGGCTCACACTACGTCTGCCTCTTCCGCCCACCAGTTCTACTCTACTATCATGTCAACAGGTACACTTTCAGACAAGATCTCTGCTCTAACGCTCTCTATCCAGGAGTCTCCAGTTCATAACATGAAAGCGTTAGAGAGCTTAGTCGGGTTGGCACGTAAACGCAGCAGAGGTCAGGCTGTAGAAGTATTAGGAGCCTTGAAGGATCTGTTCGGTCCTGGTAATTTGCTTCCTTCAGATAGGAAACTGAGGCCCTTTGCCACCCAGCCAGCCTTATCTGCAGTCTTCGACCCTACAGAGTTCCATTGGACATCAAGAGACCCTCTACCAAAGCAGCTTAAAGAATCTCACCTGATATCATGGGCATACGAACATTGGTTGAAGAGTACATTCTTTGATATTATCAAGATCATTGAAACCTGGTGCAATGATGAAGTGACCTTTGCCAGAGGCAAGGCTGTTGATTATGTCTGTCAATTACTAAAAGAGAAGCCAGAACAGGAAGCGAATCTGCTTCGACTGCTTGTGAACAAACTTGGTGACTCAGACAAGAAGATTGCCTCCAAAGCATCTTTCAATATCTTGCAGCTCGAAACCACACACCCTTTGATGAAGCCTATCATTATCTCGGCCATTGAGTCAGATTCAATATTCCGGCCTGGCCAAAGCTTACATGCGAGATATTACGCAACCATCACCCTAAATCAGACAGTTCTGAGCGCGAAGGAAGAAAGTGTTGCGAGAAAGCTTCTGGACATCTATTTTAGCCTCTTCATCAAGCTTCTCGAGAAATCCGACCCAGCAAAGGTCGCTGCTACAGGCGTCAATAGCATCGCCATCAATAAGAAAGGCGAAGTGCAAGGTGGTGGTGGACCTGCTGGGAAAAAAGCCCAAAAAAAGCTGATCGAGAAGGAGAAAGCCACGACCGTCGATGAGGACCTGAAAGAGAAGATGCTTTCAGCGGTACTCACTGGAGTCAATCGCGCAATACCTTTCACAAATACTAACGACGACTCTGTCGAGAAGCACTTAAATACCCTCTTCAAAGTGACCCATTCATCCAACTTCAATACTAGCATTCAAGCCTTGATGCTGATACAACAGCTCAATGGATCACATCAGGGTTCAGTTGATCGTTTCTACCGAACGCTCTACGAATCGCTACTAGATCCTAGATTGTTGACGTCCTCAAAGCAAGCTCTATACCTCAACCTCCTTTTCAGAGCACTGAAGTCCGATCTCAACGTAAAGCGCGTTCAAGCATTCGCGAAGCGGTTACTTCAAATAGCAGCGATGCACCAACCCTCCTTCACATGTGGGACACTCTACCTATTCCGTGAATTGGAAGGCATCTTTCCCGCCCTGTCAATCTTCGTTGATCAACACACAGAAGCCAGCGACGAAGAAGAAGATTTCCGTGACGTTTCAGAAAACCAAGACCTACTACGATCTAGCCCTCTACCCTCTATCCAACATACAAAGACTGCCTATGACGGCCGCAAACGCGATCCTTCTCACGCCAACGCCTCCGAATCCTCCATTTGGGAGCTCACCCCCTTTTTAATGCACTATCACCCCTCCGTTTCGCTCTTTGCGACTCGCCTTCTTACCCATGCCCCCATGCCACCAAAACCCGATCTCTCTCTCAATACCCTCATTCACTTCCTCGACCGTTTCGTCTACCGTAATCCCAAGTCCACATCGACCGCCAAAGGTGCAAGTGTTATGCAAGGAGGTGATCCAAGCGCCTTGCTGGTGAGCAGATACAGTGAGAAAGATAAGAGAAGAGCGCCTGTTAACTCTGAGGCATTCTGGAAGATGGAGAGTGAGAAGATTAGCGCTGATGAGGTCTTTTTCCATAGATATTTCAGTACTTTGGGCAGGGGCAAGGAGAAAACGCGGAAGAAGAAGGAGGAGAGGAGAAAGGGAGAAGAGGCAAGTGAGAGCGAAGGCGATGAGGAGGAGATCTGGAAGGCTTTGGTGGACAGTAGGCCTGAGGTGGAAGGCGGCAGCGATGGGGGAATATTCTCTGATGATGACGTTGATATATATGAATTAGAGGATGCTGACGAGGATCTCGGTGAAGTTGGAGAAGGCCTTACCGACCAGGACGAGGGAGAAAATGTTGGCGGTAGATCTCTTCTCTTGGGCGATGAGGATGACGAAGCCCTTTTCAATAGCGAGGCCGAAGTACCGAGTGATTTTGAGGAAGCTGCTCTCTTCGGAAGAGAGCTGCAGTCCAACGAAAGGAAGACGGCAGAAAGGGAGGATCCTGACAAAGGAGAGAAACGCAGTAAGAAGAAACGAAGGCTTAAGAATCTGCCTACTTTTGCTTCTGCGGACGATTATGCTAAGATGCTGGGGGATGAGGACGAGGGACAGTATGATTGAGGGATGCACATTTTCCACCATTCATAGCGACAGGGACACATATCCTGGTCGATCTTGTATTGTAGATGCAGGTGGTCTCATCAATAGTGCCATATGGCAAATAGCCGAGCAAAAGTTCGATATCGATGCAGTACACCTACTGTGCCCTGAGATGAATACTGGTAATTGGGAAGAAGCATCGCAATGTCGGTGCCTGGTTCCTGGCAGGTTGGTCATAACTGCCCCTTTTCATGCAGATCCGGGGTAATGAATATTTAAGGTTTTGACCCGCCGCGCCTGCAGTGGACGCTTGGCAGTTTTCTTGACAAATGCACTCTTTAAACATTGCTATGCTAGTTGTACATTGACTTATTAGCCACCCAACATAGTCCTTCTTTGTTTCTCAGCGTCTTTAAACATTTTGGCATCAACACTGATCTTTGCTTCCATCCCTTTCGCCTGCTTCAATCCTACGCTTTACATCAGTACTACCTAAGGAGACCTGTCTCCCAGCTGCAGGAAGACAGCGGAGTACCATCACCGTATTCAATCCCGCCACCGGGATCGAAGGCTTCCAAAAAACAGTAACAGCATTGAGATATCAGGAACCTACAGCGCTAAGAGGGCGGATTCAAGACAATGCCTTCCACACGGCGGGTCAAGGTTCTCGCTATAGCTCTGGCCATTGCCGTCTGCACTATACTCTACCTTTCTGTACGCATGATCGCCTTGACCAGACCTTCCTGAGTCATTCGAGATTCTTCTAGATCCATACTGACATTTTCTTACCTCAGAGCGACTCCTCATCCCAAGATTTCTACTCCCGCACTGTCGCCGCGCTAGACAGGAAAGATACTTCAGACGAGGAAGTAGCACACAAGCTGCAAGCAGTCAAGGATGCAGCAAAAGATCAAGAGCGAGATGGCCGGGGGTCTCCTCAAAAGCCGATTATTGCCGTAGCCGATGACAAAAAGCCCGTGGATGTACCAATACCCTCAGAAATAGGCAGCACCGATAGAGGAGCTGCAGCCACGATAGATGATGGGGAGAAAAGCGTAGCCGGGAGGAAGACTCTAAAAGGCGGAGAGACCAAAGATGTGCAATCTGGGAAGGAGGCACCAAAATACCCGGATACAAGCAAGGAGAAAGAGGATGGAGCCGAAAAGAAGGAGAAGGCCAAGACCGAGGAGGATCATGCGATTGAGACCGAGTTGAACACGATATTAAAGAAAAGCCCCAGTATGCTATCCCTTCACATGTTTCTCACAGCTAGATTGCGGGCTAGCTAACAAACCGCCTACGTACAGTCATAATATTCAGCAAATCCTACTGCCCATACTCTGCGAAAGCGAAACGAATACTCTTAGAGAAATATACTATTGTTCCCGCTCCCTATGTGGTTGAATTAGATGCCCATCAGCTCGGCCCGGGGTTACAGACTGCACTGGAGAAAAGCACAGGGAGGCGAACTGTCCCAAATATACTTGTCGTTGGTCGCAGTATTGGTGGTGGAGATGACATCGAGGCTTTAGATGAAAGTGGTAGTCTGATAGAGAAGATAAAAGATATGGCACAAAAGAGGATCGTGGAGGCGAAGCTCTCCGAAGAGAAATAGGACTGCAGGCTTGGGTTCTGGCGTAGGAGAGCATGGCGGGCTAGGCATTTTGATTACAGCGCTTGGGAAGGGCAACCTATGGTCTAGGCCATGCAACGAGCTTCGTTCTGAATCATTGGAGTTGGAGTACAAATGCATTGGGTATGCGTTCGGTTTGATATGGGATACCCAGTGTTTGTTTAGAGTGTGAATTGGGAAAGCAAGCTGTAATTGATACGGTTCTTTCCTTATTCAAACCCTCCAAAAATCGCTTGATTCACTGTGATGCATTCAGAGCAATTATTTTGGAATTCACGCCTAAAGACATGGAAGAAATACTCCGTAGAAGGAAATTAGCCTTGCAGGCGCCAGAATAGTCAGAGCATCACCTCCAATTGAAAAACAAGTCTACATAAAAGAGTGCTTCCCAAGTCACGAGTGCACGATCTCGGTAATGATATATGGAATTTCAGATTGGGGGAGCGATACTGACTAGCGCCTTGGCATCCAAGCGAGACCTCCCACACTTCAACCGCGAAATTTAGACTGGCTCAAGATCATGAACAGGACTCTGTGACACTCCGCCGCCACCAGCAAAGATGAGGTACATACACTCAGAAGAAACGCTGGCGATTCCCGACAATGGTGAGTGTGCTTTTCAGAGCCTTCAGTGGACAATTGTAGCCCTTGGGTGGACTTCGCACGAGCACTTGTGGAGAGCTAGGACGCCCACAAAGGCCTGGCCAGGACGACAGGAAAGCATGTTACTGACGATTGTGTAGTCAAGGTGCACATCAAATCAAGGATAGTCACGGTGGAAGGACCTCGAGGTATGCGCAGCCTGCAAAAACAGAAACCGTAGGGACACCAGTATCTGATTTGTCAACAGGCAAGCTGGTCAAGGACATGTCACACCTCTCGGTCTCCTTCTCGCAACCCCAGAGATCCGTCATCAATATCGAACTCCACCATGGCGCCCGCAAGAACGTTGCCACCCTCCGCACAGTCAAGACTCTCATCAACAACTTAATTATTGGGGTTACGAGGGGTTTCAAATACAAGATGCGTTACGTCTACGCCCATTTTCCCATCAACGTCAATATTGAGAAGAACCCCGAGACCGATCTATATGAGGTGGAGATCCGGTATGTCCTATGTGAACGACAAATACAGAGTTATTGGATGTTTGAGTAGTGGTGGACTGATTGTTGGATGCGCAGAAACTTCATTGGCGAGAAGATCATCCGAAGAGTCACCTTACTGCCGGGTGTGGATGTAGAGCCATCGAAAAACGTGAAAGATGAGCTCCAGCTCACGGGAAACTCTCTGGAAAACGTCTCACAGAGCGCCGCGGATATTCAACAGATATGCAGGGTCAAGAATAAGGATATTCGAAAGGTAGGCCCAGCTGATGACTGACACCTTGTTCTGGTATATCTGACAGTGTTCTCGTGGTAGTTCTTGGACGGCTTGTATGTATCAGAGCGGGGAAATATCGAAGAGGCATAGGGGTGATGAGGAATGAAAATGGCGTGCTGGTACAGGTTGATAGGATAGCATATGCGAGAGCTTCCCAAATCGAACTGCGAGATCGCTCTACGTATACACATTTGCACTCAACCCTCGCTTACTGATTATCTGATTGATTACGCCTACCAAGCCTGGTCAACGACTTTCAAATGGCTACGGTTTTGACTTTTGAAGGCTCTACACCGCTTGCGGCATCCCTAATCTTCCCCAATGTTTGCTGCAGTGACACAACTCGATGTATGACATCGTATCTGTAAATTCACCTAATCTATTGATCTGCACCACCCGACATAATACCCATAACTTGTTCAGGGAGAAGCATGGTGTTCAGATCATGCATGGCGCGCCTCAGGGTCTACGAGAATGTCGCTTTGGAGCCTTTTCCTGCTCAGCGAGCGTAACCGGTCTGACTCTACTCTCTAGAGAAACAATATAAGTGAGAGATGAACAGAGATGTGCTCGATTTGTAATATCATAACCAGCATTTTCGACAGGCAATTTTCTGTTATAAAGGCATTGTTTGGAGGCTTCCTTTTACTAAAACATATAGTGGAAATATGTTGATTTGGGGATTCGTTGCAAAATAGTCTGTTTGGTATTTAATGGCAATAGGTTCGATTCCTAATGGTGCTGGTACAATGGTATGGCGGTTTCGTACTTTAGGTCTTCGGTGTATTATTGTAGGGCTGAGAGCGTCCGAAATATATTCCTTCCCAGGCATGACTTTGGCCCCATGTTCTTAGGGTAAGGGCATGCAAACGGAACTACCTCATGTGCACGCCTCAAAAGCCCCCGCATTTATCGCACTTCCACTAATTGCTAGCACTACGTCTAAGAGTTGTAGGATTTACAGTAAGGCAAGACTTCTGCACATCTAACGGCGATGAATCTCCCGAATCTTACCTATCTACGGTAGTGTGGGGAGTTATTCGGGCGGGAATTTTTAATAGCCGCACCTAATCTTTGTTCCACCAACTCTTCCACACCACTTCGACACCAACACTTCATGAACTAACAAACGTAGCTTATCTCTTCGGCCGGTTATGCTGCCACACCTTATCCCCCTCACCGACGTCACTGCTCAAGACTAACACCATTGGTCTACCCTAGGCGGCCAACAGGTCTCAGATAGGGGACCCTTCTCGACCCCCCTGCATTCAATCAGCAGTCAGCACGGCAATCTCCAGGCTAAGATGCTAGTGTGACGGCTACAATGCCACTTTGACATTATGGACGTCACTTTACGTCCGATTAGCTTTCGGGCTATGGAACTTGAGCCCGCTGTTTGTCCTACCTTACCCTAACATCACACGACATGCCACTGTCTCTTCGTTTGCGGCGCGGTTGCTTTGTTCTTATTCTCCTGGACATGCGCATTAATTTGTATTTGTAAAACAGATGCCCTCGACGAGCATACAAATGCATGACATGGCAAACAAAGATTCCCTCGTCGACGTCAGGGACACCCCTAAAACCGATATCCCCGCAGAAGAACCAATTACCCTTACTAATAGTCGTCGCCACGATGGAGACGATCCAGAAATGGAAGGACTTACATTATACGAGAAAAAAGCCTTGCTCGTGAACAGAGAATTGGATTCCCATGGCATGGGCAAGTACCAATGGTACATCTTCTTCCTCTGCGGATTCGGCTATCTCATCGATTTGCTGTATGCGCAGGCTTTCGGGCTAGTGGAGCCGGCTATTCAGCAGGAATTTGGTTTCAGTGGTATGTTTAATTCTAGCCTCGTCGGCTTTCGGAATGCGCTTAGGTAGGTTGGTTTTGCTTACTTTTGCGACAGATAAGGCTTCGGGCAACATATTCTCTTCTTTTTCCGCTGGACTTACTGCTGGGGTATGAATAACAAGAAATGATACCACTCATGACGCTAAGCTAACGGTATAACAATGTAGGCATTCGTATGGGGCGTATTGGTAGACATCATAGGCATGTAGGCATGAATTTGGCTTGCTTAAAAGTGTGTCCACACCATGAGTGTTGAGCTAACAAGATCTGCTAGGTCGCCAATACGCTTTCAACCTTACGGTCCTAATCTCGTCTGTCTTCGGGCTCTGTCTTGCGGCCCCGAATAATTATGACGGAGTCCTTGTTCTTACCGCCTTTGTTGGATTTGGCGTTGGAGGAAACATTCCAATCGACACGACGATATGTCTTGAATTTCTGCCACAGGTATTTATTGCAACGAATTTGGTTCCGGCTATACGAGCCATTATCTAACATCCTATAGAACCGCCGCTTCCTGCTGGCTTTGCTTTCTATCTTCCAACCGCTGGGCGTCGTGGTAGCTTGCGGAATAGCCTACGGTTTCATTCCCTTCTACTCATGTGGAGACGATGCAAATGGAGACCCCCTTCCAGCCTGTAGCAGCGTCGCTTCTGGGGCGCCCTGTTGCACAAAAGCTTCGAATATGGGATGGAGGTACACACTTCTCTGCATTGGTGGCATTTGCATATTCATCTTCTTCCTGCGTTTCGTTGTTTTCAGATTCCAGGAGTCGCCCAAATTTCTGCTCTATAGAGGGCGAGATAATAAAGCGGTCGAGGTGCTGCATAAGATCGCCAAGTTCAACGGAAGGGAGAGCAGTGTCACTTTGGAAGTGTTCGAGGCTCTGAATGACGAAGCTACGTCTACGGCTTCGGGAGATTCGGACAGACCTATGCTTGGGGCGAGCACGAAAAAGCTGAAGGAAAGCTGGGGCACTCGAGTAAATGTCGAGCTACAGCGATATAAGATACTCTTCTCGACCTTCACCATGGCTCGTCTAACTCTCTTAGTCTGGATAACATACGTTCGTTCCCACCCTCTCCGTCACCCCCTTCAACCCCTGCCCACTAACCTCCCTTTCCCCTCTGCAGGCCTTCGACTACTGGGGCTTCAGCATAGCCGGCTCCTTCCTTCCCAAGATTCTCCTCGCAAAGAACGCCGCCATCGACGTCTCCACCGCCACCTCCTATCGCAACTTCGTCATTATCTACATCTGCGGCATCCCCGGCGTCCTCCTCGGCACCCTCATGTACAGCGTCCCCCGCGTCGGCCGCAAATGGGCCATGGTCGGCTCCTCGGCCCTCATGGGCCTCTCCCTCTTCCTCTTCGCTACTGTAAACACCGAAGCCTCGAACATCGGACTTAACGCCATGGAATATTTCTTCCAGAGTATGTTCAATGCGGTGCTTTATGGCTGGACGCCGGAAGCTTTTCCGACACCGATTAGAGGCACCGCGGCGGGTGTGGCGAGTTTCTGGGGGAGATTGTTTAGTATTGTTAGTCCATTGATTGCGGCGGATTTGTTGACTAAGAGTTTGAATGGACCATTGTATTTGGCAGGGGCTGGGGTTTTTGTTTGCACGATTGCTATCCTCTTCATGCCGTCGAAGAGTATGGGAGCGCAGAGTTATTGATGATAGGGGGAATCGGAGAGCTTTACTTCGTTATGTTTGTTTTTCTGGAGAGGAAATAGCTCATGATCAAGCTGAAGTACTTCAATGTGATCATATCTATTAGCGAGATCTGATATAGAGATATAAGATCACTTTCAGAGGCGAACAGCAGGATTTGATTTACTGTCCACCAACACATTCTTCGCCTCACCGTCCCTGATTCTTCATCTTCTGATAATTATATACATGTCAACATAATACAGTCTCCAATATCTGGGGGTCTCCTAACAGCCAGTACATGCATCGATATCTTTCAATATGATTTCCCAGAATTTCTAACATCCCCTCTTCCCCTGAGATAAGAGACAACATATACATCAATATCTTTTAGAATAACATCCCAGAACCACATCCCCTATCAAAAAGTCATTTCAATCATTTGCATCCACGCTTACCCAACCCACCTCCAACCCCTTTTCTACAAATTGAAAACCCTCTTTCTGCACTATTCCTCAAACCAAAAAACCCTGTAAACGCGAGAGGGATGTGGAGTCGAAAGCTACATCTTCCTAGGTTTGGTCGCGTTTTAAATGTACGTATGGATTTTTTAGGCGGGATAGATAGGGAGGGGGTTTGAGGACGTATTGTGAGAGTTGGGTGAATATTTTTAGAAAAATTGAATGTGGCGAGCTTGAATGGGTAAGGGGTACTTTCTTCTTTTCACTACAGTAAATATGGCGAGTGCGGATGGGTGAGGGCGGGGGAAAGGGTAATTTGTCTTTTGTGGAAGGGTTACGGCGACGCTCTTTGTGTTGGTGATGAGCGTTGGAGGGTAGTTAGTTTGGCTTATTGGGCAGCGGGAAGGTAGGGGGAAGGGAGAGGGTTTCGCATTGTTGGGCAAGGTTGGAGGGGATAGGAGGAAAGGGTGGAGTGCGGGATCAGCATGTTTATCGTACTGAGAGTGTGTTATCACAACGACTAATATAGCAGCATTGTGAACATGTATATCATGAGAAGGAAGAAGATCTTGGATTATGCTTATCAAAGTCTATGTTCCATCAGGGGGTACTCGTTATCATTATGTGGTGGTGAACCGTCGACAGCTTGTAGGGTCTTAAAGAGAGTGTGTATGTATGTGACCACCGTCGATGCCTGCCCAAATACCAGAATATGTGTAGTCCGACAAAGTAGATGTAATCGAAAGATAGATTAGTGCTTGTTGATTGTGGAATCAACGCCTGCCCGGTATTAGGGTGTGTGTTTGGAAAAGAAGATGAAACCGAAATTGTTGGGGAGGGCCTGGTGTGATTGTGGAATCAGAGCGGATGACTCCGGGGCCTACATTCATGGCCGCCACTATTTATTTCCCCGATGAGGTACCAAGTCGGGAAGCTCAGTGACTACTTTTATGGTGATCACGGAATGGCTAAAGCTAAATCGATATATATCAGTATGGACCACGCACCGTAAAGGGTTTTAATAGGATATACCAAGGGACTTCCTTGAGTTCTTTCATGACCTTATTAGCCTTCTCCATGTCCTTTACGGAGATGTAAGCCACGCCGAACTCTTCATTAGAAATCCCTTCGGATACATAAGGGAACCACGGCTTGCCGATGGCCCCAGACCAGGAGAGGGTGTTCTCATCCGGGTGTTCGCAAGCAACCTTTACCGGGTGCCCAGTCGCTGGATCTTTCTTGAAACCCTGATGATATATGTTTGTCAGTGATGCGAGTGTCTGTGAGGTCCTATAAGCATCATACCTTTATAGTACATTCCGCTTTGAAGTTCTTGTTCAGCAGGTCCTGGAAGTTCTCCAGCTCATCGTGATCAAGCTCCGCTAAACACATTCGCCTGCAAATCATTAGCATACCATGACAAAGAAATGTAGGGCGGCTGTGAGACTTACTGAATCTCTAGGAGAACGGGAGCCATCTTATGCAATCAAGTTTGTGGATAGACGTGTCTGTTTGCTTCTCGCTCGATGATTCGGGCAAGGCTGGGAACTATGATGATGAAAAAGAGGGAGAAAAAGTTCAAGAGTGGGTCGGTTTGGATGGAAGTTGTAGTTGGGAAGGAGAGTTGTCTGTCAAGTGCTGCGGACTATTCCCAGGTTTTGGAGGGTGGGACCTTATGAGGGCCTCGAAAGGATGCCTGGAGGGCACATGTAGGCTGTAACAAGCAGGCATGACTGAAATGCGAACAGCCTGACTTGAAACTCGGAATCCGAGAGGACTGATTTGCGAACAGATCAACATGAAACTCGGAATTCGAGCACCCTGAAAGTGCTGCCTACCTCGTATTTGATTTCAAAAGCTGCAGCAGGTCAGCTGCACCAATCGGGGCTTCCCTTCCCTGGTGGTTCATGACTCTTTGACATGCACGGCTTGCTATCTACGTGCTGGCATTTTCGTGATCGGCGACACCAAGTGTAGCTGGTAGTCCTTCCCATCCTATTGTTTCCTCCCTCCCCTTCTTCCGTCCTACGCAACATAAGCATCCCTGCTCTAAGAACTGGTCCCTTGAACGCAAATCTCGGAGCTGAAGGACGAAAGCGTGAAGCATGAACCGTGGATGGAGAGCGAAAGAAGGCTTGCTCGCTAATCAGACCTCTCCAGTAAAGGCCTCTTAGTGTTGATGTTTGATAAGGTGGACGTTAGTAGTAGACGGGCGTTCGAAAGATTAGATAGTCACCACCAGGGATGAACTCTGACTAAGAACATGTAGAGTCTAGGAAGAATACCAGGCTTCAAACACTTCAGACTGTGAAGCATATGCATACATAAATTTTGGTCCAGTCTCTTGTTAGTTGGCTGGCAAATCCGGCAAGTAGGTGTTGCATTTCTATTGGCAACGAAGTAGGTTATCGACAACTCGCCTTTTAGAGACGACAAGCGCGCGTGCTAGTCACCCTACAAGATGCCGCATCAGCTACTAGAGCCTCCTCCACCGAGTATCTTCACTTCGACAACAGAGCCATCAATACTAGTGATGTCCATCAGCAGAGAGACTGACGGCGCATAGGAGGACTGGGAGACACATACGCGACACCACTCAACATGTTTATCGCCGTAGATGCACCTTCTTCGTCGGACATGGTGACAACAGCTATGCCAAAATGATGGGTGACAGGGTCTTCAGCGTTGCCCTTTGTTAAAGTGAAGTGATTTTTCCCAGCATCTCTATATACCATAGTGTACTCGGAAGGAGGACGTCGATCGATTTTGAGGAACTGGCCGTCTGGTGCTTTGGCGATTCTCTATAGAACGAGTCTCTAATCAGTACTGCAGGCAAGCGTCGTGCTGGGGCATTGTACCACTAATGTTACTTCACCAAATTTCTCAAACAAACCCCTGACTCCGGACTCAGAGAGTCTGTGAGAGATAGGACTGATGATCTGTCAGTAATCCGAGGTATTGTAAATTCGGGTTCTGGTGCCACCTGCGAGATTTGGAGAACGTATGGCGTCATGGAAGTATGTAATGTGTTTGTTTGGTCATGGTCGTGTCAAGGGAAATGGCGCGGGACAATAAGGGAGAACATTTAGATTGAAGAGGTGTTGAGATTACACAGCTGTCTAGTTACGCACGCAACGGGGATGGGTCTTCTTCGGCTGTATAACCAAGAGCCATCGGAAATTGTGGAGGATGTCTCAACATTAATTTGTAGTATCTTCAATTTCGTCCGCCAGCTCACTAAGCAAGTCCTAGAAACTCCAATTGATCAGCTCCTTTGCCACATCGTGACATCCGACTTACTGCCTGAAGCGCAATTCGGTTGAATTCCTGGGATATCAATATAAATAACCTTACCTTCATGCCTCGGCAAGACACTTCCTATGCAATTCTGTCATTGACTGGGACTGTCAAGTATAGATCTAGGGTTTTGTTGCCCAAAGTTCTCTTTTACCCGCAAAAAAACCGGCATCCGTTTAGCAGATAGTTCTGTGGCCTCTGTAGCTCAATCCCCATATGGCCATGAGGCCTTTTCTTGGCCACTCTCATGTGGCCATGTGCGAGGAAGAAGGTATAGACTGGCTTTTATGATTGCATTAGCTACGATCCACTCGTCTCCTGCCAAAAGTGCTGGAGGCAGAGAAACGGTCCGCATGTATGTTCATCTATTAATGAGTTGCTGAAAATTGTGGATTTGACCGATAGGGATTGTACGCATCATGAAGGGAAGCAATGAAGCCGCTTCTACTGAATTTGATTCCGTAATAAGAAGTTCTGCTTAGTACAACACTGGACAAACGCAATGTGCTTTTGCTTCGGAAAGAAAGCATGCTATAACACGATGGCTCGCCAAACACTTGCATACGGCTTTGCTACGGAGTAATATAGATGAAAAAGGAGGAAATCTTGCCGGCCCGCGTGCTACTTCTAGATAGTCCATGCTAACACCGGGCATTACAGCCGAGAATGACGATCATTTTTGCCACTACCGGCCGATCTTCGGCAATGGGTGCGATTGATGTTGAAGAATTACAAAACACTTCGCTACAAACATGCCATCCTTAGTCCTGGTGTCGATTCAGCAAAGACAGATAGGATGTCTGCAATTCTATCAGCAGATGATCTCAATGACTTCATATCCCCAGGGGTAGCATGCATCAAGCCTGTTGAGACATTACCAAAACAGGCACCGGAAGAGATAAACGTATGTTTCCAGATCTTCTTCTTCTTCTATGGCTAATGTCTTTGGTTAGGCTTACGAGGTCACCACAGAAGATAAGGTACATAAGGAGAATGCTCCACCCGCTCAGATATCCCTGACAGATTGTCTTGCCTGCTCAGGATGCGTCACATCTGCAGAAGCAGTCCTTGTTTCCTTGCAATCCCACTCCGAAGTCCTCAACGCCTTAGACTCTCAACTTTCGTTTGATCCTGTAGATCTACACGGAAATAATGGATCCCACCAAGCAGACAGGAAACTTTTCGTCGCTAGTGTCAGCCCCCAGGTGCGAGCGAGCTTGGCAGCCACGTACGGCGTGTCTGAGGCTGAGGCAGGATGTATGCTTGACCAGTTGTTGGGTGGCCAACAAGGCCTGAAATCAGGGGGCAGATATGGCAATGGGTTCACGTGGATCGTTGATACCAATGCCATGAGGGAAGCAAGTCTGGTCCTCGGAGCAGATGAAGTAACGGAGTCGTTATTGACACTTGACACCGAAGGGTGCTCCTCGATTATATTCCCGAAGAGACCAATACTAAGCTCAGCATGTCCAGGCTGGATCTGCTATGCTGAGAAAACACATCCCCACGTCCTTCCTCATCTCTCCCGGCTAAAGTCACCGCAAGCTTCAACGGGCACGCTCCTCAAGACCGTTCTCAGCCGTCGCCTCAACATTAGACCGGACCAAATCTGGCACGTCTCAATAATGCCCTGCTTTGACAAGAAACTCGAAGCATCACGCGAGGAGCTCACGAACATCTACTGGCGTTCCCAATCAGCGGATCTGCCCTCTGTTCAGCCAGTCCGCGACGTTGACTGTGTCATCACTGCTCGCGAAGTAGTCATGCTGGCCGATACCCGTGGCATCAGCTTCCCAAATCTACCGCGTCAGCATCTAGCCCCCCGGCCCGCCTTTCCAGACCCCACTCTCTCTGCTTTTCTCTTTCCTAGACCGAGACCTTCCCGCTCCCGGGTGCAAGCTCCAGAAGCAGGTACTTCGGGCGGCTACCTCTATCACATCCTCCAGACACAACTCTCCCTGCACCCAAACAGCACCTTAACATCCACCCGCGGCCGCAATGCCGACGTGGTTGAATATACGATAACTTCACCTACCTCGCCATCTCCCATCTTCAAAGCAGCTCGCTACTATGGCTTCCGCAATATCCAGAACCTAGTCCGAAAATTAAAGCCGGTAAAAAAAAGCCGCTTACCAGGTGCTCGCGGCAGCGCAGCCAAAGCAGGAGGGAGCATGGACTACGCATACGTGGAAGTCATGGCATGTCCAGGCGGGTGTACGAATGGCGGAGGGCAAATAAAGGTCGATGACGTGCCCCTTAAGCCTGAGACCGCTCTGAGTCAGAAGGAGTGGTTGGCAAGGATTGATGAGGCGTACTACTCCATGGAGGAGAGCGAGGACGACGAGGGCGATACCGCTATGACTGACAATCCTTCCGACCCTGGAGATCTTATCAATGGAATATCACCTTCGTATGTGAGAGGCATACTAGAGCATTGGTCCGCGTCTACGGGCATAGGTTTACAGAAGCTCGTCACTACCAGCTATCGAAAGGTTGAAAGCGATGTTGGGAAAGTGGGAGGAGGGGAGAATGAGAGGGTAGTAGAGCTGGCGGGTAAGATAGGAGGAGGTTGGTAGAGCCAGCGAATTCTTGCTGCATTATGCGGACATTGTGCAAGGAATTTGTTGATTGTGATGTGATGTTAGCGGAGCGTGCATTGTCGGCGTTAGGGCATTAGAGGACATGAATGGGTGGTGCTTGTTGTTTTGAGTATAGATAGATTTGGGAAGAGGCAGCTCTAGGATATGTTGTTGATGACCAACGCTGGATATATAAGGCTATACTTACTATCAAACGTGATATTTGCACTAGGAGGATCGCAGTCGTTGGTGTTTCTGTCGTTGATTCAAGCAATGCGGGAAATTTAAGAACAACTAAGAAACGCGCCACTCGTTGCTTTGCATTAGGATCGAGCTTAAGTGGAAAATGGGTTTGAAGTTTGCTGAAGGGCTCGCACCATGGCTCAACGATCGATATCCCTATCGAATGCCTATTCTCGACTTTTTGCATGTTGTCGTGGATAGTAAAGTCATGAATTGGAGTCAATTAAGTAAGACACAGGAAATTGGTACGCTTGATTGAAGTATGGGGAAATATGGAACCATAGCTCCCGTCTTCCTGCAAGATGCTAACGCAATCCCTTGTTCCTCAGTCTTCCTGAACTAACTGATGTTAATCCCAGGATCGGACCTGCGACCGTTACTGCCAAATCAATTTCCCAGATGGACGAGGGGAACGATGAGAATAGAAGCGAAGATTAGGCATAGGAGACCTGCACCATTGCACCCTCCCGCCAGCGCCGTAGTCAACATCCAACCTCTACTTGACCCTGACCAACAACGCACTGAAAATGAAGGGTGTCCGGTCTCCATTCATAACACCGACGAGATTTCATTAATAGCGGTACATTCTGTAATGAGACCCTCGACAATCCCCAAGAGTGACGTGATCGTGGAGTTGTTGACAGGAAATACGGTATTTGGGATTGAGGGAATCGAGAACCCGGTGCCGATGTCTTCAAGTAGAGACGCAATGAATTGTAATAAGTTGATGGCTTGAGCACAGATGGGGGCGAGCTCCGATGGAGTAATAGTGGGAGTTGGAAGATTGGGGTTTAGCGTACTGAGAGGCCCAGTAACTGCGCTGAGGAGACTCGCAGGGACCGGAATGATGCTAGAGATTGGAGGCACAGCGACAGGCAGAGACGAAATCCCACTTATCATTGAAGCGATCACTCCAGATGCGATTGGAGGAACTGCAATGGGACTCGCACCGGGAACCAACGTGGATATGGATGCGACTGGTAGAAGCGCACTCGTCGGAAGACTGGCCGACAGAATGGAGTTGACTGGAATATTTGGAAGCGAAGGAATAGCCACTTGTCGGGCTTCATGCTGGCCAGGGGCAGGCTTAGATGAGGCGAGGAGAACCGTTGTAAGTAAGGTAAGGCTGATTTGGATGTGCATCATGTTGGTAATTTCTAGTAACTGTGGGTTCTTAGAATGTTAATAATGGTTGAGCTGTCGATGGAAGATGTGTGATGTGACGGGAGTGGTTTGTGGAGGCCTGAGAGCACTTGATAGAGTCCTGCTTCGTGTCTTTTATATTCACGCAGGGCTCCTGAAATTAAACCCTCATTCTCACATTCCAGCTGACGTACCACCTCCTTGAACCTAACCTCTCTAATGAAGCTGTGCCCGTAATTCTAATCTCTTTTAGATGTCAGGCAACGAATCTCAGGCCATTGTTGTGCTCTTTCAGACGGAGCCAAAAGATGTCAACTAGCTCTTGGCGCTGGCAGCTGCGTAGTACTTGGATGTGTAGCAATAACGGAAAATACCTCAGGTTGCTCGGCCACCACGAGGAGCAAAACCAAAGCCCCCTCTTCCGCTACTGTCGGGGTTTCTTGGATCCCTTATTGGTTGTATCTCATTGGGTGTAGTGTTCGCCTCTTTCTTGAGAACGCTGGAAGCTCCTGGTTTTCCTGTATCGTTTGGATCATACAAATGCCGGGTCCTGTTGCTCGCTGCTGACGAGGGCCGACTGTCTCTTGCAACCTTGTTCCTGCTCTGGTTTCTGGAATTGCCATTATTCCTCGCTGGTGATGCCGATGCTGTACTGGAGGTCGAAGCTTCATCTGTGCCGAACAGCTTCTGACGTACCTCCTCATATTTTTTCTGCTTCTCTTCTCTCTCCCGCTGAGCCTTCTCCTGACGTTCTTGAGGGGTCAGAGTATTTTTCTTAGCTTCTTCGTCGTCGTCATCGTCATCCTCGTCATCGATCGAAAGCTGACCCACCCCCGTAGCAGGATCTGTGCCGGCTGCCGACTTTGCTACCGGCTTTCGGCTCAGTACTTTCATGGCAGGCTTGAACTCGGATTTGAGGGGCACGATATCGCGGGACTTCAGGAAGAAGTTGTCCTTTGGATCCTCAGCGTCTTCCCAAATCTGCCGGTTGAACTCAGCTTGCTTGGCTCGTCGTTCAGCCTTCGATATCTTGGCCGCGCTTGGAGTAGACTGGGGCTTTGAGGAGGACGAGTCGGCTTTAGCAACCCAATCATCATCCCACGCATCAGGCATGATGCTGATTGACTTGGCGAGATCTCTAACAGATAGAAGCAGGTGCGAAGTCTACAATTGAATCTTGTTGGCAAGGGATTTCTTGGCCGTAGAGTTTAATGATTTTGGATAGTCAACGTGTGTTGAAGAAAGACAAGAAATTGAAGTTGTGTGCATTGGTAAGGGTCCTAAGTAAGAGTACCTAAATAGCGGAGCGGGGCGTTACTTCCTACCTAGTTTCTTTGGGGCTGATTTTTAGCCTTTCCGTGGGGCTTCCCGCGTGCGGGTAAGGCTACAGAGGCTACCAAAAGCGCCTGGAATGGATACCAGATACCGTTTGACTTCGTGCACCAGCTCGACACTCGTACCATTGAAAGACCCACTCGAGCAGATACTTTTACTAGATCACGTCATACCATGTCGGGTAAGAGGGTGTCACCACGCAATATGTGAGACTTTGGCTAAAGCTATAAACGTGGATTTAGACCTAGACGGAGACTCTCACATGCACTCCTCCTCCTCCGATGAAGCAGACTCAGACGCAATGTTTCCTGCCGAGCACGATCCTCCTGGCTCAGCACCCCAGCATCAGAACAGTGTTCTTCCCGACGCCCCACACGGCTACCAGCAAGCTTTGCCCGAGGTCGCAACAAGTACACCGCCACAATCACAAGACAACGAACAAGCTATGGACATGGAAACCGGAAACGACAGAGTTTCGGAGAATGGGCCGACTCACGCTGCATTGCGTGAATCGGGTATTGGTCAGAAAAACCCGGACCTGGTAACGGAGCCTGGGGCGGCGTGGAATACTAAGAAGGCCATGGAGGAGTACCGGAGGGCTTTGACGCAGGTTGAGGATAGAAATTTTAGCTTAAGTGAGTGACCAAGATGGATCTGTGGGCTCAGCACTAATCGTATGCAGAGGAATTTGGAGACCCATTCGATGAGTCGGAGCAGGATCAGGAGCATAGGAGGCAAGGTTCCATGGGAGCATGAGAAAAGGATATGGTTCGATGAGATGGGTTACGACTGCATAGCGTCGGGCGTTATGGTATTAAGGACTTGGTATCAACTTTGTGGCTTAGAGCAACGGAGGGTAATTGTACTGCTTTTGACAAGTAAAACGAGGACATACCACGTTTAAAGAAAATCGGCTTGACAGAGAACCAATATACGCGAGCCTATTGTATCAGAGTGCTCTGTAAGGAATCTTCTATGGCGTTGATATCACTCATGTGAAATCTGTTAGTACTCAATAAACAATTGAGAGACCCTAAGGATGACATGCCTGCTACTTAGAGATCTTCTCAAGTCTCACGACTTCTAGTGCGATAGTGCTTCTCTAATTAAAGTTTATGCTCTATTCCCCTAGGTGCATGGTTTGAAAATCATCTAAGATGCCTCCTTCAAGAGTGTCCTTGCACAATAAAGCACGTTTATGAGTAAATGGGGTATCAAGTTCTACTTCCTTAACTACCCTACACACTACCTCCTCGGTGCCGTAGGAGCCAACCCAGGCACCCCACTATACCTCTCCTCTCTCTCGGTCTTAAACATGACCTGGACCCAAAACTCCTTACTATCCTCATCAAACCACGTCCAAAACCTCCCTTCCCTCCTATCTACCTCCCTAGCCTGCAACTTGAACCCACAAGTCTCATACGGCTCCGCCGCCACCAGCAAATACTGATAATTCTTATCCGGCGGATCCTCCACCTTCTGCTCAAAGGCACTCATGAATCGCACCCGCGGCACCACACCGGGCGTTATCTCTGGGTAAAACAAATGGAACAATAAACCGTGCTGTCTCGTTAATGGATCCCTCGTCTTTTTTATATTATACCCAGGCCGTCCAATCTTCACCATATTCCTCCGCACCTGCACGCCCATATTCACGCCCAGCATATTCGCATCTTGCGCCCTCCCCTCTTTCTGCTCGCGGGCTGCACGGCGCGCCAAGTTGGTCTGATGCTTGCGGCCTTGGGTATGGGCGAGGTAGGAGCCGTCATTCTGATGGACGGTGAGGCAGAGACGGCATTCGAAGGATCCGACATGGTTTTTGAAGAAGTAGGGGTCTTTGTCTAGATCAATGGTCTCGAGGGCGAGTTTGCGGAGTCGTTCGCGTCGGTCAGCGTTTGTCGCGGAGTGAGAGGCGACTCCTCCACCGCCGAATTTGGAGCCGGCTCGGTTCTGGTGGTGAGATGTTAGTTCTACTCGTGCATTAGGGTGGGAATGGTACGGTACCTGGTAATCCATGGCGACTTGCTATTTGAGGAATACTTGCTACTTCGTCTGATAGGAGAACTCAAAGGTCTTCTGCGACGCAATACTGTTATCGCAAAGGATATTTGGCGCGAGATGTCGAAGGTTGTTGCTGTAAAATCCAACTCTTAAGTTTAGAGGAAGGAAGATCTGCCCACAAAATACTAGCGTAGCCCTATCGAGTTAGCCGAGGTCTCAATATTATATACCAGCAGCGAAGAAGTGAGAAGCGGTCGTTCATTTCAATATCATACAAAGTATACAATTCAGAGGCATAAATAGTATCTCAGAGGGATGTACTTCCAGTAAGCACGCCTATACGATCTCTACCCGTAATCCGCACCAAGCCCTCCTGCTGGCATATCACAAATGCCAATATTTTCCGATCAAGCTGCCACTTCTATTTGGCAATGAACCGCTCAGGTATTGTTCTCTCTATATCCTGTGTAGCCGAATTAAATGAAGCCCGGATCCCATCCAAAGTATGCATTTGCTGCTTCATCCCTAACGAAAAATACACTCGCACCCCCGGCTTCCAGATAGCCCATCAACATGGACCATTAATTGAAGTACCCGAACCGCCGAGAGCATCACCAAAACTGCAAGAATGTCTTCATCCGTTTACCATATCACTATCATGGATTGGAATGGCGAATCCAACAAAATCCGTAAAGGGGTATAGCACTAGAGCTGGTTTGTGGAAATGCAAGGATCTTGAACTTGAATACTCTATAGCAGCTGAATTTACTGGGTCGGCTACTGCTTGTGATACTCGTGGCTTTCGTCACGGGTCATTGGATCTGAGACGTTGACGTCGGGTCAGTTGGCACAAAGTGCAACATCCATTTATGCTTTTCATCGAGTTGCAGGGCCTCTGTAGTGAGCGACCTGGCTGAGAACGTCCTGATGTGGATGGCTCGAATGGCTGCATATGCAGGCTCTAGGCCTCTCGAAGAATGTAGCTGGCTTCGGAAGTTCTGTAAGAGGAATTGGAACGTTAAGTAACAGTACCATTTCCTGATATGCTACGTCATGAAGATCCGCTTGGTTGAGCGTTCTGTGCTCGTAAACTCTGAACTGACGCCCAAGCCTGCACGATACTAGCCACGGACTGAACAATGCCGAAGAATAGCGTCAATATGAAGACCAGAACAGCAACCCAAAAAGTGAACCATTGCGTCTTTTTTCGATCATCCCACCACAACTGAGAGAGGTTCCGAGGCTCCGCATCGTCGAATGTCCGTTTCAGAAGTACCAATCGATCTCTCCAATACGCAAAATATTTAATCTGCCGCTGAGAACTGTTGAGACGATCGCAGTTGCCCGCTTCAGCATCAATTTTGTACATTTGCTGTTGTTGACGAAACCATGGGTTGGGCTCTCCCAAGACAGGTGGCATCAGCAGCGAGATTGTTCGAATCGTCTCCTCCGCGAGATCTTCTGGGAGTATATCGTTTGTCAGGTGTTTGCGTAGCCGTAAAATAGAAACTTGATGAAAGAGCATAAGCTTAGTGTCGTCTTCTTTCAAAAGAAGATGATCGGCGAGATTGCTAGTCCATATTACTTGGATACCACCAATCTTCTCCAAGTGAGCAGCCGTAAAAGCCTGCGGCAGTTTGACTATATCCTCCGATTCAGGTACCAAAGGGAAGCATTTGTGAACAAGATCTGTCAGAGTCACGTTATTTTCCCAGGGGATGGGCTCGTCATACGATATATCCCCTGGGAATTTGGCGATGGACAACATCGACCATACATCCACGGCCAAGTCGATTACACTAGGAGCAAGATATTCCCCTACCATGGAATCATCCCACGTGAAGAACGGGCTATTGAAAACCAGGTCGATAAGTTGCAATCGGTTCCGCCAAGCCTCTCCTGGGTCTTTTAACAGCCCGATGACTGAAGCAAGCTGCCAATGCGTGATATTTACAATGGCTCTGTTAGTGTTGGCGGCAAGACTACACAATGTAGCATAGCGAGAAAAGAAGGCTTCAAAACCTTTGTCCCGACAATGAAGTGCGGCAAGATTTAGATTCAGATCGAAGATAGTATTAATGAAGCAAGCTCGCGAGGAAGGGGACTGAAGTGTTTGCGATAGTCTGAAGCTTTGCAGTAGATTTTCTGTATTCTGCTTGGAAAAGCTGTACGATTCCCCAATATCCGCCATGTATTGATGGCTTCTATGCACTGTAGGTCCTCGACTAGGCGCAAGTTTTAGAAATGGTCGGGTGCGGCGGGAATTCAACCTTGAGCATTAGGGTTTTGCTCTACTGACAAGATGGCTGAGATATGATATAAATAGTATGCGTTCTTATCTTGTACGGGAATTCCTCTACGTACTGCCGAGCAGGAGCGGAATTCCTAGGATTTAGCCGGGGCTGATTACGAGATTCCAATCCTTCGAGGCTTGGCGAAGGATCGCGGCACAGCACAACTCAGCCCACTTGTATCCAACATCTCTTGGGCCCCTTCTTTCTCTTATAGTCACTGCTTCTCATCACAGGTTGTAGTGTTGTAGTATATCGAGACTTATACCAGCTACATTTAAGAGTTCATCATGAAGTCGCTCATTTTCCTTGTTGTCGTCCTCCAGGCTTTCCCCCTGGCATTAAGCGCCAATCCTGTTGGTTTCCCTCAGCGACAACAACAAAATATTGCGATTTCCCCCCCATCCTCAGTAAACAGCTTCTCCACCTCAAGCGATCTCGAGTCAGGTTCCGATTCGGATAATCCGTCCAGAAAGTCCAGCTTCTTCAATGCCTTCAAGAAATTAAAATCGCCATCATCCGATTTCCGGTGCTACAGCTACCCAGATACCAACATCCTGAGCGAGTTGTCCAGCTACATCACGAACCTCGTACGAAGCTATCGCGATAACATATTCGAAGGGAATGGAGACGAGGAGCGCAAGCTATTTGAGACTTGCTATGCCGGGTACGACGCAACTGATGTGTCACCTTCGATCTATTTTCGGGAGATGAAGGCGAAGCAGATGAATAAGGTGCACCAGCTCTTACGGAACCAAGTTCTGACAGTATTTCCCAACGTCAAAGTCGTGAAGACGTCGAATTCGCTTGCGATTGTGTGGAACGACAGGCCCCTGCTGCAGAGACGGGTTACTGTATGAGCGTTGCTTTTGTATGGACAGTGTTTGGGACCGCTCTTGGGCGATACTGCTAATGCTTCAAGTCCCTTCCGCTTGACAGACTTGGAGACCGTATATGATGTAACATGATAATGAGGGGCTGCGCCATTTGCAGCACATTTGTTTAATGCTGGAGCTTCTTTTAAGGTTGGAAAGTTCCATTTTTTGGCCGAACGGCCTAGCCATGGTGGCAGGCGCAGGTTGCACGCGTCCACGATAGCTCTTTGAATAACATTTCGGTTGCCTTAGGTTGACGTTGTAAACCTCTGCTGAAGTTCTCCTTGCTGGTTGCGAGGATCAGTGCTATGGCTGAGGTCTACCGTGTCAAGATAGCAACAACAGAGCGTCGGAGCAATCGAGTGCCAAGTCATCAAATCAGGAAGATAACTTGGCTACAAACTTTGCATTCATGCCGATGATGCATCTTACAATGTCCCAATTCTCGTGATGGCCCACCCAATCGCACACTACAATGCCAGTGCTTCCGTCCCCAAGCGCACATTGCTCTCCGCCCTCGGAGCTGTTAATTGCTTCTGGCGTGTTATGTTTCGTGCACAGATAATCCAATATTGCCGGATTCAATTTTGCTGCGATCTGGTCAGGCCAACAGCTCTGCCTCCAGAAATTGCTGGCGGTAAGAAAGTTAATATAAAATGGCTGTTTGGGCTCTGCTCCAGCAGGACAAACGCATTGAGCCGCCCTTTTCAGATGATCAATGCAATATTGGATTTTCTTTTCTATAGTCTCAGTTTCCAACACCTCATAGAAGTCTTGGAAACAGATATGACCGCTAGGACATAACGAGTGCGGAGTATTGTCCGCCCATATGCCTGCATCGATACACCAACCTGCCCCACCCCATTCAATGTTCAGCCTATCTTCGAGGTTAAAACGGCGTATGAGGACGATCTTGCCCCTTGCTTCGCCTAAGGTAGGTATTCGTGGAGCGGTGAACCAGCGGTTCACGTCTCCTGCATAATGATCTCGCAATATACGGCTGAGCTGGGCATCAGTGGCGCTTCCAGAGCCCTCTCGCTTGAGGGACATGATGATCGTCTCACTCGGATTTTGATCCAGAAACAGGTTGACCTCATTTACCAAAGTGCGGAAATATCGAGCGCCTGTCAAGGCAATAGGAAAGACACCATGGACTAGCATCAGCCTATCCTGACTGGGGTCCAATGGACTCGCAGTTTGAACACGGACATCAAGAAATCGAATGCCTTGTTGCAGCTGCTCTCGAACCGGCTTCACCTGGCAGCGAACTGAAGGGAGAGCACGGTGGTATGTTGGGGAGTTGTGGGTACCAGGGATTGAAAGAGCAGATAGCGGCGTCTCGTCTTTGAGGCTATGCATCCATGACGTCGTTGGACCACAGTAGAAGATCGTAAGATGGTGATACTCGCGGAGATAGATAGCTGTGTGGTGATGATGAGAACTTTGTGGGGAATTGGCTGTGATGGGCATCAGCAGCTGACACTGACGGGTCCTATGCGAGAGGTTTGTCTCATAGAGCTCCCCCATGAGCTCAATGTAGATGTTCAACGATTGATGTGGTAGCTTCGCTGGCTTGACGTCGACTTTGCAAGAATTAAACGGTTCAACGACTACTGAGAGATTCTCTAAGCTAATCTCCGGTGGCTTCGCATTGGCTGGTGTACTCCAGAGACTTGTGACATTGAAATACCCTCCTCTGCCATTGATCGTATGATGCAAATCATGGACCTCGTAGTGTTTGACATTAATCGCATGACATGTAAGGTTCCGAATAGTCATAGGAGGAGCTGCCATATCGAAGAACGCTGGAAAGGTGGCCTAATAACTTTTTCATCGCTGTGAAACACAGCAACAGTCTTTGAACCAGGATTCAAGCCGTCATCTGAAAGCCGTTCGATGATGTTACGCTCACGCTTTTGGACAGCCTGATGTACAATACTTACATGCCCAGGTCTATATAGTCTATCCAAGCCACGCCAATGGCTCAAAGACGTAAGATCTTGCAAGACTCGGAATGCAGGCAACTTGTTACGGAAAAGAAAAGTTGGGTCGAATTGGATCCATTTCTTGATAAATCGACACTCTTGTTTGTATCTGTCGTCATATTATTCAGCATCAAAGGAACCAATTCCGCATTGGACTCAGTGAATGCATGAGCTCTTACTCTCCCATCTCTACTACGAACAAAACCTCCTATTGAAGATCAATTTTTACATTCCATCGCTACCATGTCTCGCGAAGCCTACGCCCCGCCCACTCTTCAGCCTCAAGGCTCCAACTACGGCGCTGCTAGCGCAGAACTCGCAGGTCCAACAACACAGTATCTCTGCGGCTCATGCAACTCGAAAGTCCAGCTGAAAAAAGGCGATCCGATCCGGTGTAAGGACTGTGGACACCGGGTACTATATAAGGAAAGGACGAAGAGGTATGTGAAGTCTGGAAAAGTACGAGATGGTGTTGTGGGACAGCCTGACTTTCGGTAGAATGGTCCAGTTCGAGGCGAGGTGACAAAAGCGATGAGGTGGAAAGGGCGTCTTCGGACTAGAGGCGTGTCGGTGGAAGGTAGGGAGGGTTTGCTGGTTGGGATACGAGGTTATGACAAAGGCCTCTCTGAGGGAATGGTGTGCTACTGCACGATCAAGGCGTTGGTTGCAACTCTAAGAGTGCGAAGGGCATGACTGCGTCTACTATTACAAATGCAAACATGCTCGTCTAAAATCATGCGCCTATCAGAGGAGCATGAAGACCATTTCAATGCAACGGCAACAAGGCGAATCAGCCTAGGCTTTTGTGCAAAAGTCGCTCAATCTTATCATTCCATTAGGTCTTCAAGGCCTTTGGGTGACAGTTCTCCGTGATAATCATCTACACTCTTGCGTCGCAACCGTGCCAAGAAGTACAGAAATCCGTGTGATGGGCCCACAAATATCAAAAGCTACCTTGCGAGCGCAACCCGGCTTGCTACCTGGGTCTATGCTATCTATTGTCGCCTTGCGTTTGCTCTCCACATCGCCTGTCAGAATTAAGTCCTGGGCGAGTACAGCCAATGCTTCGAGCCATTGACGGTTGGTGCTTATTTGGTAGACGAGAATAGTCATCCTCGCGACACATGCCTCTAAAATTTGACTCAAAATTATCCCAAAGTCCCGCACATGTTGTCTGCACTCCGCTGGTGTCGAAGGTGTTTTCACGATTTGACGACATTTGCTGCATTAATCTCGATCTCACATCTTGGAGGCTAGAAGAGAATTGCGGTCCTAGGGTTCGTGAAGACACAGCCCGTGCTTCCCTACTGCGGTATTGCAGTATGAAGCTGCTGCGAAGTATCGCCGATCTTTACCCCATCTGTGATGTGGTTATTAAAATAGCACAATCATGCGTAGATCAAATACAGCCCAAGATACACTGACTGCTAAAACCACAGGATTAAGGCTGGGAAATTGACCAATTGACCAATGGTTATATAAAACGGCAAGATTTGACGATACTCCACAGCAATTGGGTTCGTTTTACGTCATTTGTTGATATGCCTTGCTAGATTAAAAGCCAAGGGTATCTTGACTGGTCGATTAACCGGGTTGAGACCTGTGCTATTCTGGTACAATTGGTGTTACTCCAATGCAGTGCCACAAGGCAATTACTCGCGAGTCTGTGAGCGATGTTCGCTTCGTATTTGGTTTGCTGATTCTGATTAAGTACTACAACTAGTGATCGGTCGAAAACGTTTAGGCGCTTTCGGACCCTGCAGGTACCAGGAAGGCCACGACAGCCAGGAACTTGAAGCGGACGAGTAAAATATAGGTACAAAGCGAGGAGCAACCCTTCGGAGCTGAAGCGGCAATTTTCGCCGTCTGAGTTGGTTAGAAAGGACGTTTACAAATCTTGCTGCTTTGACGATCATCTTGATTCACTATTCATAGAGACATTACCAAACGGCATCTGCAAACGTGCATCTTAAAGTGAAAGATAAGCTAATCTGTAACCACATGTTCCTGTATCACCTGAAGGTTGCATGAGCTGAAGCTACCCATGTACTACCTAGAGAGGTTATTGGAGGTTCCGACTTTTGTACCTGCAGTAGCATCGTAGGTCCTCGCAGCAGTCAATAGAAGAAGCCTTTGTCCAGGCGTTGTCTTTGAATTTCGAAGCAGCTGTGGAATGACGCCAAAGGCTGGCCACGACTTGTTTCAGGTCAGAACACCTGATAGACGATCAGAGTGTTGCATCCCGCAAACATGTCATATGACTGTCCCGATTTAGTTTAGATCGGTCAGCTGTCTTCGATGTTACAGCGTGGCGCTGATAGCTTCAGCAACAAGTTGCAAGCTGAGGGATCGCTATGTTGCGGATCGGGGGCCTTGTAATGGTTAGTATCTTCAACTGATCTCGATCTGAGTTGACGACGCTGCTTAGTTGCATGAAACCTGATATATTCGCATTCATTTCCTGATCAACCCATACGCTAGCAGAGCGCAGCTAATGGCAGGTTGCAGACATAGGTAGTGCACGGTCGTTGACCCGGTAAAAGAGTGGTGGTACTTTTGAATTTCGCTAACAACTAGGGGACCAGCTTTGGCCCGGGAGATCCATCCTTCTAGCGACCTTCTAGCGGCCTTCTCGCTGGTTTCTAGCGTGCGTTAGCTCCAGCCTTAGCAAGCCCTACCCCACGGGCTTAGTGCCTGAATTGTTTCGGTGTAGTGCCTTCTGCATGTTGCACCGCGTCCATTTACGATACAGATTCAACCCTAGAGTTTCACATCTATCGTAGGATGATTGCTGTTTCTATTCCTCTAAAGGATACACGGAATCGGAAATCCGAATATTCCTCAGCGACCGGAGTGTAATCGCCGCCAGGGGCTCCACGCGATCAGGGGATAATGGAGCTCCCTCCTGCGCAATTTCTCCGATAAGCCATCGTTCTGGCGTTGCCCGAACGATCTGAGCGTCCGTATTCTTAGCCTTCCCGGCGCAATCTCACACTCTGTCGTGATTAATGTTAATGGTGGGGGTAGACACATGCATATGCACCGTGTATACTAGGCCTATTAAGAGCCCACTTTCGTCAATAGTTGGCATCTACCGGCATGCAACCTTGGGAAACTCGTCACGTTGCTACGGTATCATTTGCGACCTCCAGGAAAGATGGCTGATGATTACCTTAGCGTAGTGGAGCCGGCGCCCCACCCACCTGGGCACCCTGTAGCTGCACCTGGACTTGGATCTGGAGATACCCAAGAAGTAAAGCTTGTTATGATACTATTAATGCTTTAGGCTTTTCTGACGTGGCATGCCGTGGGGTAATGGCGTCCGTCATGCTCTATCTCAATATAAGAAGGGCTCGGCCGACTATTCTTGGGATACGGTCATCGATCGTTGAGAACAATTCACGAGTTTGCTCACACTCAAATGCCTACCCTGTCGCTCTCGTGTATGACTGTCCAGACCATTGAATAGCTGTCGCCTTCCTTCCAGGTGCAAAATGAGGCTAGTGTACCCAATCCAGTCGTTGTCATTTTCCTAGCACGTTGTTACCCTCAGAGTCAAGCTTACTGTTTTGAGCTTGACTTGTCGCTGGTGCTACCCCAAAGTCGAACATTGTCTGTGTCTTGGTCTGTCATCTCACTAATGCTTTCAACAGTGCCTCAACTCCAGAAAATAAGAAGCAAAAGGCCCGAAAGGCGCCTCTCATCAGTTATCCTCACGGCACCCCTCCCGAGTGCTCTTCGCCATCTGAGTCACGTCCCCCAACAAGCGAGACAAACAGCAACTCTACACGTTCAGCCTCTGAGCGAAGTGTCCACCCTTATGACAGAGGCTACTCTGGTCCCAAAGGCTGCGAGGGGCATAGTACTAGAGGGTATCATCTGCCTTTCGGACAAGCAGAAGCAAGCGACTTCCTCCCTAAAGGCAAATGGTATAAAGTGTGGTTGGCTGAGAGTCGTTTCAATCCTCGAAGAGAAAGACCGATTTTGCAATGGCTGTCTGATTGGGAGAATGATTTTGAAAGTTTGGGGTAGCTTGACGTTTCTATTTGGGAATTTGATGGACAAATTTGCATGCTCATCAAAGAAGGAATAATTGGCTTGGAGTAGGGCTGTTACTTAGATTTGCGGTTCGATCATTTACCCAGTTGGCGCGTTTTGTGGAAATTTTGGACGAGCATCTGGACTGTCTTCGAGAAGGTACTGCTATCCTGGAGGTAGCTCAAAACTTCTAGTGTGCAATCTCTCAAAATCTATGCTTTGAATGTGCCAAGTTTCAGGGTCGTGTGACTACCCACGCTGTTGTTTATTTCCAAGGGAAGATAAAGCGAGCGAATACTTCTGATCAGACGTCCTTCGTCCATAGGAGATCACTAAAGGATCTACCCTGGTGCGAATCCGTCACAGCTCATTCTACGCTCCACAGGGCAAAATTTAGTGTGAAAGGGGGGAAGAGAGGTCGGGTAGAGTTGCAGAGCCTACCGACAGTCATGTACTTGTGCATTCGCTTATGTCCGTTCGGAAAATTTACTCCTGGTGGGACAAGTCAGATCATTGCGCCTATTCGAATAGGCGCTGTCGGAAAATTTTATCCTCCTAGCGCCTATGCACTTCTTCTTCGAGCCTTCTAAGGCCAGGTCCAAGCCACGTCGAACAGATAGGCCGATAGGCGTCATTTCGACACTGGGGGAATGTACGGTACGTACTTTTCGTCGGTGTGGGGGTGAACTGTACCGCTAATACGAACCAGGTTTTCCATGACTTGCGCAGACCCGGCAGCCTTGATAAGCGTAATTGCTATCCAGAAAAAGTAAGCAGCTATGCTTGTAAATCATGCATCTTCATGCCAATCACAAACCAATAATTTTTGGTCTCTAAAACTCCGACACCGAATTTGAACACCGCCTCATGCAGGTCCCAGGCCCAGGTTTGCGGATCGGGTCTCCTCAGCGCGATTGGATCGCCAACACGCAGGCTGCAGCTTAGTCCCGCCAATACATAAATGCTCGTCAATCTTCCGACAAGCCAGTTGAACCGCTTGTTGGCCAGCAGGGTCAATCTAGATAAATTGACGAATCCTTAGCTAGTAGGTATCACAATTGCAGCATCAAAAGTATGCTCAAGGGCGTGTGGGTACGCATATTCTTCCAGTTTTGTGCTACTGTCCCGGGACCCTAGTCCTCCTTCCACAAAGCTTTGACCAGCCTCCAATGACATCAAATAATTAGGAAGGTTGGAAGTTGCGGGAGCCATTATCGAGTTTCAACGCTTAGATCTGATCGTAGATCCTCTCGATGTGTTACTTTCTTAGACTTTGCCCCCAGCTGCCATTTTAATGTTCTATACATAAGTCCCATGTAACCAGCTCCCACAATCAGCAGCATTGAGGTATTCGGCACCGGGGTCAGATTACTATGTACCGAGGGTACAATCTGTGCTTGCGTCAAATATTCTACATGGCTGAGAAGCGGCATGTCAGTAGTATATCGAAAGTTAAGCACCGCAATGCGCCTTCAATGATTGATGCTCCGTTGGTGTGGTGATGAGCATTTGGTAGCCGATGCCGATCAGACTTGATAACTTTGTAGAAAGGAGTAAAGGCTGTCAGGGTGAACCACCCGGGCGTCGGCTCTGTCCGAAAGACCCGATTATTTCCGACCAAAGGGACTTAAAATGTGACCACAGCTATTCATGAAGTCACTCAAGATTCGCTTTGCCAGCATGGGAGTTCCGGTGGTACGATCCTGCTCCACTCCTGTCGAAACGAACAGTACGACTGCGCCGTAGCGTTGTAGCCACAGCTGTTGTGGGCGGCGTTGCAACAGCTGCATGTGTACGGGGCCGGGTTGTTTTTAAGAGTGACATCGTAAGCAGCTTGTCCCCGGGTTGCACCCGTAAGCAGACCATTTGTCATGTTGCAACCACAACCCGGGTTTTCCACGGTAGTTTTCCACGGTAGTACTCCATAAGCTGCGGCCCAAGGCCTAATCGCACCTTACTAGGCGTACCGGATTCTGAGATTTGAGCCTCACGCACGTTTCGAGATCGCCACAAACTGGCGACAGTCGAGATTATTGGGATCACGCTGCTGCTGCTTGGGGATTTTTTTGCGCTTTAGCATGGCAGTTCACAAGCATATCTTTGCTCTTTTAGGTCATGTCTCCGACCCTGCATTTTCGGGGCCTCCGTCGATGAAAAATGCTGTTGTAGTTGCGCAAGAGCAGGTTATATTCTCTCAATGTTATTCAGGAGTTGCATCCTTTTTTATGAGCCACGTTGATCCTGACCGATGCAGGCCAGATCGAACGCCTTAGTTCTAGTGTGTGCCGGCTGCGCTGGCAGTGGAGCGGCATCCTTCAAATGCTCTGTTTCAGCCGCCTTCATGCGTTCGCCCCTATGAGGCCTCCTGTGGAGGCCTCCTGTGGCGGCCACAATGCCGATTCGTGCACAATATTTGTCGTTAACTTCAACGACATCTACCGAACGTCCAGCTCCAATCGGGATCTTCCGCACTTGTGTACCGCATGTTGTGAGTTCTTGACATTTCTCATGATGTTATCTATCCTGGAATACCGCTAGCAGTTCATAATAGCCAGATTACCGGAGGCATATTAATATCGAGCATCGATTTCAATTTTCGTTGGGTTCTTCGGAGAGATTGCGACCACAATCGGAAGTAGTCGAGCGTCGGGTGTGTATTTAGTGGCGGCTGATATTTTCCATCGCCGACTCTCTCCGCAATGACTCAAGCCTAGAGGATGCTGAGATCCCTGGCCGCAATTAGCTCCTCTGAGGACCCATGTATCGAGAAATGGTCGAGGATGCTTGCACCTGTCTTCGATGGAGCACAACCATATCGCAATGTCTTAGTGACTGGGAAAAGAATAGACACATTAATAATGAAGGTGAGCAGAGTAGGAGGAAGTATATGTTTGGAAGATCTCTGCGTTAGGTATCCAACTTCTGTCCTATAACGTTTACCAAAGGTAAGAAAATATTCCTATGTCATGCATTTAATATGGGCATATACTAACTCATTGCTTGGAGACTTTCCAGATAAATTCTTTTGGGGGAAGAAACCCCTTGATGAATGAAACCTGGCACTTAGTCATCGAGAAAAGGATATCTTTCCGGCGTAGAGCCCCTCGTAAATCCCCAGGGTCCATATGTTTCAATCCCTCTTTGAGCTCTATTCTCTTTCCCTTCGCGTGGCGCACCTCCTTGAGCGGGCTAGTGACTCAGCCTCATTCTAATGTTAAGTAACTAAACCGCAAAGTAGTAACTTCGCTATACCTGAAAATCGAGAAAACATGGAGACGGGGGCTGAGATCGACACCTCCGTATAAGGCCGAGACTCTGAGATACTCAGTCGTTAAGCTCGGACCGTGACGGACGCATTGTTCCTTCAAATGTGAAACCTCTTTGTGCTGAAGCGACATTGCAAGGAAATGTCACGGCATAGGGAATTCGTCGATAAAAGCAATCAATGAAGCGACGGGTAACCTGTTACAAGACTGCGTTTGAGAAAGGGCCCCGCAGAGAGTTGTTTGAAGATTGAGCTCGTATAGAATGCGGTCTGTTTCTGATGCAAATGTGCTCGTTTTGTCATATCCAGATTGATGAACCCACGAAGTTTAAGATCATAAACAAAAATAGAGAGGGATATGCCACTCAGGACGTGCATATCGTTATGTCTGTATGCTCACTAGCCAAGAATAGAATCTAGGAAGGTCTGAGACTAGAACCAATCGTCGATAAGATCGATATTAGCAGTGCATTATCAGTCCCATTAGTTTCTGGCTCTGGCAATTATCTGATTACCCGGCAATAGCGTTGAGCGTTTCCTCCCGCTCCTTCGAAGCTCCTGCCATGCCAGTACTCACCAGATGCGGAATAGTCTCCTGTTCATCCCAATTTAGCTTACTACCCATTGTCGCATAGCATTTGTTTTTAATCTTTGACAAAAGCCACGGGGAAGATGAGTCCCCACAATCTGACCTGTCTAGGCATGTCCAGGCATTGTGGAGAGCCAGCCTTTGCTACTGTTCGAGCGGCAATACCTCCAGGCTGCAGTCTATGAGCAGGTAGGCGACCACAATCTCTCGAGAGTCCGACTGCTATGTACCTCTGTAGAGCAGTCTGTTCTGCGCTTTAGGCTTCCTTAACGGTAGTGCTAAAGCAGGTAGTTAGCGTTTGGGGCGGCCTGCTAACGGAAAAGGAATGGGTTTTAGGGTGGGGAAAAAAGAGCTTCTAGCGTCATTCTAGGGCAGCCACACCAGGGCAGGCTATGCATGCTAAAGCGAGCCTAGGGAACGCCTTTGGGGCCAAACCCAGGATTTCTTTCAGCTGAAATATCGATTGTGATTATTACAAGGTTGCAAGCGGGTCTCTATGAGATAGCTTGTTCCTGAATCCATGGGAACATCCGTCAAATTGGTGGGAGAAATCTCTTCGTCCTTCCATTGCTAGCCTGTAATTCAATCCTGATGGACTGTGCTACCAGTAGCGCTTGTGAGTTGTGCGCCATGGCGTCTCGCAGAATATCAGACATGACTTCTGGTTCGCGTGGATAATGTGGCTTTCGAATGATGCCTTCTTTCGACACTCTGTGCTTTTCATTAAAGTACCTTTGCAAGCCTATTTCGCGCTAGGAGAGAAGAACAGGAATGGGAATTCTGAGAACGATAGGCGACGGTAGACTCGGCTTCCTTGTAGAATGTGACACAAGATACACACATGTAAGCATTGCTAAAAGGGGTTTGAAGCATTTCGGGGCTTGTTAATCGGAATTATCCCCGTTAACTAATGGGTATCGCCCACATAAGCGCCTTGTGGCTGATTGGTGCATTCCGTTTGTGATGGGTGCAGGGCTGGATGCAATATGCAATAATGGCATAAAATTCAGATGATCTGGTATTTACTATCTTTGAGTATCATCTCGATTCTGTCTGCTTAGATTTTACTGTTGTGCCTGACACAGACATGTCCACCAAAGCAGATTCGGACTAGTCTGAAGAAGGTGCATTCGATACCTATCACCGGATGACCCAGGGATGATGTCCTCCGCAAAGGCTTGTTTGAGAGTAAAATATGATTGTTCCACACCTTCAACGGTATTCTGTGTCTCCTTCGCAGCAGAAGAGGCCGTTTGTTTAGGCTGGATCACCAAGACGCGACAACCTCTTGTATGAAGCCATCAGAGATGTTCGTATCTTCCGACATTCCCTCTCCATTTGGGGCACTCTTCCTACACTGTATCTGTTGCCGCTTTCGGTGTATGATGATCGAGTTTGCCCTTGAATGGATATGTCACTAATAGTTCCCATCCTTCTTCAGACAAGAGCTACGACCGGAAACTTACTTTTGCCTGCGGCCTCATCAAACTCCTCCAAAACCTCCCACAAGCACTGGACATTAATCGATTACCTCGAGTTGGCAGCAGGTCAGACTTATTGTTTCAATGAGACATCATTCGTCCCTTGGTTATGCATGCGAGTCCCGAAGAATCGAAAAATTCCAGGTGCACCCCCTCGTGATAGGCCACTCATCGTTGGTCGCAAAAACGCAAACATATGGTGGTTAGAAGGGTATACTTGGGCCAATTCCTGTGTCACCACTTGGCATTGTAGGACGATGCCGCACGTACTATGTGACCGGATTGGGACTGGACAAAGTTGTGTCAGAAGCCCAGGCAATGTAATCGCAGAGACTCCTGACCCACACGGAGATATTCGACACCCCGTTGTGATCGAAGAATGTTCAGGGTTGCCAGCATCACATATACTCAAACGAGGAAGCGATTGTAGGGAGGGTGACATGGTACGGTTTGTGTTCCTCCAAATCCTGTCTTTGACTCTTTGAATTGCTGCTGACCCGCCCGATAATTGTCGAAACCTAAAGGGTTTGTCATACAATTGATCTGGGGGATACGTGCTGCAATCACCTGTCAGCAACAGCAACTTCGATTTAATGCTGTCATCGAGATGCTCTTAGAGTCAATTTGTTGTTGCGACGGCAGAACAAACTTACAAGTCTCCTCAACAGCCGAAGCGATCAAGAGGCTCGGCTTCGATGACTGGAGTACTTTGATGATGTATCAACAGCCATATGAGCAACGCACCTCCGATTGCTTCGACGGCTTAATGCTGAAACAATTTTGACCGCGCACTGGTCTTCACTCAAAGCTTGCTAATCGCTCGCAATCTGACCCTGTGACGCTTGTGGCAGCAAGTGTTGCGTGCGGACGGTATCTTGATCATTTATGTCTGAACGCTGCCACCAGTGTTGCAGTCGCTCAATGTCACCAGTCCCATGTTTCAAGCCGGATGCTGAAGTCGCATGATGCAGGCGCTTCCTAGGGCGCGGTGAGTGTACCTTGCCAAACTCTGGCTTTCGAGCCGTCTGTAAGCTTCCCTATTCGGAGTCATCAACAACCCTCAAAGGCGTACCAGAAATTGACTTTCCTTTGATATCAGTCACTCTTATAGAACAGCGAGAGAAGCTCATCCCCTCTGCCTCGCTTCGTTCATTCATGCGAAATCTTTGGCTACATAGAGTTGCCTTCCAGTTCCCATCCCATCACATACGCCATTGCCTTCTGCGAGTCGACATGTAGGCCTTGTAAAGAATGTAAAAGTGCGAGTGTCGTACTGGGCAGTTTGATTTTTTTGGCCTTGTTCGGTGTAACAAGAGCATCGCTACCTAGTTCTTAGGGTTTGCGCATAGCGCTCAAGGGATTAGGCTAGCTGAGTATGCAACCGAGCAGTTGAATAGTAGCATATCGACGGAAATATGGCTCTGTGGCGAGGCATGTCATGCCATCAATCCCTTACTGCTGAAATCCTCCAGATTCTAAGGTGCGTAGGCCTTTGATCTCTGCAATTATCGATACGCTAAGTGTCAATCCTGATCGTCAAATTTCATTTCGGCACAGCAACAAGAATTTGCAAAATCTGGCGGGCTTGACTGGTGCGGTAAGAATTGTGGACAAAGAACTGTGCTAGGGAAGGCCTTTGATGCTTAGGCGGAGTCCAGGTCAATGCAAGGCCTTTGTCAATAGGCGACGTGGCGATGCCACTTTAGACTTGTAAGCTCCTCACAGCCCCTCGGGACAGATGAACGTCTACCGATATAAAAAAGCTGATACACTAATCACCCCACACAGTACCTTATCAAGCTCTATTGTCTCGCGTCTGGTGACACAGCAAGAGCTTCACTCTGTACTCAGCTCTTAGTCTTTAAACCTTCACATAGAGCGCAAACTCATCTATGAGTAATTTGTCTAAAGGACTTCTTCGGTAGGTGCTACATGGTAACCCGTCGGATCCGCAGCCAGATTCTTCGTATAGTCTTGCCTCAGAGCAAAAGCCGCTAATTAGGAATATCCTTCATGAGGCATCGGAGATAAAGAGCATCCCTGAATCGGGTTACGGATCCCTGATACCCGCGTGACGCAAGCCAGTGGGGAGTTGGGCACATGCGACTTAGTGTTGTTACAGGTCATCCTGCGATCCGTGGGTTAAGGTTTCAAGAATGTGTATGCATATGGAACCTATCCAGACAAAACCGATTGCGAGTTCTTGAATCTACGTAAATCGTAGAAGAGCCAGTTGTTCAGCCCCTGTAGGTCTTGTCGGACTGCAGATGGCTGTGGGGCAGAACGTGGTCTGCTAGAAGGCCAATGAAAATTCCCGTGATTATCCGATCTTGGAGAAGGTAGCACCGCAGATGTACTAGTCCAAGCTATAAGTTTTGTAACCGCCATGCGCCTATAACTCACGTGCGCTGAGAGGTTGCGGCAAGGCATATAGATCTGGCTCGTGCATATGATAAAGTCAGGCAGATTTGTGGCAATAACAGGTGTCTATCATTCCCAAGGCTGAGGCCTAAAATTTGAAAACGCCGAGATCGTGAAGTTTGTGGTCATATTAAGGATTCCCAGGGCGCAGCGCGAAAGACGCAGCGTTGCACCTGACGGGGATACTCTACAGCCTCAAGTTTCGACAAGGATACTAATTGGAGCACTTCTCTCAGTCTTTGCTTTGCCTCCCGAGTGAGAACAGCTTTTTGTCTCTTTATGTGGCGCATGATGAGGACCCCGTGAATTGCTAAGGGAGGGCGGTCTGAAATATGGTCAGGGAACGCATTGGCTCAAGGAATAGAAAGGTTACCGTAGCTCATCCGGGCCAGAACCCTACACTCGTACTGCCGTTGGAAGGTACTGTTGCAGACTCGTGTCATGTCAAAGCGTCCAATGGACTTTCTTCATAATTTGTAGTGCGGGGGTTTGCACCGAACACAATGACAAAGTGTTACTAGTCTAGTCCACATGAGGATCTTTGGGAAAGGCGCTGTCCGTACATCCGCCATTGCTAGTACGAATATGAATCTCTCTGTAAAGGGGTTTGTCGTACGTGCTCCGTCCCATCTCCAATGCTTCTCGTATTCGATGTTTATTTGCGCTATCTTGAAAGCCTCTGCAGCCTTAGTTGATTGTATATATTTCCTTGCCCACTGATTGATTTTATATCAGAAAGTCCATCCGTCAGAGATCGTCCCACCTTCCCCTTGAACTATACTTGTTGCCAAAGCTGCTTTGGACCGCTTCTCTGACCATAATTATACTCGTCGTCGATACATTGAAATGGCGGGACCGCGGACGCCATATCTTAGAACGACGTATGCTCTCGCTGTTCTGTCTTCCAGGCAAACACTAACGTTGGACGGCAGGCTCAATGTCGACGAGGATCTGGACTTAGACCCCTTGCGACTCGATTTTCGGTCAGGAGACCCAGAGCTTCCTTTGACGGCCGACCCAAGTCTTTCTCAATGCGAGAGAGATTCAGTAATCCTTATTATAAAAGATCACAGCGATTCTCCCCGACAGGGAAGGTCGGTGTGAAGATGGCTTGATGAATGGAAGCGGAAGTGGGAAAACATATGCAAGCTGGTAAAGTATGCGCATACGAGACGTACGTTCCGTGATGACCTAGTTCCCTGCTAAATGTGTCCAGTGAGACGGAAGTCAAGAATGTAAAAACCGAAAGCTCTGGTTGATGATCGGGCCAAAGAATAGCGTATCTGGACCTTTGTATGTAGCAGCCGAAGTGCAAAAATGGCCCACAGGTTTTCTAGCAAGAATCAGCAATAGCGTACGTAGATAGTTTATTATAGCGCGGAATCGCATATCTCGTCTGGCAGACCGACAATGCCCTCACTGCTCCAAACTTTTCTGTCACGACACGATTGCCGCCGAGTCTCAATATTTGCAAAGAAGTGGTCTAGGCTCAGTTATCAGCACAAGTTGTTGATCATCTAAAGTAAGTACTCTTGGTACTTGGCCATGGTGGCTTGAATATGGGCCTGTGCTTTCTGCATATGCAGGTTCATGCAATAGCCATGCGCTCTCTGCAGGCGATCAAGGGGCTGTACGTCATCGGCATACATCTCTCTAAACGTATGTTGCCTCCGGGAGTTTCGAAGTGGGATCTGCTGTTACAGCAACGGTTCCATCTTCTGGTTATACTCGCCTGCATTTGATACAGAGCCTGAAGTTGTAATCTGCGGAAGAGGCGCACCAAAGGGCACAGCCTAGCACATTGACGAGTACCATCAGCCAGCCCGATGGACTATTTGCTGGATACTATACTTACACACTGGCAATTTATAGGAAGCTCTCGAAGGTAGAATACCAAGTGATAAAACCGTTTTCGCTCCAAGAGAATGAAGTGCCGCTGGGTCAAAGTTTAGCTGCGAGTTCTTGAGAGTTACTCTATTGACTTGACGTTAATCGCATCATCTGTAAGAAGCACTCATGCTCAATACATAGATTAGACTACTCAAGTAAGTCTACTGGAGCTATGAGCGCTATCTCTGATAAAGGCTCTATTGAAGGCCCGGAATCAACGTAACTGTTGTACTGGCCTTGCTGGATGCCGAACGGTTGCCAAGACCGAGTCATGTGGAAGACGACAAGGATGGCCTGAAGCGAAAGCATGTGCTGAACTTCGTATTGGGTACCGATAGCGCATTCGAGTCAGACTCATTGCAGTAGGACGTTATGCATCATACTTTAATAACCTTTAGGGCAAATCGAAACATTGTTACGGGTTTCAAGTCAGTTACCTTTCAGCCACCAAGGTTCTGGATCAACACAGACCGCCTAAGAAGCTGATAAATCCAGTATTCATGCCTTGCCTAATTAGCCTGCGACTCTTTAGTGTCAGCAGAGGACCCTTCGTTCCCTGATCGCAGACCTCATTGTAATCTTACTTGGTTCGGATTTTTTGAATGGAGGAAATCTTTGCGGGAAGACTTAATCCTACATCCAAAGCTCCAGCACCTGACCAGCTACATTTGAACTCGTTAACACCGAATGATCGACACCACAGGTTCCGAGGAGGCTCTAGATATTCTCTAACAGGTTGAGTCCGTTGCAGCTCGGAAGGCTCCCAACATAAGACGACAGCTGTCGATCTATGCGATATCAGTGAATGCTCTGACCATTGAATGATATCGTGCGCTTTAACACAGCCAGTGTCGATTGCTGCTTAGTATTGACCGTGAGTTGGAGACATAAGAAGTCTAATGTCCAGGATCAGTCTTAAGGCTTTAGCCTTGAGCTGCTAAAGACGCAGCTCAAGTACTTTCAATGGTTCGGAAGATATAGTTCGATCCTTTGACCTCCCAACAAGATAGTAGGCTCTTCTTCACCTAGGAACATAGACTGTGCTGTTCATCTTCTTATTGGTGCAACATGAGGTTCGTTTTCATTTGAGCAGTTCATATAGCCTGCCTTCTTGAGATGCCTCTTCTCTCCTCTGTTCGTCTAAAGCGGTATGGAACTGTGCACCTATTAGTATCTGCCAACACATCATCTCGGTTGGCCAACTAATCACGTTACTTGAGACTGCCGATACCCTGAGAGAGCCGACGACGGAGTCTGGTCCGAGAGTATTGTCATTTTTTGCAACGGCCAGGTCTGATGGGAAGAGCTGGTATAAGTATGCGAACGAGAATGTATTGTTCAAAGACCCTAGCAACGTTCAAACATCTGTGTCGCCTTTGTCTAGCCACAGAAACCCCCAGGTGTGCGTTAAACCAGTGTGAGATGCTTTACAGTGCCTCTCCGGAAATTTGGAGTCAAACGAAGCAATCTTCGCCGTTCCCTAGGAATTTTAATGCAGAAAAATCATCACCCCAGTGGCTTAGTGAGTGAAAGGAATTGGGTCTGTCCCGGCGGCGACGAGGGAGGCCCGTCCTTTGAGGTGATAGCAGGTCCACCCCTTCGGTCATGTCCAACTGAAAAGTTGCAACAGGTCGGTAGAGATCCGCCAATGATTCTACAACGATGTGGTAGTATTAGCATAGGTAGAACGCGACATGGTTCTTGGTTCTTTGGTCACCCGTTGAACGCCATCTTTCCGTAGAACGAGCTCGCCCACGCCGATCTCTTGTATTTCAGTTGTCTTGGGGTCAAATTTTCCCCTCTGTGTATTCAGCAAAGACTGTAAGTCGTCTCTGACAAGTCATGAGATGGGTGGGCAGACGTCCTAACAATACAACCCGGCTGAAACTGTAGAAGATTGACTGGTATTGCGTCGTAAGTCCATGGTGATAGCATAAGCTTGACTGTGACGATCGAATTCAGTTGCTTGTTTTCTCAAATATCGCAGCTCGGATTTAGTGGCGCAGTCAAGATCATGACTAGAGGTAATCGGCTTCTAAGCAAGCGCATGGTTCGTACAAGTCTGTCTGGAAGGAAAGTGACGGTCCGAAACTTTTTATTGGACTCGCTGGCAATCTGTAGGCCGCGAACTTCTAGCTTGGCGCATTAGGCAAAACAAGGCAACCAGTATATAGCGTCAAGGCTCGTGCCAAGGCATAAAGCAAGGTATGAGACGCTATTCATATTCTTAAGTACTTCTGAACAGATGGCAACCCTATGGGGAGAAAGAGCTCTTCACGCTTGCCAGGGCAAAGAGAGCAAACAAATGCCCATTATAACAGAATCTAGGCATCTCAATTAGATCTTAGCAAGTAAATTGTTGTACTTACCGCAAGACTATTGTTCATCGATCAAACCTCGGGTAATGTGCTATCGAGGAATTCACTATTGCTTACGAAGCCTTGCGCTGGGTCAGTCCTAAAGAAGGCGCAGTCAGCAAGGCGGAGTCTTATCCCTAATCTCAATGACTGTCGTCTAGGAGGCAGTGAGCAGATGATCGTCAGGCAATCCCCATCTATGAGCCACGATTGGAATGGTACGTTTTGGTTGCCACCTCGGAAAGAGCTCACAAGCAAATCTCATGTCCATCAGCACTTACGTTCAATCGATCTGTAGATCATTACGACATGCTCGGCGCAAGGGACAATGTGTCATGGCGTGCGCGCTATGGTCGTAACCATAAGGTTCGTATCATGAAACATTGTCATGAGGCCTGGATTGCAACTGTTGAATGAAAGGGTGATTGCAGCTGTCGGATGAGAATGAATCTTATAGGCGACAAGCCAATACAGCCATGCGATTTGATAGCGACAACCTTTCCGCGGCTTAACTTTCAGCACAACAGTCGATAAAAATGAGTATGAGCACCTCAGTCACATCTGAAAAAGACGCCTGGCAGCAAGCCACAACTGCTACAGGGATCGAGGATGATTTTAACAGATGAACCCGAGGTCCACTCGTTCTCTTACACTAGGACACCCACTCAGAGGATGAAGATGTCAAAACGCACGTGGGTTGGACTAGGTGTAACGTCAAAATCTTTGTTTGATCAGTAGCTGATTCTCCAGTCTAGGGATCGGGTAGTGAGCAGCACAGGCGTGCATACTTGCTTAGTCTCCCCAAGGACGACCTATCTCCTCCGGCAATACCATCGCATGACCCTGGAATCACCTACCTGATCCTGCCTCGTGGGTTTGGAAAGCAAACATAGAGTTGCTGAACTTTCTTTGGCCTGGCTTTGGAATATAAGAATCTCCAGTTATCATGCACTGTCCGTGATGCAGAGTACGGGTTCTTATCATCTTCTCTTCCTGCCGAGACAATTGGGGGAACTGTGCAACGTATCCTTGGTACTGCCAACAGATCTTCTTGGTCAGATATAATGCCGTTCGTTTCCTTTCCATTTTGTCCCTTCTTATGTCATGGTAGCTCCAGCATACTTGGCCTTTTGGTTCTGCACATTTCTCGCATCTGCATCCAATTTTCACGTCGACCTATGCTTCGAGCCGAGCCAAGCTCATTTGCCTGCCTTTGCTGGGCCGTCGCGCTAATTTTCCATCAGAAATTCGGATCCAACAGACCGGACCATTGCATTTCATGGCGCGCAATCCACGGACGGTTCATCTGCCAAGCGAGAAGAAGCGGTGAATTACTTGCCAGGCGGAGAGCTATTTCGTCAGATGCTTGGAAACGCATCAGATGATAACCCTCGGAGAGAAGCCACTGTATCGCAATGGCTCCGCGAGTGGGAACGAAGATGGGAGTTTTCCAGCGCTCAGGAGCATTCTCCACCTTAGCTTCCTCCCATCTTCAACCTTTTCCCACACTTGCACCTCGAAACACTGCAAAGCCAAGCATTTGCTTTAAAACGTTGTGTGGCGAAAGGCATGGCATGATAGCCCATGGACATTGAGCGGTCGAAATTTCTTGTAGGGATTAAGGTGGAAGAACTGGGAGCATGTATAATATTGGACGGTGGTACCAGGAGATCTGGCTTCGGCGGCGAGACGTGTACTCTACTATTCATCTGCAATTGATTTTGATGGTACATTGCGTCCCGACAACTTTTATTCTGAGATGTTCCTTCCCGAATGAACTGCTTGTAAGCCAACAAACATGTGGTGAATTAAGCTAGCTGTTTACAACTTTACAAGAATGTGATTATTGGCGCACGCTCAATTATCAGTAGTAGTAGAAGAGCAGATGAAGAATTAAAAGCTGGTGGTACCGACGGTTCCGGAAGCGCATCGGCTTGTTCACCGTCTTTGGCCGAATGAGGTTAGTGGATTAAAGCTACCCGCGACCAAAGTGACGCCAGGACCGGTTACGCTACTAGTGGCATAATCAATGATATATCAACATTAGTCTTGATTTTCAATGCCTCGATAGTGCCAGAGAATCCTCAGATCATAACTCTGCAATTCACATTCTGCAAGTCATTCAGATGATAGAATCACCAAGATATATGTAAATCAGTTTATTGATGGTAGGTTCATACCTGATAACATTAACCAACTTCCGCATCTAGCTGTTTAGGGCAGCGGTAATACGCTACAAGAATACTGCTGGTGTTTGGTTAACATACTGTTTTAGTATGTTACCACTAGTGATCACCTTTTGGTCTAGTCGTAGCGAGGTCCGCTTCCCATCCTCAAACTGGCGACTACAGTGCGATAGCACGTGGGAGGCTGGGTAACGAGAGGTAGAGGGTTCGATTCCTAGGCAGTAAGTTCCTTTTTTAAGGCAATAAGTCTCCACTCTTGTCCGCGGGGGCGCTCGTCTTCTAGGCTTGGGGAGGTGTTTAGGGCAGCGGTAATACGCTATAAGAATACTGCTGGTGTTTGGTTAATATACTGTTTTAGTATATTACCACCAGTGATCACCTTTTGGTCTAGTCGTAGCGAGGTCCGCTTCCCGTCCTCAAACTCTAGCTCTAAGGTGGTTCTAGGTGTCAGATCGGAGGAGTGTCCGAATGATTCTGACCCTCGCGAGAGTGCCCAACAAGCACAGATATTCAATCAATGCATCTAGACTGAATATCAACACCCACTCTACTGGTCCATCCAGTTCCAATAATAGCGATACTCTGCTATGAACATCCTGAAGGGTCTTGTGGCAACCTCTATCACCTAACGGTTTCGATGTCTTAGGACTTGACTTATATAAGCACAACTCTAACCGACGACTGAGGACTACGCGCGGGGTGCAAGGCCCGGAGCGAGAGTGCGGTGGGGAAAAGGGATAAGCTACCTTAGTTGCATGAAATGCCCCCATGGCGAAACGCCACAAGGAGATTGCTACCGGGTTTAGCGCTCATCAGTGCAACATAAATCAGAACAACGTAAGCTGACTGTCCAATGAGGGTCTAATATAATCGCTTAGTCAAGGCAGCGGCTACAATGTGTAAATCCAGATCACCGGATGCGCAATCTGCCAGCGCTGACCCACCATTACAGGTCTTGGAACCTTTTTAAAGCCTGCTGGACGGGAGAGCTGACGATAAGGATTAGCGGCAGATGCTGGGGGCCATTTTGATAATAATGGACCAACTCAGCGATCTGTCTCCGCAATGTAACTCTGTGGATATTGATTATATATCTCCAGGCTACGCGCTGAGATATTCGTCTATTTTTGGCGGATGTAACATGCGAGCGTTTGGAGCTGAAGAAAGCAACAAAACAGCCATGAAACATACAGAGCGAAGGTATCCGAACACGGGTGGACCGTTGGGTGGCTGCGTTGTTCAACGAGATGTTGCTATGTTTGCTTTTCTCATTGATCGTTATAGTTATGCCATTTATCTCCCATTCCCCAGTACCCAAAAATATAACATTGGACTCTGAGATCTATAAAGGCAGCTGTAATCTTTAAGTTTGGAAATGTGTCCCGCCAATCCCCTACTGCTTCTAAAAGCAATAGACATTCCGGTCCAGTGAGTTTTTGGAGGGTATTGTAACATGCCTGACCTCGACGAGCTTTCAGGCTCAGTGAATAGGACGTTTATCGACCCCCTCGAACACGAATGCTTTGATCCCAGTCTTTCGTATGTACTTCTTTCGTATGTCCAACCAGTCAAACCATCCCCTCCTCAAGCATCCCATCTTGTTTCAGTGATCAGATTCAATTAATTTGATTGTTTGGAGACTAGTGGGCTAGATCAGTATCAGACTACGCACATACCCCACCAAGACGAGTGTAATGGTTGCTGATACTTGCAGCAGTAACCCAGGGATCGAAAGAGGAGACAGCTCCTCACAATGCAAAGCATCGGAGCGTTTCCATGCGAAAGATCACCTTCCTGGCGGCAAGAAGTATCGAGGAGTCTTCGGCTGCACTTCCAGGTCTAATCCTCGAAAGAACAAAACGGTAGCGCAATGGCTGCACGAATGGGAGCAGAAGTGGGATGCTATGACCAGCAAGGCCGGTAACAATGGTTAGTTCGCTTTCAATGCCCTCTGGTCGTTGCTGTACAGAATTTGACATTGTACAGGCAAGCCCAAGCTATGAAATGGAAGGGAAGACACGTACCGGCGGATTATTTTATTGATTTCAGGAATGTCACCCTATTTGAAGTTTCTTGGATCAGAGAGTATGTTGCGTCATTCCAACATTTTTGGGCTATCCTCTGTAAAATACAAATCTTTCTGTGCATGTATTAGTATATTTACAACGAAGAGGAACAGATCACTCGGGAATTGCGAGGCGCCGACTGGGATTTCACTGTGGCAATATACGTCGGTCTGCTGAAATTCCAGTTGGACTCTAGGGGAGACCTCTTAGCATCCAAATCCATGTAGCGAAGACCTCATATACCTACCAACAAACGTGCTCAATCAAGTCCAAAATTCTGTCCGATATTTCGCCGAGGCAAAATATTGCAATAAAAAGGCAGGCCCGCCGATCATGGCAGTGGCTATTTGGGCTTATAGATATTGCGACACAAAAGTAGGCGTCCTCGGACCTCCCGGACTCGCATAGTCCAGCTGAAATACCCTATCAGGTTCCCACTTAATCAACCGATTAGAAATGCCTCAAATCGTTTCGATTTCGGTAGGCGAGGCACACTCCCAGGTAAGCCATTTCCGGCAAGTGTGGGATCACTGCCAATGACATAAAGTTGCATTGCACTGAGCCACATGTCACGCTTCGATCGACGACCTCGGGACAATTAAGATTCAAGTTGACGACCAATGGTAGTCGGGCAGGCGATAAGAAAGGAAGTCAAGGACGGGTTGACGTGAACGACCCGGAAGATTGGTAACACGATACAGGGTTCATATCAACGGAAGATGCACAAAGTGTGAGCTTGTGGCTTGAGCACTGCACAGCCACATCATCTTGCCGGCATGATACGGCGCGCCGTCCATCGTTGGGAACTACTCCTAGCGCCCGAGTCGCAATTTCCGTTCCATCGGGTTTGTCACTTTCCTCATTTGCAGTGGCTTGCTTGGGGGCACGAGTCCGTATTAAGTCATCTCTGAAAAACTTGGATACTCACCGCTCACCGTGTCTGCTTTTATTGTAATTCGTTACACGGCTCAACCAATGCCATGCATTTTACAGGAGCGAGCCTTCTGGATGTGTTCGCAACTTCAGCTCGGATCAATAACGACTGGTGCAAAATTTCTCAGTCAACCCTCTGCGTGATTTATAATGAAAGCATTCAAGACCCTGAATTAAGCATGATTTTCATGGTAGCTCTGTACCTATCTCTAATGCTCTGCTAGTGGTAATTTACATCTTGCTGTAAACAGGATTGCTCATTGTCCCCACAATGCACTTTGGATACTTAAAGTGCGCGCCCCGAGCTTCTCTGAATTCTGTGTCATTACTCGCAGGTTTCCTGGAAAAAGTGAATTCGAACACAATTCTTCACCCCTGCACTCGAAAATACTGTTGCTAAAGTCTTGGCTTGTATCCCAGCCTTGCCACGAATCGAATATGACGTGAGTAGCTCAAGTTCCTTCTACCTCACCTCTTACCACCCCGCTCCCTCTTCTGTCTAAATTAGGGCACTTGCTATCACACGTGGTTCTGGGGATTTCTATGAGGACGTCACTAAATCTCGCTCAGCGATCCAAAGAAGCATGGCTCCAAAGAAGGTTGCTCCAATGATCCTCCAGATCCAAGCCGACGATCTCACCCTATGAAAGACTACCTACCCGGAGGGAAGAAGTATCTGGGTGGCGTTAACCCCAATCCACGACAGGGTATGGGAATACCTCAATGGCTCCATGAATGGGAATCGAAATGGAACCGCGTCACCCACGAAGGAGATAAGCATGGTGAGCAGCTTCGAGACCGGACAAATCGGCTTCAGCATGACTGATCTTGTAGGCAAGCCCAAACTTTGAAAAAGATCAGGCTGTTGACAGTCAAGGCCATTGTCATGGTGATTGTCCATTTCATTACTCAACGACCTTAATTCTTGCCATTCTCGATGACTCTATTGTGGGTTTGAACGGCTTGCTCTGGAGCAGTGCCTAGCCCTCTTTAAGAATTGAATTCCAGAACTGCTTGCTTGAAGAGTAGTTGGGGTCTAAAGAGCCACGCAAGACTGCCGTCACAAGCCACAGATGATGTACGAAATTCTTCTAACAAGCCTCTAGACATAAACAACCCTATTTGGCCGAATCTTCTTACGCGTATGCTTTCGTGACAGTCTTTCCCAGTCCACCCAACAATTGAGCTAGGTGAAGACTAAACAACAGCAGCGCGTTGGGGAAAGGATAACTCGGACAATAATTCAGGGATTTCCACTTTATAGCTCCACTTGTGAGACACAAGGATATGAATGCCCTCTTTAAGTTAAATATGAACGGCTATTAGGGCAATGCCTATTGAGTTTAATGAACTTGGGCTTTTTATTATTCATTCTGGGCATTAGATTAGGGAGTTTTTGGATAATCTTGTCATCGTTACGAAAAGTTTTAGGAGTGGAGTAGGTGGTCTAAGAATTAAGCGAACCGATTAATTCGTTCTAAGTTGCCACGCTAATACGGATCCCATTTGATAAGAGACAGAGCCACGAACACCCGGAGAGTAGACCTTACCACGGTGCCATACCTCGCTGTAGGTAAACTTCCCGAGCGCCTAGATTGAAGATGCTTAACCAATGTTTGTCTTCCACGCCCAATGCAAGATGTCGGATGACGAAGCCGTGCAAGACTGTCTGAGACACGCTGCGCTCAACGTGGGTGAGGAAGTACCTCTTTCAGGAACTTGCGCTTATCAATCCGGCGAGCCGCATTGACAGCTTTATTAGTTCCGAAGCTGCACCCTTCTGGAAGCATAGCTTCACCTTCCTTAAACGATTGGGTATGGCAAGGTGGACGACCAAACTCAATTTCGCGGCTTTCAACAACCCCCCAGAGCTTGACTGCATGTATCCGTCCGGGATGACAGCCATTCCCATTCTAACTACCTTCGCGGCTCTATCCGACAATCTTTCGGGACTTGTCCAAATTCTGTGTGGCCCGCTAATTTATTTATCTTGCCTGGGCGTTCCGGGTTCTCGCATACTGCATGTATCAGTCACATAGACATAATGGGTCTGGATTCATGATTGGGGAATTGCTAAGAGGCAGAAAGCTCGAAGGATGCCTATAGCGCAGTAAATAAATTGGCAGCTGCCAGTTCCCGAGACCTGTATCCAAAGGGGCCATGCCACCCAACACAAAGAATACCTGAACATATGTAACTGACCGTTGCACGCCAGATTAGTGGGTAAAGGGCAAGATGACAGTGAAGACAGCAAATCCCTGCGAGACTCTCAGCTGCATAGGCTTCGTTCCCAGGAACGCTTACAAGTCCCTCGACGCGCTTTCTTATTCATTTCAATTCCTTAATATAGGAGTACTAGCCTTTCTGTGTCATCGTTCGGAGCAGCTAAGTATCCGTGTTTGCCTCAAGATCAACCAATTTGCTCACGCAAGTGCTCTCCAATATCTTCAACATGTCGTAAGTTGCATTTCATATTTTATTGCTGTACCCATCCCAGATGCTTTGTACTTCAATAGTATTCCTAACGCACTTGGTCTTCACTTTGGCACCCCGTGACGCCGGAATGACTTATTGAGTGTCGTGCAGTGACCCTAAAATAAAGGAAGGCAAAAGGCCCGTTCATGTTGAGAACAATGAAACATCAAGTCCTCAGTCTCACGGGGCAGGAAATCATCTGCCGGGGGGACAAAAGTATCAAGAAGCATTGGCCGATTTTCGTCGAAATGGAAGTCCTCGCCAAGGTAATTCTGTTCCGCAATGGCTGGGTGAATGGGAAGAAAAGTGGCAACGTAGTTGTGGCAAAGAACTTCAAGCCAGTTAGTGGTCGTGTCATAAAACTTAACTCAACTAGACATCATTAACACCTTATAGGTAAGCCGAGGGTTTGAGTAAGTAGGGATGGGTTCCGAACTAGCGCTTCTTCTAAGCTGCGGTTTACAGCTTCTGCAAGGCCTAGAACGTATGGCGCCCCTCAAGTTTTCAGACTCTTCAGTTGCTTGTTGGTCATCCAACTCGCAATGTCTCTGGGGTGCTACCCTCTGAAATGGGGCCTCGGAGGTCTGTGGTTTCCTCTGTGTATATGTCCCATCTTGTGGTATGCCACCACTGAATGCAAGGATCCTGCCTCTAGCTATCGCATCAATTCTTAAGCGGCCGTAAATCATGCTCCATCTCAGACCTTGAAGGATTGTCCACAGTAAGAGAGTTAGCAATCAAGATACTCAACGCGACTTCAATGAAAATAGAAGGATGTCTGGACTTGTAGACGATTCCCATCATATAGAACCTTGCATAATCTCTGTCAGCCTCATCAGTAATCCCACACTGCGCGAATAACATGTCAACCTCAAGCAATGAGTAACACAAATCCCAGGGATGCGGCGCAACATACCTAACATTGGTAACACTATTTACTTAGGACTCATAGCAATGTCGTCCCTGGCAGTGCTTATCTCAGCGGTCTGCTCTAACTGCGTAGGACAATATCCAGTTTCAGCTTCAGAAAGCTAAAGACTCTGCACTAGATACTTGACATCCTTGCAGAATGCCTTGATCTCGGGCTTGGAAAATCATGATTTGGCGGATTGAATAATAGTCCTCAAAACAGTCTCATAATCCAGATATGACGTCACCTAGCGTTTGGATTCATTGGTTATGGTCAGAAGCGGACTTTATATATAATGAAGTCGCGGTTGATCGTTTAGACAAAAGAAGGCAAACAGAGGGGATCATCAATTAGGTCTCGCTTTGATCCCAAGAGTACATGCTGAGGCGCCTAGCAAGAAAGCCAAGCTTCGAACATTCTAAACGGAATAACCACAGCTTTGGCGATGTGGGAATGTCGATTAGCCTGTGCAGAGATACAGTAACGGTATACGAGATGATCCTCGGGTCATGGAATACAGTTTTATAAATAGAGCATGAATCACTCAAGTCCGTAGAATGACTGCACTGATTTACGTCGGTAGATAAGGACTGGAATAAGCCGTTCCACCTTTCATGGTCTTAAGGCGAGCGACAACATACAGAGAGCCGGTAGTTGCGTATTTGACTGCGAACATCCCATGGTGTATGCTTATACAACCAGGGTCAAGCAAATTGTAAGCTTACTTATATCTGGCGTTGACATTAGTCATTATTCAACTTGAGTCTAGAACGTCTGACTATTGATCTCCTCGGGCTCACTCGTCCAACGTGGCTGCATGGGGCAATGATCGGCTAGGAGGGGCAGCTGTGATGGAGGGGCAGCTGGGATAGAGACATGAGGGCGAGAGGATGCATGACAAGAGACGAAAAGTAGCCGCTACTGAAGGTGATAGGTAGGCGGTAAAGGTTGGTGCTAAGAGATGTTACCTCGTGAGACTCGGTGCATAGGCGCAGGGGAGGAACGTGGCCGACAGGGATGGCTCAGGCGGGGGTTGTTGCCAGATGGAAAAAGGGACAACAGTTTGTGGCTACTGACGTTGACAGACAACACCAAGAATCGACGTTGATAGACAGGGTAAGACACTAAGGACGCCACGCAGGAAGTCGTAAGACTCGGAAGTCTAACCGGAAGCGGTAAGCCAGAGAATCTGCCCAGTGGTCGGGTCTGCGTGCCAGCTGCACTGGCCAAAGCAGCGAATTGCGGTCAAGTAAACCCTGCTGTCAGGGACAGCCAAATAGGCAGGTGGTCAGGTAGGCAATTGATGCATCGTCATCCCACCAGTAGATTGGCACTGTCGAGGTAGTGGCCACATGGTCCATTACATCAGCCGTCACGCTAAAGGACGAGTGCCACATACAAAATCCTGCATCCTGCACAAAGATGCGCTGGCATTGGCAGAGTCCAAGCGGCGCCAGACAGCGTTGCCGGATAAGTGGGGGACCGAGAGGTACGTACCAAGCTGGACGCACGAGGGTTTGCAGAGGGCCGCCTTGTCCAGGAAATACACCTATGGGAGATACAGAACGACTGTGATACCCCGCATGGCGTTACTTGATGCGTCGGCAATCACTCAAACACGAGGCTCGCCTTGTCCAGGAAATACAGGAGATACAGAACGACTACAATACCCTTGATGGCGTTACTCGATTCTTGACGATCGCTCCAACACGAGGCCTTACAGAGGGTCACCTTGTCTAGAAAATAGATACAAAACGACTGCAATACGCCCGATTGCGCTACTTGATGCGTCAGGGATTCATCTCCAACGTTCTACGAAGTACGTTTTGGATTTGAGGTAGCGCTGCATTTTTAGCGTTGGAAATCCGTCGAAACACTCACCCCCTGGACTTGCCACCTGCCCAAAGGGGGAACAAGCAAAAGTTGCACGCCCTAGCGTTAATTTAACATGTGATGAACATGTGCGACAGGACGGCAGGCAGCTTGTCGGTCTGGAATTTACTCGGGTATTTGTTGAAATCTTTCAAGCTTCTGAAGGATTACTAGCTTTGAAACGCATACCCCAATCTCCTGTATTAGACGCTCGGAATACGAATTCCGAACGTATTTGTACACCAGATGCGAAGCAGTATTTACTGGTCTTGGTTTGATTTTGCGGTTGATCTTACAGGCGAATAAGGATGACTTGTGAAAGAATCCTACTGTATTAAACTCCTCCCTTAGACTAAGAATCACAAATGATCTACTTTAATGAAATATTTCGCAACGCTAATTGATCACAAACATGAAAACGAGGTATCACCCAGCCTTCTTCCTGGTGTACCCTTTGAGTTGAGATTGCCTAAGTGCTGCCTTTTGTGGCGCATTTTGGCGTATCAGCTCCACCTCCTGATCGGATTTATCTGGCATCATCTAATCGCAGAAATTCCTTGTGAACGCCGGGGCAAGGGGCGGCAAGGCCTTCTTGGAGTCTCCGTAGCCGAGAAGCAAGTCACACCCACGCATCTATTAAATCTCTCAATCCCTCAAGATGCCAATTCATTCTTCAATTCTCTCCACCCGGACAATCCAACACTCGGATTCGCGTTGCATGACTTGGCCCTCAGCCCCTGCTTACATACGTACTCCCCGAATACCGGACATGAGGTTGGTCCCTCTTTCAAGGCTTCCACGTTCCCTTCTCTCATCCCTATGACACAACCTCGAAGCACTCGTCCCCACGTGCATAGAGTCTTGCTCTCCATCTCCAAAGCAATTCCTCACGACTACCCCATTGTGCGAATACCATCCTTGTCTTCACAACTGTTCACCCGCATGATACTTTGCTAAACTCGCACTAGTGACCCAAAGCCCAAGGATGGCGCAAAACCGCCGATGACGCAAAGCTCTCACGTACCAGCTCAACAGCGCCCGTTGGCTCGAGATTACCTACCTGGCGGACAGAAGTACAATGATGCCGTCAACGACAGCTGCCGTAACGGTAACCCGCGCCAAATGATGCCTGTACCTGAGTGGCTCCGCCGATGGGAGCAAATATGGGAGCGAAGTGGCGGCAGAAGCAATAACAACGGTAGGTGCAGTACCCATTGCTGTTCTCTTCTCGCGTGCATGTCTGATAAGGGAGTAGGGAAGCCAAAACTTTGATTGAAGCAGACGCTGTGTGTCCAGCCCGACAAAACAAGAATCTTTGCAGGTTCGGAGGAGCTCATGGTGACGACTACATCTTCCATCCACGAAATACTTCGCTGCATGTATCAAATTAAAAGCATTCGGCAGCGCTATCAAGCACCTTCATTTTGGCTTTTACCGCGGCAATTGCCCGATTTTGAGTTCTTCAGCTGTTATGACTTGTACACAAAGAGCGTCAAAAAATATGCCTTGAGGAAGATCATTGATTTCTGCTCCTCCCTTTGCTTTTTATCACTCAGCTGAATGGGACTGACAATAATCATGAGACTTACTCAACCCGACGTGCATTTGCTACACCCATTTTTCAGAAAGATCCCTTAGTCCTTTCGCCGCAATTCACTCTTGACAGGCATGTGCCGAGTTGAAATCGTGGTAGAAGCCCCTTCTTCATCCGTCCCGTCGTCCTCTTCTTCTGAACCAAGTTCCGATGTCTTCATACCATCATCAGAGTCATCATCCGATTCTTCGTCGGCCTCCTCTTCTTCCGAACTCAGCTTAGAGACCTCTCCCACATCACTGGATCCGTCGCTTGCCGACTCATCTTCATCATCATCCTCTTCCTCCTCCTCCACATCATTTTTCGTACCCTTATTTGCCTTGATCTTCTCTGTATATATCTGTTGGGTGGCGAGCAACAACGCGCCCGTGACCTTATGGGCATCCGGCTGCGTTTGGCGGAGCTCTTGTAGTAATCGACGCAGGCGACTTGGTTGGGCATTCTCAGTGGCAAGCCTCAGGTTTGCATCTATCTGTGACGCCTTCGGATCTGTCGCGGAAGCAGTTCTCCAGTGCGCTGGGTCGACGTTCGAGTTTGACATCATGAAAGAACGAACTGTTTCGGATGGTAGAGGATGGCGAGACAATAGGAAGGCAAAGGTCGATGAGAAAACGATGGCTGGGATAAGGATGTCCTGTACATTTTGAAAGTGGCCTTACAGCTTTTTCAGAATAATTATCTCCCATCTTTGATGATGTCTAAGCGATAAGCAAGGTTGCTGACTTCAGCCTTAGAAGTGAGGGAAGATGATGTTGGTTGCTCACCCTGGCGCTAAACTTAGCCACTGAGGCTACCCGCTAAGCTTCCCGGCCCCATCACCACAAAAGATCCGAAAAGTATCGCAGCTGCTACTATTGTACTTCCACTCTCTAGACGGGTGCTCTTAAGGTCGAGCTCATGCGCTCGACATCAAAACACGTTGCAAAACCAACAAGGACGTGGAGCAGGGGACTCCATCCTTGATGGCGTGTAGCAACTCTCCTACATTCTCGCCTCATGCCACCACTACGGTCGTCCAAAGGTCCTACTCCGGATTCTCTCGGCTTATGTTCGAGTAATCACAGAGCTCCAACACAGACTTCTTTCGTATGAGGCCTCCAACTGTTTCCTAATCTCGAAAATCTGACCTCGTCATGACGATAATCGAGACCGCGCGGAATGCTATCACACTACGTGAAGAACGAAGCTGATACGAAGAACCCACGGGTCCCATATGCAATAGATTCATTCCTTGACGGCTGCAATAACGTAATTTAGAGAGGAACAGATCTTTCGGCAGCTGCCGATATCAAAGTGTATACCTAATATCGTACACGCTTAACCGAGAACTCCTCTTCGTGTGGCCCAATATTGCAGCCTTTAGCATCGCCAGCCTTGCCACAGCACTTGTATTTGAAGCCTTCGGGATACTCGTCTTCCTGATCAGAGATATCTCCATGGCAATCCTCGTCCCAGTCGGCCCAGAAATCGCCATCATGATCGGGCTCCCTTTCGCCTATAACCATATTAGCTGTCGCTATGATACAACGTGGGGTTTGCACGTATTGCCATACCGTCATGCCAACGGCATGCCTTTTTTCCATTATCGGTTACATCAAATTCTTGATCGCAATTCAAGCAAGTGGCGAATCTCGGTCGGACCCGCTTGGAAGCTTTTTGCACATGAGTAGTGGCACCATGGTCACTGTGCTCCTGTCCTTCAGAGCAGCCTGCTTGTTCGTCACGTATCACGCGTCGAAGATCTTTCCGACCGTCTGCGTGCGTGTTGTCCTCCGGAACTAACAACAGCTTGCGTGCAACGCGTGACGCTTCTTCAGACGCGTCACAGATTGACAAAAGCGTACGACGAAGCCGATCTGCTTGCGCTGTTTTTATTGCAGTACGGAGGACAGAGGCCACTGGGAGGGACTCCTGACTAGGTAAAGGAGATGCAGTGGAGGGCATGACTTGGCGGGGCATTGTAGCAATCAAGATGGTGATAAGGTAACGAATTCAACTCTCAACGCGGACCAGGTTTTGCAGTGAAGAATTGTCACTACAACCGAATTCCAAGTCCAGTATCATGGGGCAAATGGTTCAGACCAATTCAAGCGGCGGAAGCTAGGAGCATGGCTTGATGCCGGAATTTATCCGGCCATTCCCCCAATCTGGCATCCCAAACGACACAGCACGAAGCATAATTTAGCTGCGTCTGTGGATTGTTATCTTGAGGAAATGTCCATATATGACTTATTGAATATAAATTTGTGCAGTCATGTTCCTTGAACAAATATGTAGGATAGTAGGTGGTTTGCTAGAAACTTTTGTCTCCTTTGAGTACGATTATGCGGATCAAGTTGATAGTAATGCTTCATTAAAGTCGAACAAATGCCAAGCTGAATGGGCACCGAAAACAAGCTGGAGGCATTGGGCGGTAAATATGCTTAAGGACTTAAAATCGGATCCTAATACTCTGGTGCCAGCAAACCCCCCGCCAATCGCTTGATGCTGGATCAAGATGCAACATAACAATCATTTTCTGTAAGTCACCACTGCCCGGCCTTCATTCCCTCTTCGACCGTTCAAAAGGACACCCTTTCATTCTCTCTCTCGTCAGCTTCTCCTTCGACTCCCTCCAGTAATCAGCGCCCGTTCCTCTCATACACCTTGGCCCAATCTGCTCTATCTTATACCCTTTCGGCCGATACTTCTCGCCCTCATCTCCCGGGAGCGGGACCCCTCTAAGCCGGGAGATCAACGCAAAAGGGCCATAGCGATTCCAGAGCGTTGGTTTTATATACCATGGATCAGCTTCATAATTCGTCATAAAATAAGTGTTTTCTTTAGATGGCTCTTCGGTTGTAAGGTGGTAGCGCAGAATATAGGGCCGTGGCATGCAGAGATGTCGCAGGAAGAGCTTGCGGACGGCAAAAATCACAGAGACAAGGACGAAATACATGTTCTCCGGTTTCTCGTACCTGCGACACGTCAGCATACACCTCCCAAAACTTTCCTCAACTACTGCAAGAACTTACATCATAGCATTCCTCAGCCTCTCATCCATCAACGCACTAACCACCTTCCTCGCGACCCCCTTGCCCCATCCCGGCACGTGCCACAACAAAATCTCAACCGTCTGATTCGCCACAGCCCTATTACACTCCTTCGGCACCATACACCTCCTCTCATACTCCTCCGCCCAACTTCCCACTTCTTCTAACCACTCCAACCCATCCCTCCACCCCACTTCCGCACTCTCCAACGCTCCAAAGTCAATGCCCATCGCATCCCCGACCCCCTTCCAAAACGTGCCCAGCGCCGCCTTTTCAAAATCCTCTAAACCCCTCCATTCACATCTCTCAACCCACCTGACCGGTTCCCACGCAAACAAACTCAAAGTATAAAGTAAGTCGTCATTACTAATCTTCCCAGCCTTTTGATACACACTATGGATATAGTTCATCCGCCCAATCGCTTCTACACTTCTCTCTTCTCCCGGCTTATAGCCCATGAACTCCGCTATCAAGACTACGGTATCCGCATATCGTTTCGTTACCGTGCTGCTCGCACTAAACTCCTCCGTGTGCGCGAGCAGGCTGGATATAGAAGGGATGCCGTAGGTGCGGAAAAGCGCGAACTGCAGGGCTTTTTCGCAGGTGAAAGGGAATTCGAGAGAATGGAGGTTCTGTTGGATGTGGAAGGCGTCTTCGTTGGTCATCGAAGCAAAAGATTTTCGAGTCGTATATGGGAATTCTTCGAGGGTTTGGCGGAGGCGGTGGTGCCGGAGGAGGGCGCATAGAAGCGGGTATAAGAGGACGGGAAAGAGGAGAAAAGTGTATGAGAGGCCCAGAGTTTCTGATTTCGAGTGGAAAGGTGTTGTATAGTTGCTTGAGAGATCCATGATGGAAGGGGCTGAAGAGATGGTATTAGAGGTGTAAGAGGCGACGTTGATCGGGTAAAGGCATAAGATTCGTTACGACGCCAGTTGTATGCGATACCGTTGGTTGCGGCTACAGGTTTGAGGACTAACCGGCAGCGGCCCGCAAAGCTAGCGTAGCCCGCAAAAGCTCGAAGTCAATCTGGAACCAGGGTACCTACTGTATCCCTGTAGGTAAGAGAATGCAGCATAATTCATGCATACAGGGAATTCTTGGCGGGCGAGAATTTTAAAAAATTCTAAGTCTCACTCTGGTAAATAAACAAGTCTTACGGCGTATAGCGGTACGCACTCAGTAGTTATCGTCCCTTTATACATGACTTATGCTGCATTCTCTTACCTAATTAGGCCGTGCGCGCCAGCCAATCGCCCTGATCAAGGTGAGTTGTCCCCGGTGTTTGCAGTAATACATGAAAATGCTGTACAGTTCAACTGCGGTACCGGCAGTATGGAATTTTTTCTACGTATATCGATGACCATAATTTTATTGGCTTCAAGCTAAGTATTCCTGTCATTGAAGGCAAACACAGCAGCAATGATGGGTATTCACAACCAGCTGAGCACAGCTCCAGCTTTTCATGTCATCTCATCATATTCTGCCCACGTATTAGATCCATAGTTTACCAAGCCCTCTTCAATCCTTGGGTTCCGTCCCACTTACCCTACCAGCCTCGACCACATACCCGTTGAGGTCGAGAAGTAATACCCGTCAATCACATCAGCAGACCCCAAGTAAATGAAATATCGGAATTCAGGGTGCATAGGAGAACAAGGCCGGATGATATAGAGACCCCAGCCTCAGCATTTATATACGTTGATAGCTTCATGCACCTAATACATTGTACTCCATATTCTGTCATACGAGTAGCGGGAATCAGCAGATCCACCGTATATCATTCTCGATTACCCGAGGCAATGATGTCTATAGCGTCTAACTCGCAAATCCACACGTCGTATGTACAGTCGGATGTGCCACCAATGCTCTGGTAAGACACTCACAACATCAACGATCGCACGCAGCGTCGCGCATAGTATTCCCATGTTCCAAAATTCTCGGCCACGAACTACTAGGCCGTGAATTGACCGGTTCCATAGCATGGCCCCCAGATTATTTCTTAGCCTCGTCATCCGGATCAGGTAATATACCCTCAGCTTCTAATCTCCTCCTCGCTTCTTCTAGTGCCCATGTCTGTATCCTATATTCCGAATAGTCAGCACCCTCTCCACGAAAACTGCCCATTCCCTACCAATCGAAAATATTTCTCTCCGCTTATAATTTCTTTTCATGCTCCCCTCGATTGGTCTCAACTTTGCCCACTCGGCGTTCCCATGATATCTTCTGTGTCGATTTTTCACTCAAAGCGGAACTCCACACTTACGAAGTATCAGGCTTATAAGCATACGCCACAACCCCAAACAGCAAGCTCCCCCAAAACCCATATACCCACGTCTTCTCCCATCCCTCTTCCTTATATTTCTCCCCTGGCGGTACGCCAAATAGCCATCCAGATGGCGGATCGAAGTGGCTGTCGTGGGACGCAGTGTCCGGAGACGGGTGCTCACTGACGTCCGGGGGGTGCGTTGAAGCGTGTGTGCGTTGTTGTTGATGGAGGTATATGGGACCGAGGCGGCGGGTGGAGTTCTGGAGGGATTGAGAAGTAAGACAGGCAATGTGGAGGGGCCGGTGCGGAGGCATTGGTGGTGTTTTGTGGGTTAAGAAATTACTGAAGATGATGTGTGTGGAGGACGAGGAGGTGAGGTTGGGTTTCGGACGGGGGATCGGAGCAGGGGCTTGGCAAGCCAAAACGCGCTTGGTTTCGTTCAGGGTGAAGGCAACCACTTCTTCTTTGTTTCGCAAGATAAATATATCTACATGAATTTTGATTCATGGCTATTATGGCTCTACACAGCTCGATGTCCACCAATGAAGCCTATAGACGTCCCTCATCCTGTCATTCTTGTGACAATCTTTCCACCGGCAGCCTGATCCTGCAACTATGGTCGTTTCCCTATGGATATCCCTAACTCGCTAAATGCAACATTTTTGTATAAGGAATTGAAACATTAATTACATATGTACCGTCTGCTACCGCCGCGATCTCCTGGTGTCTCGTGTTCTTCGATCCGAGGATGCGCTGGCTGAAGAAAATGTCAGTGTATACAAGAATAGAGACAGATCAAGTCGGATACTCACATGGACTTGATACTGTGTAAGACTCATACGAAACGTAACTACTGCTCGCGTCGCTGTACTCGCTCTCTCTCTTTTTCTTCTCGTCTCTTCTTCTCTTCAGTCCCAGAAGGACCGCCAAACCAGTCAAAGCTCCTGCGACACCTAGCCAGGGGCCAACGCCGCTTTCCTTCTTCTTTTCCACTCGCTCGACTCGTGATGGCCCTGCACCCCACCATCTCCGTCCTCCGTCTCCTCCGCTTGCATGGTGCGAATGACGCTCCTCGATTATTGTTACATCTTCTCTTCTCCGTCTCCTTCTGAGGCCGAAAAAACTCATCACGCCATCGAATATTCCTCTGAAGATGCAGAATATGCAGAAGAGGAAGAGCAGGAATATGGCGGCGAGGACGCCGATGACGATACCAGCAATTGCGCCACCACTCAGGCCGTTGTTGCTTACCGAGGGTGCGGCCGCCGCTGCAGTTGCTGCAGCGGATCCTGCTGACGTCGGTGTTTGGAAAGGTACCGTTGTTGTGGCTGAACCAGTGGTCGTAATCGTCGTTGCGACATTACTGGTCGGTCGAATGAATGCCGTATTCGTTGCTGTGGTGGCGACCGGCACAGCGTAAGCGCTGCTGGATTCACCCTGTGCATTGCTCGCTGCGCAGTACCCGTTGGCCGCACAATACTGTCCAACAGCGCAACATATTGTACCACATGGGCTCTCGTTCAATGATGCGTCGCAAGAGAGTGGCGCTGATGTTGCAACTGTTGTGCTTGTGGCAGCGCAGAAGGAGCTGTATGTGGAGGTTACGGTAGTAAGGTCGGTCTCAACATAGGTTGTGGTATAGTATTCCCATTGCCCATTCTCACCATTCTCCTGTTGCTGTTCTGTATTGGTGCTTGTTACGCACACCGCTTGATCTTGCGCATTCGTCGAGCACACCTGACCAGATGTGCAGCACAGGACCTGTTCCCAGCCGCAAATTGTTCCTGCGCAAGTCCTTTCAGAAAGATAGTGGTATTGCGATTCAACTAAGTCTTGGTCTCGAGTGCTCGGTCTTGCTTGGCAAGAATGTTTGGAGGAGAGGATGGTAAAGAGGAGGCACAATAAGGTCGGTGGTTGTGAGAGCCGCATCGCTGAGGAATGTGGGTGAGCTTGGTGAGAAATGAGGTTGAATGAGCTTAAAGCTCCTCTCGTTGTTTGATCAAACCGGTGTTCTTATCAAGCTCGATTGCGGTAAGACTTTTAATGGCCTGGGAGGGTTGACGGAAACTGCGACAGCTTCCAAAAATCAGTGTAACGAGCGACAGCTACAGCAGTGAGCTCAAGTGAGGATTGACAAGTGCAAGGGAAGTGCAGAATGCATGGGCAGGTTTTCTTGCCGCCAAATTGATGCTCCCGACCTCCTCCTCCCACCCAGCCACCGCTAATCGGAAAATAGCGCCCGCTTACAACCACGTTTTATCTTGATGAGTGAATTGGTGTGAGAGGGCTGGGGGACGTAATGATGGGTCAATTATGACCCATAGAGCAGCACCAAGATCTGTATCATCGGCAATAGCGGAATAATTGCGGGGGATGCAGTTGGTTGCGATTATGCATGTTTACACTAGCCCTTGGCGCTTTTGGCGGGGAGACGGCCCAGCCAATCGGCCGCCAAGCATTTGATCACCTACCTACCAAACAAGGTAAGTACACCATTCACTCCACGATTGATGATCGCATCAATCCTGCTTCTGCGGTGGTCCGCGGTGGACACAAATACTCCGAAAAACCATCATTATCAGCGTTCTACAGCTGCAGTCAAATGATAGAGTCTCATGAATTTGTGTAAATCGAGTAATGTCTGGCCACATTTTTAAGATGATATCCTGATCGATTCAACTAAATTGTATTTCTTGCCGTATGCTTTCTTCAAATCCTATATAGCATGAAGTTGTCGTATACAAATAACACCCTCGAGGTCGTCTAATATCACGAAGCTTGTTTCCCCCCGTCCTTTGATTCTTTCTAAGCCGAAGAACATCATCATTAACAATCAGGATACCTTACATTGCAGACGCCAATCCCAAGCTTTTCCAGAAAGTTCAGCCAACAACATGACCCGCTAGACCAACAGCCATCCCTACGCCCATTCCGTATAGCGCAGCACACCTCGTTGGTGCTGCATTCGCACTCCCAACTACGAATGCATTCGATCCGGCGGCAGTCTTCACAGCAGCAGCACCTGTGAGCGTGGAGCACTGTGCTAAGCTTAAGCTATGACAAGCCTCTACACTCAAGCTCGAGCAGATTGACTCCGCTGTTGCCGGCACCATTGCTCCTGCCTGCGTGACACCTCCACCAGGGCCAGAAACCGTAACAGCCATTCCTCCTCCTTCTAACAAACCAGTGCACTTCGCAGATTCCGCCTGGCAAGCCGAGTACGACGATGTACAGTCTGCCGCGTTCGGGTATGCGGTCGGTAGATAAGGATATGGGTAGAAAGAGTTGGAGACAGTGCTTGAACCCGTGATTGCATGCGTTATACCTTGCGAAGTTGCACCCTGTGTCGAGCTACCAGCTGCTGGGGCTCCGGTAGGTGCTGCTGGCCCGTCACCCAAAGAGCCGGTACAGGCAGCACCTTTAGGACAGCAACCAATGTTGCCGGCTTCGTCGAGTGCGCAATTGGTATCCTTCGGACAACAGGCTGCACTGTTCATAGAAGAGCAGTCATTTGCACATTTGGAGTCGCGCCGGAAGAGGTCGAGGTGTATGAGACCGTGGTAGGGTGGGTTTGGTGAGAAGTCGGGTTCAAGGAAAGGCGAGTATTGGGCTGCGAGGGCTGCGGGGAGGGAGAGGAGCGCGGATAGGGCGTAGGCAGTGACTTTGTGCATACTATGGTCGTTTAGCAGTGTCTAGATTTGCGAATAAGTGTCGGTAATCTACTTGACAATTGGACTTCTCTCAGTTGAGAGGGCAGGACTTTGGAGGGTAAAGCCCTCCGCCTCAGCAACGGAAGAACGTAATCGACCTTGAACCCTTGTCAGCTACTGCAAGCTCAGGATCTTGGGGATGAAGCTCAATCAATCGGGTTGCGGTTCTTGGACAATGTCGTATGGAAGCGTAATCCTCGTCGCTTCCCCACTATTTACAATCTGTAGCTTCCCATAGCAACGGTCGAACACTCGGATCTAATTCCGCACCGGCGCGTTTTTGGCGCGCAGCAATTCTTGGCATCTGTCTGAGGATGCAGCGAATGTCCTATCGAATTCTCAAGTAATAAATTTGCAATCAGCATCGCTTCAATTATCGTCTTTCCTTTTGATGTCACTTGCACTTTTCATCCAAAAGTCTCCAGTAGTGTGAAGCATTATACCAAGCCAATCAGAATTTCTCCTCTATAACCCTGCCTTGAATGAAGTCTTTATATTTGTCTTCAAATGCTGTGAGCACTCTCCCCAGAACTGTCCTATGGTCTCCAAATAAAGCAAAACCTATCTCCCAACTACGCTTCTACCATGTGAGTCAGCCTATCATCAGGTTTCTAAGACAGCTAGCTAAGGTATTTTCAGGAAGACGGCAGACAGCGAGTCTCGGGTTTCTGGATCCCTACTGGGGGTATAGCCCCATCAAAGGGCACCGAAAATGGTCAATGCATTTATGCTCCTACTGTAATGATTTCTAACACCCTTAGTAGAAGACTCTCATTCCCTGCTGATTAGAGCTGGCTTTATACGCCAGGTAAGCGGAAAAGACAAATATCTAATTCATATCTGGCTTACCATATCTGGTAGGCACATGCCGGTATTTTTCAATTTCTTCCTTTGGGATTGCGGGTACAGGACAAGATTGCGCAACTCGTCGATAAACACATGGCCAGACTTGGTACGCGCATACCATCAAGAGGTTCTTCATTGTCGAGAGCTTACTGTATACTCAGGTGCTTCAAAGTTATCCCTCTCCACATTTTCATCGGAGGAATTGTGGCAGAAGACAGGTAGGCTAGAAGGCAATAACTCTGAGGTAGGTCTCAATTATACCCATATACTCCGGTTTACTCGCCTTATAGATGACCTCTAACAGATCAAACTAGCTCTTTCGACTGGTGGACCGTAAGGGTGGCAAATATCTCTTGTCACCCACCCATGAAGAGGAAATCACATCTCTTGTCGGCAGCATAGTCAAATCTTATAAAGAGCTTCCCATCAGGCTGTATCAGATAAGTTCGTTGCAGCAGGATCCACATATCTCTGCTGAAAGCTGATTTCCTAGCTCGCAAATACCGCGACGAACCACGACCACGGCAAGGCTTACTTCGAACAAGGGAGTTTTTAATGAAAGACTTGTACACATTTGATGCTACCCACTCTGAGGCTTCTCAAACATATCAGCGTGTTCGCGAGAGTTATGACGCTTTTTTCAAGGAGTTCAAAATACCGTTCCTGACAGCTGAAGCTGCCTCCGGTGAGATGGGTGGTGATATTAGCCACGAGTATCACTTGAAAACCAGCAAAGGCGAAGACGACATCGTCATCTGCAACTCTTGCAATTATGCTGCAAACGAGGAACTGGCACAGAGCCGCCTGATGCACACAATATCAGACCGTGGCAATCAAGATGAGTGGACAAGGAGGGCTACTGACTACACATTAAGCGCCTCTATTGACTTCCAAAACCAACTCAAGCATGATAGCTCGCAATGGGTTGGTGTCAACCGAAACTGCAGTACTCTGGTTCAGGCTTTCATGCCTAAGGAAATCGAGATATCAATCAGAGGAGAAAATCACATTCGAAAGACCCAGGTTAATCTCCACGCAGTCAAGAGAAGATTCCCGGACATTGATCTCAGTGTCGAAGATCCTATCACCACATTTGAAAAGCATCTTCAATTTCAGCAGCGCCCAGAAAATCTTAAGGCCGAGATATCTTCAAAGCCCCAGATTCTCCGGGTCTTTGACATTCGATATGCCAAAATCCCTTCCAGCAACGAAGTAGCCTCAATTGATGGCTTAGAAGTTCCAATTTTTGCTGAGTCTACGAAATCAATAGATAGAATTGACCTAGTCAAGATAGAGACAGGAGACCCTTGTCCTAAATGCCCCGACGGAGCCCTCATGGTTGAAAGCGCAGTTGAGCTCGGCCATACTTTCCTACTAGGTACGCGGTATAGTACACCATTGAAAGCCACAGTCCCCACAAAAGATTCACCTAATGGCCAAGTCCCGATGCAGATGGGTTGCCATGGTATAGGTATTTCTCGGTTAATAGCAGCAGTAGCTGATGCCCTCGCGGATGACAAAGGACTCAATTGGCCACGCGTCATAGCCCCATATGAGGCAGTCATTGTTCCCACCGAAGATACGGAGAGCGCTGCTGTTGAAGTCTACGATGTACTCACGGGTGCTGGGGACCATACAGCTGGTGAAGCAATTGATACTCTGCTTGACGATCGAAAAAAGCAACTTGGCTGGAAGCTTCGAGACGCGGACATGATTGGGTACCCTGTTGTGGTAGTGGTGGGGAGGCATTGGACGCAGGGCAGAAAGTGCGAAGTGCAATGTCGGAGGCTTGGTTTGAAAGAAGTCATTCCCGTGGAGGACTTGAGATCTTTCGTTCGAAAGCAATTACGCCAGCTGTAAAACACTGTGGGACACAGCTTTAGTCTCAGATGGCTGCATTGGCCCCAAAGTAGCCCCCATATGATTCTGGGCTATTGTAAGCGGCCCTAAAGTTCTGGAAATATACCACTCTTCTCTGGAGTTAAAACACCAAGAGAGATGAACAAGATGCGACATCTCCAGATTCCTCGGCAGTATATGTCTTGGCGGCTTCTTGTCCGATCTCAGCGAAGTTCGCCTCAGATTCATGGCTGGTGTCTAATGGCTTGTACGAAGAATTTATGTTTCCTTGGTCCCTTTAACACTCCTGGTGTGGTACATTGCTTCCCGTTAGTACTCAAAGTGTATAGTGATCTATTACAGAAATTGGAATTCTTAATTTCACTATCAAAGTTCTTGAATTTCGACTTTTCTAACTTTTGTCCTTGGAATGTATCCAAGCAATTCGCAGAACTTTTGGGACTTTAATAATAGTGAGCAATTTGATCAAGCAAACCCCGCAGATCTTACGATAGGCTTAATTCTCGCACCTAGCCAGCACGCCCTCCCAAGGGCTCAGATCCAAAGAGCCTTTCAGAGCCTTCTCGGAGCTCTTTTCCGTGTAATTACCATTCGTCCACTCTTGGACTTTGACAGCGTCCGGAATCTCCCACTTCACGATTTTGCCTGTGATATTTAATACAACTAACCTCTTCCCGCCCTTCTTGCCTGTTCGCACATATGCAAATATGTCGTCGCTCTCCGTCTCCAATGCATCGAAGTCTCCATAGACGTAGATATCAGCACAATTTTTCCTTTCTGCCAACATTTCCTGCCAAAAGTGCCAAGTGGAGCCATCCGCGGCAAGCTGCTGTTCCGCGTTGATGTCTTTGTAGTCGTCATTAACTCTCATCCAAGGCTCGACTCCCTCTTCACAGAAGCCAGCGTTGGGAGTCGCGTCCCACTGCATTGGTGTTCGGGCATGATCTCTGGCTTTCCTCTCCAAGATTCTGCGCGCTTCTGCCAGACGTTTGGGGTGAGCGCCGTGCAATGCTTTGCTCGCCTTCCAGAAGTTGATGGATTCAATATCTTTATACTCTTTCTCGATATCCCAAGACTTAGGCACGTTTCTCATGCCAAGCTCCTCGCCCTGATAGACGAAGAGCGTGCCATTCTGTGTGGACTGCATAAGCGCTAGCAGCTTCGCGCCGTACTCTCGATAAGCATCGCTGTCATCACAGTATCGAGACACTGAGCGCGGGTTGTCGTGATTTTCGACAAAAACGGTATTCCAGCCATCATGCTCTATCATAGCTCTTTGCCATTTCGTGATTGTTTGGCTTACATCTCTAGCGGTCCAATCTCGCCATGTCATGCGTCCCATGCCCGAAGCATTGTCAACATTGACAATGTCGAAAATGAAGATCATATTTAGCTCGCCACTTTTTCTTCCTACGGTGCGAATGATCTCATCAATATCATCGACACAAGGCATTTCACCCACAGTGACGGCGCCATGTTTCGCGAGGACCTTCCGATGGATCTCTTGAATATATTCATGCATTCGTGGCCCGTTGACATAGTACTTGGTACCAGGATGGTATTTATAGTCTGGTCCCATCACGGGCTCTGCGTCTGGGAACCGCTGATCCTTGCTTATATGGTTTATGACATCCATTCGGTAGCCGCAGGCGCCGCGATCGAGCCAGAAATTCATCACATCGTGGACGGCATCCCTGACCTCAGGATTTTCCCAATTGAGATCAGGCTGCTCGGGCGTGAACAGAGAGAGGAAATATTCGTCCGTTTTGGAGTCATAGGTCCAGGCACTGTTGGCTTCGCCGAGGATCTGTGACCAATTATTCGGCGGGAGAGGATTACCTGCAGCGTCGCGCTTGGGCTTTTTCCAGATGTACCAGGAGCGCTTTGGGTTGGTTAGCGATGAGCGTGACTCGCAGAACCATGAATGCTGTCAGTCTCGATTAGTAGCATACTCACTTCACAGATTCCCAGAGCGGGAGAAGTGCGTGAGTACTTCGTCTGATGTATGATTGACTACCAGATCCATCATTAATTTCATACCTCGCTTCTTCAAATCCGAAATCAACTGGTCGACATCTTCGTTCGTACCATAGATCGGGTCGATGACTTTGTAATCTGCTATATCATAGCCCATATCCTTCTGAGGGCTCTTGTATACTTTCAATTCTCAGTCATTAATTTTGCTGTGAGGTCAAACATAGCTGACTTGGTGATACCCATACTATATCTACACCCAACTCCTTAAGATAATCGACCTTGGAAGTGATACCCTTGACATTTCCCCACCCATCTCCATTCGTATCCAGAAAGGACGACGGATACACCTGGCACTTGTAAGTCACACTAGGCGTCTTGCTAATACGCACACATCATCACCTGGTATATGACAGCTTCTTGCCACCAAGCTCGTGACATCTTTGCAGATCAGAAGCACAAATTTAGAGTATAAGAGAGCAGCAACTATACGAACCCTTGGCAGATAATTCCCTGCGTACGTACTGAACTTGGGTCTCAGGATGTACGGGCTATTCAAATAGGTTGTGTTCTCATAGTCTCTCCTGTTTGGTGATCACCACTAGGCTTAGCTGCAGGTTCAGCCCTAGATAGGCAGCTGAGATCTTGCGCCATGCGTGGGTCAGGCAGTAATGCATAGACAACTCTACAACTGTATGCTCTTGCTTGCGTGATAGAAGGTTCGCAAACCAACAGCAGTAATATAATGGTAGGATTTAATTACCTAGTAAGGGGAAGAATTCAGGCTGGAACCGTGCTACGGATGACCACGAGAATGCCAGCGATACGGCGCGCCATTAACGGCTAACCGCTATCCCTTTGGTTGTCAATAAGTCAGCCCTTTCGCCACTAAACCAATCTAGGTATAAATCTATGCCAAGCTTCATTACCCGACACTAATCCTCGATTTTTAAGCTAAAACTGTAAACATCTATATATTCAGAACATCATATCTTTTTTATATTAGACAATCAGATTATTAGAATTCAGACAATACTAGATCAACATCTTAATTGTATGTCTGTAGATTATCTAGCTATCAAAAAAATAATTGGCCCGCGGGCATTAATACCAAGACTATGTATTTTTGCTGTGATACGGGGCCCCTGGGGCCCCGGGGCCTTGCCCCTATAGATAGGGGCTTAAGGGCCATATGGGCATGCCCCCTAGGGCCACCTGCCCTATAACAACCATAATGGCCTACACGCCCTATAGGGCTTAGCGCCCGAAGGGGCTGACTTATTGACAACCAAAGGGATAACCTTAAAACCCAAAAACCGTACAGTTCAGCGGCAATTCACCTAATACCAGGTCCACAGACAACCGCATATAGAAACAGAGATCCTAGCTGTACAAATTACAAGGTTTGAGTAAGAAGCGATGTCGTTATTACGCACCTAGAATCAGTCATAGTAACTCGGTGATAGTATCTAAGCCAGCGCCAAAGCAAAGTTGATCAACTTCCAAGGTTGGCTTTTAGAGGCCTTAAGGCCTAAAATAAGCTTCTAAGTTCTTGCGGGCGCGGTTGTGAGCGCGGGGTTATGGCGCTTTACCATTAATGGCGCCCCGTACAGCGACGCGTCTCTCATCCAACTTGGCCGCTATTTCTTAACCCTTTCTCATTCTATTTTACATCCATCATCCGCATCTTGTGATAGCTGCAGCCATTCTCGGTTCATAGCGGCCAATTTGGACCGCTTTTTTTTGGTATTTGTAAGTGTTGTGCTAGTCATTGGCCAATCGGCGTGCAAAAAAACAGGCATCAATTGTGACTGCTCAGTCAGTGGCCCAATACAGACGAATCAATGGCAACGATACGCTATGGCTATGCGAATTGCCACTACGCTGTTCGGAAATGCAACGGCTGCCCATTAAAAAATCTCCTAGCCGCGTTCTGGAAGAACGCTAGAATACTCCGTATGCATGTCTAGAAGCCGATGTGTGTGAGATGTGAGATCGAACACCCTGCGCAAGGACAAGAACTTGATCGGCTGTACCCAGCCTCTAAGATATGGTATCAAATATGCCTAATACCACGCGACAAAGTACCAGGTCGTCCTTGCTTTGGAGTGGAGTCGATGACCTATAGCATGCAGCGTTATCGATCGGGCTACCAAATCCCTAGCTAGAATTCAGCGGGAACCTTGGAGTATGGACCATCATACTGGGAGTCGAACTCGGATCAGCATTAGACCTTGTACCAGTTCATCGGGCTTGCTCGCTCCTGCTCAAGCAACTGCAATTGCAGAAGGAAGCTTGCGATTTCTATCCGGCCCACGGCACGCGCCATGGAATGTCACCAGACCCCTTGAATGATTGGACTAAGGCTACGTAAGCACTAACATGTTCTTCACTCCTTCCTACTATGTAGCTTCGAGGTGACCCTACAGTCGTGATTACTTCAAAACCTGTTTCCTGTATATTCGTCCAGCTCGCAACTTCCCCTCTAGCCACTTCCCCATTTGTCTTTCTCCCCACCGTTGGATTCTTTGCACAAATCACCCATCCCATTTGATTGAACGCTTCTCGTTAATAACTCTCCTGCAATGGACAACAGCAACCTCGAAAAGCATTTTATCTCCGAAGATTGTGGGGGCAGCAACAACACATCCGAGAACGGCTCTGGCCCTGATGCTATTCATGTTTCGGACCCTATTGATCGGGCAGCTGAAAAGAGGTTGGTTAGGAAATGCGATCTTCATGTCATACCGGTCATTGCCCTGCTCTACTCTTTGGCTTTCATCGATCGCATTAACATCGGTAATGCTCGACTTCAAGGCTTGGAAAAAGACCTTCACATGAAAGGTCATGACTATAACATTGCGCTCTTCATATTCTTTATCCCATACATTCTTTGCGAAGTGCCCGCCAACATCATAATACGAAAAATTTCACCATCGACATGGCTGAGCTCTATAATGATTCTATGGGGTAAGTAAATGTGATCCCGGTCGCCAATGACTTTATGTAACCACAGGGCGAAGGTATCGTGACGGTCTGCATGGGTCTCACCAAGAGTTTTGCTGGTCTTGTCGTTTGTCGATTCTTTCTCGGTCTGTGCGAAGCTGGTTTCTTCCCAGGTAAGATGGAGTGCTCGTTCAATCTCAGGTGCCTTCTGACTCTAAACAGGTTGCGCCTACTTGATCTCAATGTATTATCCTAGATACGAGCTACAGTGGCGGTTCAACTTGTTCTTTGCCACCACCATCTTAGCCGGAGCATGGAGTGGAGTACCTGAACCCAGTCTCTTTCAGCATTTAGAATTACCGCTGATGCTGTAACAGCTGCTCGCCTATGCACTAGCTAATATGGCAGGAATCGGAGGCTACGATGGCTGGCGTTGGATTTTCATCATTGAAGGCCTTGCGACTATCGTCGTCGCCGTTGGTTCACGTTTCTTCATCGTTGACTGGCCCGAAACATCAAAGTTTCTCACTGTTGAGGAGCGCGGGTTGCTTCTTCGTCGACTTAGCGAGGACGCCGCCGAAGCGAAAATGGATCGACTAGACAGTAAGGCCAAGCGGCGTGCATTTAGCGACTGGAAGATCTATGTCGGGTAAGTAAAAGCTGGTTAATCTCTAATCTCACATCAGCTAATGTATTTAATCAACAGCATATTGATGTATCTCGGCGTAAACAATACCGGATACAGCACTTCCTTCTTTGTGCCCACAATCCTCAGCCAGTTGGGTTGGACCGCAGTCCGTGCCCAGGTCATGTCAATACCACCTTATATCGTCGCTACTGTTTTCTCAGTCACTGTCGCATTGCTAACTGATCGCCTTCGCCACCGATACGCTTTCGCGATGGCCGGGATCGCGGTATCAACGATCGGTTACATCGTCCTCCTGGCGCAGGACGCGGTCTCAGTAAGTGGCCGGTATGTTGCAATCTACCTCATCATGGTCGGCGGGTACATCACTCAACCTATCACTCTTGTCTGGTTACAGAACAACATGGGCGGGCACTACAAACGAAGCATTGGCGCGGCCATGCAGATCGGCTTTGGTAATTGCGGCGGAATCGTCGCGAGCAACATCTATTTAACGAATCAGAAGCCTAAATATCCAATTGGATACGGCGTCTCATTGGGATTGCTCTGGCTATGTGGTCTGGCCTGCACTGTGTTCTTCGTGGGTCTGAAACTTGAGAATAACAAAAGAGAGCAAGGGAAACGAGACCACAGGCTTAGTCTACCCAAGGAAGAGGTCGAAAATCTCGGCGACGACCACCCGAAATTCAGGTTCACGTACTGACTGGACGGCAATAGACTTCCACGCTCTCCGGCTCAGCCGAGTGGCCGACAAAAAAGTCTCAGAAAGTGTGTATGTTAACCATGCATGGGTACTGTATGCGCACAATCATTGCATGCTAGTGGCTTCCGATTTACTTCAAGATGTTGATGTACGCAGTGTTACGATTCAGTATGATGGGATTTCAACCGCCTTGTTTATAATTACGACCATACTATGTCTAAAGCTCAATCAACCAAAGTCTCACAAAGATTCTTTGATCGAGTACTTGAAAAATCTCCTTGCGGCACGGAGCATATGCACATATGAATTCCTGGAAATACTTCTGACAAATAATCTTGACGTTGACCCCAGCTCACTCCAGAGCTATACAGATCACATGCCTACCACTGGTCAATTTTCCCTAACCTAGAGTAACATCCCAGCAAACATCGAAGTGGTTAGCATGCGAAGACCAGAGCTTAGGCTATGGCGGAACCACCTTGATGAATTATCGTTTTTGCAGTACTCCTTGCACACCTGGGGGTTTAAGCCCTTGCGCGCTAGTACTGGATTACGTTAGTAAGCTGTACCTCACCACGTCCCTCAAAGCCTCTACCCGCCCCTGGTTTCCACAACCTTGCCCCATGTAAAAGCAAAAGTCGTGATGCTGCGGCATCGGACATCTCACGCACCCCAGAGTCCATCACTCTTCTCTACACCACAAGCTCAAACATCACTAATGATGTCACTCCGTCAAGAGCTCTCCTCCTGGGCCTTCCCTCCTTCCCTTTCCAAAGCTCCCCTCCCAACGATCGGCTTCCAAGCTCCCTCAACCGCCCAGCTCAGCATTCCCCCGCTCCCAGCAAGCCAACCCTCGTCGCTTTCCTCCGCCACTGCGGCTGCCCCTTTGCCGAAAAAACCTTCCTGTCCCTCCGCTCTATCGCCTCCTCCCATCCCAGCATAACCTGCATAGCGATCTCCCACAGCGACCGCCCCTCAACCGACCATTGGCTCGCCGCTATTGGCGGCGCAGGAGACGTCCGTGTCATCGTTGATGCGGAAAGGGAGATCTACGCGCAGTGGGGGTTAGGCGTGTCGAGTCTCTGGCATGTGCTGAGCCCGTGGAGTATGTGGAGTGTGTTCAGACTGGGCAGGGAGGATGGGATTTGGAATCGGCCGACGGAGAGTGGGAGTAGGTGGCAGGAGAGTGGGGCGTTTGCGGTGGATGGGGAGGGGGTTGTTAGGTGGGGTGGAAGTGCTGAGAGGGCGGATTGGATTCCTGATTTTGAGGAGGGGTTTAGGGCGCTGGAGGGGAAGGAGGAGAGCTAGCGTGGAGAGGCTAAGAGGTGGGACATGGGGACTGGTCGGTTTGCGAATTCGTTTGCGGTCCTTCCACGACTACAATGGCAGTGAACGGTTCAGGATACTTTACGACGCCACGACAGGGCTTACGATTTCTCTGAGCTTGGTATGTCGGCCATGGAGAGGTGGAATGGTATTTTCCTCGCGTTATTTCTTGGCAAAGTTTAGATTTGGGCTGCCCTGCTTGCCACAAGTTCCAAATCGATACTTAATGGCTTTCAATCATTCAGGCGACGCTCTGGGTTCAAAGGCCTCTCCTTCTAGCGAAAGGAGCTTGGAAAGATGGGCGTCCTTTTATGGCATACCTCCGAGATTTTCTTTGTCACTTACGACATTGAGTACTTTGTATTCGAAAACAGTGACTGGCTGAGTGAGCAATGTAAAAAGTGATTCAATGTCGATAGGCATGGAGAGGAAGAGTCCATACACTGTATTGGTGGGAGAGAGATAATATCTACTCATTTACATCGGTCATGCCTGAAGAGGGATGAGACCAAGCCCGCTGTGGTTGCTTGTTATTTGTGACAGAAAGCACGTGATGCAGAAGCGGCAACAAGACTGCCGGCTTTCCTGAAGGCGCGATAACAGACATTTCATGCGTTTCATTCCTGCTTCGAAAAATAACAATCGATTTACTAGCTCAACAATTGATTGCGAAGAACAAACATGACGTCCATTTTGCAACAGTCTACAATCTGTAACACTTTGGTGAAACACAATGCTCGGCGTGGCCATCCAACGAAGATGGTCTCAAGCGGCTGCGGGATGTAGGCGGTCAGATGCTTTATGGCAAGTTACACGAACCTGAGCGCTTCACTTCTTGGCCCTTGGACACAAGATACGATGCTGCCAATCATATCAGCAGGTTTGTACTCGTATGCTTGCAATAGATCCTACCGCGGTTTGCAGTCATCATTGCCGCCTGTTCTGCTCGATCCCCGGTTTTGTATTCTCGGAATGTTCAATATTCAGTCAACGACATCCTCACGAGAAGGATTGCTGGTTCAGTTCTCTTCGTTGTCTACCTATTTGCTACTTGTCTTTCTTTGTTCGACATCATAACACACATTATACTTACGCTTCTATAACAACGACATCGTTCGACAACTACATCATCCGGTAACACACATTGTTGTTTCCTTCACTTGGCTCGCCATCTCCATCCCAGAGAAGGTTTTTCGGGCTCAGTATTGCCTTACGATTAAGCGTTTTGGTTTGTGTTCAGTGGTAGTTCCACAAATCTCCAGCCAACACAGATCGACCTTTCGACGAATCAAGATCACACGAACGAGATCTGAACTACGCTAGGCACAGAAAGAGCACTGCAGGCCTTGAGCCACTAGTCTCCAACTGTGGTACGCATACACGAGTAGCACGGTGGCCCGAGAATACGTGCGAGTGGCGAAGATCTTGACAGGTGATACGCCTGATCAATGCACCCGACAACATATAACAGACCATCCCAGCTGACTTCGTACACAGAACATTTCTTCTCTCGCACGGGAAAGCGAGCCTCACTTCAGAACATGGCACCCCGAAAATCTGCTGGTCTGCCCCGAAAGGTGAGAGCATGAACATCCATGATTTGATAGTGTACTTATTTACGTGCGTAGACGCTATTCGCATATACGCAGGGCTGGGTGGATCGCCAAGAGCAACCGACTCTCGATCCAATGGAGACCCATCAGCAGGCAGAGAACTATCGACAAAGTGATGGTCAACAATACGACCAATCAAATTGGCACCAGCATGAAGACCAGCATGAAGATGCAACTCCAGCTTTGCAAAATCTGGCACAAAAATTCAAACACCCAAAGAACCGTCAACTTCTGCCAGCACCAACTAACAATCCAAACCCTCAAAGTTTACCGCACTTCTCATACGAAGCCGCCTCTCTGCATGGCTTATACGTCCCTCTGCCCTCCTACCTACCACCACATCAACAACCCTACGACACAAGCTTCACAGTCAGCCCTCCTCCGCTATGCATCCAGGAACAACGCCCACTGACCTGCAAACAACAGACCACCTACGCCTGGCCCCAACCCCACGTCTCCCATCCCGAGCGCAAACTACCGCCTCTGCCCCTAGAACTGCCCTTCCCACCCTATCTCCAGATCCCAGGCCCGCTTCCCGAGGAACTCAGATTATCGCCGTTCCCAGGCTCAGTCCTTCCACCCTCTGGCACCATCTGGCCCCCTCCACCCGCTGGTCTGATCGAAGCACTGCACCCCGATGAGGACATTGAAAGGCAGTGCAACCAGCAGATTGATTGGGATGTGGGCAATAGATTGAATAGTGTGTTGGCTATTGGTGATCCTTCTTGGGATAGAGAGGTGTATGACAGCTTGGGAGAGGGGAGTGCGGATTGAGGATGTGTGAAGGGAGGATCTTGCTTGCGGATTATGGAGATGGAGATGCTGTCTTGAAGCAAATGCTACAGAGCGAGTATGTTATAAGCGTCATAGATTCGACAGAGATTGCATTTGAGGAAATTGGAATTCTGTGTCGGTGATGACAGCTGAGCAGCGATATCAAAATTTTTAACTAGTATCTCAGGCCGAGTTTCCGTGGCCCGGAACGTTGAATAAGATATCCTTATCCATCTCAGGGGAGTTTATGATATCTAGCCTACATAGAAACAACAACCGAATCTCTTCTCATATTCTTCAACCCTAAGTATACGCATTTTTATTCTACTATTCTAGCCTTGCTATACCACTTTGACTTGTACCTATACATAAAGCAGTCGTTTTGTTCACTTTAACCAATTCTGAGGTGGTCTCAAAAGAATGTTCCGGACCTCTCATACCCTGTTGAAAACGCGATCTACAATGTTAACATCGCCATCATAGGAAGGGACGCGGCACCCATAGCATCCTTCCTCCACGACATCCCAGCCAAATCTCCGAAGACCACTTCATGAACCTCGAATTCAGCCCCCTGGCTGCGAGTGATTCTATCAAGTGCTTTTTTTGAAAGTTTTTATGTATCAGCTACGTTGAGTGATATCATTGGGGTAAGAGACAGGAGAAGTTATCGGTTACTACATGCTGTGATAGGGTAGATATAGAATGGATAAGGTAGTGGATACAAGTCATGCATATGAAGTGAACACAGCTAACTTCTGCTTATAGAACCTGCCACAATCTTCTGTGGAGGGCTAAGTGCTTATAGAAAGCGATTCTGGTGCTTGATGATGGTTGCAAAGAATAGTTCTCCTAAAGCATGCAATATTGTCACTCAGAAAACCACTCAAGGCGAGATCCGCTGGGCGAGGATCTATGTATATGCATGATTGGTACTCCATCTAGATAAAGACCTTTTCTTCCATGAAATGTCATATCTTTAGCGATGGAAAGCACATAAGCAGCAACATACTAACGTTTCGAGCCCTTATACATCACCAAGTCAGTTCCCTCCGTAACGCCTGTGGATAATTCTCAAACATCTTTAACCTAGTATTTCTAGACTTCGTATTATGGGCGTAATTGCCGTGTGTGAATAGTCTCTATTACGAAAACCACCTCGGCAAAGTCGAGATAATTGGGGATTCCTGGACTTGTTATCAACACATCCGCTTCAATCATTATACTGAAGGAGAGATTTCTTTCTTGTCGTGCTGCGTATGAGAGGTAGGCTTTTATCTCGTTCAACGACTCTAGAAGACTAAGATGGTACTGAGGATCTTATATGTCTGAGGACTGTGGTGTCAGATTCAAAGCTAGGAGATGATATTTCATGAAGATGTTCACAGTTTGCTGATTCTGCTCCATTAGACAACAGCGCTGAAGCAGAGAGACATTTCAACTCCAACGGCCTGTGAGCTGGACCATTCACGTTTGATCACTTCTGAAAATCTAGAGTCGAGGCCAAAAACTCAGCTCCTTTGTATCTTCTACTTCAGTGACCCGGAGGATGAAATTCTTAGACAAGGCTGGCATGGATTTCTCTGGAAACGCGCGAGTTGAAAGCCGAGGAATTGATCAGTATTTCTCCTATTCCCAGTCATGTCGGGCTCGGATTGGTTACTGTTTACCAAAGTCTCGGCTTACACATAACAAAAAGTAATTTAAGATCAGATCTATCAGAGGCTTTCTCAATGTCATCCGACAATACCAGAAGCTGAGACCCGTCTTCGAAAGGTGGGGAAGATAAGATCTCAAAGGAGTGTAACACCACCCAGCAGGGCCAAAGCATTGAGCCATTCAAACTTATTCGGCCGTGTTAAGGCGGTGAGCAATCTAAAGCCAATGAGCGGCAAGCGACATAAGCGAGTTTTACAATGGTCAAAGAGCCATTGTATCATTAGAAGCAGAGCTCCAGAACTTTTCAATATAGTTCTGGGCTTTCTCCGTATCTTGGATTTTTCAGAGCATACACTTCAGCCACAATAACCTTGGATGAGCCGTGGCCGTGTTCGCCGCTCTCTTTGCCTCCTCTTGTTTGCCACCATCTACCCTTAGATGGTGAATAGTGTCACAAAGCGAAGCCAGTCGCTCTTGCTTGATCATCCACCAGCGAAGAGTCCGAACTGACAAGCTGTGCTGGCGTACCAGAGTGGGTAAGCTAATTCGGCCAAATCGAAACTTATCATCCCCTGAATTATCATTTGAGCCGTGCTCCTGAGAGGACAGTGTTGAATAGGCGGGCAAATGGACGCAAGACCTCAATTCCATGTGCCAGCTGAAAGCGTAACTTTCTATCCCGGGACTTTCAGTAATGTAGAAAGGTGAGCCTTGACCCTGATGTCTTTCCGATATAAGACCTGAAACTCACCTTTATGCTACCACACAGCTCCATAGCGGCCAGAGAACGCCCAGGATGGATGGAACATATGATAGCGGACATGGGTCCTTTACTTCAGCTCAAGCTAGACGTCTCAGCCTTCTATCAGACCCTCGCAAACAAGCGACATCAAGTTAGAGTTGAAAGTGGAGGACAAGACCGTAAGTCTCAGCTTTCACACAACCAGAACAACGTGACTTTAACGCGGCCTGCAGTGTACTACCCTTCGGTGCAAGAGCTACGAATACATCTGAAGGCGCATGTCCTTATTATGGAAAGGCTGCTCGGTAGCAACCCTGACCTGGTCTCTGCTTATCACCTCTGTGACAAACACCTGAAGACCATCATGGAGGCCTTTGAGGCGGAAAAAGCAATCCAACAACAGCAAGTCCAGCATGCAGCCAATGACCCAACAGTGACAGTAGACCAATCATCTGTGTCCAGAGACGGGCAGGATGTGGATTTGCACGGAATGGCGATGTCAATGGGACCAAGGCGTCCTGTGAGAGCGAGGAGCCCCTTTGTTGAGGAAACGGAATCGCCTGCAAAGAAAGCTAAGACGAAGAGTTGTCTGGTTGCTGCAGGGACAGAGACCTTGCAGGGGCGAATGTGCAGTCGAGTGTTCCATGGGCTGCCTGATCCATGACAGGCAGAGGAGCCAAAACACCCGATTATGGGCATCATCTCTTTCCAGAATGAACGGTTTCCATAGCATCATCCCAGATCAGTTGGGTCACTTGCGTGCCTCGGAAGCATTTGCACCATTGTTCTTTGGGACTGTAATGGTAGTTTATGCTGTAATAGTCGTAAACCCATACAGAGGCCCAAAAAGGAACTCCAGCCAGCCCTTTTTACGTTCCCCTTCGGATCGTTGAGTCTCTTCATCCGTGCTTCCGGGCATGGAGACCTGAGAATTCCCCATGAACACGCTAGCTCTTCTTCCTTCATCGTCATCTGTCGCTTTTCTTGCCAAGATAGATCTCAGCTCAATATCAAAATCTCCCTCTTGCATGCCGAAATAGCTATGACCAGCCTTGAATTAGTCTATTCCCCGACCCTCACGTAGAGATTGCAGGATCCACGTACCTTCTCATCATGATACCCACCCTTCTAACCTCTCCAGTCTTCAATTCCCCAGCATCTTTCTTCTCTTTCCCTCTAAAAGTTGCCTTAAAGTCCTCCCACGGCACCCAAACCCTCGTCGCAACACCTTTTCCCCTCTTACTTGTCTCACTTCCATCACCTTCCTCCTCTAACTCCTTCTTTTGACCAGCCCTGAACTCCACCTCCCAACTTATCCCCGCCTTCTCCCTCCCGTCATCTCTTTTCCCTGGCGTTTCTCCATCCTTCAGTATAAGCGTATACACCTTGCCATCTTCCTCTTGAAATTCAAGTTCAATGCCATCGTAGGCGCTCAGATCCCAGCTTCCGTCCTCAGGACTGAATTGACTTGCGAATCCTGCTCCGCCTAGTGTTGAGGTGTCGAGATGGCCGTAGAAGCGTGCACAGTTGTTGGGAAGAGCGTCAAGGTGGGAGATTGAGGAGCCGCCGCGGACTCGGTCGTCGGTTGTGGTCCAGGCGGGTGGGGCGAAAGGTCTGTAGTAGTATTAGCTTTTTCAGGTCTATGCATAGACATTGAGTAATTGAGGATCCTGGCATTGGGAGGTTGATAGTCTGACTAACTTGGAACAGCCGAACAGGATGTATGGAGATAGCACTGCAGTCATTGTCGGAGACCGGAGAACTGATGGTTTACGTAGCAGGTCGGAGCAGAAGTCATGAATGCAATTTGAACATTAAGGTGTATTTAGTTTAGAACTACACTCCAAAATGGAATGTCGGATGTGGAGCTCCCCAGATCTCACATATGCTTGATTCTACGCTTCGTGCAGCTTCAGCATCTGCTGCTCCTCAATTGTCTTAGCTACAGGTGGTTGGGTTTACTGGCTAATGGATTGATAAGGCTTCTAGAAAGGAAAGCTCAAATCTTAACGAAACCACCAATTGACGGATGCCGTAATGCCTTTACCAACGCCTTTGATGCTGTGCCACCAGCCTTTCGGAACGAACAAGCCATCTCCGGCCTCGACAGAGACCTCGTACCCAACCTCCCTACCCTCAGCTTGGGAAGCGCCACCCCATACCTCAGCATCCAATAGCTTCTTCTCCTGTCCCTTCATCATGCTATCTCCTCTAAAAGCTGCGGAATCAGATCTTCCTAATATGTTCTGTACGCGAGCAAAAACCCTGTCACCAGCTTCTGGCTCAAGAATCCTTACGACCTTTGCGCCCGCAAGTTGTACGAAGAGATTGGGGTTAGGGTCTCGATGCAGAGGAGTGTACGTCGGTGGTATGCCCATCCAGATATTGGTGTCGTAAGTGTCACCTGAGCCAGCTTTCGACACTAAGTCTGGGGTAGGGAGGTCATCTGCCAGAGCTTTTGGAAGAGAAGATAACGATGCTTGCGCAAGATAGAGCCTATCGGCTGACGAAGGTGTTGCCAGATCGGTCCATTGGAGGAAGATGTGGAGAGGTGCTTCAGCGCGATTGAAAGTGCTCTGGTCCCCTGAATCAAGCCTAGTGAACTCCAAAGGCACTATGGAATCTCCGAATTGCTCTAGATAAGAGCGATTGAGAGTGACCTCAGACGTCCCATCGTGGGGCCGGACAAACCACTTCTGCGCTGCTGGCAGCTTGAGGAAATGCTTCCTTGGTAGCAAGATTGGCTTAGAGGGGATGAAAGCCTCACTACGGAAGGTTTTAAGCTGGCCATCTGGGAGCTCCTTTACAGGAAGCCATGCCGAAGCTGTAGAGTAAGATAGGCGAGGAACGAGGCTCGGTTGAAGCCGTCGCGAAATGTGTCCAACGATCATAGAAGGGACGGAGCATGGTCAGTTTGTAAAGCAAGGCAGGTTAATCGAACGATGATACAAAAGGCTGCGGAAGCTAGAAGGGTCTACCCCTCAACCGTATAAACCCATCAACCGTATAAGCCCTATAGGGCTGGACCTAGAGCTACTGAGCCTGCCCCCTAAGGCAACCCCGAGGATCCCCGTACTGTGGTCCCCAGAGCGCCCGAGCTCTAGGGTGTCTTTCGGGGCGGTTCAGCAGCTCTAGGTCCAGCCCTATAGGGCTTATACGGTTGATGGGTTTATACGGTTGAGGGGTAGACCCTTCTAGACTAGCCCCCTTTCGAAAGGGCAAGTTTGTCGAGTTGCCGAGGTGCTATTAGTTGAGTGGCTAGCAAAAGTAACGAGCTATGCAAGGAGATCACTAACGGTGTATGTAATGCAGTGCTATCGCTCCGCATATGCGGAGACAATCAATATTGGTGCGCCTGACTGCGGGGATGCTAGCTCTCAAGCCTACTGTACAACATGCTTGACTTCCATGCTCCCAGTCCTTCTTGCCACTTATTACTCTGGATGCTTCGTCTCCCTTTCCATTCTCCTGATCTCTTTCTGAGTAGATCCTTCATAATTCAATTTCCCAGTCATGCGAGACCTATCTAATACAATCCACGTTGTCAATGGATACGAAAAGGATGCATACACATACTATCCCCTTATCATTGTGGGCGCAGGGGAATCTGGTATCGCATTGGGATGCCGGTTGAAGGAAGCTCTTGGATTCGATCAATTTCGGTTGTTTGATAGACAGGCTGGTCTGGGGGGAACATGGTGGATAAATCGCTACCCAGGTGTAGCTTGTGACGTGTGAGTGTTGGCACTCCTTTAGGAGAATTCAATCAGGACTGATATTGTTGAAGGCCTGCTGTTTTCTACAGCTTCTCCTTCTCTCCAAATCATAAGTGGTCATCCAATCATCCTGCAGGTCCAGAAATCATCAAATATCTTCAAAGCATCTGTGACAAATATGAAATAGTCGATAAAATCCAGTTGAACACGGAGGTGTCTGAACTACGATGGCTTGAGAACGAGGAGGTGTGGGAGGCTACCCTCCTCCATATGGCCCCAGGCATTGGTGATCTCAGTGGGAAAGAACGGCGGAAGATGATGGCTGAGAGAGGTCGCGAGAGCGTATATATCAAAGAAGAGATTATAAAAGCCAAGATTGTTTGCAGTGCTGCAGGAGGTTTGGTAGAACCTAATGCATGGCCAGATACCATACAAGGCCGTGATCAATTCGAAGGACCGATCTTCCACTCCGCTCGATGGGACCAAAACGTGGACCTTCGAGACAGGGATGTCATCGTCATGGGTACAGGCTGCAGTGCAGCTCAGTTCGTTCCCCGACTGACTAAAGAACCATACAACGCCAAATCCGTTACGCAAGTCATGCGTTCGCCACCATGGGTGGTTCCACGAGCGGGGCCTATGATGGGTTATATATCACAGCCCACTTGGGAGAAATGGACCCCAGTCATATTCCCCAGGTTTCCCTTCCTCGCTCGCATGTACCGCACCTTCCTATTCGTACTCTCAGAAATAGAGTTCCTACTCATCTTCACCGACAAACAGATAGCAGCAAAAACACGCAAAAAGCAAGAAGCAGCCCTGATCCGGCATATGAAGAAAGTGGTGCCCGAAAAATACCACGAGATACTAACCCCAGACTACGGCGTCGGCTGCAAACGTCGTGTTTTCGACGCCTTCTGGCTCGAAAGTCTCAACGACCCAAAAATCGAATTGACAACCCAACCAGTCACCTCTATCCAGCCCAAAGGCGTAACCCTCGGTCCTGGCCGCACATATCCCAGCCCCAATGACACCACCAGCAAAGCCCCAACAGACGAAAAGCACCTCCCCGCCGACGCCATCATCCTCGCCAACGGTTTCGAACTAACTACCTGGCTTTCCCCACTCAGAGTAATCGGCAAAGACGGCGCCGTGATGCAAGAAGTGTGGGACTCGCGCGGTGGGCCGCAGGCATACATGGGTAATGCTATGGACGGATTTCCCAACTTTTTTATCATCTTCGGTCCGAACACCGCGACGGGACATTCATCCGTTATCCTCGCGAGCGAGAATATGGTTGAATATAGTCTGAAATTTATCCGGAAAATATTGAATCATGATGTTAAAACCTTTGATGTGAAGAAGGAAAAGGAAATCGAGTGGACGAATATGATGCAGGAGAAATTGAAGGGAACGGTGTGGCAAAGTGGGGGTTGTCATAGTTGGTATAAGACTGAGAATGGCTGGAATGCTACTGCTTATCCGTAAGCCCCCTTGCTTCCCGCCCGCCTTCCCCGCCCCTTAACGCCCATCCATCCACCTACGTCTTGTCATTTTATTAATGTAATTCTAATCCTCCCCACAGCTTCTCCCAAATCGATTACTCCATCCGGTGCATGTTTCCTAAATGGAGCGACTGGAACATCCAATACACGACCAAAGGCCTCCTCAAACACCGTATCTCCCAAGTTCTAAAAGTCATCGCCGTGGCTGCTAGTATTGTGGGGGCGTGGTATATCAGACATGATGTCAGAGGGGGGTTGATGGGAATTTTGCGCTTGGTGAGGGTGTATATGAAGGTGGGAGTGTTGAGGCTATTGATTGAGGCGCAGAAGGTGACGCAGAGATTGTGATGGTGGATGGGATATCAGTGAGGTTTCTGGGGTGGGAGGGGAGAGAAGTGGTAGATATTTTGAGGGAATATAATAGGAGGCTGTGCAGGGTTCACATATGATCCTCTAATAAACTTCAATGCTGTTGGACCTCGAAATCATCCTACCTGCTTACAAGGTTCCGCATAGTCAATTTCCCGGACACTTTGGTACTTAGTAGGTATTACCCAGCTATGGCCAGCCTAAGCATTATTTTCCGCAAGCTCCTATCCCTCTATAACATGCTGTCTAATCCTTAATCCACCTCTCAAGGAAACTAAGTGAGTAGTGATGGCTCCGCGAATCAAAGCTCTCCTGAGATAATTGATACATTCGTGATGACTTGTGAAACCCACATAAGAAGCCAAAGTAGAGAATCCTTCAGACTAGTTTCCAGCCCCGTGAGCAGAAAGATAGTCCCCTATGCAGCCTCGACAATCCGAAGATCTAAAATTCGAAGGAGACCCAGCCTCAGTAGCCGAAAAGAAGTCTCTTAGACCAGCATATGTTGCTGTAAGTATCGAAGCACTGTTAGCGTCATTGTCAGTCTCTACCAACCTCCTATAACCCCTCATCCCATCCCATCTCACTTTCTTGTCTACGCCCTGGCGGTCTACTACCCTCCGTCCACTCTATCATCTCCTTAACTCCGCCATTCTCTTCTCATGCTCATACACCAGTCTCAACTCCTCTTTCTTTCTTGCCATCTCAGCCTCATGTCTCCTCTGTCTGAAAAATTCTTCTTCCTCGAAGGCTTTTAGTTTTGCCGCTCTGGAGTCTTCGGTTGTAGTTGCTGCGACCGGAGCTGGGCTTGGGGAAGCTGGAGCAGGGGTGGCTGAGGACTTCGGAGCTGTATGTTTAGGGTTGCCCAATGAGACTTTCGGAGGTAGCGTTTCCTTGGGGGAGTCCTCCTTCTTAGCACCATCTTTCCTTCTCTCGGCATCTTCCATTCTAGCTAGAGTCTCAGCAGTGGCGCGTGGTGCGATGGGTGCAATTGCCTTAGTCGGATTCGTGGTCTGTGGGGTAGCGATGTAGGCCGGCTCGGATGCACTTTCCGTGCCAGCGTTATAAGCAGGTCGTAATCCGTAACTGTATCCGCGTAGTGGTTCTGCTGTTTCTGCTGGCTTGGTCTTAGGATGATTCTCAATCTGCGTAGTAGTCCGGTGTGGAGATATGGATCCGCTTTCTGTCTGGGTGGTATGCCGGTGTCGTGACTCGGGAGTGCGTATGCGTGGCTCTTTTGCTGTTATAGGTACCTTACATTTGGATAAGGAGGATTTTTTGGGCTCGGAAAAAGGTTCCGATATATCGGAAGGAGGGTCCAGCGATTTGATGAAATTACGGATGGATTGCTTAGCTGGTTGGACGTGCTTGGCAGGCTGGGTGGGAGGTTCTCGTACGAATGGTGACATTGTAGTTGTCGATTTCTTGACAGGCTCTTGGTTACCAGGAGGCTCTCGTACCCGTGTATGAGATCCCGTTAGCGAAGGCTGGTGATTGAGCTCATGCTGGCCATGCTCTCCAGATATTCTGTTGGATGGCCTTAGTGTACCACGATCCTTCTTGTGGTAGTCTCGAACGACTGGGTCATCCTGGAGCCAGGGACTGTGGAAATCAATGCCTATGCCATCTTGTAGTCCCTTTTCAGCTGGTACTTTGTGTCTCAATGAGCAACCAAGTGAGGTGTCCTTAAATCTGCAGCTGCCAGTGCGGAGCCAGTATGTACAGTAGATCTTTTCACCATTGGGGCCGTGCTCAAGCATCGGGAAATGATTCCTTGTTATGCGCGGTTGAGTTGGGATTGCTTGCGATCGTGTCGTCTGTTCATGGTGAGCTCCAAGTGAAGTGGCATACTCTTCGGGATGAGACCCGTTGGGCGTAAGTTGACCATGCTCGTGCGGCGATGAAGAAGCAGGCCGTTTCATTGGTGGCTGCAGCGGCTTTGAGGATGCCACAGACCGAGGAGTCGGGTATGTACTATCATTGAGACTATGTGGTTGTTGATTCGACTCCTCTACCTGCTGGATCTCGATTTGCCGCTGTCTTTTCATGGCGACCGTCCTTCTAATCTCGTCTGGAGATCTTTTGGGTCGCGATTTCCCATTCATCCACAATTCGAATTCATTGCAGTACTTCGAGATATGACGCTGAGCCCCACATTTATCACAACGGGCGTGACACCCAGACCAGAAGTGATCCGTGGCGCGACAACCCCAGCAAATTGTTGGCAAAGGGCAATCATAGTGACTGTGCAGCTCACGACAGGGGTAGTTGTCACACTGATATGTTTTTTCGGATGGCAGTGCAGGAAGTTTTGTGTCTGCTGAAGCAGGCTTGACGGTGGGCCTCCTTGGGCGAGGTATGCCTGCACGAGTATCGATTTCGAAATCCTCGCAAAATTTCTGGGCGTGACCTGCAAAGCCGCACTTAACACATGTCATTGGACAAGCTGAAGTGTAATGAGTATTGGCTCGACAACCCCAACACTTTACCCCTAGTGGACAGTCGAGATGGCTGTGCATTGCATTGCAGCCAAAATTATCACATAGTTTGATGGATTCAGGTAAAAGTGAGTTTCGGCGAGCACGCTTGACAGGATGATCGACCTCACTGTCGCTAAGCTCGACTTCGTACTCTGGTGTGCTTAGAATTGCCGGGTCTCCCATTCCGGACTGATGGTCATTCCATGGGGCATACATCATGGAAGGAGTTAAACTTGGGGAACAAGATGGTCTTTGTTTAGTTGAGCGCTTGCCGAGAACCGGAGGAAACGGTTCTTTCGGTTTGGCTACAGCACCAAGTGTTCCTTTGGGCGCTTTCGGCTTAGAAGGAGGCGGACTGTAGCTTGAAGAACGAGATGGCGAGGGTTCAAATCTAGAATGACTAGAAGTCTCAGGTTGTGGAGATGCAGGAGTCATTGAGTCCAAATCATCGCTGTAATCATGTATTCCTGATGGCTTGGAGACTTTTGGTTGATCCATTGCCAAGTTCACGTTGTTTGTTGTTCGGGTCGGTAGCCTAGAGATAACAGGTGAACACATATCTAAGCGAGGCTTGCATTTGGAGCTTGAGGGAGAGGTAGCAGTTTCATCAGCTGCATTTGCATACTTTAGACGTATCGACTTCCTCATTGCTCTTTTTAGATCGACTTTTACTCTAGACGAAGGTGGATTCTGCTCAGAGGACAGTTCAGGCTGAACTGCTGTAGCAGCAGTGGGTTGTTGGCCGGAGAAAGTGAATTCTTCTCTGGCGAGCTGTAAATTCCTATAGTTTGGACGGTAAAAGTCACTCTCCACATGATATCTGCGCTCGCCCGGCATCAGTATTGGTGATGCTTTGTTATTTGGATCTTTCCACGGATGATAATGACACCAGAAACAAAGCAACCTCTGTCCAAGACGCAGATTGCCGATGCCTATAGTACTCCAAAAACACGTTCAATGCATGGTCTCTCCTACGGAGGAAATGATAATTGGGCTTTAGAGCGCGAGATGACTGGAAGTGTGGCGGTATACGTGGCTTAACAACAAACAACGGTAAACAAGAAATTTGTTTACCAAAGCAAACCGTGCTGGCCACAGTGCAGGACCGAGAGAACCAAAGAGTAAGTGGGACAGGGGTTTCTATCCTTTCATTGATCTATCATCTTTCATGCAACCGTTTATACCCGCCCGGTAACATGCCGATGGGCCAAATATGACCAGTCAACAGTCAGACTCTTCAGAACCTGTAACAGGACTAGTACCCAGAGGTTGAGAGCACTTGAATCAGAATCCGGCAGGCAGCATCAAGACTCCAAGCAAGCTGTGGGTTTCACTAGAAATCAATGCAAACAACCCAATGGGGGGTAGAGGGCTGCAGACAACCGAGGGGCGGCACCCTGAGAGACCCCGCGCTTGGGACAACGAATCTAGTCTTACGATAGGAGACACCTGGATTACGAGCTTAATAGATCCCTGACACTCATCCCACGCGCCCCCTTAGGATTCCTCCGATCTTTATTCAACATTAACAGCGCAGCCGTGGCTTCTTGATCTTGCTCCTTGCTAGGTACAATGGTTGGGGAAGTTGATGCGGAGAGGGAGAAGGAGCCCTGATGGTGTCGTTGAGGTCCGAATGCGGGAGAGGGCAACGTGGAGACTGACGAAGCGTAGGACGACGTTTGGTATTGTGACAGAGCATCCAGTGCAGGAGACGGTGTGATCGACTGTGGGCTTGTACAGCTGAGGGGTTCACTACTTTGCGCTGAGCCAAATACAGGCGACGTGGCCATAGAGTCAGTATTCTCCATTTCGATATCATCGTCGTCATCTTCGTCCTCGCCTTCATCGTTGTGATCCAGTGTGGACATATGCGATCGAGCTGGTGGCGCTTGGGGCTGCACAAGGGGGGTCGACAGTGAATTGTTCGCGGCCTTCAGATCAACAATGCACTTCTCTAGATAGCGAAGGTAATCAATGCTTGCCTGTCAATGTGTCAACATATACGAACGCTTGGCTCGATTCATTCACCTACTTGCAGGATAGCGAGCTTGTGCATTTCCTGATCTGTACACGCAGGTATCATAGCCTTCAGCGTCCCAAATTCCTCATTCATCTTTGACCTCCTCCTCCTCTCGATAACGCTGTGTGCTGTCTTCCTTGCAATCTTCTTGCCGGCAACGCTTGTAGAGCTCGGCTGCTTCTTGCTGGCTGTATTGTTTGCGTTCGTGCCATGCGACGATTTCTTACTTAATGGTCGTGAAATGTGTTGCGAAGTAGGTCTTGCGACATCATCTGTCTGCTGAGCCTTGGGCTTCATTTGGATAATCGTTCGCGATCGTGTGGGAGGTGGGGGAAGGGTAAAACTGGGATTCGTAGTAGAGTGGGACTGCCTGCCCCTGTCTTCTGCTGCGGTACCAGTACCATGCGTGCGACTGGGTGCAAGCGCAGGAGGAGGCAGATTAAATGCTTTCTCTGTTGTGGAAATGGGACAACCGCCTTTGCCTTGGATCTCTGCAGAAGCGGCAGGCGTGGGAGGAAGGCTTGGTCGAGGCATGTTGTATATGCGGCTTTATCAATGCATGCGGAGTGTCACGTGTCCTCGGATCATATTGGGTCCCAAGTGCTTCTGCAGAGTGGAGGGTCAATGCTGAAGGAAGTGGGTACCTTAAGCTTAAGACATCATAGGTGTGTGGCCGCAGGGATGAGGGAGATGACCGTTGAGGGCACAGTGGAGAGTTATGCGAGAAGAGACCAGAAGGAGCTCGAGTAATATTCTTTCCCCTCTTTTCACTTATCGATGTGAATTGAGAAGCGATAGAGGAGATAGAGGAGATCGGAGGTGGCAGAGTGGGGAGGATGAGCCAACGCTTTCCTCTGGTTATACAGCGTGGGCAAAGGTCGCGTGCTCGTGCTGCACGTGCGCGATCATTGGACGAGGAAGATCGCCACATAGTTTGCGGCTTTCACCCAAGAGACACCCGTAAAAGGTCACCCCAGGTGCCGACATGTTACACCAATTGAATCTACTGCGGCCATGCTAGGTACCTAGAGTCAACAGATTCAAGATCCATACGCCGGGTTCGGGCTGGGAATAAAATCAGCAGGAGCAGTGGGAGATTTCGTGCAGCACAGGATATCCCTGCGACACGATCGGCCAATCAGGGCCGCCGTCCCGACTGGCTCCACCCTAACCAGTCTAATCCTCATTAGGCATAAGCAAGCCTTCCCGGCCTTCTGCCGCGCCCGCCTCACCTCTTGGTGTCTTTCATCACACTTGCCCTACTCATACCTCTTCCTCATGCTCTAAACAAAGAGCGACCCATGAGTTACCCTCATAGTACAACCCACACTTCGACCATCACTCGTCCTCCTATTACCCCAAGCTATGGGAAGATCTCAGCTATCAGCTACAGCGAAGCCATGGACGTCGCAAACGACGGACAGCGCCTCGCGGATCGCAACAACACCACAAACATCATGGACCAAACCCTAGTTGGTGCTCAAGATGATGCACCAAAGGTCGATGAACAGGCCGAGAAGGCTATGAAGGCGGAGGTCACAGAGGCATCGGGACCAGTACCGATTCTCGAACGCCCGAGGGAAGGAAATGACGGCGCTCAGCAGTCCTCAACACAGATGCGTAAGACCCCACACTGACTCTACCTGGCCCTTTCTCTTGTAGAGTATGGGTTGACATAAGAGCCTTGTGGTAGCATCCACAGCACAAACAACTCCGCTTCCTCCACTGACCCAAAACCTGATTTCCTTGTACGGCCTACAGCCGCTCGCGGCCACTGTCGCGAGAACCGACCCAGTCACAGGCGAGAAGATCAACAAGATGAGAAAATCATACGAAAACCATCTCAAAACTATGCCATTAGCGGGCCGGAATAAGCCAGTCAAGCATGATGAAAGCAAAGGAATGGGTCTTCTAGATCTGACCCGGTGGCCAGAGGAAGAATGGCAAAACCAGAAAGTCCACGGGAAGGATGTCCACAAAGGGCTACCATCTAATATAATGGACAGATTGGACAAAGCTATGCAGATGTTACCAGGACCGGTACCTAACAATAATGAGTGGGAGGACTTGCTAGGTCATGACAAACCGAAACCAGTTGATCATAACACCAAGGTTCCAAAACCACTGAACAAGAACGCCAAACTAAATGGTCAGGTCAACGGTACCTCTACGCCTACAGAAGCCAATCGACCGAAGCGCTCCGCCAAAAAGCGCCGCTACGATGACCAGAGCTTCGAAGGTTACGGTGAAGGATTCGTGGATGACGATGTGGACCTTGGAGGCTACTCTTCTGGGGATACTCAGTTTAGCAGGAGGAGCGGCTCCAATAAGAAGCGCAAAAAGGTATCTCATTCATGTTTTGATGATCTTGATGAGCCATATATCCCCAAACGTAAATAACTAACTCTGCTTCAAGGACTATGGAAATAGTCCTACAGGTTTTGGTGATCGTACTGGAAGCTTCGGCACTAGTATGGTCGGCGTTAGCGCATACGGTCGATAGCAATAGTGTTGAGGGACGTCTGTGTACCCTCAATTACAAGAAAATACCCCGACTGGTGAACGTGGCCCAACGAGCCGTCGAACGCCCTTGGATACGTCACCGCGAGTTGAAATCACCTATACATCCTCATATTCACACATTACATGACCCGACATCGAACCGCCATGATCGATTCCAAGACCAAATAAACTTTGCGACAACGGCACGAGCCAGCATTCTTAGTGTCTCGACACAGGTACCTGAACCATTCAGTGAACCACCACAGCCAGCATCATTACGATGACACCACAACCAACCCATCATTGCCCGTCTATAGCCTTCCCCACCTACCACCCACAACCAAAAACGCCTCCTGACCCGAGCCTGGAGGCCTCATTATTCATGTATCACGACTGGGTATACCCGAATCGGCGTTAGCGGCTTTCTCGGTCCACTCCAGTGCAGCATTTTCACGTTTAGCATTCGAGCGTTTCACATCCATCCTGCAGCGTCCTGCGGTGGGAAGTTGATGGTTATACATTTCTTTTACCTGCCTGGAATTGGTTCTGCTTTTTGCCAGACCGTAAAGGGTTTAGGGACGAAAGGAAGGGAAAGGATGGTTTACATGTATTTTATGCTCCCTGCTGCCACAATGCTCGGCAGGCTTCGAATTAGAGAAATGAGACTTAGTATTGAATTGAAAGAAGATCAAATGATCGGGTGCAGCTTCCAATTAATGGTATTAGTAGGCCCTAAGTGGAGAATTCTTAGTACTTGGTGAAGACAATATGCACGCCGGCTGAATGGTTGCAATTGCCAAGTAATCGCTCAGCGCGCGCCTCTAATTTGTTGGAATAAGGTAATATGATAACCCTGCTAGTACTCCGCTTGTATGCGAATATATATATGGGCGTGTAAATGCTGTGTAGGTCAAATGTAGACAGACGTATTGCCAGGTTTGCCCCAACGTATGCAGAAGAGTAGGTCTCCTATATCAGTATCCTCATCTCACTTGCTTCCCCAGCGCCCCAATCAGCCCTGCTAGTCGTGCTGCCTAAGGTACGTACTGTAGATACCATATTAAATATATGTATGCAAAACGTTTAATTTCGATGCGGCGAAGGAAGACCTAGTAAAAAGCTATTCCCGTTTAAACACCCTACCTAATGTAATAACACTATAACTCCCCCCATTTACACCTGCCCCTCCCACCGTCCCCGCCCCACCACCATCACCCACCCCTGCGGGGCCGCCACCTCTCTTCCTACTCCTCGCTGTCTTCTTCCTCCTTCCCTGCACAGGCACAACCTCGCCTACGCGACCATTCTCCCCTGCCCCACCACCAACTACACCCTCGTCCCCCTCCTCACTCCCCCCATACAATTCATGCCACCTCCTACTCTCGTCCAGCTCATTCATATCCGCCGGGCGCATGCGGAGCCATTTCATTCTCGGCCCCGTCTTCGAGCGCTCACTGACGCGGAAGCCGTAGATACGTGGCTCATGGATTCTACCCGGGCCGAGACCAGGGGCGAGGTTGGATGTGGCGATGCCGTTTAGGTGGGTTGGTTGTGGGGGAGTGGAGGGGGGGGTGAGAGGGGCAGAGTTGGAGGGGGATGGGTTGCTGTTACGGGGGTGGAGGTGAGGGAGGAGGAACGGGAGTGTTTTGCTGCCGAGGCGGAGGATTCGGCAGTGTTGTTGTTGGTTGGGATTGAAGATGTGTTTGGTGCTGCTGACGAGGGCGAGGGAGGGGCGTAGACGGGGTGAGTGGAGGCGAGGTTCAGGGGATCGCCTTTTGCGGAGACATCGAACTCGGGAAAGGTCATGAAGAAGAGGCAGCCGAATGTTGTGCCAAAGAAGGCGCCGTCGACAGATTGGAAGCGGCTGTTTGGGGGGTTGTAGATATCGAGACAGGAAGGGCAGAAGAGTTTGACGGTTTCTTGGCCGGGAATGTCGCTGCAGCCTACGGGGAGAACCCGGGCTTGATTGCAGAAGACCCGCTGACATGAACCGAAATGTTGTAGTTCGTACTTGTCGGCCATCTGTTGGATTCCGGGGCGGGACGTGATGTAGCGTTGGTGAATGAGACCGTAAAGTAGCTCGGCGCTGCTTTCTATTACTGATAGGTCGCTGGCCATTTTCATATGTTTTCGATCTGATCTTCTGTATGGAATTCTGTCACCATTTTCGTCCCGCATGACTGCATCATTATCATCGTCTTCTTCGTCTTCTTCCTCCTCTTCCTCCTCTTCGTCATCATCGTCTTCCTCCTCAGGCTCCACATCTAGGATCATCTCTAATGCTTCTTTGTACATGGGCACTTGGTTTTGTAGGCCTGTAAGGTTGAAGTCGTCTTCGATAAACTCTTCCGAAACCTCAGCGAAGTATTCGTGGCCCAGAAGGGAGCAGAAGGAGGATATCCAGGATTCTGGCGTGCCTGAGGAAGTAGACATCACGGAGGTCGTCGTGCGAGTGACGGAGAGAGTAGACCCGGATGCGCCAGGCGAGGCAAGATTGAGATCCTCCAGCCGGGGGACCAAAGACGAGGCCCCGTTGGGAGACACGATGAAGGTTGATTCTTGTAGCCTTGGGTAGATGCCTCTGACCTCCTACCACAGTATCTTTGTACGCAGATTATATAGGTCTTGCGATGATAGTCGTTGATCGAGATGATCTTTCGCGGGAGGGGAGAAGGTTTCGCAGCGCCCTGTAGGCTTCTGGATTTTTAAATTGGCGGGAGAGTGAACTCTGGAAGGAGTGACTGTACTTGTAATGGCGGATAAATTATGACTGAGGTAACTGCGCTATCAAGATACATCATTGGCGCATAGCAAGATGGATCCTGGCAAGAACACAAAAGCTATCGTCGGCGCGACTGCCTCGTCTACCACGCTCGAAGCCACCGGGTAAGCCTCTAAGTTGCGCGTCCCGAGAATTGTTGCCTACCAGATGACTTAATTTTATCTGTGTAACCAATGGACGGGCCTGGCACCGGAATGCCGTCGAAATGCAAGGATATCTCTGGTGATTATAAGACTCGCTGTTCTCCTGCCTTGCTTCAAGTCGAAGTATACCAGAAGTTGTTTGATAGTGGGGTTTCTCGAAGCGGCCACTAAATCTAATAGCCGCGCTTGTTGGCTGTCGCTTACACCGTAGGCCAAGGCCCAAAGCCCTGGGGGTGATCGAATGGTTGCCCTACATATTCCAGCACGGTCGCGGTCATGCATGATTACATTCTCTATTATGTCCGTTCGCGAAAGAATCCATACAAGCTTGATCATGGCAAGAAAGAGTCTCCGAAGCTATCTAGATAGCCAACTTCGATGGGATCCTTTTAGGGATGCCTCTGCAAATCTCGGGTGAACACCGTCTCTACGCTCGCCCCAAAGAAAGTGTGCCTGAGTAGATATTGTATCCTACTTATTGAGCCAAACCCAAGCAATCGGTCTTATAGCAGCTCAAAATCGCAGTTCTTAGATCTCTAGAGGGCGCCTTTCTACCTAAGTCTACTAGAGGCAGGTTGGCATGCTATGCCAGGAACATGATCGTCCTCATTTCCTGATATCTCGAAGAATCTTCATACCTTTTTCAGATGAGCATCGTCTAGAGGGATGACCATTTTTTCGCAGCTTTACTGGACCTCAATGTTGGGGAAAATCTTGCCGTAAGTGTTAGGGCGGCTAACGCTACCAATACCTTTCCCCAACCTACCCCCCACGCCACGTCAGGTCAGAATTATATTTTTCCAATACATACTACTTTGCAGCTTCTTTTCAACTCTCCTCGTTCGTCCGGAGATTCTGCTTTACCCTATATACATGGTTTCCCCTGTTGGTTGGATCTAACCATTAACGTGATTCGCTGGATCAATCACTCTATCTTCCGTCGGACACAGCTGCCTTAGGCACGTCGTCAGCAAATGGTACTCTGCATGCATACTTTCCAGGCTTCCCTTCGTCACACTCTCCACGTCTACCAGTGATGCGGGTGCCATGTGGCTCTCCTTGCTAGGTGGAAAGAAACAAGGCATCAAAAAGTCCTTTGGGCAAGGCTACAGCGTACCGGAGAACATCAACAGTGGTAAGTCTCTTCGGTCCGCCTTTGGGACCTCCATTTCATCAACCCATTCCCATACCAGCAAACTTTCAAATGCGGGTGAATCATATCGTTTCTATCTCAAACACCCTTCATTATATGTCCTCATGAGCCAAATCCTATCCTCCACATATAACAAAGACCACCCATCTCCAATCAGTCAACTGAGATAACCCCGGCCTACCATAATGCCTCAATCTATCTTATTGTGAACTCTATTGCATACCGAACCTTACAATATCATCCTTTTTCCACACAATCGGGAGCCGCACGCCGCTTTTATTGATCTCGTAGCTAATCGAGTCTCTGCCGGGGCAGCTTATTGAGCGGCCATTCCAGCGATGATGCGAATTCCTGAGACAAGGCCTCTTTGGCGGCGGCGGCAACAACAGTGGGCGTGAGGAGGTTCAGTGTACTTAAATAGGTATCGAAGCCGCTAAAAATGTGAAGTCAATCCGATTCGGTCACTTTGCCTATCATGGTACTAAACAAAGATCTATGAGCTTAATGTATGCCCATGTATGAAAAAACGCACTTACAGCTACATGGCGAGTGAAAAAGGGCGTTGCTCTAGGACTTAGCAGATGACCGTAGGTACTTAACTATAATACTGTAACAAAGTTTTGATATTGCAATCCAGCTGCAATTACTATACTCTGGAAGATGCACGAGCGACGAGGCATCACAAGCCCAAATATCAAATCAGGTTCCCTACAATCTTGGAAAATTCGCCGTCATTCCCATACGCTCCGCTAAAACCCTCCGTCCCCGGAGTCATCTCTGCTTGAGACCCCGCAAACCCGTTCACCGCATCCAAGCTTGGAGCACTAGTCTGTGCAAACATATTGTTCACATAGCCGCCAGCCTTTTCGAAAAGATGCGTCAATTCCCGACTCATCTGCTGTCCGGTCATCGGACTACTGCCTGCAGTATTAGGATCCTGCAATTGAGGAAACGCAGCCATCTCATCGACTTGATGGCCAGCTAGACCAGCCATGGCAACGGCCGCGGAGGAGTGAGGGTCGTTTGGATTTGTCAAGGTAGTTTGTCGAGAAATGACACCGAGTTTTGGTCCGACGTCCTTTAGATCTTTGACGGTTCTCCAGAGACGCTTCGAGATGTATGATTTCGCGCCGAAGCCTTTGACTAGGTCAAGAGCCATGTGGAATTCGTCTCTGACCTGGCTACTGAATTCCAAGGGTGCATGAGCCACGGCCAGGAATAGCACCGCGAGCGCAGATACTAGGAAGTAGTTGAAGCAGACTTGCTGGGAGCGGTAGATGTCCGAGGTCTCATTTAGACGAGTCAACACTCTGATGGTGTCTTTTGCCACGTCGACCGCGGTTTGAGCATAGTTCCTATTCTCCATGATGTTGGTGGCAGAGTATAACACTGGCCTGTAGATGAGGACACGCATATGGTTTGTCCGCATATAGAGAATGACCTGCAGACGGTGTTGGCCTCGGCTAGTGGCATTCTGGCTATCAGGGTGGAATTTAAGACTTTCGGGTATCGATGCGCTCCATTGCGAGATCTGAAAATCGAGATACCCAATATTATCTTTCTTGATCTCGCTGCTTCGACCGTCAAAAGTGGTAGATTCCCAAACCTTGGATGATAGCCGACTGTAAGAGATCATGGCAGTCAAATATGGTGAATCATCCTGAATTACGGGTCAGCAGGGTGTAGCCGATCGTATCGATTACGCTTACAGGCTCAGGTAACGATGGGTCAATATCTGTGTCCTGTACGGCGAAAGGCATGCCAGTGCCCATACTCCATCTGCGATCTAACACATATATAGACCAGAATAGTTTGATAGCCCATGATCTTTCTTCGTCGTTATTGAACCTCTTGAAGAGGGTCTCCCCACGATGTAGACCGATCTCTATGCACATCCTGGATGCAAGTCCATTAATCCTATAGGCCTGTACTTCTTCGTCCTGTTGGAAATGATATTCTGACTGCATTGAAAGTCAGCAACACTCTGCGCTTATAATTACGACGATTCGTACCACAAGGACCAAGAGTATCAGGCCCTTAATCTCAACAGGTCCTGACAATCTGCTTTCGAAGGCTTCTCGACAGCTCTCGTACATTTCCCTTCCCAGGTCACTCTGTCCCTCCCCTTGAACAACTAATGCAGTAGCCAGCACCATTTTCAGAATATCGACATCGTTATTGGCGAGCTTGTCCGGGCCCGGCATATAAGGATTCATTAAGCCAGATTTTGCTGCGGATTCGGTAAATGAGAAGAGCATATTTGCTTGGTTGATAGTCTTGTCCATGTCAAGCATGGGATACATAATTCCCATTTCTTCCTCATAGACGCGGCAAAGCCTGACTGCCTCTTCCTTGCCTATCTTCCAAAGAGGGTCCTTGTTGGAATGCATCGTCATGGGAGCCAGTGGCGCACGCAATTGGCGCGGTGAGCCTCTCGGAGTGGTTTCGCCATTATTGAAGCCTCCTTCGTCCTGCAATTCAGGTCCCGTTATCCCCATGGTTTGTAGACTCGAGCGTGCCACATCAAAACTGAAGGCAGAGCTTGTCGGCCCCTGAAAAGGAGGTTGACTGCCTCGCGATTGCGAAGGTGACATGGCATTGCGATATGACCCAGGTGGGTCCGGTTGCGCAAGGGCAGGATGGATCGGGTAGGCATCAGGAGCGCTGTTAGGCGGAGGGGGAAACCCTGGACCATTGCGCTGCAACGCATCAATGTGTGACCAAAGATTGTTTATCTGTTCTTGTAGCGACTGGATATGGGCAACCATCTGTCGGTATTCTTCAGAATCCTTGAAGTCGGGTCCCAAGCCATTTGGTGCGTAGATGCACTCCAAGGAGAGATTGCCACAGCGCTGGCAGGGCGTCTGGCCATTGCACTTGATCTTGCGTCGTTTGCACTCATTGCTGTATCAACAGAAGCATTAGCGGCCATTATCCTCGGCGATACTTTACAGGAAGCAGACAAACCATGCTATGCTGATGTATCGATTCCTCTTAGCTCTTTGTGAAGGAGGTCCTTCGGGCGCATCATCACCACTCTTCCTCTTGTCACCGGTCTGGGGTCTGGACTGAGGAGTAGTAGCGACATTGTAGTATGGACCGTCGGAATTCTGCTGTACATCTGGATTCATCGTCGAAGGAGTGCGGTATCAAAGCCGTGATGAGCGGAATCTACCGCAACACGATGAATGAAAAAGACATCTGCCAAGACATTTTCGCGCTAGTAGATCCTTCACCCTGAAGTCGGTATAAATCGATACCATGTTTCCAGAATCCATTGAGCTTATGAGACGTGTAGAAGGAATTTCGGGTGGCTATGGATAGGTTGAGCTGTTCTCGGTTCAAACTCATGATTACCATACGCTCAATTGGCTGCAGGAGATGCTTGAAACACCAAGGTATCAACGGTATATTCCTTGAAGCGGTATCATGCACGAATAATCATCAGCATCTGATTGCCAGCTCACTACGCGGCGCTCGTAGAGATGATGTGTAAAATCTGAAGATACACTGCTAATATGTACCCTAGATTGCTGGTTACACCTTGTTTACTTCAATGTTTCTCTGCGCTTCCAAAAACCCTTCGTGGCTCGCCAAGCCAAGGAACGCAATGCTATCTGCTGCTCTCTCCGATCGGTAGCCCTGAGCGAAGAAAATCTTGTTATGCCTGTGGAGAAGGAGCGTCGACTCATATGAACATCGACCTTTCCAAAGACCTACATAATTTGCCTTAATCTCAAGATGACCGATATGCACTATTGGCGATTTAGCATGCAATATGAACATTACTTGTTCACTAGAGGCTTCTTTGATCTATTCACTAGTCCTTCTCCTTGGTAATGCCACCTGCTTCTTATCTTTCGCCTTCCTAGCATTGTAATACTCATCGAATTTGTTCGCCCTTCTAACCCTATTGGACCTTCCCATGCGGTCTCGTCTTCATCCTTATTGCTGAATACTCGTCGTTATGGCCTTCGTCAATGTCGTCGTCTTCTTAGGAGGATGCCCCTTCGCCATCCAAAGCAAAATTACTGTGCTCCTTCGCAGCCCATATGTTGGTATTATATGCGCCGTCCACACGGTCTCTCTGGTTGAGTCTGGCTTGTGCGACTTGTCAATGAATGCGATTCACTACAAGATGTGTGGATTTCTCGCAAGCCAATGAGGAGCCGATCCGGGGAAGACAGGTTTTCCTTACTTCGTATGTGAGAGGCTTTACGGAATGATGACCACCTGTTACGATGTCCAACCTCATCTCAGCGTGAACGAAGTAGAAACGTTCGCGGTGGCCGGTGTCCCAGCGATCGCCTTACGGGAGCAGGCCATTCTTGATAAGAGCATCGATTTCTTGGTGCTTGACGGCTCCAGCTCTATGATCGTGTCATCACCAAATATGGAACGGTCATGGTCAACAAACTCGAAATCCTCTCCGTGGTAGGATTCAACGCTGTGCTCATCCTTGACAGGCCTTGCATTAGGGGCTTGGACTCCTTGAGTATCGGATTCATCGCTGCTGTAGGCCCGCATGCTCATATCATTCAAAAAACTAACGGCGGAAATATTGCCATGGCAGAATGAAAACATTGACACGATACATGTGCAGAAGGGTTCGCAAGCTTGGGGGTGCTGATTGAGGTAGTTGATGACCTTTCTGACAAGTGTCCAAATTATCTTTCTGTAACCGAAGTCTGAGCACGCATCAAGACCAAAAAGGAATATTCACGACAACGAGGGAAACAAATACCATACTATCCCCCCACGACAGCGTTAGACATGCATGTATGATTTACATGGCCATTGAATCGAACGCCGCTTTTCGTGCCATATATTTCAGATTGAGCAAAGCGCACGCACCAAAATGGTACAAACGATGAAAATAGCATCATGAAAAAAAGACTTCGCTGGGTTTCGTGAGAGAAAGGATGCAGGTGAGTATCGTATAGATAATTATAGACGGCATCTAGCTCTTCGGCTAAAGCATGGAAATCGCTGGCTGCTGTCACGCCAAGGACGCTGGCGTAGGAAGGACATTTCACTAGCCTCTGGCTTCGAACATTGAACAATGTTCAGCTGCGTTGAAAGTCCAATGAAGAGAAAGGTATTCGTATTGTCAATGCTTTGCTATGTTCATGTTCACGATGATGTGTCTCGCCAGCATTGGGCTTGGCGGCAAGGGTTATTTATCCAAGACCGCCAAGTGCGTTGGCCTGCAGTCATGCTGACGTAGGTAAGATAGCCAGCCTCCAGGCAGCCAACGCGAGGAAGAATACAACTGCACACAAAGTCGTCATACTGTTGGTCATACGAGAGGCGAAACCGCCGCTCAGTGGTACGGAATATGGTGGCGAAGATTGAGCTGACAGGGCTGCTGCAGTTGCTCTCTTCAACGAACCAGTCCCGGGTTCCAGCTTCACCTAGACCCGCCGACGATTACCGAAGCTCCAGGGACAGCCTCTGCCTAGCAGCCCTACACGGACTCCCTAAGCCTGCCTAAGATGGTCCCGCATTCTACCGGTGATCTAGGCAGTTTAAGTTGCATGATAGGGCGGGCAAGTGGGATGCCTAATAATGCGCACTGGAACTAATGGATTTTCGCCCCACCTTGCAAATACAACTTGAAACGAGCTGAAAGGACGCACACATGATCAATGAAATATAAAGATGAGCTGGCAATCTTGGCCCCGGAGACTTGCGAATCTATCCATTTAAATATTTGCATTCCTGCTCCATTGTGCATATTTCCTCTGAAAAGTATTCGTCCCATCCTTACCTCGGCTTGTTTTCAAAGTAGCGGAGATCACCCCGAGGGGTTTCTGTCCTCCACGCAAGATGGAGTGGCCCGGTGAGCCTGTCGTGCTTAATACTCGTCCCGGCCTCCACAGGGGTCGCCTGGGCTCTGAATATGTGCCCCGCCAACCAATGTACTACGAAGATGCCAACGGTATGCTCGTCCCCTCAGCTGCTGTGTCAGGTGTCCATCGCTCGGCCTCAGCGCGTCGCTCTATCCCCGCCCAGATAGTTATCAAAAATGAATTTGAGGCGCACTCTCCAATCCGCGAATCCCATAACCATCGCCGGCATAGCTCTCACGGCCGCGCACATGATTATCGGTATGACAGCTATTCTTCAGATGAGTATGAGCACAGCCCAGCACGTCATCGCAGACACAGAAAAGGCCATAGGACTCCGAGCCCGAGCCCAAGTCCTACCTATGACCCCGAATACGAGAGGAGAATGAAGAAGCTAGAGGAGCTAGAGAAGAAAGAAGAAAAGGAAGTTTTGCGCGCAAGATACGAGGAAGAGCGCATAATCGCGGAGGCAAAGAAAGCCAAGAAGAAGAAGGAGGAAGAAGAGTTCAAGAAGAAGGCAATTGAGGAATACGAGCTCAAGAAGGCCGAGAGGAAGAAGGAGGAAGAAGAAGCCAAGCAGAGAACAATTGAGGAGTATAAGCGCGAGAAGGCCAAAGAGAAAGCCAAGAAGGAAAAGGAGAAGAAGGAGGCGGATGAGGAGTTCGAAAGGAGAGTGAAGAGGACTTTTGGGCAAGTGGGGTATGACGAAGAGAGTATCGAAAGTCTGCTGGAGAAGGCAGAGAAGGGAGGCAAGGGTCATCACAAGGAGAAAGACAACAGGATCATGGATCTCCGGCGACCGACCTTTGTCAAGGTGCATCGCAAGCACATAAGCCCTGAAGCACTGGACGAATACGACCTACCTTGGCAATGGGATACTGTACGATTGCCCCCTTCTACCCTCTAATATCAATATTCTGGATTGCTAATATCATCCTTAGCGCGACTCCAACTACATTCTCATCCATCAATGGATACCCGAGCAGGAACAGGCTATCCTCTTCGAGCACACGCGGAAACTGCGCGAGGAGAAGAGGATGCTTGATACTGGAATCGAGCTCAGGAAGGAGCGTGACAAGCTGATGCTGGTGAGACCAAAGTCAAATACTAGAGGGAAGTCGCCTGCGCGAAACTGGATGTTCACATGAGAAGATGCGGAACGGAGGACGGTGTGACGGCCGGCTGGGATGATTTGGTTCAACATGTCCGAAGAATTTGCTCCGCTCATACCCAATCTTTGCGTCGAAGTTTTCGCCTTGGTTCAATTTTCGCTATTTTGCATCTTTACTTACGTAGCGTTGATGCCTTAATGATAGATTGATGTTTATAAAATATTCCAAAAGCCCTCCATCTAGAATCAAGTTTTATCATGATCTTTCTTATCTGTTGTTATCGTACCTGTAATCTAAGTCCAACACCTCACTTCTCCACAACATCGACAACATCCCTCCTCGCCGCCAACGGCATCTCCCTCCTTACCCTCTCCAAACCCCCCAAATCCACCTCCCCAACCCCCAAACTCGGCTCCTCCCCACCCACCTCCCAATCCTCCACACCCCCAACTCACAAACCACCTCCCCCACGGCCCCACAATCATCCCATGTCCATAACTCACCCTCCCCCCACCATGCCTCCCCACCTGCGCCGCCGCAATAACATAACTCTGCGTCTCAATCGCCCGCGCCCTTAATAGAACGTCCCAATGCACTTTCCCCGTCGGCACCGTAAATGCAGACGAGTAAGTGAGGATCTGCGCGCCCTGATCCCGCAGCCGGGTTGAGAGGGTTGGAAATCGGAGATCGAAGCAGATCATGGACGCTACTTTCCCCACGGGTGTGTGGAAGGGCGGGAGTATAGCATTACCGGGCTCGACGCTCTTGCTCTCTCTCAGTACAGGTCCATTCTCAATCTCCACGTCGAAGAGATGTAGTTTCTGGTACCGGTGGGATATCTCCCCCTTTTCATTAATCCAGATCAACGTGTTCTTCACGCGGTTGCCTTCGGTGGTGGGCTCGTGGATGCCGACGTGGATGGGGAGATGAGCTTCACGGGCTGATTTTTGAAGACCGAGGACGAAAGGGCTGTCTTTGGTGGAGCGGACGAGGGAGATGGTTTCGGCGGGCGTGGGGGCTATGTAGTCGGTTGCTTCGGGCAGGAAGAGGGCCTATAGCAGGGCTGAGAGGGTGAGTGACTTGAGTGGTTGGGGTGGAGGGGGAATGGGGAGCGGACCTTTGCCCCTGCGGCGACGGCTTTGCGGACGAGGATTTGGCATTGGGCGAGGTTGTGGGTCATGGATGCTGTAGAGCAGAGCTGGCCGATTGCCTGAGGGAGTATTAGTGCTAGGTAGGCTGACAGATTGGCTTAATTGTGGCTTACGGCAACAGTCATTGTGAAGACTGGCTGTGGAACAATGGAGGCACTGGAGTGATAGGTGCAGTGTCGGTCACTATACAGCTTCTACAGCAGATCGTAGTTCATCATAGTGCTAAAGTGATCGAGATGAAACAGTGAGCTAGGACGAACTATGCTTGATCATTGGCTTGGCGCCTCAGCCTTACAAGCGTGGTCCGAGCAGGGGTTGCTTCTCTCAAACCAACAACTTCATTTTTCTGAAACAATTGCCGCCCAACATTGCGTGTTACATCTTATCTTAATGCTGACATCCTATTCCTAATTTCTAATCATCCGATTGGCTCTTTATCCCACAATTCAGCTGGTCTTTCAAGACGCTTTACGCAGCACAACATTACCTAGCGTACGTGGCCGAGCCAGTTGGTCACAGCTCAATGCGAAGCTGATGACAGGCTCTATTATGTTCGTCGAGTCGACAGCATGCTCTTGAGCACCAAAACCTTCGGTAAATACTCATTCAGAGCCTGAGATGGCGTCGCAGCCGAATACCTCACAAAAGTCTTCAAGATGGGGCTCCTTGATAGCGGGTTTGGAATCCAGGCTGGACACCATTTTAGCCGACGAAGAAACAGTAAAGGCCCAGAAGAAAAATGAAGCCGCTGTACAAGAGCAGCCGGGAAAGCAGGATGGTATGGTCATCTCTGCATCGAGCAAGCCGTCGGTCCCGTCGCGGACATCCTCGACCAGTCGAGCTCAAGACCGCCTCAATGAGAGACTCGCAAAGGCTATGGCAAACAAAAGCCTTGGGAAGAAGGGAGATAGTTCAGTCACAACGTCCGGCGTGCCTTCGCGGACGACAAGCCCTGCCAACGCTCCAGCTAGTCCGAGAACCAGCTCGGAAGTTCCAAGAGAGACCAAAACTGCGGAAGACAGTAAAAGCAAGGAGGATAAAGCTGTAGAGCATCCGTTGATACATGGGACTAGCTCTGAGAAGGAGGCTCAGGACAATACTTCTGAAACAACGACTTCAGTTCCTGAGCCTACAGGACTGTCACCCGTCATCACAGTTGAAGACGTCGAGGATGAAGCCAATCTACCACGGCGGTCCACGGACTCTCGTGGCTCAATATCGACACGACAGTCTTTGGAATTAACCCGAGCTACGACCCCCAGCGCGTTGGGATCGCCTAAGCTTAATGGTATCGTCACTGATCCGAGCCTTAAAATGCCTGAGGAGTACGAGAAGGTTATAGAGCAGATGAAGTCAGATAACGAGACAGCGGAGCTACGCCGTCAAGAGGAGACCCATACGTATCTTGAACAGATAGATGCTCTACAAGCTAAGCTACAGTATTTGACAAAGGAGGCCGCTGAGATCGCCAAGAACGCTTCAGCAGAGGCCAAACCTGGTAGCTTAGAGCAGAAGGTTGCAGCGAAGGATGAGAAAATCGCTTTGCTCATCGAGGAAGGCCAAAAGCTGTCACAAACGGAGCTAAAGCATATGAGTATTATCAGAAGGCTGCGTGCCAAGGCGAGTGAGGACGAGAAGGCGGTAGCTGAATTCAAGCGGATGGCCGACAAATATGAAAAGGTGGCACGAGAAGCTCGCGAAAAAGCCAACCGGGCGGAAAGCGCTGAGAAAAGAGCCTCTGACAAGGTCAAATCTTTGACAAGAATCGAGAAAGAACTGGAAACTGTTAGGTCGGATAGAGACTCGAAAGACTTACTGATCCAAGATCTGCAAATACAGCTCTCTCAAGCTACTTCAGCTGCGAAGGAAGCGGAAGTCAAAGCTAATGCCGAAGCTCTGGAGTCAGAGAGAAGACGCGCGGCAGACCTGGCGGATGAGCTTTCAAGCGCAAAAACTGAAAAGGATTTAGCTGAGAAGCAGCACCAGTATGAGCTAAGGCAGCTAAGAGAGAAGGCCGAAAGGGAAAAAGAGCGGGCCAGAGTCGCTGAGATCGAACGTCAAGGGGAATTCAACATCCTTGAGAGTAGATTAGAAGCCTACCGTGCTCGTGCTGAGGAAGCATCGGCTGGGCAGACTGGTGATGTTCAGGCCAAGCTTCTCCGCCAAATCGAAACGTTACAGAATCAATACGCTGTTGCCAGTGAGAATTGGCAAGGCATCGAAGGGTCACTCCTTGCTAGGGTTACTGCGCTAGAGAAGGAGAGGGATGATATCGCTAAGAGGGAAGCAGACGTGCGGCGGAAAGCTCGAGAGATGGTAAGTTCTGAAGTGCAAATCGATCTTTAGGAGAATGAGCTCTGATGATCAATAGAACACAAAGTCCAGACGGTTAGAAGAGGAGCTTGAGAGACTTAATGCCAAGACGCAGGATATCGATCATGAACTTTCATCTCGCAACGCCCAACTCGCCACCCTTCATGAAAGACTCACAAAAGCCGAGGCTGACGTCACCGCCGCCAGAAAAGATCTCAAAACCGAACGTGAGGCCTGGGAAACCCGCCAAGCTCAGCGTATCGAAGATGAAAGGACCCGAATCAGAGAGGAGAACGCGCGCTCTACCCCAGAAGCTCTGTACCAGCAATTCCGCACCGAGTCCCCCACTACCTACAACCGTACGCGCAAGTCATCCTTCACAGAACGCAACACTCCCCACAGCCGAGAAAATCGCAGACCACAAGGCCTCGGTATCACAGGGAATGGACAGTCACCTATGGAGCGGCCGGTCAGTCGGCGTTCGTCTACGCAACTTTTGCACTCCTTGCAAACATTCTCCGAATTTCCAATACAACGACCCACGTCTCGTCATGACTCGCTAGGGACCGGCCCCCAACTTTCCGTCAACGGTGTGCCAGAAACGCCTTCCATTACCGACAGAGACGACGACTTCTTCTCCGGCGTCCAAACCCCTGCTACTCCCGAACGCACCATCAATGAACTCGTCTCCGTCTCCACAGCAGCCGCCGGTCCCTCCGTGCAACTCGTAGAACGCATGTCCGCCGCCGTCCGCCGTCTCGAGTCAGAAAAGGCTGCCCACAGAGACGAACTCAGCCGGCTTGCTACACAACGTGATGAAGCAAGGGACCAAGTTGTAAACCTAATGAAGGAGGTAGAGGGAAAGCGGGGATGGGAGAGTAGGGTTGCAGCCTTGGAGAAGGAGCTAAAGGAGGTACAAGAGAGGTATCTTACTACGCTTGAGATGCTGGGTGAGAAGAGCGAAAGGGTGGAGGAACTGAAGGCTGATGTGCAGGATGTGAAAGCCATGTATCGGGAACTGGTTGAGAGGACCATGAAGTGATTGGGGTGGCATCAGATAGGCGGTTTGGTGTCCACTTCGTGTTTGTGTATCATAGGCCTATGTGGCGCTGGGGTTTGGATGGGTTAGCGCGTTTTAGCGGGTTTCGTCCTCTGGCTGAGGCTTGATATCTTGGTCTGACTTTATTGACGATCGTTACGACAACTCTAGTCCTTCTCGCTCCGCGCTTTGCAGGATGAACTGCCGAATCTGTGGTTCATAGTTAACGACTATTAATTTAATATGACTTAGTGGTAAGACTCACCTTCTTATCAGGCGCTAAATCAATAGCCAAATTACCGTCTACATCCCTTTTATCAGTCTCGGCGCCAGCCTTCAATAGAACCACGGCCGTATCGCCATGTCCTTCCGATATAGCTGTTCCATCGTTAGTCACCGTCCCCTTAATACCAAACCAATAAAACCGGCACAAGTACAGATGTAAAATACGAATGACCTACCATGATGCAAAGCCGTCAAACCCGCCACATCAGTAGCATTAAGCGGACTTTTATTCTCCAGCAAGAGATTTACCATAGGCACGGAACCAATAGCAGCTGCCCTGTGAAGAGGGAGTTGGCCTCGCTTGTCTTTTACGCGAGCGGAGGCTTTGTGGGAGATGAGTTTACGGGCGGTTTCGAGATTGTTTTTCGAGGCGGTGAAGTGGAGGGCTGTCTGGCCGCTGAAGTCTGGATGGGAAGGTTGGTTAAATTTACTTACTTCATAGAAGAGATGGCTTTTAAACAAGAAAATGATGAAGAGACAAAGGAATAAAACAGAACAGAACAGGTTATTGCATAAGACAAGACTCACTCTTAGCATTGACATCTGCCTCCTTATTTAGAAGTAGATCCACAATATCGTCTGCTTCTCTTAGGCTTGAGGCGATCATTAATGGCGTCCAGCCAGATGAGTCCTGCGGATGCACATAAGTACATATAAAAAGGACCCCTTTGAAGAAGAAATAGTACTTGAACATCTGGATCAAAATCCTTTCTCGAAACGAGAAGTTCTACGATTGGCAGATGGTTGTATGAGACGGCCCAGTGGATTGGGAGCCTGTCATCATCGTCTTTCTGCGTTGCTAGCTTAGGGTTGGCCTGGAAAACCATCAGAATAGATGATTGACATGCGTCCCAATGGTCCAGCAACTTTACATTGATTAATGATTCCACAGCTGCAGCTAAATGGGGTGTCAATTAAAGGAAGTTAAGGTGAGGCCGAGGATGAACCGTACTTCTACCCTCTCGAGCTGCTTCATGTATGGCATATTTGGCTTGTTGTTCAGGGTCCATGATATATTTGAGAACAATTTTGTCTACTTGTGAGTGAAGATTGGATGAGGTTTGAGGTTGATATCTGGGGCGTTAGCATATTAGACAAGTTATATAAACTAAGCACTAGGCAACTCCATACAAATTGATATATTGTACTGGCTAGGTATCCTGAGTGCTAATTTAGGAATGTCATAAAGTAACTCAAAAAGATTTTATAGAGCTTGCAATCATTGGAGCTGGTACGACAAATTAGGTGTCATTGGCTACGCAGCTTAGTCATCTAGATTTGATAACCTAACGTAGGGCAATCCACCCAGCATAGTTCTCTACTCACTCGACGCTCAAAGGTCCCTTCCTGTACGCAAAAATTGCGAGCATGACTTCATCTCCGGCATCGGTAGACGTGCTTGTGAGGAACTCGCGCAAGAGAACGAGAGAGCTTTTCGGGTCCGACTACACATCTCCAACACCATACTTCAAAGACTCCCCCGAAGATCCTCTATACCTCGCAGAACGAGCCGGCCTCGCGGCAAGAATCCGAAGCGAATATGACCACGTTCGAGAACTACCGCCTGCCCTCGCCGCTAAGCAGAAGGCTGCGACAGCAGCGCGTCGTAAAAAACCACGACAAGAGGAACCAGAATCATCGACTGCAAAAATGATCGAAAACATACCACAAAAATCGCTCTCAAATGGGAGTCCGTCTACTGCTCTGTCGTTGCGAACATCTCAGGGTCCCACAAACTCGACTACTAGCACGAGGGGAGGTCTACCTTCCTCAAGCTTAGTACGCAGGGAAAACATACAGCAGCCAAAACCAGAGTGGCATGCGCCTTGGGAGCTGATGAGGGTCATATCCGGGCATTTAGGATGGGTACGAGCTCTTGCAGTGGAGCCAAATAATCAATGGTTCGCCAGTGGTGCTGGAGACAGAACGATAAAGATCTGGGATCTGGCTTCTGGATCGCTACGACTGACGTTAACCGGTCACATCTCTACAGTACGAGGCCTTGCTGTTTCACCAAGGCATCCATATCTATTCTCATGCGGGGAAGATAAGATGGTGAAATGCTGGGATTTAGAAACAAATAAGGTCATACGGCACTACCACGGACACCTAAGCGGTGTCTACACACTAGCTCTCCACCCCACTCTAGATATACTAGTAACAGGAGGCCGAGACGGTGTCGCAAGAGTATGGGACATGAGGACTAGAAGCAACATCCACGTTTTAAGCGGGCACAAACAGACAGTCTCAGACCTTACATGCCAAGCAGGCGCCGAACCACAAGTCATTACCTCCTCCCTCGACGCCACAGTCCGCCTCTGGGATCTCACAGCAGGCAAAACGATGGGCGTCCTAACCCACCACAAAAAAGGCGTCCGAGCACTCGCCCAGCATCCCATCGAATGGACATTCGCCAGCGGCAGCACATCAAGCATAAAACAATGGAAATGTCCCGAAGGAGCATTCATGCAGAATTTCGAAGGCCAGAACGCTATCATCAATACGCTAAGCGTGAACGAAGATAACGTACTCTTCTCCGGCGGCGACAATGGATCGATGTCGTTTTGGGACTGGAAGACGGGACATCGCTATCAGTCACTGGATACGACTGCGCAGCCGGGCAGTTTGGATGCGGAGTCGGGGATCTTTGCTTCGACGTTTGATAAGACGGGGTTGAGGTTGATTTGTGGTGAGGCGGATAAGACTATTAAGATTTGGAGACAGGATCCGGAGGCGACGCCGGAGACGCATCCCTTGGATTGGAAACCGACTTTGGGGAGGCAAAGGTTTTGAGGTGGCACTACGGAAGGTCAAAAGGGGCAAAGTACTGATTTAGGTATTGCATTGTGTCTAGCGAGGCGTTTAGATGGACATTTGATATGGTATCAGTTTGGTCCGCTCGGATGAATGCCACGTCTACGAGTAAGGCGTAGTAACCCGTTTGTAATCGTCGAATTGCAAGTCTATGTCAGGGCGGCAGAAGTATCGAGGTTCTATAGAAGGCGAAGGGGAACACTTGTATAGGTATTGCACTGCATTAGCGCGGCGCTCAGAAGGCCTATCAAAAGAAAATCATTTAGCGTTCTAAGACCAATGCTGCATCTATCATTAGATCATAACCAATCGTCCATCACGGTACGCTAACAACATCACCCATCCTCCCAAAAGACTACCCAAACCCCAACCCTCTCCCCTCTCCATCCCCCCTCAACGCCCCCCTCACCTCCTCCTCCCCCACCCCCAATCTCATTCTCCCCCCCTCCCCCCCGCACTCTCCACCCCAATAACCCCCGCCTCCACCAACTCGCTCTTCGCGCAGCCCAAACCCAGTACCCTCCCCCCCTTCCCCCCACTCTCCATCAAAAACTCCTTCACCTGCAAATTCTCATTCTCCGCCATAACAGCTAAATTTCTAGCTTCATCGATAATGTCAGCGAGGACGCATTCATTAATGCCGGAGCGGCGGATGCGCGCGAGGAGAGCGGCGAGGAAGAGTTTGCTGGCGAGAGGGAGGGTTTTGAGATAGGTTTGGAGAGGGGTGGAGGTGGCTTCGTTGATGGCGCGTTTGATGGTTGCGATGGTGACGATTCCCATTTTTTTGGGATTCGGTTTTGGTGTTGTCTCGTGCTCTTTTCGTCGAGCGGAGGATTTACTGGGGGTGGTTAGGAGTGGGTTTTCGGTTTCTGATGAAGAGAGGGTTTCGGCTTCAGCGAGCTCGACGGCACGACGACAGATGTCGAGGGCGCGGCGAGCGTCGCCGGAGACGGCTGCTACTTTTCTGCTGGCGAATTGGATGGCGTCGGATTCGACGATGTTGTTGGGGACGTGTTCGAGGCGGGAGCGGATGATTTCCTGGAGTTGCTCGTGCGTGTATCCTGGGAATAGGATGCGTGTGAGGCCGAGACGGCTGCTGATTTTGTTGCTGAGGGTTCGCTCGGGGAGGTCCATGGTATTTGCTACAGCGAGGACGATGAGTCGGCTGTGGCGTAGACCGGGCCAGTTGAAGAAATTGTACATGACTGATTGGTTTTTTGTGACGAGTTGGTCGAGCTCATCCATTAGGACCACGCAGGGAACGCGGCGGGGGCTGGGGTGGTCGAATTCTCGTTCTAGGAGACCAAGGGCGTGGGAGGGGCTTACGCGGTCGCCTTTGAGGGCTTCCCATAGGAGGGAGTAGCTTTGGTGGGGATCGGTGACTTTCATACCGTTGATCTCGACGAAGATGAAGTCGTCGAGTTCTTCGGCTTGGACGCTGGCGTTTAGTTGGCTTACTACCTCGCGGACCGTGGCGGTTTTGCCAGTGCCTGGTACGCCCGATATATAGATGCAGGCGCCTGTGCCGGAGGTTATGGCAGCCTCGAGGTGGTTGTAGACGGTGGTAAATTCATTCGTTCGGCAGGGTAGGGTTAAGGGGACGGAGGAGACATGGAGGGTGCTTCGGGCGATTTGGAAAGGGGAGGATGTGTGTGTTGGTGATAGATGACGAGTGGATAAGGGGGTGAAGGTCAGTGGCTTTTTCACCACAATGCGTTTGTGCGTTGGGGTAATAAATTGTTTAGGTGTTCGCTTGGATTTGGAGGTTGGGGTGGATGCCTGGGAGAACTTCCTTCGCTTGCTTGGTGTTTTGGGCTCGTCGACTTCGTTTGTAGCTTCCCACTCAGCAACATCGTCGTCGTCTTGCCTCTTACGCTTTCTTGTGGCCTTTGTCTGGCCCTGGACACGCTCAATGAGTGGGAGTATGTCGTCCGCACCCTGATATATGTCCTCCCAAATGAATTCATCAGTGTAGGTAGTAGTTTTTGTATTGCAGCCCCTCCTACAAATGAATATCTTGCCGTAGTCTTTTGAAGACCGGGGTACCTTCCCAGTAGGGTATTTAGACTGAAACCCCTGTTGCGAAACAATAGTAGCTTTCCCATTTATCGAGCTCAATGGATTAATGTCCCATGATGGACTGATGTAGACTTCGTTGGGTAAGGCATCTGTGCGTTTCTTCTGCTTATTTCGGATCTCCCTTTCTGTAGAAAACCACATGAAGTTCGCCACCTTTTCTTCTTCCTCTTCGTCCTCTTCGAAATGGCAGATCAACCCGATCCATGCTTCGCCATTGCCTTCGGCCTTCAATAACACGCAGTCTCCAACCATGCATTGAAAATTTCCCATGCGGGCACCGAAAATCTCTGGGCCTTTCCGCTTTTTCTGTTCTGACTCTTCTGAGTAGATCCATTCCCAAGGAAAGTCCTCCAATCCAAGCTCATCGTCGGAATCTTCCCTTGCTACACCACCCTCTCGAAGGTACTGCTTCGCGCGTTCAGCTTTTGAAATGGCCTTCCTTGGGGTCCTTGATGTTGCGTGAGGCATTGGAATATCCCTCTAATGAGCGCTCCGAAACATATGGCAAGCAAAGTGGTGAAGTCAAGCAGAGCACTGTCGGAGTAGCGTTGGGTGGTATTCAGGGAGACGCGCCCACGCGACGCGCTAATGCAACCACTTGATCGCGTCAAAGTACGCCAAGAGTAATAGCTCCACCTAATGGGATTCGATAGAACATTTCTTGTTCATCTTAAGCGAGATGATCCCCATTCAACATCTCTCTGAGCGGAAGATGGGGGTGAGCTGCACATTCGACTGACCCTAGCACAAAAAATTGAACACTTTCCAACTGTGGTCTATTACTTTACGCAGTACCTAAAAAGTCGTCACCCTTACCGAGAAGATCTAACGTGCCCTCGGTTGCTTTGTAACCTTATCCTCTCGATGACCCAGCATCAGAGAATTCTAAATTCTAAACCAGACTCAGGTTTTCTCAGATTCAAAGGATATGTATCCGAAGCGACCAAGATGTTCTCTACATGGTTTTGGATGGGATGATCTTTTGTAACCTTATGGCGGTTGATCTGCTGAAAGATCATAGGAACTGGAATCTTCACTTCAATGTTTTGCCGCTATCCCCATAATCTCTATCAACCTCTGCCTCATATATCCTCCCGCAAAAATTTCTATTCCTGATCCATCCAGCAATTTGACATTCAGCTTCAGGTTACCATCCAAAAAGCACGGAACGCTGTATCTATGCTTGTCACCAATAGGTGTAATGACCCTGTGCCTAGTACTATGGTAATATCCAGTCGTCTACTTCGGTGTCTTGTCACCCATGTTCAATCATCCCTTATCATCGTCAGGCATTTCGGCCCATCAACACGCATCTCGGGCATATCTGCTGGCAATTTGTGAGCGAAAGCAATTTGCACCAAAGTTTGTTGACTTTGGTGATTGAGCTGAATAATTGCACGATGGGTTTCCTTGTCGTAGGTATCAAGTTTAATTACCAATCACAATGGCTGTCGGGTAGAGAATCGTTCAGTAGCCAGCATCGCCTGGCCCGATCAAACGAGCATTCCCGCCCAAACAATCGTGCAGCCATCTGCAAAATACTCTTCGTGAATGTCTGGTGCCTATAGTGCGGTACGAGTCAGCATTGATACTCCTCAACCTAGTGAACACAGAGCATCTGCGAATGTTGAAATCTCACTTTTGCAAAAAGCGAAGCTTGCCCAATCCCCATATGCTTTGCAATCCATTCAAGACAGTCCTTCATGTATTCCCTCATTTGCTGCGGCACGATCGAAAGCTTCGAAGCGACGTAGATAGGATGCATAAGTAGTAAGCCACCCACAGGTCTTCCGGGGCTCAGTATTGCGGCTGCACTTTCCTTTCCCATTTCGGCCTTTCCCACCTCGAACTGTTCCAACCTATGCAAGAAGGACGGCAAATCCTCCGCCAGATGAAAAGGGATCGAGGAAACAATATCCTCAACAAGCTGGAGAGCATCTTGGTGCTCGCGAGTATGGTTCTGTTTATCGTTGAGGATCCTGGATAGCTTGAGGATTACGTTGATAAGTAAGACTCGCGCGATGCGGGAGGTGTTCTACACGCCTGCGACATAAAGGTCGAAGTACGAATCTACTCTTCCTGGCCAGTATCCCACTCCAGGCTTTGATCCGCCTTGGACTTGGCTCACGTGGCCAACAGTCCAGGGGTTGAAGTCTCTGACCTGAGCTTCTTGCCATTTAGCGAAATCTTGATCCAGAGCTATTGCTTTATTCTTAAGTTGATGTAGGTCGTCTGATTTAGTCGAAGGATTGCCTCAGAAAGTCTCTGCTTCCCTCCAGATGGGACCGAATGCGAGTAATAGGTTGTCTAGGCTTTGAGATGCGTTGCTCGAGTAAGGGGCAGGGAACATGCTACATTTCTGCGAGAATTAGTCTTGGCTCTCTGGTCAGGAGCAAGGGAGTAAGGATGATAGGGACGTTCTCACCTGGACTACGCCGTTTGAAATCAATGGATGATCTGATTGGATAGATCGTACAGCACCAAAAAGATCCAGAGGCGAAACATCGATTTGTAGGATGGCAGCCACACCTCTGGCGTGAGTTTTGTGGTTACCAGGATGAGTCTTACCAGCCGTGATCATCTATGAACGATTAGTTATTGACTCTGGGGTTGAACGCTTCCGAGACAGATTGACATACCTCGTAAAGGCCTAACAGCATAGCGATCGTCAACGACTCAGCAGTGTTGACAAAGGCAGGATCTTGAATGTCTTTCGCCAGCGACCTAAGCAGATCATCGTTAAAAGTTTCAGCCTTTCGTGTAAGGCTAGGTCTGCACAATTTGATACCATGACTCGCAAACGCCACAACTTTGCATGCTTTCGCAAGATCGGATTGCCAACCCAGGCGATTGACCATCAGCTCTAGACTATCGAGGTAGCCTCGAGAGATAGAGTGATTCGTCGAAAGGATACAGTACTCGTAGAAAAAGGCTCGAAGTGCGAACTCCTCGATCTTTTCGTCGGAGACTTCTCGAGGCTTAGCGTCTTCAGGCATGGTGTCGGTGTTGGGACCAGAGACGCGCACTGGTAGACTACACTTGCGCGCTGTCAATTGAGATGGTGGCGAGTCTCCAAACTGTCCATCGTACTGTCGAAATTTGCGACTTGCATCGCCTTCGTACCCGCCGCAAGTACGGTGCGCCGTTGTGCACCTTCGGCATGACTATATCAAGATGTCAATCTATCAAGACCAACAAACCGCAAGAACTCCCATAGATCTAGTGGAAAAGAGTATAGGTCATGAGTATATAAAACAGAAGGGGTTAATTGCCGAAATTTCGTGAGTTTTCAAGGTCTTGGCGCCACCTTCCGAGTGCTTATCAAGCACACAAGTCTCCTTAACAAAGGATTGAAAACCCTTCAACGCCATATTTCAGGGTTGTTTTAAGTGGTGAGTTGGTCGGTGTCTATATGCATGACGTGGCCTGTACTCATTCTTTTAAAAGATTATATTGGACGTTCAACGACCAATATCATGTATAAAGACTTCATGGTACTGACATAGATATCTCAAGCGCGAGAAAGCCCAACTTGAGCGTAGGAAATTTCCCCACCTACCGGACGAGTTTCGTCGCACTGAAGGTACATGATTTCTCAAATCAGCCTAGGTCCCGTTCCTTTAAAATGCACTCTCGACCTCATAGCATTAGAAGAAAGCGACGCACCTTCTTCCTCCGTCGTTTGCACGTTTCACATCCGCGAGAAGGGCCGAAGTAAACCATCTGCTTCTGGATTTTCTGACCCTTTCTCTTCACTCTACGGTGGATCCTTCGTTCGAGCCTTAGTGGCCAGGTCAGGTCAAGCGTAAAGCCTTTTAGTAATCCAGTCTCCGCAACTGCAGCGCCGGACAAATGAGCTGGGATGCCAGAGAAACAGTTCCCAATCAAGTTTGCGAGTGCAGCGTAGGCACAGGAAGAACGTATTCTGCAGTCTCACTGCTCAAGTTATCGCTTACCTTAGGTGATTTGCCAGGTCGGCATCGCCCACTAACCCGAAGGAGGAAGGCTCTTACTGAGAAAAAAATTGGCTACCTTAGGCGCACAACCTGCAGGCTTGTAGCGAGGGGGGGAAAGAAAAGGAAAAGCACTAGGCCAATCTCGACGGTGTAGCTACATCATGTCAGAATCTAATTCAAGTGCGAGCCCTTGTTTTCCCGTATGCTGGACCCTCCTGACCTGGTAGGAGGTTAGCGTTGCGCGGAGCTTTTGGTGGGTTATGTCAGACTTAAGATCAGGTTGCTAGCGGTGCGGTCAGATTCGACGGGTAGTTAGCGTTGCGCGGCCTTATGATTTGAAATCAGCCCCAGGCCACGCATAATGATCTATACTGGTGATTAGCAATGGCTCGGCTTTAGATTATAATTCGGCCGATGAGGGGAGTCGGGGGCGAGTAAGAGATGGCAGATATATATCCTTCCAACAGCTTTAGACTGCAAGCAGTCTTTTCATCTCACTTTTCATAGTAGACCTGAGGAGTGCAGCACATGAGTCGCCGTTTCGTCCCGCACCTCGCTCTAACACAAGTCGTCCCACGCCGAAGTACAAACCTTCCGAGCAAATCAATCTCCCCAGTATCATCCATAATTCGATATTCTACATCTGTCAAATCCACGACAAATACAAAACACCATTACACCATGGCTTCGAACACGGCGGCCTGGATCACAGCTGCCAAAAGCAAGCCTTTCGAAGTTAAGGATGCTCCCCTTTGGACTCCCGCAGAGAACGAGATTCTTGTGAAAAACCACGCCGTCGCCATCAACCCAGTGGACGGTGGCTTGCAATCCTTGGCCTTTATGCCCCTCAATTACCCCACGATTCTGGGTAGTGATGTCGCCGGTGAGGTTGTCGCTGTGGGGCCCGACGTCACCCGATTCAAACAGGGAGCCCGCGTGGTGGGCCACGCGGTTGGCATTGGCACGAAGCAGAACCAGCATAACGCATTCCAAGCGTTTACCATCCTGCAGACGAACATGGCTTCTGAAATACCGGATAGCATCTCGTTTGAAAGCGCGGCAGTGATCCCATTGGGATGTTCGACAGCTGCATGTGGACTATTCCAAGATACCAATCTCGGTTTGCAATTCCCAACTCAGCCCCCACAAAAACCAACCGGGAAGACCGTCTTGATCTGGGGTGGAGCATCCAGCGTGGGTAGCAATGCCATTCAACTTGCCGTCGCGGCAGGCTACGAAGTCGTCACCACCGCTTCCCCAAAGAATTTCGAGTACGTGAAGAAGCTTGGTGCAAGCGAGGTGTTCGACTACAAAGATCCCGCTGTCGGCGATAGCCTGTTGAGTTGCTTCAAAGCAAAGACAATCGCAGGAGCCTTAGACTGTATCGGATTTGACGCCTGGACCATTTGTATGGATGTTGTACATAAGTCTAAAGGCACCAAGATTGTCTCGACAACGAAGCGCGGCTGGCCAGATCCACCGGAGGGTGTGACAGTCAAGCATATATTTGGGACCACACTTAAGGATAACGAGGTTGGAAAGGCGGTCTATGAGGACTTCTTGCCGAAAGCATTGAAGGCGGGAACATTCGTGCCAGCACCGGAGCCATTGATTGCAGGGAAGGGACTGGAAAGCGTGCAAGGGGCGGTGGACCTCCGTAGTAAGGGTGTGTCGGCAGCTAAAGTCGTGGTGACGCTGTGAGGTCCTGGCGAAGTCGAACTTCATGGGCAAATTAAAATAGATTCAGAATAATGACCTTGCCCTTACTCAAAGTAAACATTGTATATCGGTTCTGTGTAGCTTCACAATTACCTAATTAGGAAAGAAAATTTGCGAAAAGTTCTTACTGCTTGTATGAATTTGGAGGCAGATTTGGTAGGAGATCACACAATGTTGGGGGAGGGGAGTTTGCGCTAAGAGATTTCAACCCCTTTTGCACACGCGGTATTTCAAACCCCTGTCCCGGTAGACCAGGGCCGGCGGGAAACGCTATCCGACTTCACCCCGTGGAGGAGGACATTTGAGAGACACATGTTACAGCTGATACCACCTTGATGGTGATCTTTGAATCCCATGCTTCAACTAGGACCAGTGACTGTAGCCCCCAACACGATGGTGATGGAGCCACGACCTAAGAGGCAGTACAAAAGGTGGGCATTTCCTGCTGACCAAGTCACTCCAGCTTCTCTTGCGGGCTCAATTCTCATTCTTTCAATAAGAAGAAGCTCACCTGATAATGTCGACCTGTTCGATGAAGAATCTTATTGCGTTGGGCAGCAGCATCTGCCTTGCCGTCTGTGCTTTAACATTCGACCAATTCAATTAAGCCTCGTATGCGTCAGCGGATGTGACAACGCGTGATGTTGTCATTGTTGGCGCTGGTGCAGGTACAAGTGTAGGTATAGATGTACAGAAGCGTGACCACGCCGTCGACATATCTGATATCCAGGAGGTCAGGGCGAGTCAATATAAACCTAGCGGAACATTTTTCCACACCAACCTTGTGATCGAAATGCTGAAGACTTGTCTGATTCATGCGCAATTGCTGTAGGCCTGAACCGACGTGGGACAGGCTGAGAAGTACATCAAATGCTATACCATCCGGGAGCTCTCCCGCGACTATGGACATCTAAACAACACTCTGCAGCAGAGAGTGTAGCGAAGACAGAGCTATTGTACCAAAGGTGTAAGGGTGTCGAGGAAGCAGCAACCAGACACCAAAGCAACAGTCTGCGCCAGAGTATCTTGGGAGGGTTCCCTGTACTTAGCACTGCAATATCGAGCCATACATTCGACATCCTCTCAAAAGGCGATGAGAAACATCGCATTTTATATTTGCTGCAATCAGGCAAGAGAGTACTCAGTACATTGATAGCTAAGTGCAGCCATCTAGAAGGATTCTTGGTTTCGCGGCAGGTAAGAGAAGCATGGCTTTCCGGTTCCAGTGGGAACGGTTTCTTGAAGCCAACCAGTAAGCGGTTTATGGACGCGCGTATTCAACCCAGGGGTTCCATTATGAACCCAAGAGATCCATTAAGCAACTCGACGCAACCATTCCAGGTCAGAGACTCACGCCGATTAGGGATTTTGTACTCGTGAGTCTCGCGTTGGGTGCTTGCCGAGGAGACTGTTGTCATTGGTCTGTGGGGTAGATAGGATCTAGATTTACAGCATAGTGTACTTCCTCTTAAGACAATCCCAACCACTAATCTCGCTACTAGCTTCAAGCAGAGGGGAAGTGGGACATAGTTTAGTTGACTGTCGCGGCCTCCTTGAAGGATCAACGTACTGCTAATTCTGAATCCTAAAGCAGAGTCGATCGGGCTATGCGCTGGACTGATTCATGTGCTACTTACTTGGGCATTCAGAACGCTTTAGTCGACAATGCACCATTGCAGGCTGTCTGGCAGCAGAACCCGGAATCTCGTCATCTTGCAATTGGAATCCTCGGCGGGCGCCTCAATGGTTGAGACGCGTTACGCGAACGGACTTTCATCTTCCAAGTACTGCATGACGAGGTGCAGAGACAATGGAGTAACTTCAGCTAGGGGCTGAACCCGACTTTGCGAAAAGCGGCTTCCTTGCTACTGTAGCCGAGATAATGGGCATCGCTTCGTACCAGGTACCTGAGTCTCTCGGAAGAAGTGATCAAAGGGCCGCAACGATTGTCGAAGGGGGAAGGAGTAGTAGCGGAGTCATACCCCTCTGTATACTGTAAGCCTAAGTGGCGCCTGAGCCATGCGATAGTATTTGACAGCGCTTTAGAGCGTCCAGCTGTTTCAAGAGCTATCGTCTGGCGTCGAACCGCGGCCGTCCACCGTAAATTTTCGGCTCTATGCCCGGAGACAAGGATGACTGACAGCTCTGTAGCCGGCAAGTCCATTTGAGAGTCGTAGCGTAGGGAGCTTCTGCAATAGTATCTGCTAGACCTCCATGGGTAGAGCGATATGGCAAAGTGATTTTGGGCGCCGTTATATCGTCGTTCATCGATTAAATGCGTCCTCGTACCCACAGCGAGTCATCTCCCAACCCTCGCCGTTCATAAAGGAGTAGTGAGACACACCATCGAGATGGCAACTTCCATGTTGTATCTCAGACACGGTCACTGCCAGCAAGTAGCGAAATCTTCGTATTTCGAGAATGACGTTCATTTGATCAATCTCCATTACATTTGTCCTCCCGCCGGCCCCAAAATCCTTAAGCCCCCACCCTCTCCTGCCCACGCCAGCCAATACCTCCCAGGATGCCACGCTACCACGCCAGCCCCTCCACCCGTCTCCACTTTACCCACATACTCTCCACTCTCAACGTGGGCAATCTCCAAAGCGTTTCCCTCGTCACTGCCTCCGACGACAAAACTACCATCGAAAGAGAAGCTAACACTCTTGACCGTTCCCACAAGAGAGGTCAAGGTGCGTTTGCATACCCAGTCCGTAGTGTCGTAGAGCGAGATCAGAGCGTCTGTACCACCAATAGCGAGGTATCGAGCACTAGGAGAAAGGGCGAGGGAGACGCAGGATGAAGTGTGTGCGTGGAGGGAGTGGAGGATTTGCATTGAAGGATAGGCAAGGATGGATATAGAGCCGTCGCCGCGGGTTAGGAGAAGGTGCGTTGGTGGGGATGTGTGATTGAAGGTTACTTGATTCGTTTGGAGGGACTGCGGGTATGGGGTTCCTGCTGTGGGAGTAGGGGATGTAGGGGAGATGGCGATGGGGAGCAGTGTGTCGGACTGGCAGAAAAGACCAACTTCAGTACTTTGCAATTTGGTGGCGAAGTACATGAGTGTGATGGACGCGTACCTTTGTTCCAGCCATGACTACACTGCCATCAGCGGCCCATGCAACTGTTAAGCCTTCGCCTCCCAATTGGACCGTAGCGGTGCATGTCTTGCTGCGTACGTCCCAAAATCTGCACGTTCCGTCGCTCGAGACTGAGGCCAGCTCAGCTTCCTTGGTAGGATTGAAGGCTACTCTCTCAATCTGTCCCGTATGCCCTCTCAGCTCCGTGCTATTCTTCACTTGTGGCTTCTCCGGGTTCCATATGCGAAGAGTTCGGTCTGCAGAACCGGTGGCTATTAAGTGGCCCGTGGGATTCCATGCTATTGTCTTAATGCTGTGAAGGCCATCAGTTGGCTGGAGGTTCGATCGAAGCTGCGAGGGACGTACGTGTGGGAGCCCGGGCCTCGTGAAGCGGGGTCATGGTATGATTGGACTTTGAGAGTTGGGAAAAGGACAGCGAATTTGTCTTTGGCGATTGGTCTTCGGGGGTGCGGCGGGGCCATTTCAACTACATAAATCGAGCTAGAAGCTTTTCTCAGTCAATTCAAGCATTTGCTAGGAGTGGGCAATCCAGAGTCATCTTCAAAAATACTGCATCATTCTTTATTCGTGGAGAATACCTTACCTTGAGGCTTTGTGTTTGTTACAGTACTTAGTGTATTAGATGACAGCGGGATTAGCGGGCACTAGAGTTTTAAGCTTGCACGGGGTGTCATATAAGGAGACATGATTGTACGATACGCGTAGACCTGTGATATTCCTCCACCGTGCTCATGTTCGGCTTCCCTGAGCCCAAAACATCGTCTTCGAAAGCTTATGTGTCCACGGGGTCACTAACTAAGTATGTAGATCCTCAACAACCCCCGAGTAAGAACAAGCCTTACTCGGTAATCTTAAACCAGCCCTTCAACCATACCGTAGGCACATCCTCTCCGCCTGGCTTCGAGGTGGGCCTAAATAAGACTATAGGTCCAACTTCAGCTACCGGAGGTATTATATGATTCTATCTGGGCCGATGTCACGGACAAACTTCGCAATGTGCAATACTCTCGAGTCATTATGCCCTTGTCTACTCTGCTTGAAGGAGAATTTTTCAATTTGTATATCAAAACAGGTATTGTGATGTTAAGTCACATACTATGACTATCCAGTTAGCTCACCCTCCGCTCCCGTTCCAGGAAACATTTTGATGCTTTCCGAAGGCCGACCCGGCATAGACGACAAATATTCTCTCAAAGATGGTAATCTTTCTCTAGCCACTGTCACACTCTAAACTGAGTGTGAATATAGGCGTTCTTTGCCTCGATCTTGCCAAGGAGAATTATGAGAGATGTGGCCTTGTCGGAAAAGCTATTCAGGACGGAGGTCGGAAGCATATGAAGAGCAGATATTGTAGGCAACGCCAGGTGCTCCAGCCCAAATTCAGCTGACGAGTCTCCTCAATAGTGGTAGAGATCAATCTTCGCCTGCCTTCCATGCTTCACGGCAAGAAGGGTTTTGAGAGGATTGTTTGGGCGTTCAAAAACGTTCTCAATTCTTCTCGCACTTGGCTTTTCCATGATCTCGAGGACGCGTTAGACCGTGAGGCTGAACCCTCTGTCAATGTATGCGCGTTTTTTTCGGCTATGTTCTGACTGATTCCCAGCAAAAGTGGAACGACCCATTGCCAAGCATTATCCAGTACCCCATATTTGCTCACCCCACCTGGCAACAAGCCAAGCAGTCCTCGTACCAGATCTGGGTCATTCACACCACGCAAGCCCTTATTACGAATTCGAGCACTGGTGTCTTGAGACTTATGAGTGGTTTAGCCTCGTCGCCGCAGGAAGTCCTCGTGTCCTGCGAGGAGATACTGTGGATCCGTTCCTCAGTCGCTATCAGGTGCCTGATGCCAATGCTGAAAAGTCTCTCAACTTGGTCACTCTCACTTGGATTGGACTCATACCAGCCACCTGGATCAGAGCTTTATTTATGGAATTGAAGTGAGAGGACTCTCAAATCCACGTGCCTAGGGTCGTTACTGATATAATCTAGCGTGAAATTTTCGCGGTTAAGATCGCAAGCAGGGATGCGCTGTTTCTACGCTTTGAGCGTCTACGTATTCAAAACAAGTTCCAATTCAGAGATGGATGGCTATACAATCTTGTGTCCCGCGGACGATCCTGATAACAATTGCGTCAATGCTGAGATTGCAGAGACTCAGGGGTCAAAGACTAACCCTCATCTAGAAAGCAATTATATCCTGTGGGAATTGATAGCTTAATGATATCACTTTTCCGTTCTCTGCCGCTGCATCCTCGTCAAGCTGTTATGGTGGCCCTTTACTCACTCAATCAGGGTCAAATCTGCTCAGTGGCTTTTGTCTGCGCAAATATTTACGTGTATTTTGACTTTCACATGCGAGCAAGTTCTTGTGAATATTTGCCTTGGCGAGGCCCCGCGCAGGCTTCATATGGAAGCAGGCTTCAAGAATCTTTCATCCTTTCTGTTCATCTATTGTCATCAACTACATCTCAATATTTGCTTGCAGGGTTCAATCACGTCTCAGCCCACTCAACTCTGATAATATTCTACAACCAAATCGTCATTTGGCACAAGCTACCGCCAAGATGTCTGGCGTTCCCTGGCAACTCATGGCCCGTAATGCACCCATTCCTACACCGCAGGCAATGGAGCCAATGAATGGATGGTTTGATGAGTATTCGTTCGATGAAGTTTCCCATCAGTCTCCCGCTTTCGATACAACCTACAGTGGCGATTGGCATGCGAACATGCAGTTCAGTGGGCAAATTGACCCAACATTCGTCAACCACAGCCGTAACAATCCCCCAAGTATGCAGACTGCAGGCCAATTCACCGAAGCCTTTGTCAACCCAAGCTTGAACATTCCTACACACATGCAGATCAATCAAACCCCGAACATTCCCACACACATGCAGCCTGCTGGGCAATCTACCCTAACCTCCCTCGACCAAAGCCGCAACACTCCCACAAACATTCAAGATTTTGGGCAATTTACCACAAGTGCTACCTTTCAAAGCGACAATATTAGCATGCATCTACAGCCTTTAGGGCAACATACTCAAGCCCCTATCAAGGACGGCGGCAACACGACTACGAACGTACTACCTGATGGGCAAGCTGCCCAAGCCCCATTCCATTACAGCGGCAGCCCATGTACGAACATACCACTTGATGAGCAAGCAACCCCAGCTCCAGCTCGCTTCGGCGGCAATGGAAATAAAAAGACGAAAGCTACTAGGAGATCCCCCCAGCATCCACTAAAGGCAGGACAAAGCAACCCGCCTTTGTCGAGGATAAAAACATTGAAAGATGTGCTGGCGAGTATAACATCTCCTATAACAATATTAGGATACTTATGGATTACGCGAATGCTCGCCTTAAAGGCATTGAGACCAGTGAGCCAAAGGACGCACCATCTCGATACATCATTAGTAGGTTTGAACAAGTGCGTCGTACACATCCAGAGCATGCAACATGGCCGTACGATATCCCAGAAGAGAAAATCCTCAGACTCTTGCCCGGTCAGAAGAGACAAGATAGGGCTCCTATCAAATGCCATCACAGTGCATGTGAGGAGCGACGACAAGGACTCGACGCTCGTTACCACGAGAGCCGTCAATGGGAAGGTCCTCCACCACCCACAACTACTCCAACGCAGCCGGGTAACGTGAATACCCAGAGCTACCTGGTCGATGGACGGGCATCATCTGACGATATCCATATGGCCAGCTCTGAGGAAGCGGCCCAATTCCAAGATTATCTGTTTGAGGAGCCCGACCAACTACCATCACCACTACCCACATTTAAATCAGCGGAGCAGGATTACATAAACCCTTTAGCAAACTCCGACCTACCAGCAGTATTCGATGACAGCCAAATTGACTACGTGTTTGAGGAGCCAGACCATGTCCCATCATCACTACCTACGTGTACACCAACGGAGCAGGATAACATAAAACTTTCAGACAATTCCAATCTACTGACAGAATCGGATGACAGCCAATATGGGGACCTATTTCAGCAATTCATTGACGACATCGAACTGGACGAATACTATGATGAGCCAGCCCAATGTCCACCAAAGCGAAGGTCAAACTCGCGCTCCTCGAGTGGCAAAACTCCATCACCCCTCAATATCTCACCTCTGTTCTCCACCAACAGCGACTGTGCCCGAAGCACTGTGCCCAGCTCCCCGTCACTACTACCACCACTCACTCCATCAGAACATGAAAACCCCTGGCCCTTCCATCAAGGCCAGCCCAAAGAAGAGCACCCTTTCGTACTACCACACCTCGACTACTGGCCCGCTTTCGCACCCATAATCTGTCATCCACTTGTTCGCGCTCTGGAGCTTCACACAGGCCGCAAAGATCCCAGCAGACACAAAGAATTCAAGGGATATACAATACCAGTAGCCAACTACAAAAACAGGATCACGCAATTTCCAGCACCAGCAGATTCGGGATCTACACCAGAGGCACAGTTCATGCCACAGGGGTATGAGATGACGGAGGGACTAAGGAGAGAGATTGAACAGCGGATAGAGATACATATGAAGTTGAGGTGGAGGATGGATGCTGACAAGGACGATGATGGGAAGAAGGCCAGGAGTGGGGAGCTGGTGAGGGAGGATCTAAGGAGATTGGAGGATGAGAATCGGGGATGGAGGTACAAAATGGCGTATTGGATGGAGAAGTGGGGTTTGGGTGGATTGCAAGGTTCTGAATTGTCGGAAGACTACTTTATTGGGATGCTTTGCGGAGGATGTTGGAGAGAATGTCTCTCTCTTGGGGGAGACCATATTGTTAAGGGATCCTAATTGGTGTTTGGTTTTATTCGTCGTTTATTGTCATCTTAATTAGAAAAAATATTACTAGGAATTAATTGAAAAGAGGAAATTGAAAAAAAAAGATGAAAAACAAAAAAGCCAAAGAAAAAAAAACTAGGGCCAGCTACGAGACCAACCTGTACGTGGTGCTGGCTACGAACCTTCTGCATTATCAGGAGAGCCAATGGGTCTCATAGATAGATTCAGTGCAGTCATTTGGAAGCGTATATATATTCAATTATAGTTACCCAAACCCCTCTCTTCCAACGAACGTACTCGCTATGCACGGTGAACTATCACCGCTATGCAAGCCTGCTATCCTACAAAGAAGTGTTTATCCACGCTCAAAACGCTCACATCACAAGCAAATCCAATTTAGGCGGCACCATTCACAATATCCCTCAAAACAGCTCGTTTACCCAACAACGCACTCATATCGATCTTACCTTGCTTAGCAGGCACCCTCCTACCACCCTTGTTCTCCTTCCCCTCTCCCAAGCCCCTCTTCCCATTCCTTACTGGTGCTTTGTTCTCTCCTTTAGTCTCCGCACTCCCTCTAGCAGAGATCTGCGTGGCACCATCCTCGAAGATATGCCCCTCGCATGCCCCAACCGGTAAGTCGTACCACCACCCTCGATCCTCCATCAACTTTACAAGGTCCTTCAACAAGTCATTCCCCACAAGCGTGCTCTTACTCCCTAGCACAAGCAACTTCGTCCTCGCTCTCGTCAACGCAACATTAACCCTCCGCCAATCCTTCAACAGCTCCCCCACTGTCTGATTCTCATTACTACGCACAAGGCTTAGTATCGCGACCTCTTTATCCCTTCCTTGAAATTTGTCAGCGGTGTGCATCTCAACACCGGAGCAATGACGAAGGGATTGTTTGATTAGAGCAAGTTGAGAGCGGTAGAGAGTTATGACACCAATCTCAGTGGGTAAGACACCAGTCGTGAGCAAGGCTTCCACGAGCTGCGCGGTGAGTGTCGCTTCGCAGGGATTGGTGATGCGCGAACCTCCGCTTTCGAGGACTTCGCGAGAGTGTGGGAAGAGAGGGTCCGTGTTGATGAAACAGGCTCTCACGGATGGATCGAGGAGGTCACGGAGCCAGCACGAGCCGTAAGTGGGATTGGCGCAGATTTTCTTAGGGTCAACGAGGAGGACGCTTTGGGAGCTGTGATGGTGTTGCTTCAGGGCGCTCATATCCGGAATTGTTATTGTGCGGTTGGCGACTGCTTGCGTACCACATTTGAGACGGCCGTCATAGATTAGAGTGTTGCTTAGTGTCATGATGTCTTCGCACATGCGGTATTGATGTTCAAGGTTAACGACGGACACTGGGTGGTTGTCGGAGAGCATTTTGAATAAGCTGATATCAAGACCGCCTTCCTTGGCCTCATCGTTCTGGACAAGTGGAGGCAATTGGTAATGATCACCCACAAGGATGAACGTCCTTGCCATTTGTATCGGACCCAGGCATACTGGAAGGGTGATCTGTGATGCTTCATCCACGATGCAGTAGTCAAACACCCGCTGGTTAAAGATAGGATGATTGATGCCTAAGCAGGTTGTTGCCACTATCGGCTGAAGGTAGCATTCCTTAAGTTCCTCGATCGTCTTCATCGATTTGCCTGCAAGGCTTACAAACTCTTGGACCTCAGGGTGTACTTTGGCAATGGAACCTAGTCGAAAGATGCCAATATTGTCTTTGCGCAGCTTGAGAAGAATGTTGTCGACAGCGGTGTGGGTATAGGAAGTGAGCAAGACGCTCTTTCCTTGGGCCACAAGCGCACGAATGATATGTGCAATTGTTGTTGTTTTGCCAGTTCCAGGCATCCCAAGCACAAGAGCATAATCTTTAGCGCTCATTACCTTTCCAATGGCGGCCTTTTGGTCAACGTTCAGGGTAGCTTGACTTGCAGTATTGGCAAGCATGTATTGAGATGGAGTGGGCTTAAAGGTGGGAGCCACGTTTTCAACAATCAATCTTCGGAGAGCCTGTACACCGAAGACGTCTTTCTCCATCAGTCGAATTAAGTTGTTGCGGACCATTGCCATACCATTACTGAACTCATCCTTATCCAGTCGATACACTACTGGCTCTGTGGGTTGCTCAGGTGTCAGTGAAGATCGTCCACTGCCATCCTCAACAATCTCCATGATACCAGCAAAGCTTTGATATCGTTCGGAGTTGAAATTCGTGCTCTTGATCCGAGCGTTGTGAAGTCGTCTGTCAACAGCGACTTGGATCTTGTGCTTTCGTACACCGATAACATATCCATTCGCTAGTGCGAAATGGCCCTTTTGATCTGAAATTACGATCGGTTCACCGAGCGTAATTTGAGACTCGGTAAAGCTGAAAGCCGGAGTTGGCTTTTGCTTGACAAATGTGTACTGGAAGCGATTGATCTTGGGAGCGCCTTCAATCGTGTGGAAGGAACCCGGGTCGATGATCACGTCGCCGAAGCACCTTCCGACCCTCTCACGCTCAGCACTCTGCATCGTCCACAGCTCCCTACGGAATTTAACAACGTCCTTCTCTTCTTTTGTCAGTAATGCATCCCACTTGCTGAAGAACTGCTGATGATGGGGATTCAAATGCTTGACAAGGTCTTCGAAAGCCTCTCCCATACCACTGGTCTCGCCGTTGCCGTCGTCTACGAGCTTGTGGTATATGAAACAAGGCGTTTGTGCGTAACATTTACCGCAAACATAAGGTCGTTTGATCATTGAAGGAAGATCGATGCGATGGCGAATGTGACTCGCGAGCTCATTTCTCTGCATGATCATAGGCACTAACTCGTTACGGAGGGTTGGTATATTTGAGATTTCCGAGGTTTGCAAGTAATATAGAATGCCACAAGCGATTTCGACATCTACAAAATATTTCATCAGCAACGAAGTAGAGCTGGAAGCCCAGAAGTACATTGCATACCATAGCGATCGGACAGTAGTAGCGTATAGAGCGAAGTTTGCGCTTTATGTGCCGCGCTTTGATGCTTTCCTGTCTTCAGTTCGAACGGAACAGTCAATGTCTTTTCCTCGTTGCCGTTCTTTAACACCACTTGAACTGTAGCATCGACATTGCCTTTCAGCCCGTACAATGGTGACCACACCTTCTCCTCAACCTCGAGGAGTTTATTGATGCTCATGAGTGATTGTGCTCCGTTTCGATCCCTGACCATAGCATCGGGCTTGCCCAATGTCAGCTTTACTCGTCTGTCTACGGTTGGTCATACCTTAGGTTTCGCTGAAATAAAGATCTCCGCCCAGGCCTGCAAGTCACCGACCCTAGCTTTGAGATGCTCTATGGCCGTGACGAGTTCGATCTGGACTTCGAAGAGATTCTCCAGGTATTGAGAGGCTAAAGTTTCAATCGTGGTATCAAAGAACTCATTATCCCACCTGTTCGCTCTCAAGGCTTCCTGAAATATTTCGTGTAGCAGATGCCCATATATGGTTCCCTGGTTGGCACCGCTTGTGGCCTTGACACGATCTTGCAACACGGCTTTTCGCGTACAGGTAAAGGAATCTCCAACCACAGTAGATGATATGAGATGATCCGGGTGAAGAATTAATAGATTTTGAGCGTTGTCAATGATACATCGGCCAAAGCGATCGAATTCTCCAATTACATGAACGAAAGAGCCGGGCGAACAGGGACTGTCAATCCATGCTTGACGTAGCATAATTACCTTGCTAAGTTTCGAGTGTTCACTTTGGACGGAGAGCACCTTCGAATATCAGCGATCATAGGGCAATGAGGCGTCCTGGATGTGGTACCTTCTCGGGCTGCATGCGTCCATTACTACTTTCGTATTCACTCTCAGCTACGGCTTTGACCACGTAGCGTTGTATGGTAGGGACTTCTCTGTAATACTTAGTTGTTTAGCTAGCTATATGATGAGCCAATTTTCAATGTACATACAGAAGAATGAGACTGCGATACCTGCTGTTTCTGAGTTGCTTCACATTCAACAGCAATCTGCTCAAAATCGGAGTCGCCACCAAATTCGTCACTATCATCGTCGGAGAGCACTTCGACTTTTACTGTTGTGCCAATGCTTGTGGCCGTCTTAGTCTTCGGAGGGATACTGACACCTGTCTTATCAACATCGGTCTTCGCTTCATTCGTTCCCCCACTCGGCTCAGCTTTGGTGTGAGACTGCGGCAGCTGGGAGTCATATTTAGCAAACATGTCCTCTATATCGGCAGCAGAGACCTCATCCTCGTCCTCGTCAAATTCGTCAAATTTTTGAGGTGCGGCCCCGATGGTTGATGAGGATACGAGGGATGGGAAAGACATGTCAGAGAAGTTGTCGCTTTGAAACGAGCCAGCTGGCCGAATATTTTGAGAATCGCTAGGCTCTCTATTCTCTTTTGCACCTCGCATAGCTGCAGATACCGAGGCATCACATGTCTGCTTGTCCTGGGTTGCTGATCTGGGTGTAATATTTGATATCATCCTATCGTTCTTCGTGTCGATTGTTTCGAGCATTCCGAGGTCGAGGTCCTCGCCACCAAAATTAGAGGAGCAGTCATCTTGTTCCACTCTTGTGATCTCATCCGCCGTGAGAACCAGCGGTTGAGGAACACTTCCTCCGGGGGCAACCGCGGTCTGACTCAGTACATTTACAATTCCATCTAAAGCTAATTGACTCTGTCGTAGATCAAGATCAGATTTCGAAGAGGGCGATTTGTTTCCGATCCCCGCAGGCGAAGATACCGAAGGTTCGGATGATGTATCATCATTGGGAAGTGTTCTAGGCTTTGACAGGCCATCGTGTATCTTTTCAACAAGTAGACTGACTCTGGATAGCTTCGACTTCTCCACCGATGCAATGATTCCCCCATCTCTGGCACTGCTCCCTTGACTGCTGCTGTGGTATAATTTTCGTCGTTTGGCTACAGAAGTCGGCCATTCAATGCAGCTAAGTGCTCTTCGCAAGCTACCATTTTCTCGCTGTAGGTGGGTGGCGGGTGTTTGAGGCGATGACGAATGCACTAGATAAGGGTGGCCTGGAGCCGTGGGAGACTTTCGGTCCACTAGGTCTGTATTGAGCGAGTACCGACTCCAGAGATCATCTGCGGGGTCCGCCTTTGGCGTCTTGAGGGCTTTTTGAAGTGTGTGTAGATCCACTGCCGGTTTCGCTCCCATGAAATGAGTGGAAGTCTCGTTCTGTGAGGACGAAGCCGGAGACGAGCTGTGTGCCCTCTTCCTTTTCCTTCTCGCAGCAGGCCCGACATCCGGGACTACAGGCGAATTATCCCATAAGACTCGTTCAATGGGTGTCAGATTGAGATGTTGACGCGATGAATCTTCCGCGCTGGCGAGAAGCTCGGACAAGGGAAGTCTACCGAGAGGTGTCTGAGGGCAGTCTCGGAGATCTTTATTCTCAGAACGTTGCGACAAGGGTTGCGGTGGTGGTATCATCTGTGTGGCTGTCTTTCCTGAGCTCGGCTCAGTATTCTCTTTGTTGGCACCCTCCATCTCCTTGTTGGACTGATCGTCCATTTCGTCGTACTGGAAAGCTCTAAGTTTGGACTTTGATTGCGAAGACGCTGCTATTGGAGCCGGGGCGGTCGTGTGCCTTGAAGGTGGCTGAGGGACTGGAGCGTCATTGTGGTGTCTCCAGCCCTTACGCCAATGGGGACGAGCCTGGCAGATTCATCAGCTTTTGGCATTGAATTTATTTTGCAGCAAGATTGTGGAAATATACCTTAGTCTTTTGATGGAAGAACGACTTCTGGCGGCTCGCCATTTTGGGCAAAGATGGTTTCAGTGCCCCACCATCTTTGATTGTTGTGATTCGCGTCGCGTTACACAATTGTAGACGCGTAGGTCACGTGAAGTGTTAGCGCGACAAAGCTCCCGGAGCAAGTGTGTGCACTCCACCTATGTCTCCCATCCATGGATGGCAGGAAATTCCATAGGTAGCAGGAACTTCCATATGGTGTAGTACCCTTCTATACATCTTCTCGCCGGTCTTTACCAACAATAGCGCTTACCATCCATAGATGGCGACGTTATCTTACATCCTATTATTGTCTCATCATCCTGACCTCGTCGTCGCCCTAGCTGTATTTAGGAAGGCCTATCACCAATGGAATAAAGGTGGTAGTTGCGGGAAGAGGCAGCATCGCGTCTACTAGAGAACAGGCGGCGAAAAAGGGTTCAGTAAATCTAGAATATTTACAACGTTTAGCTAAAATCTATGCTTTATCTATAGACGGCGACGCCGTCTACAGATAGTAGGCGCTATTAGTGGAAAAAAGCCGGCGACGAGATGTATGGAGGGATATTGTGTAAGCTCCTATTATCCATAATAATTCCTTCTGTCTATAAATGGGCCCATTCTATCCTTGGATGGCAGGATCCATCAACGGAATGCAAAAAGTGCTACATAGAGCGTGCCGTACGAAGCAGCGACTTTCATTTCAATTCCATACGTGAGGAGTATCACAGGTAATAGAACCGTGTATCGTCTGTATTCAATAATATGTCAAGTGTTCATCATGTATCTTGTAATTCTGTCGGAGCTTGAGGGTGTCCGGCCGTCGCTGGAGCAGCATGTGTGTGACCAGCGGGCTGGGACCTTTTGGGGGTCTAAGACACGAGGATTAGAGTGGCAGCCTTGGGAGTAATTTTGTCACACCCTCATTTTCTGCCATCGTGGTCTCCCTCTCCTTATAGAATATCATCTATCCTCAAGCAATCTATCATCTTCCCGTGCTCGTTAGCAATCATAGAACATGATGGCCTCCGCTTCTCAATGTCCTCGGTCCAGTCCAAGCAAAGTCCCGGTCTTTGATCCAACTTCGATGAAGCTTTGCCTTCTGCCAACCTCAATGCTCAACCGTCCGTAACCATCCCCCTCGCCAACACGAAGCGTGCTAACCCAACAATATACAGCTGCGGACTACGCCATTCTCAACATCCCCAAATATCGCCAAACATTTGACATCTACGTATCCAGAGATCCTAACACAGAAGACACGTTTGCTGTCGTTTCGAAAGTAGATGACATCGAGATTGGAAAGAGCTTTATGTGCCGACTGAAGTACAGGCATGGTGTGGGATTCTGGTATGGAGGAGTCAAGCGTGTGATTGGAGAAAAGTATCGAGTGATTTGGATTGGAGATCTACCATGATCGAAGACGTTTGTTGAACTGCTAGGTGGACCTGTCTAGGACCGGCTTCAGAGCTTGAGTCCTGTCCCTTCTGACACTAAACATATTATTCACACGTGTACCTATCTCAAGAAAATGGAAACGTCGAATTTACTTTGTATTATTGAACTCTCTATGGGTGGGACCAACTCCTCACATACATCACCCAGGCTTAAGACAAGTATTAGACTAATGTCAAAGAACACCATTGGGAGCACCTCAACGTACGGCGTAAAGATTACCGTCTTACGTATACATCACGTTGATACTACTCGTCGCCGTCCTACTCTTGCCTAAGGTTTGTCGAGACAGTAATTCACTTTTCTCCGTTCACTCCTCATATCCACACCCACCCCGCTTCTATACCGCTTCCATCCACGATTCAAATCATCTCTACCACAACCATGTCACAGCCCCAGCGCAAACACTACCACTGGGTGCGTGGCCGTCCTCCGCATCGCAACACTCCCCAAACTCATCCCCAACTTAGCCCCCATGCCAACATGATCACTCTCAGACCTCGAACCGCCTTCGAGCAAGCAAACACAAAAGTCGCCATCAAAGCCGGAATCGCAGAAGCAAACAATCAAGACGAACCAGCCCTCGCAGCCGTACTTCGCCAGCTCTATGAAGAAAGTCTGCATTATCATGTGCGAACAGACCTGCTGGATACAGTGATTTCCGGAAATACGACGACACAGCAGGACAAGGACTTTGTTAGTTATATCGAGGCTACGATGAATAGGGTTGAGGAGAAAGACAAAGCAGCTTTAAATACAGGGAGGCAGAAGACAACTGATAGGAGGTGAATGGAGGCATAGGGAGATTGTGCGCCGATAGGTAAGTTAGTGGTGAGGTTACGTTATCTGAGGTTGGGAAAAGGTTTGGATACCTTGATCAAATATAACGGTCATCATTGAGAACGAGCACAGCCATATAGAGCTGAAGCCGGCATGTTAACATGATAGAGAATTAAGTCAATGGTACCGAGCATTCTTGATCACCCAGATCTATTTCCAATTTTGTCTTTGTGGTAACCCTGGGAGACTGGACGTGTAAAAACTCCACTTCCGCAAGGGACAGCTTGCCTAGTGCCTGGTGCTACAATATAGCCGCACACATCAGCATATGCGGTGCTGCGGCGGTCGCCAAGGAACACCAAGAAGCTCGAATATTCTCTTCTCGTCTCTCCCCTCGACGAGGGTTCCCCGCGTCATCCTTTGCCGGTTCTTGCCCCGAATGACATCTTTCCACAACCCACGTTGGTTGAGACGCATACCCTTCTTACTAGCCAGTAGCCTTATGCTCCTATTGAAAATATCGTTGCCTGTGAAGTAGATTAAGGCGGCTCCGATCTCTTCCCATGGAACCAGTAAGAAGTCGATACGTCGCCAGACTGAAGTGCCGGGAAGAGCAGCAGCTCCATGCCATTTGGTGCCGTCTTGCTTGGAAGTGGTAGCAAGGCCAACCTTGAGATACCCCCTTTGAAACAGTCTGGGGATCAGGCTCTCGAGTATTATGGTGCGTAGGATCTCGATCGAGCAATCGGGCTTTGTGATAATGAAGTCGACATCACCCGAGTCAGCAGCACCACGCCGATAAGAACCTCCAATGGTGATTTGAATGCTTGCGTCAATATTGCTGCAGGTATCGCGTACGTATTGACCATGGCCGTGCGTTTCCTGCCGTGGTATGCGAGTCTGGAAGTCATCAAAGTGTTCAATGCCAAGCTTTTGATTCTTCGTCAGCTGTGCTTTGGTGAGGAGATCATTGAGAGTACGATGTCCTTGGCTGATCCACTTTGTTGCCTGTGCGAAACCCACACCGTATATCTTCACAAAGAGTTGAAAGACCTCGTCATTGGGTTCCAGCTTGGTATTTTCCAATCGCCTTAGTCTATTCGTCCATACGATCTCCTCAATCTTGTCAGCTAATCTCTTGCCGATGAAAGGGATTGCGAAAGCTTCTTTTGCAGTGGCAATCCTAGTCTTTCGTTTACGTAGGGCAGCAATAGCTTTGCGATAGGCTGTTGATCTCCAATGGTCCTGAATGCGTTCATAGTAATCCGCCATCTTCTGTAGCACTTCAATAGTCTTGGCATTGGGGTTTTCGGACCTGCTGGTACCATCGTGTTTGGACATGCAGCTGAAGTTTGTTTGCGGTAATCTATTGAAAGAGCCTTTAAATTTTGATTCAGCCTGTCTCTCGTCCTCGCTAAGATCATCCTCTGAGCCCTCAGGTACAACGCTCCCGTCGGAACTCTCATCTTCATCAAAATCGAGAGGCTACCGCTCTTTTAGCTCCTGCATGTAGCGCAAGCTACCTGAGACTCACTAGATCCTGGATTGCCTTAGCCTCCTCGATGACTTCGTCTAAGGCGTTGTAGGATAGCTCAGGGGCTTGGGGCGGGCCCCTTCCATGCTCAGTGTTGTCCGATAATTTGGCTTCAAGATGACTCTGGCTCGAATGATCTTGCACACTTCCTTCAGTCCGTGATGGTGTCTGCTGCAGCTGGAGGAGTTCGTCCTTATTAGGCTTCAGCTGTAAGGACGGGTCGAACGATAGCACAGGCGTAAGAGATTGGTGCGCGCTTAGTACTCCTACGTCACCAGTAACACGATACTGTGGCTGGCATGGGTTAACCAAAATTCGGAAGATTATGCAGTCAGTCGGATACGTTTCGTTGACCAGGACGACGTTGGCCTACAACGATCAGCATCCATTCAAGGCCTCGAGTACTTGAATTTTGATCACTTACCGGTAATGCATCAACTTTCAGGGAATTCAGCAGATCTTTATAGCATAGTTCCTTGTCGACAATGACATGCGTAATGGAACCTCTCCACTCTTTGATCCACGTGGCGCCCCATTCCATTGCCTTCCGTATTCGAAAACCGCGCGAAGGCGCAACGTCATTATTGGGAAAGAAAACTATTACTGTCAATACCAACATAAAGGCATTAGGCTCCCTAGTACGTACAAAAGGAGGAATTTTTGAAGATCTGCTGTGACTCTGGCATTAGACTTAGCGATTGACCTCGTTTTCTTTTGCCATTGACCCTAGAACCGTCCTTGAGAACGGTGACATCATGAGTCTGCTTTTTCTGGCGTGAGATATCGACGAACACATCTCTCTTGGCTGTGTGTGACAGGACCGATGAAGTTGGAGCTTTCATTGAATTATCAACACCATCTTTGCTCGGTGTTGATACTAGGGGCAAGGGTGCTGAAACAGTGCGTCCAAGGGGTGGATCTGGATGCGAGCAACGAACACGTCTGTTGCGCTGCGTTATTGATCTGCTCTGACGGAGTATTTCCACTGCATTACTATAGTCTTCTTCGGATTCGTTGTCATCAAGGTGATAGAGCTCATTGAAGAAGGTTTCCTTCGTCTCCTTGTCCATCTTCTGCACGCATGTAGTGTTGTGAGGTGATCCATAAGAGGAAACATTGATAATGTGGTTATTTGAAAGGTAAATGCAGCCTAGAGATACCTAACACATAAGATGGTGGGACCGGGAGGCACGACTACTAAAGTAAAGTAGATAACACCCCACCAAACGCCAAACAATCGCGCGAAATAAGCCGATCACGTGATCGGCCAAACCTTCTTCAGGGACCATAAGGTATCTTACTTAACCCATGAGTCCAATCAGCAGATGCAACCGAACGACGACTGACATCAACGAATCAGCCATTGACACGCGCCAGTCACAATGGACGACCTCATATCGCTGCGTTAATTGGAGACTGACAGTGGTCTGAAACACGAATAGTATAGGAAGGAACAATCTCAACAATATGATATGCCTCTTTCAATAGGCCCACGCGAGTGCTGAGTTTCCATTTACTGCATGATGGGCATGAAAGCGTTTGATTTTGTGTTGAGGACTATCACGACGCTTAGGCTTATCTGGATGAGTTGTCATTTGTGGCTCGAACGTAAGTGACCTAGCTCAGGCATCTCCCAATCCATATTGCAGGGAACAGCAGATCTGAGCATTCCATGAACACTGGCTGGAAAGACTTACGCGCTGCCCTCCGAAAATTGTATGGCTCGCTATAGCATTGAAAAGATGTGGGGTCGTTCTTCTTGCGCTTATGTATGCGAAGGGGCCGGCCGAGTGCTAAGATATGCGCGTTTCAGGTTCTTTGAAGCCGTTTGACAGATTTGCTGGCTCGCATGGCAGCTTCAGGCATTTATGATGCATCTGCTGTGTTAATCTTGTTTCTTATCGTCGAAGGACGGAGGCCAGCGTAGCCGGTAGTTCGCAGCATCGAGTTACAAGAGTTCTCATCCCCGTGATAATCTACTATTCCGGCTAAGTATTCACGTGTAAGACTTCCTTATGTGTGAGCAAAGAATCTTTCCTAGCTATGCATGTTAGATACACTGCTCGTCTGCTACTTTCAATATTGTTTGCAACTTTCTGCTTTTCACAAAGTACTCAGCTTTTCTGCAATCGATTATATCATTCCATAGTTGTCGCCAAAGACAGGTTGTACGTCGACGGGGGCGAGATAAGAACTGTCAGCATCAACTGAGCTCCTAAGTTGTATTCTACTGATGCCTATTACGCAGGTACTTGATGGCAACGTGACCGTGATATTACCAAGTACGGTTGATACGATTGACTTATCACAGCCTTTCAGCAATGCAGATACCTCAATATGGACCTACATCCTCAAGAACAGCACTCCAGGGTATGTTGCACCCACTCTCAATGACGGGAGTATATTTGCGACAAGCTCGAGTCTCTATCTCTTTGGTGGAGCACTCAGCACTGCACCTGGCGCTCCTACAGAACCACCCCCCAATGGCATTTCAGAATATGAAATGAAAGAGGCGTTGTGGGGCCAAGCTGTAACAGGTGGCGACCCTGTGGAGCGGACCCATTATGGAATGGCTGTACAAAGCTCTACTATGTCCCTAGGGTATTATATTGGAGGGGCAATAACGCCAAAAAGCGATCCTAATTTCAATGAGCTACCGAATGCCATGCCACATATGGTTCAGGGTCTGATTACCATGGTCGAACAAACTATGCTACTCGAAAATAGTTCGACAACGGCTATGAATGTGGACGGCACTGCGGCAGGCGGTTTTGTTGCATTGATCGACTCCCTAGGGTCGCGAGGGGTTGTCATCACATTTGGAGGATTCACAAACGTTCCTGGGGAGCCCATGAGCTTGGATGACACTGACCTTGTGGACCCATCTTTACATTGGGACCTTGGGAATGTGTCAGTCTATGACCTTGGTACTCAAACATGGTATCAACAAGCAGCAACTGGAGACGTGCCGCCTTGGCGATATAACGGCTGCTCCGTGGTTGCTAGTGCACCAGACCAAAGCAGTCACTCGATCTATGTTTTCGGTGGCTGGGGTAACAGTTATGGAGGATCTGATGGGGATGTATATGTGCTTTCAATACCCTCGTTCCGATGGATCCGTGTGAATCAGGACAGCAATCGCCGCGTTCGAAACCATTGCGGCTTGATTGGCAACCATACGATGTTGGTAGTGGGCGGAATCCTGCCAAATGGTGAAGACCCACAACCAACTGATGCTACAGGCTGCGACACTTCCGCGATGTTCACCCAGGGTCTGGGTATGTTCTCGTTAAACAACCATACTTGGTATACCAGCTATGATCCATCGGCAGGCTCAGCTGTTTACGTGGTGCATGCAAGTATTACCAATGTCATTGGCGGCAATGAGAACGGGAGCGCTACTCTGCAGACTCCAGCGGGTGGTTTCTCTCAACAAGCATTGGGAACTCTTTTGCGAGCACATCAAGGTTCGAGTAACGCAACTTCACCTCCGGCTTCCACTCCTCATAATGAGTCCAGCACCAAATCCGGCCAGGCGCGGATCAGCAACGGCACCATTGCAGGAGTTGTCATAGCTGTCAGTTCCCTCGCCTCGGTCCTCGCGCTCGTCCTCTTCTTACTGAGACGCTGTCACCGCCGCCGGCATCGTGAACGTCCCAGCATATCGAAACCCATCATGCTAGATCGCAAATCTTCGGAGCTGCATGCCACTATTGTGCTTCAGGAGTTGAGCGACGGAAAAGTCGGAGCTCATGAAGTGGGCTGGCCAGACAGGCCTCTACCGCCCGCACCATACGATCAGAAAATCACCAACTTTCAGGTACAGGAAATGGAAAGAGGAGCATCAGGAGTAGGCCCGGCTGAGCTGGATTCCCGCATACGTGTACCATTCGAATGGGCTTAATGTCTCATATTCTCAGCATATAGATGTATATATTCTAAATTTGATACATTGCTAATGCCTTTCAACATCGGCCCCGCGGAAAAGCTCTCAGATTCTTGCGAGCTCGACCTTCCTAGCCTGTGCCTCCCTAATACGCTATCTATATTTAATGCTCGCCGTTGCAGCATTTTGTGAGCCGTAAGACAGGCTGTTATGCCGTTATCACTGTCCTACGTAGAGTGTCCTTCCTGTAATATTCATCCCTAACAAATGCTAAAGCAGTATTTCTGAGGCACAGTGCCTTCAATGCTCAAGCCACGCTGGGTCTCGGTCAGACCGCAAAAACTTCTAGGCCAATGGCTATGTCCTACCTGCCAATTGAGGCTTCAATGGCCCTACCGTCAAGCATCCAGCACAAGTCAACCCCCAAAAACCCCTATTCAGAAGCCAGAATCCTCAACCCCAGAGGCAATCCCATCAGATAAGGAATTTAGGGATCCAGAATTCACGCCCCAACCTTTGGCCCGTCCTATCGGCCAATCCAAGCGCCCAAAACCTGGTGAAAATGGTGCCATAGATTACCGTACATGGCGCCAACGCCGGGATGACTTCTTTGACTATGACAAGCATCTTGAACGGAGAAAAGAATTGTATGCTCGCTCTCCTCTCAATGCCTTCATTCTTCTCATTCCCTTCAATTGGTATTGATCGTTCCCACCAGAACAAGTAAAATAGCAAAACCCTACTTCCGCGAATGGACGAACATGGGCTTTCACCGAGGCAAAACCTTCCTCGCCCCCCTAATCTATTCAAAGTCGGGGTCTCCCTTTATTTCCCGAACATGCAAGGCTACACCCTCGCTTCGCCCTCCACTTATTCAGACACCACAAGCGTGCTGTCGGGCAAGACATCTATCGTTAGCGTCTCTAGCGGGAAATGGGCAGAGGATCAGACCCTTACCTTCCTTGGCGAGAAACAGAATCCCGAGCTTGTTAAGTTGGTTGAGGACTTGAGGAGAGATGGACTGCAGAGGGTGTGGATTAATATTGAGGAGGACTGGTTGAAAGCGCGGTTGGTGAGATTGTTTGTGGGGTCTGTTAAGAAGAGGTTGAAGATCGAGGACTGGGGCAGATATTTTGTGGTTACGAAGGGCATAAATGATGGCGTGAAGATGAGTATTGGGATGACAAATAGCAAGGTGGGTCACGTATATCTTGTGGATGGCAATTGCAGGATCCGGTGGGCAGGGAATGGGGATGCGGTGGAGGGAGAGAGGGAGGGGTTAGTGGCCGTGGTGAAGAAGTTGACTGAGCAGATGAAGATGGTGGGCGAGGGTGAGAAGATGGGCAAAGTGCTGAAGGGCATGGGGTCCTCGAAAGGGCATTGAAGAAGGTGGACATAGAACACTGTAAGATAATATTTGGCCGCTAGATACCCCACTGTTAGAAATATTGTCCACTCCACCCAAGACGCCATGCTCAGAGGTATCACATTAACCACAACAGTATTAAGAAACAAAATGCAATGAACGACCCCAATATAATCCCGTCTCTCCTCTTTTTGGCCCCTATCCTCCCAATCAAACTATTCACCCCTGGTATCTGACTCGCTGCACTAACGATCCTCCTGTTGACACTCGCCAGTGTCTCCCTCTGCACACCAAACTGTTCATTAATCGCATACGCCTGACTTAGCACTCCATCCGCGACGTTATGACTGTTATCTATCCTCCGCCTCTCATCCAGCATGTAGTCTGCTTCTGCGTCTGCGGGATTTGAGGAGCGATAGGCGTCAATGTCGGAGCGGACGTTGGAGAGTAGATTAGCGCGGGTGCGGGCATCGTTGAGGGCGGACTTTAAACGGACGAGTTCGCGTCGGTGGTCGAGGAGGATTTCGCGATGGCGGGAGAGGTTATTTTGTTTCAGGGCGGAGGATGTGAGGACAGATTCGGAGTCGAGGAGGCGAGCAAGCTGAGATATTAGGGTTTCTCGCTATGAAGACATATGTTAGCACTGATAATCGGCCAACAGTACAACCTATCGAGATAAATAGTTTGCGTACCTTTTCGAGCAAGTCTTGGATGGTGGCTTCGGTTTCTTTTTCATCTTCTGTAGGCTTTGAGGGGACATTGGATACGGCGGCGAATTGGGAGTACTTATGAAAGTATGCTTCGGTCTGTTGAACAATAAGCAACGTACAATGACCTATTTATGCAGAGTAAATCCACCTGGGATTCTAATGATCGGGCCTGCGAGCGAAGCTGAGCCCATCCACTTCTTCCTGGAGGCTCTGACATGCCCGCAGTTGGGGATATCATAGCCTGTGATACCGACATTTTTATTTTCTATGCGGCACCCTGGCTCACATCACTGCTGCATACTGTTAATGCAAGAGGACAGGGGAGGCTATCCCAATGGGGCTGCCTTTAAAGCCTGTCTTGGCATCACGAGGCCGACGGCTCGCTAAGATCCAACGCTAAGAAATTTTAGCGTTATCCGCCGCACAAGTTCAATGACTGAGAACAACGACATCTACAGCAATCTTGACAGCTACTGATAACACTCAGGATGGTATGCGTCGAATGCGAGGTACTTGTGCTCTATGCTAACAAGGCTTACAGTCTTCCAAAGTCAAGACCGGCTCGCTTTGGGGCAAGAGCAAGGAAGATCTGAGAAAACAACTCGTGGACCTTAAGACCGAGCTGGGTCAACTACGCACTCAGAAGATCGCAGGCGGTGCCTCATCAAAGCTCACAAAGATGTGTGTGCTGCTCATTTCCCCTTCCCGCCTTCCCAAGACCTAAAAGAGCCATAATTGATTAAGTTCCTATGCAGTCACGACCTCCGCAAATCCATCGCCCGCGTCCTCACAGTTGTCAACTCCAACCAACGCCAACAATTACGTCTCTTTTATGCGAAGAAGAAGTACCTACCGCTCGATCTAAGACCAAAGCGGACCCGCGCTATCAGGAGGAGACTGAGCAAGCATGAGGCTACGAGGGTGACGGAAAAGCAGAAAAAGAAGACGACGCATTTTCCGCAGAGGAAGTATGCTGTGAAGGTGTGTGAACTCTTTCTGTCAGCGTATTAGTGAATAGAAGAGCACATTGCTGTCCATTCCTGAGGTGGCGTGGTTCGACATGGTTGGCTGACTTGAACACAGGCGGAGGTCTAGGTTGACTAGGCTTTAAGGGGAGTTGTTTGGTGATTCGTTGATGATGTGATCAATATTGCGACTCTACATGCTTAGATATTAGCACTACAAAGACGCAAAGGTCATTCTCAGCACTCTGAAAGTCCCTGCCACGAGATGTGCAATTGCTAAAAGTGCTACGCCAAACTGGGAGCTACGTCTTTCCACTAACCCCCAACGGGCCTGAGATTTGATTTGATATGATACACCTCTGCAATTGCTGCTGGCTCTCAAAGTGCAACGCTGACGATAAAAAAGCGGCTGGACCGAGACATGTCAATGAGAATCTTTCATGCAAACTGTTCATGCATCCTTTAGCGATTGAACATTGAAGAGAACCAGTCCAAATATGCTGATTTTATCTACCAGCTTTGCGCTTCTTTCAATCATTGATTGGACATTTGGAAGTTGATATATGCATAGCTATACAAACACGTTGAAAAGCGAACGATCTAAATGTTTACACTCATACCACCCGAGTCTTTATTTGCATGAATGTGGGCTAAGTTCGTAGGGTAGGAAACGCTTGTATTGGCAACAGATGTCCTTGAGTCAGTCTCGAACGCTAAAAGAAAGAAGAAAGAACAAGGCCAGCGATGAATCACTGATGCGTGGAAATCCGAAGGAAAGCCGTGCGCTTGCGCAAGACATCTCTATACATGCTAGTCTCCCTGATGGTGAGTCCAAGTCTTGTGAGCTCCAATCATGGCCCGTCAAGTTCCTGGTCATCTCTCTTCCAAAGCTCAGAGCAAAGGCTGTATTCTACTTGCCGTCTCTAGGCCAATGCTGTTGGATCGTGGCTTATAAAATGCAAGTGGTACCGAAGAGCAATATGGCACTACTATGGAGTCCAGAGATTCTATCCCTGCCGCTCTGGCTGAGTCAAAGCCGGAAAGCTTTATGTAAGCAAGCTTTTGCCAAACAACTACAGTAGAAGGCTGTACGCGGGTTGCAGCTCGGGTAAGGTAGGTGTATGGGTAGAGCTGCGAAAAAGTATGGTGGTGTTAGGCGAATAGGCAAGGGTACACGTGATCGCTCATGTCCTATCACCTCTCAGTCCCATCCCACGCGCACACGTAGTCTTGGCGCTAGAATGTTGAAACACAATTGGGAACGCAACCGAATGCACCGGATCAGCAAGCCTGCTACCCTTTGAGGAAAGCTCCTGCGAGCCAACCCACCATGGTACCACCACACTACACCTGACAAGATATTTACCCAATGATGCTCTGGTCTGTATCTACAGAGACGATGGCCGGGTAGCAAAGATATCAGAGCAGTGGAATGGCGTGGTTATGGTGTGCAGCAAGTTTAAGAATAGCCTCAGTAGCCAGAATCAGAACAGCTATAAAGTCGAGGACAATACTCACCACCCGGAAATATCAGACAACGGAAAATCACTGTGTTTAACACCGATTAGCTCACAAAGATCATAAGACTCACCGTACCCATCTCCGACTCCTTACCAAAGTACACCCATGGCAGACAAAACAGACGACCCCACCTCCACCCAACCCGCTTCTCAAGAGACAGAAGATTCCCCCCACCATCACTTCCACATCCACCTCCCCCATCCTCCCAAGTCCACCCCACCCGGCAAGCACCATCTCCACCTCCACGTCCCGCACCCTTTCTCCAAATCCTCACCACCCCAACCCCGCCCCGGTGAACCCCTACTGCACTCTGATGACCCCTCCACCGCCCCTCTCCGCGCCTGGGCCGAAGATAAAGAGAAGCAATATCCCGGCCAGGATGGGTCTTTTGGAACTGGTTACACAACGACTATAAGCTGGGGTACGGGGTCTTGGATATTGCCGCATAAGGGGGATACGCCGCCACCACCGGATCAGAAATTGGGGATCCATTATCATTATCATCTGGCGGGTGTGCCAGGGGATTGGAAGCCCAAGGAGGAGGGACAAGGGGAGGCGGGAGAGGAGAAGAAGTAGGATGGGACGGAGTTGGCTGTAGATGTTTAAGATTTGGAGAGGGATGCGGTGTTCTTTGGTGTTCGAGTGGGAATGCAACAAGTTTGGCAGATTGGGAACTCAAGTTGATGTCTCACCCTCCTGTAGAACCCGAGTCTCGCTGAGATGGACATTCTGTATCGAATCTATGCAATTTTATATGAACGTTGATTGGGTTAATATGTCCATGATCGTTGCATTAAGATCTACCTTACTTACCAGACTCTTGGCGCTTCTTATCGATTAGAGCAGCTTCAATTCCTCCGCCCCTCCCAGCACCACCCATATCACACCTCTACCCATCATACCGTCCAACTGAATCCTCCTCATCCACCAGCCCCTCTATCCCTCCACAATGCCACCCCCAACCAAGCGCCAAAAGCGCGAAGAATACCGCAAAACCCACCTCTCCAACCCCACCACCTCTCTCCCCAAGAAAAAATTCTACCGCCAGCGCGCCCACGCCAACCCCTTCTCCGACCACCAATTGACCTAGTCCGTACAACCCCCCTTCCCATCTCCTTCCATCCCAAAGACACTGACAAATTAGCCCCCCCTCCCCCTCCCAAATGGACTGGTCCGCCCACTACCCAGCCTTCATCTCCCCCACGCCAGCACCAACTCGCCTGCTCCCCTCTCAAAACCAATAACCATCGCAGACATCGGCTGCGGCTTCGGCGGTCTCCTCGTCGCCCTCTCCCCGCTCCTCCCTTCCTCCCTCCTCCTCGGTCTAGAAATAAGAACCCAGGTCACCGAATACGTGCATGATCGTATTTCCGCCCTGCGCGCTCAACACCCACATGCTCCTCCCCCATCCACATCCACCCCACCATCTCCCTCTCCCCTTCCCCCTTCTTCATCTACTTCTCCACCTTCTTCGACGACACCACCTCCAACACCCTACCAAAACATCTCCGTCCTCCGCACCAACAGCATGAAATTCCTCCCCAACTTCTTCACCCGCGGCCAACTAACCCATCTCTTCCTCTGCTTTCCCGATCCGCATTTCAAAACCAGGAAACATAAAGCGAGAATAGTTTCAGAGACGCTGTGCGCGGAGTATGCGTATGTGTTGAGGCCGGGGGGTGGATGTTTACGATTACGGATGTGGAGGAGTTGGGGGGTGGATGGAGGGGCGGTTAGGGGGTTTGGGGCGGCTGGTTGCGGGGTGGGTGGGGGTGGGAAGGGTGGGGAGGGGGAGGAAGGTGTGGGGGAGGGATTGTTTGAGAAGGTGGAAGTGCCGGCGGAGGGGGAGGAGGGGGTGTGGGAGCGGGAGGGGGGGAGAAGGGGGAGGTGGGGATGTTGGTGAGATGTGTGAGAGAGGAGACGGAGGAGGGGAAGAAAGTGGGGAGGAATGGGGGAGGAAGTTTGTGGGGGTGTGGCGGAGGAGAGGGGATCCCGCGTGGCCTGGTGAGTGAGTGAGTGAGGGGTGGAAATTAGATTAGACTCATGTATGTTATGTGGGTTATAGATGAAGCAATTTTTCGATCATATTGAATCTTGATCTAGTAGAGTAACGCGGAATGAGATGATCTATCTATATGTTCTCGTAAACTGCAACTAAAGGATATATAATAATTCCCACATAACGCAACTCTGTGTCCCCGTAACGCCCGCGAATAGAGATAGCCTCCTTCATTGATGTGAGGTGGAACTGGGACTTGCTTCCATCTAGGTGCCTATTGTGAATATGAGAAATCGAAGAAATCTAATTAGGTACCCGTCCGTTGTAAACGCCTTTCCCGCTGTTGGTGGGATTGTTTTGGGAAATGGAAGTATAATGTCTATCAATATCCGTACCGTAGAAGGATCGCTTGATGAGGAAACCGAAAGGGATGATGGTGTCTCGACGGCGGGGTTTGAGGGTCTATATTGTTGGGCTGGTTGGGGAGAGGAGGGTCTATTTGGGTTGCTTCATCATGATGTATGAATAGCTGGATTGTTTGTTAGTTGGAAGCTCACACAGCAGTACCCATTGAAGTATTGATAGACTTACGCAAAGATACTGCAAAGAGCGAGCATGATGCCCAGCGCAGCTTTATCCGTAATGATCCTCCCACCCGTGAAAGCGCCAATAACAACAATCAAACAAGTCTTCATATGTCCGACAACCGTACTCTCAACCGCGCCGGCGTTTCCAATGATGAAGAATTGCGAGACGTTGATCATGGCGGCGAGGAGACCGCTGAGCGCAATCATCAACCACACGTTTGTTGGTGCTTGATCTAGAGCTGGGAATTTGTCCGTCCATGGGACTACGTAGAGGAGGATGACAGCGCCGAGGGGCGCCTGGTTGAAGAGGAGCTGGAATCCGTTGACTTCGTATTTTCGCTGGTAGGTGCCTACCCAGACGGTGTAGACGCCGCTAACTCCCACACTGCCCAACGCGAGAAGGATGCTGAGACCGCCAACAGCTTTCATCGGGGCCCCAGCTACGGGAGCGGGTTTCTGGTCGTAGTATGAGATGAGCGCGACACCGAAGCACATGGGAATGAGGGCGTAGGCTGCTGATCTTGGAATCGATTTCTTGTAGAAAAAGAAATTTATGACGGCGACGCAAGGGGTGAGGAGGACGCGGGTGATTTGGTAGAAGGTAATTGTTGAGACCTGAAGGGAGAGGTTCATGCCGACGACGTTTCCGGCCATGGCGACGGCGAGAGGTAGCATTTGAGGGATCCCGATGCGCTTGGGTTCGAACATGGCGAATGTAGGACGTGAGAGCATGTAGAGGGTCGCACCTGTAATGAAGAAGTGGAAGGAGGCAAAGGCGGCTTGACATTGGGAGAAGGATTTATCGGTGAAGATGGCTTTGTTGCAAAAGACCTGTAGAAAGGTGTATTAGCATTTTCCTCTGGGTGCTTTTTACTCGACGACGTGGCCTCGAGTCATCGAGCTTGCTTGTTGAGCGTCGAGGCTGAAAGTCTTGATGAGCGGTCGACTTACAATCATGACTGTCGCGACAGTGTTGACAACCATCCAGAACATCAGCTTCGCCCTGGCTAATGGGTCTTCTTTGACATGGTCCTTTGTGACAGTCTTTGGTAATAAACCTTCTGCAGCCTCCTTCTCCGGGTCTGTGCTCCTCCTCTTCTCTTCCATCTCTGTATCCGACATATTCAGAAGTGTTCTCTCTGAACTTCGTGAATCTGGTCGTATGTCGAGGTTGTGGCTGTTATCTTCGTTCATAAGCCGTATTTTTTCAGCTTCAGCTTTTAAAGCATCCATGTCGGGTACATGCAGAATTTGGCGAAGAACATGTGTGAGTTTGCTCGAATTCAAATTACACCTAGAAGGCCAAGAAATGATGAAAGGAAGAGGCTCGGAGGAGTTGATCGGTATAGGTCAGATCGATTCAGTTGGCTTACTTGGTGGTGACTTGGCTTTCCCCGTTGGGTCTTTCGTTATTAATATCTGGACTGACCAAGCCCTAAGAGGTACAGCCTAGAGGGTGCCTAAGCAGCCTAGGAAGGGATCTGGCGATGATTGAGTTTGAGTTGGATAGGCTGTACCTGAAACGACAATAGCGGCACGGCCTGCCTCTCGCACAACAGGTGTTCGTGGATACACCTATGCAGTTCGCAGATCAAGGCCCACGACAAAAGACTGCATAATCAATAATCACTGGCAGTAGCATTATTCTAGAACTAACAATTCTTCAGGTTCTGCGTTTTGGTGCTGGGTGGTCAATGCTCGTATCCAGCCCCTTTACAGTTCAGGGGTCCAGCCCACCCCAGCGGATTCAGCCAGCGCAACACCACCAGGGTTGTTCCGGCCGGAATTACCCCGAGCCTCCGCCTTAGAACTATGGCGGCTGACCTAAGCAAGTTTGGCGCTAGAATTTCTATTCGAGATGCCAAACATGCCGACGTCAGGCGGGTTTTGAGGACCAACTACAACAAAGGACAATCATGCGGCGACGACGCCCATTACACCGCCCAGGATTATGGCCCTGAGAGCTCGAGATGTTTCTATAGCAGCATTCATAGCTTTTGTTGCTTGGGGATTTCTTATCAGCTGGGCTCCTATACTACGCTTCTTCGGATACGCCTTTGTTACGGGGGCCTGTACCACCGGTCTTGCCACTACAGCATTGGTATTGCTCACTTCAAGGAAGAAGCAAGATGTTAAGCAATTGGCTCGGGAAAAGCCAGGGAATGCAGCTTTCGCTGCACCGGAAACATGGAAGGAGGAGACTGCCTGGCTTTCCAGCAAAGCGGTCTACAGAAGAAAGCCTCTTTACCCCCCGTCCTTCGTGATTTCGGATAGCCTTGATGGTTTACTAGACTGGATCCTCCGAGACTACGTCACCTCCTGGTACGGCAAGATCACACCCAGTCCGAATTTTGTCAATGAAATCGACCGTTGTATAAGAATCGCATTGGCAAATATAAGAGATAGAATCTTTGGAAAAGACATAGTCGAGATCGCAGTATCGCGTATAGTGCCACTGGTTACGGCTCATTTAAAGGATTTCTACGAGGCTGAGCGGGCTGTTAGAGGCATAAATCTGAATCGAAACGTTACAGAGTCAGCCGAGTTGGATCTTGCGATTGCTGGAAAATACCGTGATGGCAAAATCCATCCAGCAGCGTCACTGGCATATTCAGATCTGAAGATCATACAGCAAGAATACCTCCGGAGAATCGTTGTAAGACTACTGCCCGAAGTCGTGCCGGAGAGTATGATAAAGAGTAGGGCAGTGTCTGTACTCATCAAAGAGATTGTTTCTTGCGCAGTACTGGCGCCTTTGATGCAAATTTTATCGGATCCCGATACGTGGAATCAATTAATGGAAGCCTATGGCCGTACTATGCTTCAGGACCGCAAAACCGTTCGTAGACTCCGCGCTGCCCTCGATCAGCATGCCTCGCCTGCACCGAAAGCTCCAAGAGCTCATACATTTCCACGGATAGCTTCTGGTGATGATGAGCGGAAATTTGAGCGTTTCATTCGCTCCATTCGACAATGTAACAACCTCTCTGAGGCCCGAAGGTTCCGAAGCGAGGTGGCAAGTCAACTCAAGCGAGAGTCCATGATGGAGGGTCAAGATCAAATGTACCTTCGGCGACTAGAGACAGGAAAGCATTTGCTCGATCAGAGAGTTGGGAAGCTTTCTGCCGTTGGGGGTACATCCAGTGCCAGAATGCCGCAACCTGCTTTCAGGAATGGTCAGCACACGTCGAGACTGCTGAATGCAACTATCACAGAGGTTCTTCATGATGCAACTGGTCTCTCTTATTTTATGGAGTATATGGATCGCCAAAGACTGATGACTTATGTACAATTCTGGATCGTTGTGGATGGCGTGCGAAATCCTTTAGAAGATGACCTACAATCAGAGGATCCATTTTCTGGGAACCAGGCACAATGGACCGATTCAGATCGTATGGACATTGCCCAGATAAATGAGGCTTATCTATCGAAGCCCGAGCTAAAAGTCCCTGAAGAATCGAAAGAAGCTGTGCGAGCGTTTCTGAAGGCTGGGCCAGGGGCTACAATGGATCAATACCTCAGAGCTCGGTCTGCCGTATTGAAGGCTCAGTCCGCGGTATTGCATGAGATGGATGAAGTCCATTTTCCAAACTTCAAGAAATCAGACCTCTTTTACAAGTATCTCACATCTGACGACGCCTCAGCTAGAGCCGCTGCCCGGCCTCCTGCAAAGGCGCTGCGACAGCCTTCAGTACCGTCTATCCTAGAGTCTCCAACCACTCGGCCAAGCCAGCTATCAAGAGTTGCTTCTCGAGTTAATAACTCCAGCAATTCAGAGCTTCGCAGAAATGCATCGTCAATTAGTGACCTAAAGTCGAGCGCGAAGTCTGCAGACGATGTTCAATTAGCGCAAAGTAGGCACTCATTAGATATAGATACTTCTGGTCCCCTATTCGATGATGATGTTGACGACGAGCGATTAGCTCACTCTACTCAGAGTCTAGACAACGAGTCATTAAATGGGGATGCAGGGCCTGTTAATCAGGAGGAGATGGTTGAAGCTATGCAAGCTGCTTTGGACAACATCATGACTGGTGATCCCAAAGAAGATGATTTGAAAGATTCAATCTTTGACTCAGCAGAACCAAGCTTCCTATCTGCCAATCTTGTAGATTCCCCGCGAAGCTCAGGTGAATTTAAGAGGACCGACACGACCTTCAGCGAGAAGAGTCGCGAAAAGCCGAACTTGGCCTCTTTAGGACTTGTCAACACTTCATCGAGAATCGGTGTCTTTTCGGATAATGACCTTTTCGGCGATGAGGAGAAATTCCTGGAGGACGAGCAAACGGATCCGGAGGGCTCTGCTAACGAGAAGCCAATAGATGAAGAGATCCATCAGGCTGCACCAGGCGATCTGGGATTAGCCGAAGCCATCTCAACGTTGACTGCCGACATTGAAAGGCTTGCGGCTCAGGATTCTGTCGTTGACACTTTGACACGGAAAGCAGAGCTTACGAATAATGTTGCTGAATTGCGTATTCTAGGCAAGTCAAAGTCGAGTTTGCAGCGAGAGATACGCAGGAAGGAATTGCAGCGACAGCAATACATTGTTCAAGAGAGTGACAATAGTCTTTACGGCCGCGCCAACATTAAGATTAAGTCAATCATGGTTGGCAAAGAGGACGACGGGCAGGAATTTGCACTCTACGTTATTGAAGTCCAGCGAAAGGCTGGAGAGAACATGTCTGCTGCATCGTGGGCTGTGGCGCGAAGGTACAGCGAGTTCCACGACCTGCATCAGCGTCTCCGAAACATATATCCAGCAGTACGCAACCTCGACTTTCCAAGACGGCGCTTGGTCATGAAATTACAGCGAGAGTTCCTCCACAAGCGTCGCGTAGGCCTGGAGAACTACCTACGACAACTCCTCCAGTTACCAGCTGTCTGCCGTAGCCGAGATCTTCGTGCCTTCCTCTCCCAGTCAGCCATTATCTCCACCACTGACTCCACCCGTGACGGCGAACGACGAGACATTATCTCCCGCATCTACAACTCCGTAACCGACGGCATGGACGAATTTCTCGGCAACGTCCCCGTCCTCGATCAGCTCTCCCTCGCAGGCCAAAACCTCATCGCGGCAGCTACCTCCCAATTCAACACGATGCCACCCACCAGCACCGGCGCCCCCCTCCCCATCGCCCCCGAAGATCCCATCCAAACAGCCGAAGCCCGCGCGGAACTCCTCGCCTTCGAACCCAACGCCCCCAACACCAGCCGGGCCGACCAACTCGAACCCTTTGTCAAACCCATCTGCGATATTTTTCTCGAAGCCTTCGACCTCCAACGCGGCAATAATTGGCTCCGGGGCCGCGCTGTCGTCGTCGTCCTCCACCAGCTCCTAGGCGGCACGGTAGAGCGCAAAGTTCGCGAAATGGCTAAGTCCTTCTTCGCTGAAACCTCCGTCCTCAAATACATCGACCTCCTAAAAGAAACGATGTGGCCTAATGGCCAAGTGCGAAAAGAATCCGTTGTGCGCACGGATCAGCAGAAAGCACAAACGAGGGGTGAGGCGAGCGTTATGTTGGCAACGCTTATACCGGATTTAGCGGGGAATGTAGTTGGGAAGGCGAATGCGCAGGCGGCTAGTCGGAAGGATTTTGCGACGGTCAATAATCAAAGATTGAATACTCACTTAGCTTTTGAGGTGCTGGATGAGATCGCGGAGGTGTTGTTTCCGAAATAGGGGAGTAGGGGTTTACAACAGGTAGGTCTATAGGATGTATGATATCGAATGAGATTGATCGGGTTGGGGAGCGGGATATAGAATATGCATAAAGAAGGGATGGATATCGCTTCAATTGACTATCGAATATAACGCAAATGGATCACAAGCTCTGCCTACGCTCCGTTCTTCAACCAGCTACACACTTGCCTTTTGTGCTTGAGTTCTCCCCCTGTTGACCACGATTGACCCTTTTATACCAGCACTGATCAGGTTCTATCAGGTGAGAAAGCGACACAGTCATGCATCATCTCTGGCGACGAGCGCACCTTGACCTTATATGCAGCTTAAGCGTGAAATGACTATGGCTAGAACTATTCTCATGTTATGCAGATGACTTACTCGCTCTGCATACTGTGCTCCAGTATGTCAGCTAGTATTAAGCACTGGACCTTGTAGACTTCCACTGAAGCTTATTTGGTTGCTGGTGAGTATCATCGCAGCCAAACCTCAAAGCTATCGCTTGCGCGTTCGAATGGAACAAGCCGTTTTGATGGCTGCAACTGGAAAAGGTGTGATACGGTAGCGGAAGTTATTGAGATCATGATGATAGCAAGAACTATTACGTGACTGTGGTAGACCAAGCTAAATGGAGTGAGATGTACCCCAATTACGCCAATGTCTGCATTGGGTTTTCTTCTCCGCGAGGTGCTCGCAGTTGCCGCCGAGGTATATGCATGCTAAGCCAAATGTAGTTAGCCGTCGTTAACCAATAGGATAAGTTCTGTTGTTTTCCTAGGAAAAACCGCAACCCAGAGATACACAAATGGAAACTCCCTGATAAGGTCCACCCTCTCCAGCAGAGCGACTCCCCAGTGCTTATCCATGGGATACGAACACTGCCACCCACTCAGATTCCAAGCGGAGCTGACTAATGAAAGTCACCAATGGCGGTGCAAAGCCCCTCATTCCGAGCTGCATTGAGCCTTACAGATCCGCCTACCAAGGCGTGAATGGTGTACACTCACTCTCCACTTATCAGCATGCATATTTACTAAGCTGCCGTTTCGTTATACCTTTAGTCTTTACGACTAAAGGCTCTTTTGACCATTCCCAGACTAGCACATCTCATAGTCCTCCAGCCGCTCGTGTTGGGTAGCTGCATGAGCCTCAAGCCACTGAGGGGAAGTCCAGGCAGACTCCAGCCTTGCGACCATGTCACCCTATTTCATTACATGTCCTTCGTCATGCCTTTCTGCAATTGATCCGAGTCGTTACTTACTGCCAGAGCGCTGACATCCCCACCGGTACACCAGTACGGTTCAGATATGGCTGTCGTCCTTGAGGTCGGGCCCGGCGAGACCTTTCTATTCGACACTCCTGGCGGGACTACGACGTGAGTCACTCCGGTTTTCCGCGATCAAGAGATACATTGCGCTGACAGTATTGGTCTAGGAACAAGTTGCCCGATGCATTGAAGGACATTGAACAAGGCGTAGGAGTCGGGAAGCCAATCCAGCAAATATACTGCATCAACTTCGGATGGAACGGGGCTTATTTCCTAGGAGCTCGCAATGCGAATGGGAATATCATTCGTGAGTAATGGATCTTCTCGGAATGACGAGTCAAGTGAAGACTGAGCCCAATCGCTGATTCCCTGCAGGGAGACATAATCTTCCCCCACTACTCGAGGCCTGGCTCATCGACAGCAACCTTCACACGTGTCGGCGAGACATTCCAAGCCTTCGTATCGAGCTCGGACCTCACGGAAGCTTCTACGCATTCGATAACAATAGTTATCGCTGGCATGGTCTGCCTGATGCACTTGAAGAAGCCATCCAACAACGCATAACGCCTGCAGGATGGACGGCGACACCTGAATGGGTAGTGCTCGGTGCAGACGGTGCATATATATACGCCAACAATTGTGGAGGTCACAGTTATGCGCTTGGAAACTATCCAAAGCTGATGGGGTTGATACAGGGTCTGCATCAGACGAATATTAACGGCCACACTGGCTTCGCACTGGTTCAGGTAAGTCCGCGCTCTCCGCGGTCACAAAACTGCCTTGTGTAATGATTGGAATGTAGTGGATATCGATGAGCATCTATCACGCCGGCCATTTTATCGCGTTGCATCGGTCTGGTAATCATGTTGCTGAGCTCCATTTCGATGCCACTCAAGCACTCAACAGTATGGCCGCTACGTTTCCCAGGAATTCATTACCACCTGTCCAGGCTCAACCAGTCATGGTTGCAAAAAGAAGCCCATCGATGACGGGTCCAGCCTCCCCACCCATGACGAGCCCAACCTCTCCAATGGCGCATCCTCAGCTAGTCCGCCGTCCAGTCCCACAAACGCAACATGTCCAGGCCGGACGACCAATGCCACAACACCAAGCCTCAACACCGGTGCCCCACACCCAGCCCGTGCGCCCAGTGTCATATCACCATGTATCTTCCCCCTCAGTACCGCAGGTACCCACTGCACCTAAGGTGCAGCCCACGCCCCAGGTCCACAACAATCGTCAGTCCAGCAACAGCTTCTCACAATTCCTCACCTCTGCTGTCACGAGCGTCGTCGCAGCTGATGCTGCTCTCCACAAAGCGCAACACCACCACCACCACAACAACAACAACAACTACAACTCAAACGCTCAAAACCAAAATAGCGGTGGAGACACGGTCGTGGTGGTAAGTGGTGATAGTGGAGACAGCGGATCCATAGGAGGAGATAGTGGCGCCTATAATGGTGCCGGGGTTGATAGTGGGGGGAGCAGCTTTTGGTCTCCGTTGCAGGGTACGGCTACCGATCCGATACAAGGTGGCGATAGCGGGGATGGTGGTGATGGTGGGGGATTTGGTGGTGATACTGGGGGAGATAGTGGAGGGTGGGGTGGAGATTGTTGAGTTATTAATTGGGTGGAGATGGAGAAGATATGATGCAAAATGGGGTATGTAATTGTTGTTAATATCGAGGTGGGTCATAATTGCTCTTACTATGGATGTCTATAGTCATTTTTCAACCTGGAAATAGTAATTCGATGGGCATTTGCATTCCAACATCTGTACCCGTTGTCAACATCCCATTCCCTCCACTAAAACACGAGTAAACTCTCAACCCATATCTCAACCTCCGTCTCCCCAGCCTGTATCCTCCAACAGGAAAACCTAAACCCCTCTCCTCTATACACGCTGTAAACAGTGATATCACAACCACGCCCCAATTTCTCCTAACTATCATACCCTTCATGCCTTTCATCCCCCAGCGTATCTACATCCCAACCACTCCGCCCTCCCCTCGTCTCCTCTCCTCTCCTAACCCACCTTGAACATTATTATCCTTTTCCTTTTATACTATCTCCAGTACTTGACACTTACTATCAATATCAATGGCAATGAGATGGATTGATTGATTGGTAGCCCGGGTGATAAAATATTAATAAAGTGGATGACTGGAATCAGATCCTCCTACCCAAATTCCGGACCACGACCGGCGAAGGGGGATTGGGGGAGGCGAGGTTGGATGTATTGCTTGATTGAGGGGGGAGAGAAGCATTAGCGGTAGTAGTAAAGTAGTGTGGAGATGGATGGTAGAGCAGGAGTATTGTTTTTAAGATTGCGGTAGTTGGATAGGGGTGTCTTGGGCAAAGCATTGGAGCGGGGGGCGGATGGTTGGGTTGGATGAGGTGGCGCTGACGGAGTGATGGGGGAATAGGTTTGGGAGGGATGATGGATGGGTGGTGGGGGAAAGAATGGTGGGAAGGCGTACTGGGTATGGGCGTATCTGTTCATATATGTATTTAGTGATCCATCAATTCGCCGGCAAATTTGAAAGCGTTGTTCATCGATAGGAGAATGAAATCAGTGAAGGCTAGTTGGTATGTTCATTCATGCTTGGATGGAGATGGGTATGAGGATGGATGTACTAGTGCATGGTGTGGATATTTACCATACTAGTATGGCCGTGACCGGCATCGGTATGCTGAAGATCAAAGGAAGCCGTGAGGAAAGAAATGATGTTGAGAATAGTTTTCTTAGTCGATGAGATACTAGATCAATGTCTCTTAGTGGAAAACTGGCGACGAGCGGTCAGGCCAGCTAAATTTGAAGATGACCGTGTTTCTCTTTGATATTGAAGCTGAGGAAAAGGATTGGAATAGAATGCATGAGATTTTTGTGCTTTCTGCTAATAGAGAGAATACAATGGATAACCCGCTAAGGTTGGCTCATTGGCAGAAACGCAATGCATGCCACTTGGTTAGCACGAATCTTTCACTACATTCTTGTCAAAGAGAACATATACAAGGCTGCACAAGTCAGTGAGGGAATAAGAATTGAGACCAAAATGTCCAGGTTCTATCCAGTTTTGTTTGAGCTTTAAGCCTTGCTTCTGGAGATTGGAATCTGGGCAGCAGCGCGATTCGTTCAATGAGTCCGCTAGCCCATTGATGGTTAACTACAGGATCATCTGGCAGGGAAACAGTAGGAGTCAAGCTGTAGCTCGTATTTTGAGCTGTGCTGAAGCTGTTTTCCATGCTCACGGTATAATTGTCGTTGCTGTTTAAACACCCACAATCGAATGTCCCTCGACCTCTCTTGGCCAAATCTGGAGAGAGGAGCCTACCGCCAGGGACAAGTGGATAACCATGGGATGTCTTAGGACAGAATCCTACCCCGGTCCACCCTACGCTGGGCATATGGTAACCTCGACTCATGTTGCATGATCATAGACATCTGACACCTGTTGATCGTATGATCTGGCTATGACATACAAAAACATGCGTCTTCAGCATAACTAGATCTCTTGTGGCTGTTGTGAGTAGTTCGATAAAATCGTCTTCGTTATCGCTAGTTCATAATCACATGCCCCATGTAGACATGAATCTACCATGTAAAGACATATAGCCGCACTCTCGCCAGCGATCCGACCGAATCGAAAGAGTTCTTTACACTGGGATTGTAAATGTTGATACCCCTAGACTGGCAATTATTGGATCATCATCGCCTTTCCAAGGGTTTCAGATGCTCTAAAGATTGTAATCTGTGGGTGTGAACCTTAAGACTGCCATATGACTCGAACTCACATCAATCCCTTCCCATGGGGCTGCGCAATAAGATACTGGGGCATATGACATGCATATAATCATCACACCTGATTTGCGAGGTTCTATTTTAGCGGTTGGTCTATGCTGAGCATAGTCCGCCGTAAATTTCCTCCATTGAATCAACATAGATGGATGGATTCCACTAGTCGAGCTGTTATTGGTCTGATGGGGCATTAATGACCGCAGTACTGGATCCGCCTTGAATCGGGAGATGCGTGAGACTCTAGACTAGGATCTATGATTATGCAATACGTTAGCTCCCTCGCCCCAGGTATCGCGACTTGGAGCCTCTCCTTCCACATACGATACGAATGTATCAAGGTAAGGTAGTAAAACAACAGAGATAGCAAGCCAGCTACGATAGCACTCTGATGACTAAGCAACATAGCGCCTGACACCGATGTCGCTGCCTTGGCGAGCGGCCTGGACCAAACCAACGCCCCCCCCCCCTCCCCCCCGATCACTAAGGCTCCCGCACCTCCGCTCCGCCCAGCACTTCACAAACGCAAGCTCGCACCGTTAAAACACATATCCCCTCCTATCTACCACACACCATGACACCCACCACCGACTTCACATTCCCCACCTACCATCAATCCTACCCTCCCTTCTACACTCTCCAACCCAACCACCAAACCCTAACCTCCCAACTCCGCAAATGGTCCCGGTTAATCCAACGTTACGCGCGGCACCACTCGCTCTTCAAGCTCTCCCTCCCCGCCACCATCGACTCCCCGCTCTTCAAAAACGTTAGTCTAAAGAAACGCCTCTCCATGCAAGACGCACAAAAGGTGTTGGATTGGATGTGTAAGGATGAAGGGGGCAGACGAGCGGAGAAGGTCGAGGGAGGGGGAGGTAAGGGCGGGGAGGCGGGCGGGGCAAGCGTTTATTGGATTTGGTGGAAACGACCGGAGGAGTGGGGAGAGGAGATAGTGGGGTGGGTGGAGAGAACGGGGCAGAAGGGGGTGGTGCTTACGCTTTATGAGTTGACGGCTGGGGAGGGGAGTAGGGGGGAGGAGTTCTGGGGGATGGATGGGGAGGTTTTGAGGAGGGCGTTGGCGGGGTTGGTGAGGAAGGGGAGGGCGCAGGTTTTTGGGGGGAGGGGGAGGAGGGGGTTAAGTTCTTTTGAAGTGAGAAGGGGTGGTAAGGTCATCTTTCATGTCAGGGGTGCGACGGGATTGTTGCTGAAGTGTTCACATCTAGATATCGATTACGTTCAAGCGTCGAATATTTCCATCGTAACAGTAGGAGAAGGAGACTCTTTGAGACCAGAACGCCGTGCTGAATGCGCCTATCAAAAGCAGCGATACTATGCCTTGGGAGGGTCCGTCCCAATGTCCTTTTCGGACAGAGCATACATATCCTTCCACTTGATTTCCTGAGACAATGCTAAATCTAGCATCCAGTTAGTGGCGGCGACAACTGGTTTCTTCCCCATGCTTTCGACCATTTGCCGGAACTTGGGCCACAGTTTCGACTCCTCGACAGTAGTACCGCTGATAAGGTACACAGAGTCGACCTGGCTGGATTCAGAGGCGTCACTGTCTTCATCCAGACCTGCTCGCATTGAACCCGTTCCGGCCCGAGCGCGATATAGAAGACATTTTCCGCCGTTGACTTCTACGATTGACTTGTACGTGTCGAAACCACCGTGCACGGACTCGGTGCAATAGATGGAATAGCCTTTGAGAAGCTTTCCTTTATTCTCCTTTGCTCGGGCAAGAGCATCGGAGAGCTTGAAACTCATGCGCTGTTCCCCTTCGGTATCTTCCAGAGGGTAGTTGTCTGGGTCGAGAGCCTTGTTTTCTGAAAGACAGTCGTCTACAAAGTTTGTGGAAAGAACGACGGGAGCATGCGCAAGAGCACAAATGAACTTTTGCGTTCGGAGGAGTCGAGGGGAGGCTAGGTGTGTGCAGCTGGCATAATCAGAGACAACCAGAATACCTAGTTCTCGAAGTCGTGACTAAGTGTTGTTAGCGATACGAGATGTATTTGTAAAACGAATGTCCATACCCGCTCCTCTGACTCTTTCTTTTTTGCACCTATCCATCTCTTGTACCCGGAAAGAGCCAACCGCATCGTTGGCGGAGCCAGACCATTTACTTTCTTCGCTCTCTTAGCTACCCTTGCCTCCTCGTCCGCTCCCGTGTCTGTATCGTCTTCATTTGATACTGATCGCTTCCTGTTACCGTCCAATCCTTTTTCCTCACTGGATCTACGATCTCTGCCGTGAGTAACTCCACCTACTCTCTTCCTCTCCTTTTCGAAAAGGGCGATGTCAGGAGCAAGGTTATGCAACTTGGCCACAGCCTTCTCCTTTGCACTACGACTGCCGGTCGTTGACGGCGTCTCGTTCTCCTTGCCCTCACCAACGAAGCGCGACGTTGCTGGCGTTCGAAATGCACCTTCAGTGTGACGCCTGTTCTCCTTCGAGGCCCTTGGAGTAGGTCCACCTGACTGAGACGAGCGTAATGGCACGTCTCTACTTCTATTTAGAGTCGAGGATGACGGATTAGGAGTAGTGATGGTTCGGGAGGACACTGGGTTCTGGTCTCTCATAGACATTGGCTCTGGAGCGTGCTTGCCCTCGGTGGCGGTATCCACGTCAGAGCCCTGAGGGAAGAAGACGCGTTCGACCGCCTGTTTGTCGATAGGTGTTTGTCCAACAACCTCCCCTAAATTCGTACGGGTTGGGAAGTGCGTATAACGCGAATTAGAGACTGTCTGTATCTGCCACTTGGCGTAGCTTTCTTCAAGCCACAGATGATTAACTATATGGATGTTCCATTCTTTAGCAGCGTCACATTTCTCGCTAACCATGTGAGCCGTGATTAGATGTGTATTATCCTCTTTCATCGTCTTCGTGAATTCGCCTCCCGCCACCTTCGCTAGATTCTCCAAGTATACCCGAGCTTCGCCGTTATAATTTGATAAGCTGATGCGGAATCGGTTGAAGCCCGGGAGGCCGTGACGAGCAATAGGGTAGTGCAGCAATCGCCGCATAGGTGACGTCCATTTGTTGTGAGTAATCAGGTGATAGAGCCAAGCAAGATTGCCAACATCCTTTCCAGCTCTCGAGGCTATTCGATAATCTAGCGACTCCCGATAGAGGCAAATAAAGATATCGGCTCGATGTACGCTTCCAGTTACACTACCTCCGCCACTAACTATTAAATCCTCAATTGTCTCCAGAAGACGACTACCAAGTTCGAGGTCATTAGATAACATGATTTTCTTGTTCTTAAAGACGGATAGTTCACGGCGATTCTCGGCGGGTGAGCTGGACGGTGTTGGAAGTCGGCTAGGTTTAGGGGAAGTTGCGCCCTGGAGACCGACAGTTCTGGCTTCTGCTATGCGATCTTCGGGAGCTGGCCGTAATATCTCAGGATCTGGGAGGCAATAAGGGCCTTCGTCGATCCGTTTTCCAAGTTTGAGACAGTCATCGAACCTAGGCAATGTCAGTAGACAATCCCTGGGGCTATCATGAAATGACGAGTGGTTCCTACCAGTGAGGCAAGACAATCTTGCACTTGAGATCCCTGCTGAGGGCTGTCTGGCATTTGTCGGTATCCATGCTCAGAGCTACTATATGCGTCACCATCTTCGACACCGAACTAGAGTATAGGCCACCCATGGCCAAGACACCCCCAATGATGGCGTCGGCATCGCCGGTTGGTAAGTCGGCGCAACACACAATCAAGCCGGAGAAGAAGAGTCTGGGGTCTGGACTATACTGCCGAGGATTCGCAAGGCGACCTTTGGTGATGGAAGCATCTACCCAGTCCGGCTTCACCACAGACTTCAGAGCATCGTTAGCGGCATCGTAGTCGGGGAAGTCGATTGTTGTTGAGATAATGTGTGTGACCTCTTCCAAGGAGATAGTGTCCTCTGATGATCGTGGTATTTCCCGGGCGCCATTCTGCTCGAGACGCTTTGCCAGCTAGATTCAAGACCTCGTATAAGCTTTGAGCAAACATTAAGAGCCGCGTGAGACATACCGCTGCTGCATGATCCGTTGGGAAATTGTCAGTCTTCACAATATGGAATTGCACTTGGGCAAAGAGCGCCTTGCTCTCGCCGTCTCCTTCTGCATCCATTGAAGTTGACTTGTGGTGTTGAGAAGGTGCCGTCGCTGACTGTTGTCGACGAAGGTGAGGCAAGATGTGAAGAGCCTGCCTGTCGCGTCGGATAAGACGCGCTAAGATATCAGATCACGTGGGGGCATTACGTGATCATCAAGCGAAGAAGTCTGATTGATGGCGTACCTCGGCGTAGCGGATTATAATTTGGAATTATCTCTTGTGACAATACTTTCGCGAAACGACATCCTTCTTCCAAATCACCAAAATATATAACGCATCCGAAGACATGCGGACCTATACCCACCATCTTGGTCATGAAATACACTACGAGTCGTATGAGAAGCCACATCCTATTGAACCAACAGTTGCACAAAGGTAGCGTAACCAGGTCTTCAGATATCATTCGTCTGGATGTAGATAAATAGCTGGCCGTTCCATGTGTTAATAACTCGCGATTTCTCATTGTACAAAGTCCGCTTGTCTTTTGGTCCATATACATATCCCAACTATTCTCTCTGGCGCCCAAATTTAGTTACCACGATGTCTACATCGAATTTTCGCATAAAAGAGCATACTGTCGAAGGGCAGTACATACGAGAGTATCGTAAGGCTTTATTGGAGAGTCCGGAAGATACGTTGTATCTCAATGTAAAACAGTATACGCCGTTGGATGGCTCCCACCGAAGGCCCGGAGCTGTTACAATCATTGGAGCTCATGCAAATGCTTTTCCCAAGGTACGTCTTACAAAAGTTCTTCTTCCGAATGGAGGACTCAATCTAGCTAGGAGCTCTATGAACCTCTTTGGGACCACCTATATGATACTTTGAAAAGTCAAGGTCAGGCAATTGCTGGCATCTGGATCGCTGATGTCGCGCACCAAGGCAAAAGCGGCGTACTTAACGAAAGGAAGCTGGGGAACGACCGTAAGCCTACTGAGCGCTCTAAATCACCCTGGGTCATTCTTCTGATGACCTATGCCTTGCTCTAGCGTCTTGGGCAGATCATCCCAGGGATCTGCTGCACATTATCAACCATTTTCGTAAGGAAATGCCACGTCCTTTGGTTGGAATAGGCCACAGCATGGGTGGAAACCACCTGTAGGTGTCTGGACGTGATACTGCGATCGGGATTAACTGGGGACTAGTGTCAATCTCTCATATATGCATCCAAGCCTATTTTCATCTTTGGTGTTAATAGACCCTGTAATACACTACGCGCGATCTTCAGCACCCTCAGATGACAGTGTCAGCTCGTCTAATGCCCAGAGCTCTACATTTCGCCGAGACAGATGGAATTCCAGCGCTGAAGCAATGGCGTCATTAAAGAGGCACCCTTTTTACCAGACGTGGGACCCCAGAGTCCTAGAATTATGGGTGAAATACGGGCTACGCAGACTCCCAACAGCTCTCTATCCGCTAGACTCAGACGACTCCGAAGACTCTGACTCAGACAATGGACCTGTCACTCTTACTACAACTAAACACCAGGAAGTCTTCACTTTCTTGCGTCCGAAGTTTCCAGGAAAAGATACCAATGGAAGATCATGTGTCAATCGCAGAACTCACCCTGACCTCGATCTTAGTGTGAAGGACGACTATCCTTTCTACCGGCCGGAACCCTCCAGGACTTTCGAAAACCTCCAAAGTCTCAGGCCTAGCGCTCTCTACATCTTTGGTGGGAAATCCGAGCTTTCAAACCCGGAATGGCGCAAAGCGAAAATGGATCGAACAGGCACGGGGGTTGGAGGCAGCGGTGGTGCTAAGGAAGGGAGAGTCAAAGAAGTGCTTTTCGAAGACTTAGGTCATCTTATCCCCATGATAGGGCCCAAGCGGACAGCTAAAGCGGCTGGAGAATGGCTTGCTGAAGACCTAGAAAGATGGCAAGAGGAAGAAGAAGATTTTCAGGAAGAATGGGATAGCAAGAGTAGGTTGGAGAAGACTACAGTGAGCAAAGAATGGGAAAGAAACATTGGAGGTAATCCGCGGGGCAAGGGCACGCAGAAGCTGTGATCATACTCGGCATTCTTCGGTCACCATTTGACGTTGTAGAAAGGAAGCCTCGAACAGGCATCGGTACTAATATGGGCTAAATAAGAAAGTACATCACAATTTTCTATGTCTATAGAGCACGAAATCTATATGTATCCAATCATAATTGCTTCTTCACCCCATCATGCTTTAGGTCACCGTTCGCAACTTTCTTTGTTCGTACAACCTCCGGAAGCGACCACAGCGTTGGCCAGAGCAGATCATACTCCTCCTGTCTGCCATTCAAGCAATGCCTCAACCATATACCCCATGTGATATAGAAGTACGCTCCCGTCCCAGTCATGAGATGCCTACATCCACTATACGTTAGCCAATCATCGTTCAAATCGAGTTCCGAGATAGATAAATAGCCTTACCACCATCCATGTCCCTCAAGTAGTATTCCCCACGGCAACCCCACCTCCCTCCTCCAACCCCTCAACCGCTGACAATGCACATTATCCAGATGCCAGATCAAAAACCCTCCGAGAAAGGTAGTCAAACCGCACCCAATCATCGACCACATCATTCCCAAGATCTTCCTATCGCGTCGGTCATACCCTCTACTAACCTCCTTCTGCGTATCATTCATACTCTTTCCCTCCCTAATACGATGCTTCTCTTCACTCTGCTTCAGACTTGGCCGCAACGTAGACTCCATCACATACATGCTCCGTAGTAGCACAATCGCCGTCAATATCGCGTAAGCATTCTGATGGAAAGCCGGGTCTTGCAGGTAGTGGTAGTAGAGGGTGATGAAGACTGCAAGAGAGACGAGGAAAAGCGCAAGGAAAAGGGAGAAGAGGCGGGACCGGGAGTAGGAGAATGTGGCGTAGCACATCAGGCATGTGGTGTAGATCATGGATAGCTCGTCAACGAGTTGCATAGGGTATTTGAGTGTTGCGTGAAACAGGAAGCTGCCGGTGCCGACGAGAAGGTATCCCACGAAGCTGACGAGGAAGATGGTGTCGTGGCCATTTCGGCGGCAGGACTGGATGCCCACGACGGCGAGGTAGACGAATAGGAGGTTTGTGAGGGTGTTCACGATTTCGGCTGCGTAGGGAGTCGCATAGTAGTCCTATGATGGCGAGCTGTTAGTGGGGTTGAGGGGAGGATCGTGGGAGTAGGCAAACTTCTTCACACCAATTTATGGTTGAGGTTACGGGATCCCAGTAGCCGCCTGGATCGGGGGCTGCGTAGGGGATTGAGGGTAGCCAGGAAGGCATTCTTGTCGCTCAAGCTTCGGCCAGGTTGGATATATGGTCTTGCTGTCTGAGAGTTAAGAGAAACGACGCTCCCGGCGACTTTGACGGAACCCTACGCTAGATTTTCAGGGTCTTCCTCCGCCAGTTGCCGTTGGCCGGACCCTTGCTCACGCAGATTTCTTCAACTCTTTTCCTTTGGCTTGCAAATTCACGAATTCTAACACACTGGTGGGAAGCCTGATTGCTTTCAGAACCTTCAAGTATTAGCCTACACCTGTCTGGCTCGTATCAGCAAGCGAATTCTCGCCGTGGTCCTGGAGCTTGTTGAAGATGTCAATTCCGAATGAAGCTCTACAAAAGGTCAGCAGTCCTTAGTCAGATCTCTCGGGACCTCATTCTGATTTGGCCTCCAGCTTGCCCTTGAGATCGAATCACAGGCTCTCACAGCCCAACGCGAGATCAACATCGTCAAGACAGCAATGGCAGCGAAGCAGCGTGACGTTCGGATGCTGGAGCTTACGTCCAGCGAAGTGAAGTCTCTGGACCAGGACACGAAATTTTACCAGGGTGTCGGGAAGATGTTGGTTCTACATCTTTAGAGGTTCAAGACCGTATCCTGCTGATTGCTCGATTCAGGTTTGTGTTCAGTCCAAAGGGGGATGTGGAAAAGCGACTGTCCTCGGAGACTGGGGAACTTAAGTCGGACATCTCGAACCTCAACAAGAAGCTCCATTACCTGGAGACGACGCAGAAGAATAGCCGCGAACATATCGACAAGATAATGCAATCTGGTGGGAGGTCATAGCACTAGCACTGTTGAGTTATAGAAGATGGAATAGCTTGCGGAAGCCTAGGGAGTTCTACTCTCCGATAAGGGAATATCTCCGGTTTTGCCTAAACGCGTATGGGTGTCCTGTTTATTCCTCAATGGCGACCAATCCGATCCCACGATATCAACAGCTTTCCACCAATCGCAATGTTGATACGACTAGCGGCTCAGCCCGCGCTGTAACTGTTGGATGACGCAGTATCCATAACTCACAGATGCAACAGGCAGAACCCCACCCAAGCAATTGCCTCCGCTCTGCTCTCTTCAATATGCTCTCGCACCGACACCTACATCATACTTCGAACTATCAAAAAGCGTTGTTCACAACGTCATAGCAGCTTCTCTCCAACACTACATGTTTTGCACCCTATCGAACAGTAGGTCTATTACGTGCCCACTTTGCGCTGACTTTGCTTACGCTTCCTCAGATCATGACAAAAAATCCGCCCGGCTTCCTTGCCGCATCCTCCGCTACCCCAGCAAACCGCACATTGCCGTCAGACGGTATCGCCATTGTCACGTCAACTCCCACCCATACTCACTTCCGCGGAATCAATACCAATTACACCAATACCACTGGAGAGGGCAACGTCAATTGCAACAACACTGCTGGGGATGGCAATAACAATTGTACCAACTGTACGAATTGCTACAACTGTACCAATTGTAGCGATTGCAATGATTGCAATGACTGCATGAACTGCGTGGGCTGCAGAGGTTGCGAAGAATGCAAGAATTGCTCGGACTGCGCCGAGTGCCTACGTTGCCTCAACTGCAGTAATTTGAAGGGGGTGACTGATGGGAAAAATCGGAGCGGTTAAGTAGCTAAGCTGTTAACGGTGGAGTTCGCGAGGAACACATAACGGTTGGGCAGAGGACACGTACACAAAGCAAAACTTCGAAACCGAACAGAATGGTGTCAGCAAGTGGAAAGACTGCCATTTTGGTACCTTACAAAGAGCACGGATAAGTTCTTTCCATGGTGGTATTGCAGCTTCCCTTGATAGTTCAATCTTGGGAGTCAGATGAGTGGAACCTTCTCAAACAGCACTTATGCCCACTGTTCGTCATTTGCGAGATCCAATGAGAATAACAACAGTCTTGATAGCCATTACTGCAATTTGCCCACCTGAATATCTTGAATTCAGTTCGTGATTGTTACAGCCGTTCCCAATGTATCGCGTGCTACCCCAGGAAACCCGAATCGGCTAGGGACAATGTGGGGTCACTAGCGCGAACTCCCTTGATCGAGATCACGAGACAAACCCCGCATCAAGACTCGTACCCCTTCTTCCCACTGCTCTGTACCTGACTGTCTTCTTGCTATTCATCACCTAAGATCTCATAACATCAAGCCATAAACCTTAGCAGACAGCCTGTTTGAAACCACGACTTTAATAGCAAACGTCCAGCCAGTATGTCCGCGGATACAGTAGAGCCTCTTACCAAGATCGACTCAGCCATCTCTGGCCTGTCCTCTTCCCCACCGGATAGCAAGGGAGCAGCCAAGGGACATAGGAGAGCAAGTTCGAGTGCGGCAGGGGTATACAACATCAACGACCTAGGTAAGTTGACAACGAGCTGCAATAGTTTTGACCAAGGATCTGTCTTGCCAGCCATAACCCAATAATGCAAGGCTGACAAATGCGTAGAAAAGGAGGGTAAGGAATTGCAAATAGCAAAAGAGACCCAGAGGCTGAACTGGTGAGACGCGAGACCTGACACTAAAGATAGTAGTCGGCGCCGTGGTTGCCGACAGTCTTTTTGTATGTCTTTGACGTGCACGGCTGACTTGATCAATCAGGCGTCTCAACACGTCGCCGGGCACCATAGATGAGAAAGAAGTACTCAAGAAGTTCCTCACCGAGCCTCCAGTCAAGAAGATCGACCTGCATTTCCCGTTAGGGCTCGAAGTAACTGCACGTAACCTGAAGGGTGTCACGATCAAGGATGCATTAGACGCAATCCACAAGCAGTTCAAGAAAAAGGTAAAATCATCCTAAGTCGCTCGCAAAGCATACCCTTTCCAATGAGGAACTTGTGCTGAGGAAGCGCGAAACGCAGGCCGACGACGAACTCGAGCTACCTGTTCTCGCTGGCTTTGAATGGGACAAAGAAGAGTCATGGACTAGGTTGATTGTGCATCAGAAGAAGGAAGGACAGGCGCCATCGACCAAAAAGAAGGGCAAGAAGGGAAAGGAAGACGAGGAATAGACCCTCAAAACTATATCGGCCACCGGACAGCTGATCTGGATATCATGGCCTGGCGAGGTGATATTGGATGCGTTGGAGTGCCACAGTCGCTGGAGCTGTAGTGAAGGGCATGGAGCACACAGGCGGTAGCAATTGTATAGCCAATGCTTTAGCCACCCCTAACATATCTTTGTGCTCTCAGCTATAAACATTTCCGGAGTGGTATTGCGATGATGCATGGGCATTTTGGACGATCTCTGAAACACCGTGGGAAGCCAAACGTAGTGAACCGTGCGCAGACCATGTGTAGGTGATTTGCAGTGGACGAAAAAAGCATTTGGGAAATCAAAATCGTGTGATAGCCAAGGGACTAATTCCCGAAAGGGAAGGCGGTAGGTGGACCTATCAAACCCATTCTCTCACATCACACCCACTGGTTCAGGATTTACTTTGTAGAAGAGCAAGTGCAGATGAGCAGCGGTAACACCCTGCATGGATCCTGCTGGTTTGAGCTAAGATACAGTTTAGTATCCTAACGCTAGTGATGATCTTTCTTGCTTAAGGTAAGGTAGTTGTAACCTGTCTTGCTTCCATCCTCACGCTAGTGCTAGGTACCTTTCCCTCCCAATGGCTGATCTCTGCCCATTGTCCAGCCTCCCAATATCATAGACAGTATCTCTCACGACTTTTCCTCTGTATGCGGGGATTCGCAGCTATGGAAGAACGTGCCGCAATTCCCCGGGACTACCGCGTCCGAATCCTACTGTGTCTTACTGGCAAGATCCTCCATCGCATCTCGCTAAGCACAGGACTACGCAAGAACTCCCTACTACCATAGATGTTCTCATCATTGGCTCCGGAATTACTGGCTCTTCCCTCGCCTACAACATCCTTAATGAACCCCACCCACCTTCGGTCCTCATGCTCGAGGCTCGCACTGCCTGCTCTGGTGCAACAGGCCGCAATGGTGGACATACGAAGTGCGCCTCTTATCGAGAATTTATAGAAAATGTAAGAGATCTCGGCGAGAGGGAGGCTGCCAAAATCTTGAGATTCCAATACAATACAATGAGAGCTATACATGCTTTTGCAAGGGAGCATGGTATAGAATGCGACAGCTGGCAAGGAGATACTGTTGATATCTTCTATGACTGGGGCCAGTGGGACAAGGCGACAAAGGCTGTTGCAGAGATAAAGAGGGTTTTGGGAGAGCGTGATCCTGCTTCTCGATATACCTTCCATGGTGCCAAAGAGACGGAGCAGACGTTCTTGGCGCAGGACTCCCTCGGTTCATTACAGTATGAATCTGGTAGTCTGAGTGCCTATAAATTCACTATTGGAATGCTAGGTCTGGCCCTTGGAAAAGGTCTGAACTTACATACGGAGACGCCTGCTTTGAAGCTTACTAAGGATGAGGGAACTGGATGGATCGTTCAAACATCAAGAGGCGATATCAGAGCACAGAAAGTGCTGTTAGCGACCAACGGGTATACAGCGCATCTATATCCAGCGCTTCAGGGCGTGATTGTGCCTTTGAGAGGGCATATGACTGGTCAGCGGCCTGGGTCTGGGCTGCCTGTAGAGGGCCTAGGAGTTACGTATTCATTCATCTACGGTAACGGCTACGAGTATATGATCTCGCGACCGCCAGGTTCCAAATTTGCCGGAGATATTATGATTGGCGGTGGTGCGACGAAAGCGCCCGATGAGGGTCTTCTTGAGTGGGGTGAGGCCAACGACACCGTGATCGATGACTTCATACTCAAGTACGTGGTATCCTCTACGGGATCATACTTCGGCTCCAATTGGGGTGAAGACAACCCCGAGGGCCGGTTACGGAAGGCTTGGACAGGTGTCATGGGATTTTCTGCTGATGGGTTTCCACTTGTTGGCCAGATACCTGGTGAAGATGGACTTTATGTTGCAGCGTCATTTCAGGGCAATGGCATGGTGCTATGTTTTCAAGTTGCTAGGGCATTAATCGCTATCATGAATCAGGGACATGAGGATGAGCTCGACCAATGGCTTCCTAAAGCATTCCGCATGACATCTGAGAGAACAAAGCACAAATTTCAAGGCAAGCGTCATTCGAAAGTTTCGCCCATGAACCTTGAGATCAAGAGTCAAGGGTGATGGTAGTCGATCGAGAACAAAGGAGAATGCTCTTTGAATGATTCGATCATAGACGACTTCATATAATCCCTGCATCACTTTATCCTCAAAGCTTGCCTTTGCCCGGGCCTGGCGACAAGACTCCTGGATCGTTTTCAGAGCTTTGTGATCAGAACACAACCTCGTTGTCTTTCGATGCTGCTTGTTGAATTCTAGCTACGACGAAAAATGCGAACATCTTACATCAGATTCTTACTCTGCGGCCACGCAGCCGAGAACAGTCTACAGCGATATTAGCCATATACGAGACCACCCTGTAGCACGCACAAGCTTCTTGGCAACGTCAACTGTTCCTCTCGTTCCAGTCATTCGTCCAGAGTGCCAAATATTGAGCCCTCGACTGATCACGACTGAGTCCACTCGGTTGCTGAGACCACAGGTAGGCGTTATATCTGTCGACACTTTCGACGTTACTGCGGACCGCAGCTGATGGTCCGGGCGTAGCTTGCATATTGGTAGCAGAGCCATTGTCTCCGGCATCTTTGTCAGCGCGCCTGCTGGGAAGTACAAGGATTAGCGATCTTTTTAGTAACGAGGGGGAAGATAGGAGCAAATTCTGCTTACGGCATTTAGGAAAGGATCAATATGTGACGTTGATTGAAGCGTATATGGTGCGATCTATAAACAATTGAAGGGTGCAAGTCATTATGTTGGCAGAACAAGAGCAACATTGTGGACTAAATAGTCAGGGGGATCATGAGCTTCATTCACGCCGCTCTTGCGCAAATGGTAAAATCTGACAACGTTATCAAAGACACTCGGATCCCACCAGGACACGCAAGGTTGCCACAAGACGCCTTGCTCTGGGACAGCGAGGATAATGGACATGTCGCCACCATCTAAAGCCTCCAACCCCACGCTGACTACCAAATAACCAACCAGGCCCTTCGAATGGCTCCGTGGCGGTGGGAATAGTCCTATCTGGCGAATCAAAAGCTTTGACTTCACAGATTCTGCACTGGACGACGAAAGGTGATCAGATAACAAAGCGCATTGGGAGCCATTGAGAGGGAACATAGAACATTGAGCCTGTTTCATTGGCAACACACCCACATTGTCACCTACACTGGGCTGATCGGCAATACGTCTGTTGCCCGGCTACGACTGAGGATCTTAATTCATATCCCGAGCAAAGTGGCGACGGACCAACTTGGGAGCATACTCAATTTGCCTTGGTGAGCCGAAAGGTGAACCTTGGGGCTGGGTAAGCTGCATTCAGTGGATTAGGCGCTTAAGAATTCCTCTTCTTGTGATCCAACATTTGTCATGCGAAGCGACTAGCTATCGCATCTTACACCCCGCCTTGAAAGGAGTATAGCTTTGGTTTGCCACCTCAAAGGGTAGTCAGACGATGTGACCGTTTCAATTGGCTGAAAGCTGCCGCTTATACGAAGTTGCCACTGCCTCGTTTTGCCTGAGCCCAGTCACAGGCGAACCATAATCAAAGGATGCGACAAGAGCCGCAGAATGAGGAGCCGCGGGCGCATGGTCTCTGGCCCTATCAATATTACTTTTAACCCTTCCTTGTGCATATGGAGTCGTTCTAATGCGTGGAAGGGAATCCCCCCGCGTTGACTAACACACAGCGCGGCTAAAAATCGCCAACAGATGTAACTTTCAGTCGTCAGCACACCATCACCGACCTTGCTCTCGTCAATGCGTAAGGACTGGATGGGGATTCTTTGGCTCGGTTCACAAGAACCTGGAGCTACTTTCTAGCCATTGGTTGTTGTAAAACGACTTTGCTAAAACGTCCAGAGAAATCTGTATCTGAGCGCACTGAAAGGTCACGAGGTCGTTCATCCACTTGTGAAAGGGCATGAAGGATGCGAAGCGAAGCTTTCGACCATACGAACGCCGAATACTAGTCTCAGTAATACATCCTATGACTGACCAAATATCAGCAAACATACTTTGTCGGGAGAAGGAAGGGCTTGCTTCTTATCGCTTCAAGTCATATTCGGTCTCAGCGCAGGGCTCTTATTCGACCTTTTCCAGTCCAATCTCATTCTGCAAGCGTTCTTGGCCATAGCTTCATTGTAAGAAGCAGTAACCTTTGCGATCCTACCAACGTGACGTGGCTATGACGCGTTTCTCCGGTGCCAACAGCCGTCAAAACCGCCAGACTGTACGTCGCCCACCTTCGACATGATCGTTTCTGTGGAGACGAGCATTTTCCTGCGGTTCGCTGAGCTGCGACAATCTAGGAGAGCACAGGGTCCCTTTTGGTGAACATTGGAATGATCATCCTCAGCATCTCGCCTATGGACGATTTCCATGTAACGTCCTACCTCTCTTTCGTGATGACGAGAATAGCCTTCCATGTGTCATGCCTAACAAAGTTACCATCCCATTTCGGGAGGGATTTTGTTGACTCTCTTTTCCTTTTCCTTCATATCATGCATCTTCGATCTGCAAGACTTTGAGGGTCCGCCCCGCTAAACAAATCTGCGTCCTCCGATGAATACTGCTATCATGGGCGACTAAATGTCCCGTAACACCCAGAAAAGCATATCCAAGGATGAAAGCAAAGTCCCTGGTAGCGAATTGCCTCCAGTCTCATCTCATACGGCTCAATGGTGCTTGGAATAAGTGCAGCTCCTGTTATGCTAGTGATTACGAAACCCATTATGTTCATGGGCCTAAGCAAAGCCGGAATACGAAGTTGGATAATACTTCAAGCTATCTTGAGACATAGAACGCCAGGTTGGAGGTAGCTTCCGTTACTTTGCAATCTCAAAGCGATTGCTTATCTCCCGGTGGTTGCTGCTGGGTATTGGGATAAAAAGCGGACGCTTGTCGCAGGTCATCACCTCTTACTCCAATACAATGGACAATACTGCATGGACTTCACCTTCTACAAGTCTACTCAAATAATACAACTATTTACAGATATGTTCGTCAAGTCAGAGGTGGCTAGCTCTCTAGAATAATATCCACGAAAGCGAGACCTCTTTTGCTCTTTGCCAGACATGTTGGATGTCAGATTAGGGACTGTCTTGATAATTATGGCACCAGCAACTGCCCACACAAAAGAGATGAAAAGGATGATATTCCAGCTCAAATGACAATGTCCAAAACTCATATGGCGAATTGTCCGACCACTTCCTGGAGATAGTCTACGTCTATCCTTCGATCCGAACCCCGCATCGCCGAGGATTTCACGTGAAAGACTACTACACCATGACACAATTCAAATCCCTAGAGGTATCCCTTCCCTGTTTAGTGGTCAGCAAGATGTCTGGTCTCCTACCACCGCTACTTACTTTGACGCGTATCGTTCTATCGATCTAGGTTGGTAGTTATGTCCGCCAGATACTCTGCCCTTGATTGCGTGCGGCTCAAGCCGCCTTGCTGTTGCGACCAGGCGGCAGCATTACGACGGTCGACACCCTGGATTGTATTCTGTATCCCAGTGTATTGTTGCGGGGTGAAAAGCTGCTGGGCATTAGGATAATGGCATCTGGATCCAGGGCTGTTTTGCGAGGACCTGAGATTGGGTGTTAGCCAACAATTGCTTGCTGATTGATAGCTTCCAATGCTGGAAGTAGGTCCTCACGCCATGTTGCTCATCTGATCGCACGTTTCGGCCTGTATGCTGTAATATATTGGACTTTGGAATGTTCAATGTCCAGAGCGCGAATGGCATAGGGCGAAGAAAACAGGAGGTCGAAGCCATTATACCCTTGAGCAAGCATACAATTTCTCATTCGCTGCCTCCGCTTAAATTGGAGCTAGCCCGACGCGCCTCCAATGTACAGCAACGGATGACCAGACAATGAACGTCTATGCGGTCAATGCAGATATCATCAGCCATTGTCCATCTGTATTCCCCGTGATCTTCGGCACGGCTTCCGCCTGGAAGCTGATACTGCTAAATTTGACGCTTACGGCGAGGGCCGCTTAGAGGGCTCATTGTCAGCACTCAACCCGTTCAAGATTTATCTGAGCATCGCCATTCGGCTGTAAGTCACATGCGAAAACACCTACGAGCAACGGATAGCTTTGCTAGATCTTAAGGCGCGTGATGCTGATAACGGACCACGTGGACTGCCACGCTATGATTCCTCGCGTGGAAGGTATCTATTTAAGCGGCCACTAATTACAACAACCAAAGGGATTGAAAGCCGGCCGAGCCGATCAGGGTATGGTTAACAGTTTAGGTGCGGCAACGTCTTTGTCGTGCACCGTTCCTCCGGGGATGTTTCTCGAAGACTTCCGATGTCAGCGGTATTGCATTGACGTGCACAGCCATAAATGACAGGCTTAATTTTTTAAAAAAAAGATACATAGGTATCTCAGCCTCATAATGTTGGTGGCGTTACTGAGCGTACCAATTACAGGAATAGCCAAGTCGCATGAGGCAAAAATCTAGGCCAATGGCTGTTGACCCCGCAAACCGAAAACTCCTACAAACAGATGTAATGGGGTTGGAAATAACCAGGATTGAACCGAAAATTCCATCAGTCTGCACGTCAGCCCGATTCAACTATCTGCACGTTAATCTTGGATTACGGCACTCTAAGGTAGGGAGGCCAGCCTGCTAGGCGAACCGCTACTGCACCGCAGGACATCTTAGTTGCTCCTCTCGGGAGCGCTTCCGGCTCAATCTTCACCGCCCCTAAGCCTCGAAAGCCATTATTCGCGGTGTGCACGTTCGACGGATCCGCCGCCGCGCTTCGGGGAACCGGGTATGCCAGTCTATCGGATTTTCCAATCTTTGTAGATGTGCAATTAATGTTCGGGAAGCGCTCCCAGCAATGCGAATACTCAATCCTACCAGCGAATCAATCCACCCTGTGCTTTGCCCTGTTTACGCCTGCGATCTGACCACATGTGAATTCTAAATCGACTACACTTGCATCGCCCTATAAAAACACCGCCACATTAACAGCATCATTTACCTATGGGACATACGTTTGTGACGTGATTGTGGTGCTCTGCTTCCACTCACTGACCATGCCTCTCTCCACTAAATAGGAAAACCCAGTGGCCAGCTCGAATCGCAGAAAGATTTCGATTCAAGATTTCTATGAATTGATTTGTGAAGATATACCCTGGAGTCTCGATTACTGGCGAAGTCCATGATCGGCAAAGTCTGGGCGGAGGTCTATAACCTGCATGTTTACTTGCATGCATCATATCTTAGCTTTCTCTTGTGCAAACGCCATCAGCAAACGGCAATTTGTTAGAGTTGTCCTTCAAAAACTTACTGTTCCTCCAAGCTTTGGGAGGGAGCATTGTCTCTAGCACAACATCCCAATGCTGGGAATCTCGAGCGAGAGCTTGTGCTTTGTTATCGCTATTCGCTGGTCCCGTCACGAGGAACTTCTTCCATGCGTCTTTGTCGGTGAGATACCGCCCAAGAGCAGAATCCTTGCGACTGTGGTCATCCATCTGGGTACGGGGACCGAGTGGGCTGTGATTGTGCCCATTATTTGAGGAGCTGCCAGAAAGCGTCCAATCAGCAGTCTTGGTTTTAGATTTAGGAAAGCAATATTTGGACGTACGACATGGCTTGAGTTGGATGACGGAAGGACACTCAGAGCTGGGCAGCAAGTTAGGCTTTCTGTGTTTTGGGGTTATCACGTTTATTCGATGCAGCACGACTCGATGACTAGGACGTCCACTGTATGAATCCGGGGAGCTGAACGGATCTCTTGTTGTATTTATACGATTGATGATACTATCGTCGCCTTTCGTGGGGCTCCTGGTCACAGTCCGTCTCACATCAAGAGGGGCGGCAGGGCGTCGGCTACGAGGGGCCGGCTTCCAGTGATGAAGACGCAGACCAAGAGCGAACATCAAAGCGTCTTCCTGGAAGGCCATTCTATGCAATGAAATACGATTCATAGCGGCTTTCACGATAACTTGTTTGTACAATCAAATTATTTGGAACCACTCCTGGTCCCTATCACGGGGTAAGCGCTGAATGACGATCATGCATGTCTTAAGATGCAGCAGCCCTTGTACCTGACCAATAGGGTCTGAAACGTTTTAGCCTCATACCGTACTGGGCATCGCACGAGAAACAAGATGTCTCCAACAATTCCACTCCACCTAGCGCTGTCGCCTTTCGTGTCCAGTCTGTGGCGAACAGATTTAGGAAGGCTCGGCTCATGCTTCCTATCTTGAGATATTTGCTAGAATTCGTAGAGACCAGTGCTCCGTGATCGAGCGTCCTTCCTCCCCGTTCTTTATCAGCGACGTCGCTGTACTCCTATGTCTCATTTATCTAGCGCGCTACTTTCGCCGGCTTATGCCAAGAGTCCTGTCCAGGTCATTCTTCTGGCGACAGCATGGCCCCTTACTTTGCGATTCAAAGCATAGAGCGATTACCGAGTGGTCAATATCATATCGGCAATAGTATAAAAAACATGATCCCTACCGAGGGGGGAGCGAGCGATGAGAATTCCAGAGGGCGGGGCGAGAGGGCGTCGGTTGCAAGACAGGGCGGCTCCCGGTCTTCAAAAGGCCAGGCATTCGGCCTCTGTCATGGCAACGCCCTCCGGGGGCTCTCACATGAGGGTGAACGGAAATTACGATAGTGCAAGACTGTTCTCAATGAATCATTAATACGCTATCGAGCTACCATCCCTCCCTCACGACGTCGACCCTTGTACGAAAATCCTATGCCGCCCTTCCCATGTCCCAGCATCGATTCACCGCGTCATCAATCGTCGAGCAGGAAGCTCGTGATCAAAGGGCGTACATTGGGTCTGGATGATCCTACAACGCATTAGCAGGGCGGCCGCGAGACATCTTCTGAATAGCTTACCTAGTGCTGCCTCCCATCCCTGTTGTTGAGCTCGGTCCACATGCGATCTTTTTCAAGGGAAGTAGACTTGGCAGTTTCCTTATGTTTATCATTGTCCTTGCCAACCACAAGGGACTTCTTCAAGTGGTCATCTTCAGAAAGGAAACGTTCCATAGCTGCGTTATCTCCTTTCGTCTCGTGTTTGGAGGCGCGGGCAGCACAGCCAGCGGGTTGCTTCTGAGGGTTGGGATTCCTGGCAAAGATTTCAATTAGCCACGACCATAAAAGTGTTTCAAAGTGGTCACGCTCACGACATAACAAAAGTATGTTTTAATTCGGAAGAGATGTAAGCTGGTGCTGTGTGATTTCGAACGCAAGTGGGAAGGAGTGGCTATGATGAGCCTCTTTATCAATTCAGAAATGCTTGGATGGAGATTTCTGGCACCTTACTGATCCGAGGCCAGAAAAAGCGCCCTAGACCATGACGAGCCCGAGGGTTTGGAAGCGTTCTCGCTGGATATTCTACTGGTCTGACTTGTGGAAACGACCATTGAATTGGGTTGCTAACCTGGTGGGGTGCAATTCGCCAATCCCCAGGTAAGATTTAGAAACGTACCCTGAAGAATACGACTCCATTGATATTCTAGCGCATCATCCAGGAAAGGGGCTTATCTCTTTCTGGCAAATACATCCTTCATGTAACGTTGTCATTGTCTGCAGCTGTAGAATGCAGATCCAGTGGGTCGTCCTCCGAGTCTTCCTGTCGCCCACGAGCTAAGGCATCACCAACTTGCCACAACCGTACCTCCTGTTACACCGCAGTTTGAAGATTAATGCATTCCAGTTACATCAAATCGATCTAAGAGATAGTTATGCATCAGAGTAGCATCTTAGATGGACTTTGTTGGATCATTATTGAGTGGATCCTTGTAATGCAAATATCTGCGAAAAGCACTGCCAATTGGTTCGGACTGTAGGCGAACACCGGACAATATGCGATGCACTGAAGAAGCCATCTGGAACCTAGTGGCAACAATCAAAAAGGCCGATCAATTAGTAAAGCTTGGTGTTAGGCGTATCCAATCCAGGTGTTTCTCTTCGACAGCCTCCAGTGTTTCACGCAAGGCCACAGACACCCAAAATGCAACCCTTTTAGCTTAGAATCTCTAGCAGGGACTCACGCATCTCTACTAAAGTCAGAGGTGGTCATTGCGTTATGCAGGCCAATTGTGTTCATCAACTTATTGGAGCGTTCCGAAATTGGAAGCATCCTGTGGAATTCCAGTGGCGAGTAGCGGACATTGGGCATCAGACTGATGTAACCGTCAGAACCTTAATTCGCTACCCCTACTACCAAGCTAGTATTTCACTCTGCAGCCCATTGAGTTCTGCCTTATTTATCTTTGGCTTCTTACAGCCATGTTTCGGTCACTCAATTTCATTCCAAAAGTGGCACGGGTCGCTGACTTGGTACTCGCAAGCGCATGCTTCACGATTGGATGTAGTTGGAGCTTCGACCGATCGCGGCTCGAGCTCTGTGGGCTGAATGATGAATGTTCTGCCACTAGCGGGATGGATTGACGTATGATATGCAGTCAGATCAGGCTCTTCAAATGCGGCCAAAATTCACGTTCGGCAGGCAACCCCCTATTGAGTTCTGGATGCTTCCAGAAATGGCGAGTATTAAGTTCACGTGTGGCCATATTGAATGGTGTCTGTTTTTGACTTGTCAATCTTAGCGTTCCCTAGCAAAGGGCAGACACTGTCAATACCGATTTGCCCTCCGATCATCAGAGGAGTATAAGGTTGGCACAGCATTCTCCAGGTCCTATTGAATCATGAGGATCCAACAAGTTCAGGAGTCAACTGAGCTGCCTCAAAATTTCTCGTCAATCTACACATCTGCTGGACTACCTGACTGGAGAGAGCACTTAGCTGTAGGCTGTTTTATCTTGCAGCTCACATGTAATTTAATAGCTGGCGATCGTCGTCGCTGCGCTTTCCAAGCTGAGCCCCGATAGCCGGAGAGTAAACGGTTCGCTATACATTTTACCACATTCAGTGGCATGAATGACTCGACATAATATGAGCTGATGCAAGACCAGGTCTTGGTCCTCGAGTCAAGCCTAAAGCATCTAGCGTGCCTTTCTCCAGACTGTGGTGGTAACGAACCATCTCCAGGCTAAGGGCAGACTCCAGGGCTCCGCCAGGATCTGCCCGAAAATAAGCCAAGCAAAGCGGAAACCTGGTATTGGGTTAAAGGTGCTTTAGTAGACTGGATCACAGGTCTGCTGCCTATGCCGATCCTCTCGCGACAGCCCTCATGCTCATTAGATGGACATCTGAAAATCCAAGCCTGCGATTGGGAGGCTGGCAAGCTAGCCGGTGTCTCTTATCTGCGACTTTGACAAGACCATGTCACATGTCAAACGTCGTGAACAGTCCCTTCACATAGAGTCCATATGACCCGCCCCTTATACTTCCATTCGTTACCGAACCGGCCGGAGTATTGGAATTCGGGCTAAACCCGAGGTCTTGTGATGGTATTGCGAGGGACCTTGCCGGTCTCACTGGACTCATCCCAGCGGCTAAATTCAAATAAGAAGCGGGATAGAGAGAAGCCCTGAGAAAAGCCTGATTCGAACGCAGGGAACGCTGGCTAGTCGATTCACAGAATGTCAGCTATGACACGGCCATTTAACCTAGTCTTCTACCAAAGGGCCTTGACGCGGTTGTCGTGTCTCAGTGTCTCAGCGTCTTACGCATGCATGGAAGCAGGGATGAAAGCATCAAGGGCCTTCGTGTATTCCGGCGATGACCGCATAACGCTTCCATATTCACGATGAGGAGTGTAGAGAATATCAGCCAAAGTGAATGTAGGCTTCGAGCCGACGGCAGCAAGAGGCATGTGATCGCAGCGTTAGGCTAAAAGCAGATTGCTATACAGCCTCAAATGATCACAGCATAGATCATTCCTTGAGGCTGATGCCCAACGCTCTGATGCCGTCAGAGCATTGGAACGAAGACGCTAAACTGTGCATGCGGAATATTTAACATGGTTAGCCAGCACTACTTCGGCGCGAATAGTAGGAAAGGGAAATGTAGTTCCGCGAAAGGAGGTTGACTAGGGCCTTGCAGCAACAGAAGCCCGGGCTCTGATAAGATCATAGGCCAATGACGGGCTCCATATTGGAAAGAAGGGCCAGTTATCTCCTTGTCAAGAAATTATGGTTGGGTTTAGGCACCAACACATGTAAAGGTATATACGTGTCCAGCGGAAAGACCCAATTTACATCGGCTTGTCACATGACTCTCTTTCTAGACCTAGACTGATTGCACACACTGCAAGGCATACTTGCAGGAAAATGTCACTAGTCGGCCAGCTCTTTGAGGCTATAGCTGAAAGCGGAAACCCGAGACGTGGTCACCTATGATAGGAGGCCCACGAGGCTGCGGCCGGCTGCGCACACCAGATGGAGCAATTTAGGCACTAATTACATCTCCTATCCTTGTCACCGACCATTTATTCACAAGTATGTCCGGCGAATAGACTACTGCGGGTGTCGAGGCAAAGACTCACAATTTATTCGCACACCACTATACTGGTACTCATCAGTAGAGCCTCGATAGTTGAACTTTCTTGTTACCAATTGCTTGCAGGGTCTAAATGCGCTCTGGTGCAATAGGAATTGGCGGTGAGGGGCTACAAGCTTATCCTTTCTAATTAAGACAAGGGCAGAAGGTAAGTCAAGTTCTCACACTGTGATCAGACGTCGCATTTCCAGATCTGCAAAAGACTTCACATTTTTTTATCTTTGTCCTCCTCGTTCTCGTATTCTGTTCTTTAGCTAAATCAAGACGGTGTTGAATACCGCACTCTGATATGCAGTGATGACATTCCAGCAGATGGTGATTCATACTGATTGGTTGTTCTGCGGATACCTCGAGCTTGCAGATAGATCTCTTTCTGGTAGAGCTCATATCTAGCAGAGCTTCGGCTTGCCTGTTCACAATTTCCTGGATCAGGGACACATTTGCTGAGCAGGAATCTACTTACTCACCTGTATATTCATTTTCATTGAGGCCTTCGCTAAGTCGGGCAGACATATTCTTTTCTCTGTAAGAACAACAATTTGTCCCTGTCGTGCCGTCATTCTTCTCTGAACCGACAACAAGGAACATCTTCCATTGATCCTCCTCTAGGAGGAATCGCTCGAGCATTAAAGGTTTCTCTCTCCTGGCTGCATTTGCATGAGTGGTCTTGTGTAAGTTGTTCCTATGAATCTTATTAACGCCACCAAAAGTCTCGAATCAGCTGTCATTACACGGCTGGAAACTTTTACCTACATTACTACTCGAGAATGCAAGACGCTATTCCTAATATGAGTTGATCAATATCAAGCATTCGTACCTGTCTACTACTACAACAGAGTGTGAGCGCAAACATGGCGACTTTATAGGCGACAGCTTGGACTCTGATCGTCTGACGCAGGAATGTGAGCGACGCCCTGCTTCTAATGGCTATACTATTCCATGCGCTGTTAGCAAGAGCTGTCTCTCGAATCTGCCGAGGACTCGCAGCGATGGTGGCAGGGTCACGATCCTATTGGCCCGAATTTAGCGAGGCGCTGGAAATATTTTACACCCGGAGCGTCATACCCTCCGGCAATAAGAAACCGAAAAGGGGAAATATCTTACACCCGAAGCGTCATACCTTCCGGCAATAAGAACCGCTAATGAAGGTCAGCTAATGATCGATAAAGTCGACTCTTGCTGCATTTGGCAAGGAGAGAAGCCCCACAACAATATATGATATGCAGGATGCAACGCATCAGATTGATTGGCTGCTCTCGTGGGGTTCGCGTAAGTACGCGACCAATGCTAGGATAGCAAGGAAGACATCAGAAGCCTGCTCTAAGATCGGACATCTACGTGCTACATGAGACGATAATAAGAAACATCAACATAACGGGTGCTGAACTCCCAGTAGTCCAGCAGGCAAAGTATAGGGCACGATGCGCAAAGCCAATACAAAATCGCAGAGCCTCCCTGGACTTTTCCAAATAGCACTGCGGAAGGCTTCGGCTTAGGGGGCGAAACGCCGCATGAACCATAGCAATTCACCACCAAACGGGCTCAATGCAAATTTATCCGAGTGTTTACTCTCATCCGAGTGGTTACCCTCATCCGAGTGATTACCCTCATCCGAGTGTTTACTCGTGCCTAGGAGCCAGGCGCCTGCACGCGCGGCTTTGTGGCATAAGCTTACATATCTAGCCTTGCGCCACGTGAATGAAAAGCGCAGATTCAGTTACTCAAGTGGTCTTTTTCCCAGCAAATATAGTAGCCCAACGAGAGCAATATCATCTTCCAGACCCTGTGTTTCACACCAATCGCTACTTGCGCTGAGCCAAATGGATTATGCTTCTTGCTTTGATTAACCGTTAAGAGCATGATTCTGAATGCTGATAGTGTGAGTGTATGGCAATAATAACTTTGGTCTAAACGGGTTTTTGAGTTGTGGAAGCGCTTTTTTACGAAATGCTTGTACAAAAAATAACATAATTTTGTCAACCATTTTGACTTTTCACCCCTTCATGCGCCTCTGCCATTGAGTCCTTCTGCTCGCGAATACCTTGCTCGCCAGTGACAAGAAATCCTTTCCAATGATCGTATTCTGCAAGGTATCTCTTAAGAGCTGGGGATGGCTCAATATTCTGGGTCCCAGACTTGGATGTACCGGCAGACTCTCCTTCGACGGTGCTTTGGCTAGTCGAACCTCTGGCGCGCAGACCTTAGTAAATGCCGTGTGGACATTGTCAGGGAGGTTGACGAACAGCATGGTCTGCTTATAGGCAATGGCTTGGATGATGGTGCGATGTTATTAGATCAGATTGAGAGCTGGTGCCTGAAATTGGCTGTGCGATGGGATGTATCTCACGAGCTGAGTACGGAATCTGGAAGGAGGTATATGCTATAAAGTGGGACGCAAGTCATGGTCGAGCAATCTTATACTTCAGATCTCCACTCCACAATGTGATTTCACATTACTGACCAGTTCGCAAACTTTATTTGAAACTCATCTATTGTCGTCTTGTTAACACAAGGCAAGATGTCTGACTTCTAGGACCGTCGGTGCCGTTCCTACGCATATAATATCAATGCAAGCCTGAGGGTACAAGGATGTCAAACGGACCAGCGGCGGATCTGACCTGCAGATAAGCTGTATCAGAAAGGAATCTATCGCCCCATGCTATCATAATGGTGAGATTTACGGTGATTAATGGGCAACGCTATAGCATAACATTTCATGACAGCATGAATGCCTAAGAGCCACCCTTGTTCATTTCCGCGACTTGGTCAAAGCATTGTCAAGAGTGGACCAGATTCAAGATCATGGTACAGGTTGAGGATCCTTCTCGGGTGATTGATCATCGCCTCGACCCGAGAGATCTATCGTGTGTCCGTACGATTGCGTGCCATTGTTTCGGTATCTTTTGACATCATGAGGTCTAGGCGCCCAGTGCATTGTGAGCCTATCGTTTTCGCTATCGCTTTCGTCGCACTTAAGCCAAAGGATTTAAAGATATTACTGGTGCTTACGTTTTAGTGTCACTTGACATGGCGCAGATGCAGGTGAGACCGACTGCCGAGACATTTTTCTTACCTCTGTAACCTTAGGATGTCGTGGCATCGCCCGTAATTGCTCCTACATTAGCAGATGTACGCCATGTTATTTGTCCCAAAACGGAGAAATGAAGCTAGAGTTGCTGAGAAGGTTGCATCTGTTTGATAGCCAGTTAGTGGGAGCAACACACTTATGCATGTTAAACAGAATCAAGCCCGATACTATGCGCAAAAAAGCCTGTTCACGCATTTGATAAGATTGGGAGAATGAGTGAACGCACATTCAGGTTTAGAAGTAAATCCAACGTAAGCGCCTAACCCGAAAATTGACAAGGCTTCCAGACTCGAAACCATGGACTCTTCCACTTCATCACCGATCATTCAACCGCTTGAGCAACACCTACGCACACTTACGCTGGTGACCGCAAGATGATCCGTATTGATACATTGAAACGGTTACAGCAATTTGACAGATACAAAAATGGTCTGACCTGCGAAGATCCCAAACTGCCAGTGGCATTTTTAACTAGCATATATTTGCCTTTGGGACTGCTGTTGGGCAGGTTGGCTTGAGGCGCAGCGTCAACAGCAGCTGCGAAGCTGTCGGTTATTTTCAGTACGCATCCACCAACGACTGCTTGTGGTTACATGCAATCAGTTGGTTGAGCTATCATAGGCTTGCAGAAGGATGGTTTATATAATCTCTTATACCTCGAGCATGAAGCTATTGCCTGACTCTAGTTCTAATGGTAGATTTTTGATAGCTTCAAACGCTAAAGAAACCACTGGATAGTTTGACATATGTAAGGGAAGAAGAGGTCAAGGTGACTAGCAAGTGGTTATTATCAATCGTGCCAAGACGCTACTTTGGTATCTACCGCGGCAGCGGCTCGACGTCAACCTCCTAGCGCAGGCGAACAACTGTCTTCCGCTCTCTTGCAGACGTAGCTGGAGCTTGCCTCGAGATCACTTGATGATCAAGCAACGATGGCTTCCAGCGGTTCGACGGGCTTTCTCTCGCCCTTCTCCAGGCTTTTTCAGGGTCTCTCACCGGCGACAAGCGTACACCAAGCCTGACGATATCAAACCTGAAGCCTCAGAAAAGGCCCGATCGCGTGTCGTACGCATTACTTCTCGTCTCCCCAATCTCTTGCAACGCTATACAACGCCCCTCATCAATGCGCCATTGACGCATATCTCGGCTTTCCTGCTTCTCCATGAGCTGACGGCCGTCGTTCCGCTCTTCGGATTGGCCGCGACATTCCACTATACAAGATGGATGCCACCGTTCATCAGTGAGGGCAAATGGGTTAGCGATGGGGTGGAGAAATTTGGGAATTATTTTCGCAGGAAAGGCTGGTTGGGAGAAGAAGGAAAGGCCAAAAGGCATAAGTGGTGGGGAAGAGGTGAAGGTGGGACGAGACTCGTAATTGAGTAAGTAATTTGTGTGGTCCGTGGCAGAGAGCTTCTTAACGCTGACTGGTGCGAAGGTTCGCAACAGCATATGCGGTCACCAAGGCGCTACTGCCGATTAGATTGATACTTAGTGTTTGGGCTACACCGTGGTTTGCTAGGGTTGCCATTGTGCCCTCGACCAATGTGTTGAAAAGAATGTTCTCGAAGAAAGCCAAGAATTAACAGGCACTCAATAGCTCCGTTATCTAAGATTGATAAAACTCCTGTGCGAATCAATATTACGGCTGCTGTAATCATGCCATATGAGGGGAATATCGTGGCAAAAAACAAATTGCTGTTACGTAAAACCCTAAGTGAAGCAAGAGAGCACAGCACAAGTAAGATGGTTGCCTAAAATTTTCTAATGCAGTCAGATTCGATCGTTGCGACTTACATTACGCTTCGAAACACCGATGTCATAAGTGATATCCCTATACGAAATACGTACACACACATATACATATATAAATATATATATATATCTACTTACCGGATCCCGCGAACGGATGCTTGCTGTCGGGCAGCTTACCGGCAAGGCTTCAATTTCCCTTAAGCGTCACAGTGGCTGTGACACTCCACCACTGGGTATAATCATGCTTAGTCCGACAGAAAGATCCATACGTTAATTGCACCTTGTATAATCTACGATCCCCCATCCCTTATAAGAACCGGACCTTCTCGACGCGTCGCATTTAGTCCCCTGCTCCTTCCCTTTTTGCTTCGCTTGCTTTGAAACTCCGCCGCGGCTACGCGTTATAAAGAAAACAAATTTGGTACCAAATGTGAGTAACAGTACTGCAACACCATTTCTTCACCTCGCAAAGCCAGAATTGACACATGGTTCTGCGGACTAGTTGCAGATTTGAAACGAGGTTCCATCGTTCACTCCTCCGATTCACGGAAGAGCCGAATTAACGGCAATCTTCTATCCTCGGCTTTTTGTTGACCCTACTTCTTACAAACGACCACCATCATCGACACGCGCATCTTCCTAGCTCACCACACGGCATTGTTTCGTGTACATCCCAGGACTCTTGTAGAACACCAGTCCAGCAGCAACACTCAGCTTCCGGCTCATGTCTCCTTGGAAAGACGGATCCCTAACACGGGTTGTGGTTCTATTTTGTTGATTTCTAACACTCTCGCAATAAGCCTTCACCCTCTCATTCAATTGGGGGAAAATTTTCTTGTCACTACTCAGTGACACTTCTCTAATCCACATTCTTTATCTAATCCCGTACTCTTCCAAAACACCCCTCCTATTATCTCCCACTCCACATACGATTCAACACCTGCGGCTCCAATCAAAATACCTGGCAAGAAAATTCCACGTAGTAGAGTACGGTAAGTAGTCCTCACCTGAGACACCTATGACATGCTTCAGGGGCACCGAGCTAATCAAAATCACGCTTTCACAGCATTCATTCGGGTCACGGCGATTTGACGTCCACCTTCCAGCACCAGGATACTTCCGCGGAAATCGCTATCATCATGCCGCAATCACATTCTTCTGGAAAGGTATCATACAAGACAGGGAAGATCCCCTACGAGCTTAAGAACCAAAAGGAGTGGGACACAGACAAGGACAAGCCTGAGTATCAGTCAGATGACGAATCAAAAGAATCCTTCAACGACGAAGATGACGATGAGGAATTCATCCACATCCCCTATGTTTCCGGCGGCAGATCTCTGAACCGAGACCCAGTCCACGAAGGTCCTAGCAGCGACAAGCCCTCGAAAGTAGTCGTTCCTAACGGTAATGCACCCACCAGGATCTTAGGCAACGGTTTTCAGCGTGTGACGCATGGAAAATCATCAAGGATACCTACACAACCCCGAAACATCTCAGCAGTTCAGAATGAGATTCGTGCGAAAATGGGGACCCGTGGAAAATTCAGTCTCGGCTACAACAAAGACAACACTGCCAGAGCCGCCTATAGAAAGAGGCTGCCTCATTGTGACACGTTCAAGCTTGACCAAGATTGTGATCAGATCTTCCCAATCGCGCGCAAAATGTACGATTACTTCGAGGAATTAGGAGTTCGAAATGGATCCTTTATTCGCCCACCTCAGCATGCCAAAGATCGTGAATTGCTCATCTGGGGAAGCTCTGGTCGAGTCCAAAAAACGAAGGCAGAGCTCAAAGAATATTTGCTCAAGGCTGGACCAGAAGCGGAGTCCATGAAGCCCAGGAACTCTATGGCAAAGGAAAAGTTCTCCAAAGAATCTTCCACAACCGGACGTGAATTCAAAAAAAGACAGAGTCAAATGCTTAAGCAAGCGCTTATCCAAGAGTTCCAGCGGGTGCCTCACATTGAGCGAACGTACGGCTTTACAGGCGCATTCCTATGGCCAGTCGAAGAAGTTAGGCCTGAAGAGCTCCTCGGCAACAGCCTCGAAGCATTAGACCCCATTCGCGTCGAGTACAAATGCCACATCGTATTTGATGATCAAGTCTCTGCCTTCAAGGTCTTCACTGATGATCCGGAATCAGTGGGAAAGACTATGCTACGTATCACTGGTGTCATGAAAGAGTATACAGCGAAGTTTACAGCAAGAAATAGTCGTCGGATTGTTGACTACATGATCGAACCACCCAGTCCTTTCACTATGCGCAAGGATATCAAGACAATATCTGGGCCAACAACTGAACCAGGGACTTTTGCTGGCAAGATACCACTGTTGACGGGTGACGTCTTAGAGACAACAGCTCGTGACAGCTGGCTCGAAAAGTCTAAAGGCATGATTGTACAAAATTCTTATCGCATCGAACAAGACTTACGCAAGGCGATTCCGCTTCTGCCATACTATCGTGGTAACGTTCGGATGCGGATCCAGTATGGCACATTCGAGCTGACAACTTTGCGTTGGCCTGAGAATACAAGCTCGATGCCATTCCAGGAGTTTGTGATAAACTTGGGTTTAGCGGGGACAAAAGGCAGGATGCTTAGAGAGTAAGTACCTACTATTCAACGCGAGTTCGCAGCTCTAATATGTACATCTAGTTTGCAGGTAAAGAAAGATGCAGCAACGATAATGAAGAAGGTTTACGGTGCGAATGGCCTCTTCGAGCCTCTTAATCATTCAACTTTTGAGTTAGAGGATGTCGTCCCGTCATTCGGCGCCTGTTTCACATTCCAAGAATTGAATGGCCCAATTTATCAGCTAGATGTTGGGATTGGTCCAGGCTCGCTCGACGATCATGTGTACGAAAAGACGCACTCTATATGGACCAGAGCAGATCGTCGTGATACCACTTTGCTTGGTGTATACAGAGTTCAAATAGATGGGTATGCTTCAGCCCTAGTATTGCAACCTATGCTAATTGCTAACTGGCTATAGTGGCTCGTCCTGGATGTTGCATGTCTCAAACGAGAACACGATCGACAAATCCCGCATTACTCCTCGGATGGAAGAATTTGCAAACAGTGTCACCTTAAAGAAGATCCCACCGGGCCCATTAAAGCCTACAGGTCACAAAATGTTTCGATGGAAGAAAGACTTCCCTGGTGTTATACGCCCTAGAAGCTTCGAACAGAAGACTTCATATAAATATCGACTCATCCACAATAATGACTATGTCTTTGAAATTGCTAGGTACGATGTCTATGGTGATCCTAAAGACGAGAATACACCAGTCCACACTTCCTGGGCTGCCTCGTTGTACAACCGTGAATGGGACTCGACGCTCGCAGGCAACTCCGAGTTGAGCATCGGCCAATCAGCAGGTTGGAACCCGAGGCTTGCAACCTTCTTTCCAGGTCATGGTTCGGCTGACAGAGGACCGGACCCTGGGGTGGTCGACTTTCTAAGCACCGTGGACATGGTCACAGCCTTCGCTGACGACCTGAAGAAGGAGGCACCGCATCTGCGAAGATAAATGTATGCTTGATATTTACCGCCAGGGCTGTATCTTCTAGGGCAATGGAAATATCCGCTAGCATTTTTTGCGGACGCCGGCAAAGGATCATATGCATATTTCTAAGACAAGGCCAGTTGGAACACTACATATCACAGGCTTACACATCAATCATATTTCTACATCAAAACACATACGGAGGCCGAGATTCTCGACCATTCGACTCAGTTCAACTCATTATTGCTAGCAGCTAGCGCAGCTATCCTTGCTCAACCCTACCTATTCTTGCTACTCGCACTCACAGATCTTTTTCCAATTCACCCTCGATGGCCTCCACCTCATCCTCTCCGCGAGATAGTATGGGACTTATCGGCTCATGTCGAGCGAATTCCGCCGGGACAAGTCTTGCTCGTATTATGTGCCATTAGCAGGCAGCGGCCGTTTCGGACTGTCCCTCAGCTCTGTTTGATAGGGGGTTCCTTTCCTTTTCATAGACAGGATGCAGCATAACTTAGCCTATCAAGCAAGCCACATGATGAATAAAACGCGTTTTCCTGATATTTGAGCAAGATCCTCACGCGTTACTCTCGCCTCCGCCCTTGCTGCTTTCTGCTATGACTTTCTGCCGTAACACTAGACCCGAAACTAGTTAGCTCGGAAGAACGACTCTGTGCGGTTATAGTTTGGAAACAACTTCAATCACCTCAACCACCCCTACTAAGCAGATTCAATGAAAGAGTTCTCACCATCCTCCACCACATTCAGATTCCCCTGCTTCCCCTGCACTATCTTTTCCAAATCCTGTAAGTTCCGCCCTAGCTCCTCCACCTTTCGGCTGTAGAACTCTCGCGCTGCTGGTGGGGTCTGTGAACGCATACATCAGCGTACGTCCTTGCCCATATTGCAGCGCTAGAACCTGCAAAGGCGTACCTTCTCAACGTAAAACCCTGTCCCGATATCTACCAGCACTGTATCCGTAGAGGCTAGCTTTCCTGGCACATAGAGTGATGGCGTCAGGGGGACAAGGATCGGTGTGCCTGTGTAGTTCCATCGAATCAGTCTTTGTCTCTCTCCTAGATATGTATACCCCGCGCGAGCCCTCCACTGATCCTCAACCTCTCTCTTCTTTCCCCACTTTGTCGACCCCAAACATTTCCTTCTCCTCCTCCTCCACCACCTCCTTCCTTTCTCCCCTTTCCCCCCCAACGGCACAAGCACAAATTCACACGCACCTTCACCCCTCTCCAACCCATCCTTCACACTATTCCCACAGTCCCCGAATTTCGCTTGTGCTTGCTTTAGCTGACTGAATGAGGTCGTGAGGTGTTGCAGTTCGGAGGTGAGCTGGTTTTTTACGTTCGTTAGTTGAGCGACTGGAAGCGCGGTGAGGTCGACTATTTGTGTGGGATTAGTTTAGTAGTGGAAGGATAGAGAGCGGGAGGAGGGCTAGGGAGGGGAGGAAGGAAGGGTAGGGGATTTACTGGTTTGTGGTGGAGGGGCGGCGGTTGGGGAGGACATTGTTGGTGGGACTGAGGATGGAGAGGGTGGTAGTGGTGGTGAGTAAGTTTAGTGATTACTCAAGGTGGATGGGTGCTTGATGGAATCGAAGGCTGAGGGGATTCTGTGGGGGCCCTCTACTGCTAGAAGGCTTGAGGGTCCATCCGGCTGAAGGCGGCCCCTAAGGTTAGTGAGCATGCCTGGAGCTAGGATGATTAGGAATTTCGCGGGCTTCGGTTCCTTCCCGCCCCGCGGCTCCATATTTGGTTCTCCCCGTCGATATTTTGTAAGTACCGTCCTAACCCTACGCTCAACCCTTTGTCTCTTGCCTATGGACCACTAATTTTGCTTGTAAGATGATGCCGCGTACGTACGTCATGCATCTAGTGGGCGATGACCTGCCAACCTTCTGCTTGAGAACCTTCTCCTTGATCAAAAGATCTCCGTGCTTGATGGACGTTTGAAAAGACTTATGTGTCACAAAATGTTTTTGACATCTCTTGAAGTCCGGCACTGAAACCCCTGTACTACGACGCCTGCTTTACCTGTGATTGGTTTCCTAGATTTTATATGAAATTTGGAGTTCACCGCCTTTTAAGATGAGGATTCCACATTGCTATTAATGATGAGTCTCTTCAGTCCAATGTCTTCGAAAGCCGAGGGTCATGGATCCGATCTCAAAGGCTCCTAAACTCGGCCAAGTTCTCGGATCTTTATCTTCGAGACACGGTGCTCTCAGCTTCAAAGTACTTGACGAAAGAGAATAAAAATTGAGGGAAATAGTACGCCACGTAAGCCGAAAGTGTAGGCGACATGCTTGAGATAGAGAATGAGGGGAGTGGTACGCTACGTGACCCGAAACTGTGGACGATATGCTTGAAGATGTCATCTCGGTGTCACCAGAACAGCGAGGCCGATACTTCTTCTGCTTGAATGTTATAAAAGGTTGAGTTTTCAATTTATATATGAACTCGACTACCTGTCTTTTAGAAATCATTCAGTTTATGTTTCCTACCCAATCTCTTCTATCCCTTTAGCAAGAGCTATCCTCTTTGCAGTCTTCACTTCGCCAGCATGGCGTCTTTACCTCGACATGTTGCTATCATCGGCGCTGGCCTCTCCGGTCTCTGTTTAGCACTCGCGTTGGATCAAGGCGGGATTCCAATAACGGTCTACGAAGCCCGCGCTGCTGATTTCGTCCAAGGAGGTGCTATAGCGCTTTCGCCAAACGCACTTCAAGTGCTCCACAAACTTGGTGTATACGAACGTATTCGTAATAAAAGCTACCAATTCCAGACTTTTACGTTCAATGACGACCACGACGAGATAACAGATGTTTATTACTTCGGTCATAAGGAGCTCTACGGGTACAACGCTTTGCGAGTTAGTCGCCAAGTCGTGCTCGAGGAGGTCAAGCTCAAGCTTTCAGAACGTAACATCGAGGTCAAACATAACATCAGATTTTCTCACATCATTTCGGAGTCTAGGGACAGCGTCACCTTCGCTTTTACAGATGGCACGACCTCCTCGGCCTCCATGTTGATCGGCGCAGACGGTATTCACTCTATCGTCCGCAAGTATATGTATCCTACAGTCACACCCAGATACCTCGGTCTCCTGGGCATGGCATCCGTCATTCCACTTTCCAGCATACGCCTTCCTAAAAAGGACTACCCTCTTCCCGCTTTAGTCTCCGCAAAACCGGGCACCCTCATGATCTTGCCCCAAGAAGTTGATGGGTCCGAAGTCCTCATCCAGATGTCGCTAGCTTATCCCGAGCAATCGCGTGAAGGCTGGAATGCGCTCCACACTGGTACCGACGAAGTGGTCCGCTTGTTCCAAAAGGACATGCATGCTTGGCCGGACATCGTACAATCTGCGCTGGAGAACATCAATGAAGACACGCTCTTCACGTGGCCATACTATGCTGTTCCCAGGCTCGAACAATGGGCGTCCGATGGCAAAAACGTAGTACTTGTAGGGGATGCAGCACATGGTGTGCCGCCAAGTACGGGGCAAGGCGCCAATCAGGCTATTGAAGGTGTCTATGTGCTTGCCTTACTTCTTGGCAAGCTGGGCGAGAAATTAGACTTGGCAGAAGCTTTAGAATTCTGGCAGGCATTTCGACAGGAAAGAATGGATCGCATTCTGAATTTGACGGATTTGATGAACAACAGGAGATTGCCGCCAGCCGAGCGGGCCAAGTTGCCACAGAGTGCGGTTTGGAGAGGGACTGCTGAAGATACGGGGCAGATGTCTTGGCTGTATGCACCGAATTTGGAGAAAGTCGTCAATGAATGGGTGGGACAACGAGGGGGGTAGCAGGAGGTTGGGGCGGCTGGGGGATAGATTTGTTGTTCATAATGTGTTTACTTATAGTATTTGTGTATTCATAGGTCACCTGAAGATACGACAGTGAATTCAATTAGCGCTTATGTCGAGAAATGCAGTATTCAGTCGTGAAAGATGACTGTTCTCTTTACGGTATCACAAAATACCTCCTTTGTGCCCAATGCCACCAATGACAGCTGGGGTTAGCCTAGATAGCCGGGGCATTGTGGCCCGCTTGCTAAGGATCTGGGAAGGCGAATATACTGCCATGATGCCAAATGTTATATGCCACGGCTGTCCCCGCGTCCGCCAAAGCCAAAAGCTTCAACTACATCAGCCCACTCACAAGCTACCAGTGTCATGATTACCGCGTTCGACATCATCTGAATTCCACTGTATGGGCCATTGCAAGCATAAATTGCGATTGCATATGCAGCGATGCGCTTCCTTGATCCTGCAAGCAGACATTAGCAGGAAGCCGGAGGGAAGCCCGCAATGACCTTCTCATCAACCTAGCTAGGTAATCAGAATCCAGATTATAATTAGTACCCCAGGTCTCTACCGTAACCTCGTACACTAGTTTCCGAGCACCCGGATGCGGGGTGCCGTTAGCACGGTCAGATCAGATCAGAGATCATTTAATTGTACTATGCAATTGTATGTCTGCCCAACTGCTGCATGCGCACTAATAGGACGTCTGCGAAGGTGCAGCATTTGCGTGGTCTTAAGAATCACAGATGCGGTTATGATATGGATCTAGGAAGAACTCGTTGTCTTGTCATAAGATCTGATATACTCATCAGCTCACTCGAGCTTGTTCTCAATCGGCGATGTGCCAATCTACGGTATGAGGAGCATAGTCATTGGTATCGGAGATTTGCCAAAGGCAGCTACAAGCTTCAGGCTACAATTCCTTTTTGGAGCTTGGTAACGAGTTATGATCTACGAGCGAGGGCAGTCGTGTCCCTTTAGACTCGATTTTCAGGAACAGCGCTATGACCCTGCTGATGTTTAAATACGATTGACAGCTGCTTGGCCGATGGACTAATTGTTAAGCTTAGAAGATTTTCTAGGAACCGTTCCAGTAACGGAGGGTTTCCCCCAATAAGCAGTGCAACAAAGAACCATCGACGTTTTTAATATCTGCGAAGTTGACGTCCTAACTAAGCACACGCTCGAGACCTGACCCAGATCGCCATTTAACTTTTCCAAAGATCGAGAGAGATCGAAGTACATTCCCAGTGATCTGGGACGTCCGAGCCTAGCCGAATTCTTAGATCATAAGGTCCAGAAAGGCCTGAGGTAAGTCTAGGCTTGCACGGCTATGAGACGGGAACGGAGCATTCCAATTATGTACAGAATTCATAATGGATCTCGATGTCGGCGAGAAAACCAGTCTAGAGCGCTGCTAGGAAAGCACTGTGCAGAGTACATGAAGCAAGTCGTATTCCTACGTGCATATTTTGCGAAAACGTTTCCGCATTATGCCGGGAGATGAGGAAGATCAAGTTGATTGAACGGTATCTGTCCTCTCATTAGCTGTCAAAGCTTGCTCGGACCTCTATCAGCCGTTCATAACAGCTGTCTACATACGCGGTCAACATGTCTGCCGCCGATCAAATATTTCGTCGGTCATCCATCGCTGCTGTTCCCTACGCCTACCCTGGCAATGACGTGGGAAGCATAAAGAAGTGTCCCTTCATGAACGCCGAACATCAGCGCATTAAGGAGAAGCACCGTACACTTGCGTCCACTGGCTGCTCGAAAGACTTTTGTCAAGCTGGCCGCGCGATACACACAGACGAACCTCGAGTGGGGGAAATTCGCTCACTAGAGATAGTTTGTCAGGAAGCCGTAGACTTCTTACGAGACCTCTACGACGAGGGTTTCTTTCATAGCGAGGCAAAATTCGAGGCAAGACTGCAAGAAGTCCATGCTGAGATTCTCTATGGTGCTACGGGGGGTATTGCAAGAGAACATAAATTACCAACACGACTCGGCGGGAATTGGACCCAAACCCCTGGTGAACTTGAATTTGGGAATCGGCGAGCATGGAGGAATGCGCGCAAATGTATCGCGAGGAGCCATGCGGAAGAGCTCAAGCTATGCGATCTTCGTTATGTGACTACGAGTGTCGAAATGGCGAATGGGCTGTTGCGAAACGCAGTAGAAGCGTTCAACGAAGGCAGAATTGAGCCCACCGCCTTCGTCTTTCCCCCAAGAACCGTTAGTGGCAGAGGCCCTATGATATGGAACAACCAGATTCTGGATTTTGCTGGCTACAAGATGGATGATGGCACTATCCTAGGAGACCCTTCGAATGTTCATTTGACCACAGCAATCATGGAGCTCGGGTGGACGCCGCCTCAGACTCGGGGTCGGTGGGACCTTCTACCGCTTGTGACGATGGCGGAGGGTGATAAGCCAGCCATGATGGAGATACCTGCACCGCTCTCAAACTTGGTCGATATCAGTCATCCTCAATTCCATCTTTCGCAGCGTTAATTTTGAAGTGGAAAGCGGCGCCAGCGCTTACTCGATCGGGATTTGATATTGGTGGCGTCCAATACACGGCAGCGCCCTTCATTGGTTGGTTCATGGATGCTGAGATTGGAGTTCGTGACCTTGCAGATACATTCCGGTACAATGTCCTGCCAGATATTGTTCAAGCAATAGGTCTGGCCAATGGCAAATTGCAAGATGGCGTTGACTCACTCGAGGATCTCCCAGAGTACGAACAACTGGCGATGCTATCGCGAGCGCAATCCGAACTCAACTATGCCGTCCAATGGTCGTTCAATCAAGCTGGTGTTACCATGACCGACTCATTGACGGCTTCCAAAATTTGGTGCAAGTTCGATGATGAGTTCAAAGAGAAGCATGGATACAGACTACCTGCAGATCCGTACTGGCTCGCACCACCGCAAGGCAGCATTATCCCAGTCTGGCATAGGGGCGGTGCTCCCAACTATCAGCCGAAGCCAATGATATCGAAGCATGTCCAGGATCCCGTCAAAGCTTGGAGGAGGGAAAGACACATATGGGAACTTGTCCCTGAGCCTCCAAAGCTCATGACCTTTTCGCAAACGGCGGCTGCCTTCCCTCATTTGGTTGAAAAGAAAATGCCAGAAGTTACCGTTACAGAGATCGAAGACTGCTCGGACGATGACTCGGACACTATCTCCTTGACGTCCACACTTTCCGAGCAGAAAACCATTGCAATCTACTTCTGCAGTGCTGGTACTATCGCTGAAAAGCTGGCCAAGAGATTACACAAGCGAATCGAAGCACTCGTCAAAGTCTCATTGAATGTGGCTCTACAACCTCACGTTGAGTGCTTAAACAAATTGAAGGCAACAGATATGACCGCCGATAAGATTTTCTTACTCGTCGTCAGTTCTACAGGCAAGGGAGAAGTACCACCGAATGGATCTGCGTTTCTTCGCGTCACCCGTCTGTCATCTATCGAAGGAATGAGCTTCTCTGTCTTCGGCAATGGAGACAGTCGGTACTCGGCCACGTACAATGGCGCAGCAAAGGCAGTCCATCAACACATGCAAAACCTCGGTGGACGTCCTTTGATCCGCAAGGTCTTCCGGGGGGACATAGCCGTCGAACCTATCCCTTTCACAGCGATGAACAATTGGTGGAACAGTCTTGAGCCAAGGGTACATGACCTCATAAACAAGGACGACGCAACTGTCATCGACTATGGTGCAAAGCTAGATGCCCTGAATGAGACAGTTACTATTGTTAACGACGCTGTGGACCGCCTTATAGACCATGGAAAAGACTTATCCTTGTTCAAGGACGCTTCAATTGTTGCAGCTCGGCCAGCCCAAACAGACCCGGCGCAAAGATCCTTGAGTCTCTCCATAGATATAGGCAGTACACGCTACGAAGATCAGAATTGCATCCAGATCCTGCCTCTAAATCATCCGTCAAAAGTTGATCGAGCTCTCAAAGTTCTCAAGTTAGACGGGGCTGCCACCCTCGATTTCGCAATTCACGAAGCCAATCCCATTTATGCCACCTTCTTAACAAAGTTCGCAGACCTCGAAGTACCCTTCAAAACACTCGACTGGCTCCTCAAGACAGAAGACTCACCAGCCAGTCTAATGAGAGAAATGCTAAGCAATCTCACCGTCATTGAAACCCTCGAGCTCCTCGCAAAAATCAACCTCCTATCCCGTTTCCTTACCAACCTCTCTCTCCTTCAAGACATCATCCTCTCCATCCCACTTCTCCACACGCGAACCTACTCCGTCGCTTCCTCACTTTCCCCTAAGCCTACACCCTCTTCGACTTCTAACACCAGCACCCTCGACATAATGCTCAAACGCATCCCTAACGGCCGCTTCTCCTCCAACTTCCTCACAGACCATTCTACCTACCCAGCAAAGCTCCAATACCGCATCGTCGACTCCGTCAGTGGCCCCCGTCTCCGCCATCTGTCTTCCCAGAGCGACAAACCCCTCGTCATCGTAGCCACAGGTGCGGGTTTCGGACCAGCTAAATGCTTACTGCAGAGTCGTATCGCTGCTGCCCGTTGCGCCGCATCTGCAACCCCAGCATTCGAAAAGATGTCTCTCTTCCTGGGCTTCCACCCCACCGATATTCCGCTCGTTAAACCAATCTTGGATGAGGCGGGACAGCTTGGCCTTATTGATGAATTGCATCTCGTGGAGAGCAATTCGGAAAAAAAGCGCGTGCAGGATTTACTTATGCGTGAGGACGTAGCTGCGAAGCTTAGAGAGAAGCTGCTGGGGGACAAGAGGGGTGGGTATTCGTCTGTACAAGTGAGGGGGCGGCGAAGGGGACTAGGCGGGCTTTTTAGCGGGTGGTTGGGATAGATCGGAATAAGAGCTTTTGGGAGGAGAGGTATTTGGAGGAGGTGTTTTGATTAGGTAGCAATTGGTTGACATTTGGGAACGCAGTTGGTGTTTGGGATTTCCGATTTGGAATGCACTCTTGGGATTTGGATTGGGAGAATGAGGCGTCGACGCGCATGATACCCGGCTTTTGTTTCCTGAAGGAGTTGTGCTTAGAGGTAATAGTTGTCTTAAAATTCATATTTGAGAACAATCTCCTAAGAGATTCCTACGTCGGTCATAATTCCACTGAAGCCGGACCTTAGCTCAATAGGCTAGTGGAAGGATGCTAAGTCTTATGGAGCAGCGATGTGTTACAGCATAAACGTGAATGCGGTGATAGGAACTTTGAGGGAGCAAGAAATCAACGGTGATGATGTCGTTGTAATATGCTTGTATACTGTAGTCGACAATTGTCCCCGAACAGAGATCTGTGTACGTCTCCGTTTGGCCGCCTAGCCTCCCTTTGCACTCAATCAGGATGAAGGACGTGCCACTGTCATGGTATTTGCACCTGCACCTGCACCTGCGCCTCCGCTAGGTGTATATTAGGTGCAACCCTATTTCTATATATAGTTTACATACTTGCAATTACACCTGCACCTGCACTTGCACTTGCACCTACCTCATAATCAACAGCTTTCGCCGATTCAGGCCAGGAATACCGCTGGTTGGGAGCTGTAGTGCTGCAATTAGCACGGCTTGTTAACGGTACGACTCTAAAGGGCCGAAGCCTAGAGTTACCCTTGTACGAAAAGGTTCGCCCCTAAAAGATGGGCCCAAATCCATAAAGCTGGGAAGCTCCGGGGACCCAATTTGTCGCCCAGGCGACTGGCTTTAGTGAGCTTTTCGGGCGCCTCTCGCTTCATCCACGCTATCGCCCATAAGGTAAGGGGGTCTCCACTTCCGAAATTCTCGGCGCAATCGAGACTTCGCCGAATGCCCAAGAACTGTACTGTTTAGCATTGTTGGTTTGTTGACCGGGTGTGCCGTGACTATGCCGCCCAGAAGTAATATAATATGGCAATTGTACCAGAAAGTCGAGGTCGCTAATGAGTTCTAGTCATGAACATGCTGAATCAATCTACACTACATCGAGAGCAACATATCTCCACAAGAGCTTCACCTTGTAGCAAGAAGGCTGCGAAGTCCTGGGCCCCATTAATAAGGAGGTCCCACGCTTGGGACTCGGTCCATACCAAACAATTCGTCAGCTAACAGACGGAATGCATTCAAATGTATGCAAATGTAAGCACCGCTCTTCAACGTTGTAGTAGCCTCATTGAGTACTATTTTGGGAGACCGCGCGCTATCCAAGGAGGCTTTCGAGAGGCACATGTGTCTACAATAATAGAAAATAGGCGCCGCTTTCTGTTGTAAGTCAATCAAATTATAGCTCACATAGAGCCACGCACATCTACAGGACGTTCTGCATGCGGTCCGGGTTGTTCATGACCTTATCTTTTCCGACTTTTAGCAGTTTTTCCCGAGCTGAGCCAGGGACTCACCAATCGATTCGACATCCTGCCGTAAAATGTAATTGCGGTCGGATCGCTGCGCAAAGCTGTGCAAGCAACCCACAGTGAGTTCTAGGCATATTGCAACTGGTTCGTTAACAGATTTCAGAGCTTTTCAGCTCATTCCAGAAATGCCACTCTGCAATCCAATCATTGGTGGGATGAATGGATAAAAATCCCCCCACTTCAATCTATGAATCACCTTATCAGGCAACACTGCGTCGAGACTCTTACTCCACATCAACCTCTACTCTTCCTTTTCTCGAGCAGTTTCCTCCTACCGTTTCAACGAATCGATTCTCGAAGGCACTCGCTCACTCTTCAATCAATCTTTCCTAGGACTTGTATTACTTCACGAGTCGCCTAAGATGAGACCCAGCCTCGCCCCCTGGGAGGAGCTACCCACTGCTCCCGTAAGACCATGCACTCCCTTGTTAGATGCCACGCCTTCAGACATTGCGCCTTCAGAGGTCGAGGTTTCGAGTACTAAGCCAAACCGTCCTGAATCACCTCCGACTTCGATAATGCAGTCCCTACGGTCCATAAACTTCCGGGATGGGAAAATCGTACAGAAATCCCTCACGCTCCAGGGAAGCCCCGAGGATGGTCGTGCACCAAGATTAGCTATGCTAGACATGCAGCTAACGCGGCCATCACGCGTTACCACGACTCATGGCCGCCAGCAGTTCACGGTCCTGCTTAAGTCTATGAAGATGTGGCCGACGCGCTTGCCCCACGAAACAAGCCAACACATGTTGACTAATCCTCCGGACCAAATACCAGCGATTCAGGGTGAATCTATCGCCCCTCGCCACAAGTTTGACACTGCATACATCGAAGGCACTTTTGACAGGATCGAATATGGCCTCTTCAGATCACGTCCAGCCGTTTTTATCTGTATCGACATGATACTGAAGTATCAACCCACAAACATCATCCAAGGAACAGAACTAAAATTCAAATTTGGGAAAGATAACACACAGTCAACCTCCAGCTCAAACGCTGGCCAAAACCCCGCTACACTACCCACATCCATCGTCTCCAATTTCTTTGCCCCTGACGAACTCCAAGGCGTACCAGCATCGACCCATATAACAAAGCATTCAAACATCAAGCCCAGACTCGGCGCGTTCTCAATCCACGCCGATCTTGGCGGTGGTGGCAAACAAATCGCGGAAACCAAGCAACACCAATGGCACGTGCAAGGGCAAGTCGATGAGCACGATGGCGGTATCCGCGACACTTTCAGCTGGAGTATCTTTCAGAATCATAAATCAAACGACAGTGTTCCCCGACGTGTAAGGTTAGGAATGATTGCTTTTCATGAACGAAAGCCTTTCTATGTGGACGTGTCTGTTGATGGAAGCACAAGGAAAGGGAAGCGCTCGCATCCGACACCAACACGGGAGAAGCGGTGGTTCTATCCTCCTAGATTTCAAAGGGTCGGAGAACATGTGCTAGATGAAAAGACATTGCAGGATTATATCAGGCACGAGAATAATGGAATCCCGGACGTCGCGCCGAACAGGGCAATGGAGCGCTTACGGCGTGGTGATCAGGTTCAAATGACAAATAACACAGTGAGGTCCGGAGGAATGGGTCAGGACATCGCAGGAGCTGCAGGGGATGCATTATCTCTCGCTGGGGATATAGGCGGCTTGGAATATCTTGATACGGCTTCTGATGATATGATTTCGTTGCGTGATGTGGTTGGAGCATTATAGAGCCTTGTTAGCAGAAGTTCCAGATAGTGGTCCGGCCGAGCGTCCTACAGTGCAATTCGTTTGTTTGAGATTCCAGGGACTGAAGCGGTTGGAGCAGCTGTTTCCCATACTACTGAACCTGTAATGCGTTGATTGATAGTCGCCCATTAGATAATAATTAATCATATTTAGCATAAGACCCGACCTCATTGTCCTGGACAACGTAAGACTATACATAGTTAAGAAGGTCTATCTCCCAATATCATCTTAGATCTTAGATCTTCCCAGAGGATAAGTCGACGTAATTTTGTCTTTCACAGTGATTTCACATGTTGTTATATTCAGGGGTAATAGCCCTAAATTGAAACTTTGTATTGGTCTAATTGACCAAGGACTAGATCAACACCCGGTGGAAAAAGGCCCGCTTCGAATGAACAAACCCTTGGGCAGCCTACTTCGACTTGTACTTATGAAGCTTAAAGGAGGAGATGCCTAGAAGAGTTCAACCCCGGACCGTAAAACCTTATAGGGCTGATAGACGAATCCCTCCTTAGAGTTGGTCGCTTGGGTGACAATATTAAAATAAGTTCCCGTTCCTTTGCCCCCAAGCCCACGCCCTAGAGCTACGCAATTCGGGAAGATCCAGGGGGATATTTTGTCTCCTAGGGGACCAACTTTAGGGTCGTTCTGGGATCCTTTCGCTCCTCTAGGCATTATCCCTACAGGGTTACATATTTTGGGGGGTTGAACTCGTTAATGCCGCATTCACTGTTTCGCAGTCAGCCAGAATCAACACACTGCAGTTTTTATTGAGAGTGCGGCCATCCGAAGTAGCATCGCTGTCAAGTCTGCTAAGAGACGAAACCTAGAAAATGGAATTGGATCCTCAAATACTTTTTCGTCGTCATCGCGAGGCATACCTGGGTAGACTCAAGTTTGTACCGAAGAAAGTCGATGTTTTGGAGATATACCATTACACTGTTGGTGTATAGGTTTCCTATTGTCCTGATCCAAAGAAACTGACAGTATACTCTAAAAAGGGTACAGCACCAACAATAAGCCATATGAGCTTAGAAGAGACTGAGCTGAAACGCTGGCTAAAGACCGCAAGAATGCCTTCTCGGAGACTTTGATAGTCAGAGGACTGATAAGCATAGATACCATGCACATCCCAAGGCGCCGATGGCCAGAATGCTACCGCAGGATTGAGGTTGATGTAGGAATCATTCTCTCAGACCATTGGCCAAGACTTATACAGCCGCTTTGACTGACTCAAATAGACTTGGTCCAACACCAGGAGCTCCATTTTCTCCATCAAGTGTTCCAGGAAGTTATCCTCTCAGCATGGAAGCTATCTACTCTTCTCAAGACATCCCATTCTCCCAACGCGTCTTTGAGATGATTATCGAAGGTTTCAATCTACCGAGCTCAACGCCTTGGGCATTCGGGACAAATGAGTCTCACTTCCAAAGATACAATCTTGACAATCGAACGGTGACTTTTCCTCGCACTGGTAGTCACTCGAATGTCCAATATTGGTGTAGATATTGACGAATCTTTTTAGGGTTTACCATGAGGAGATCTACACGAGGAATTCTTGCTATGAACATGGTTTTGTCTGTATCACATGACCCTAATACTGGTATAACATGCGGAGTAGTGCTCACATGGTCCGATGAGCAAACGACATTCGTTACTGAGGAACTGAAAGGCTACTATGGGTTGGCTGGGTATCCTTTGCTTCTACCGATTTTGTTTACTGACTATCAACGAGGGTTGCTGCGTCAGGAGGAAGAGCGTATATGGGAGAGACTTCTAGAAGTCGAAACAGCAAGTGGTCAGACTGGGGCGCCTGCCATGTTTGCTGACCACCATACTCTGTCGGCAAGTGGTGAATTCGACAGAATGATTAAAGGCGCATTAGAAGTCGTCCAGCTTACGAGCGCCTGGGTGGCGCATACGGAAATACTTCTTTCGGCAACTGAGACCATTCAAGAGAGCATTCGGCACATAAATGCCACAACCCTCCATGGACGATTGGACTATGTGGAAGAAGCTGAATCGGTTATGGTAGAGTACCTTGGATATATATCTCATAGAGGCAATGCCATGCTCTCGCAACTGCAGTATATCTACAAGCGAGGACAAGCGCAGATGACTGCTGTAAGCGCTGCATTTGCAACTGTGTTCAGTCCTAACGTCTTGATACAATATCCTAGCTCTACAACTACATCGCCAAAAGAGACGCCCAATCTACCTTAGATATTTCCACGACTTCTCACCAGATCGCCGCAGCCTCGAAACGCGATAGTTCGGCGATGAAAGGCATAGCACTTCTGACCATGTTCTTCTTACCCGGTACTTATGCTGCAGTAAGTTCAACACACACGTCCACCTATGAAACATAGCCCTCCATCGGTCTCGTAGCACTAAAAAACAGGCGCAAACGAACAGACCTTCCTAGCCATGCCGCTATTCGATTTCAGCAGTCCATCCGGTGCCCCAACCGTGAAGACCGGTTTCTGGATCTACTGGGCCATAACCATCCCTCTTACGACTATTGTCCTAGGTATCTATCTTACGTATCTTGTGCGTATACAACGTAGAGATCGGCTTGAGGATTCCAACATCATACACCGAATGAACCATGATAACAAAGGCCAATCAGCATATGCTGCACGTTCTGCTGGTTCACGCAGGATGAGAAACGGTGCTTCATCCATGCTATTATCGCGGCTGTGAGCTGCATCCTTTCGTGGGAGTCTTGAGGGTTGTTGCAGTTGTACGGGGATTCTTGTGAGGTGAACCGAGTGTTGTAGAGGCCACACGTCACCGCACCGGCTCTTCTGCCACTTGCACAGTAGAAGCCGGTGTAGGAGTTGTATATGGCAGGAAAAGGATGTTCCTTTTGAGCTTGCTACAGACCTAGCAGCTATAATGACAAAACATTTTCCGTCCATTAGACCAGTCTGACACATAATACAAGCTATCAAACGCCATAGTAACAAGCTAAATAATTAGTCACATTACATACATTCATTGTAGTAGCAAAAAGTATTAGTGTTCTCGACTGATCATCGTCGACTCTTAACGCATCCTACAAATTCAAGTTGAAAGAAGCCTAGCCTAATTATTGGGCTATCCCGGTCTCCAGATCAGTTGTATATTTGGGACTCCATATTTAGTTGGCAGGACCACCAATAAGAGGCCGGGAAATGGCAATAGCGAAGAGCGTAACTGCCCACGTCACACTTTCTCCAACGACGCTACCGGGGCAGAAGTCGGTTCCCGCATTGGATATGAATGCTGCATCACATTAGCAAAATTCAGAATATCTAGAGGGCGATAGAAGGGGGCGATACCGCTCCACAACAGCCACTGTCCCGTAAAAGCCACAAACATATTAAGCCCCGCAATCGTAAGGGTCCATTTCCAAAAACAGCTCGGCCTCTCACCTCCACCTTTACCATTGCTAACCCGCGTATAGTGTCGTGCAGCGTTGAAGCACCAATGTAAAAGCATATATATAAGCAGAAGAAGGGAAATAATCCCCGCCCCAGCAATGACGTAGAACGCGTTCCAGAATAGCTGATAATCCATCACCGAAGCACACTCCCCAGGTGTGACATACTGCCGGCCGATGATGAACCAGACAGCGAAAGGGAGGGCGAAGATATTGAGGAGCGTTTCTTCAACGACATTGTCTTTGAAGGTCCAGAGATAGGGATTCGTGTGTTTGCTGGAGCAGCAGTTGGCGAACAGATACCATATAGGTGTTGCAACCATGCGCGGCCGCATAGTCCAGATGGCGAATACCAGAATAATATCTGGGTAGAAGCCGTTGGCTCGGATCGAGAGGGTTGCAAGTAACATGGCGAAGGGATGTACCATAGCCATTAAGATCGAGGACCATGGGCCCCATTGTTTGCTGCAGGAGCAGGAAGGAATTTTTTTGCGGATGGTGTCGTGGCCTAAGGAGAATGCACTTAGCCAGAAGCTAAGCAATTGGGGGGAAACATGATCGTACTAAAGAAGATGGACAGGAATGCATTCCAAGCGTTGAAGATACCAAGAGATAAGAGCAACCTGAATGAGGTAGCGCAGTCTGTGAGGCCAGCATCGTATATTAGCCCCTGGGGCATACAATCAATAGCGGAAGACATCGTCGGTTCGAGCTGATGACTGTTGACGGAATAAAGCGAGAGCTGCGTTCAGACCTGACAGAACGCGAGAAGCGGGGATATTTGCAATGAGGTCCCCAAATGGGAGTCAAGTCGCAGGAGTGAACTGTAAAACACTATCATGTCAATTATACATACGTGCCATTGAGGTTGTAGGATGGGGGACACGGAGTAGTAATATTGTCGGCACTTGGGGCAGCTCAGCCTGATAACGGAATCATCGGCATCGAGCAGAGCACAGGAGGCTCTGCTCGCCAACTACCTGAGAGAAGGATCAGCCGATGGCGCACGACTTGTTGACTTTGCATGAACGGCTGAAATGGTTCTAGAACGAATGGCGGCGAGGATGCGACTTGGCAGCCTTTCAACAGTGTGGACACCGATGAATGTGTACAAGCCAAGGCTTTTATTGGATGATATGCCCATAGGCCCATGCTAGGCCGCAAGCCATACTTGAGGGCGGGGTCTAAAAAGTGCGCCACTGGTAGTTCTGGTCAGCCCTTCGTGCCAAGGGGCGCCCAACTTCTCATGGTATTCGTTGGTTAGCGAGCTTACACGACCGAATAGGTAATCGGAAAGCTGGGCACCGCAAAGCTGGGTCACATGTGTGCCTAGACGACTCGAGCACGCACATCGTGGCGCAATATCGATACTCATAAGGCTGCATCTCGGTCTTTACTATATCTGGCGACTCGCAGCGAATTCCATCATTGTATCTCTTCAAGAGCCTGAGTTGACCACGGCTTACGGCAACAAATAGCCTTTGTTTTAATCTGAATCAGCGAGTCGAATCGTGAGTTGATCCTAAGAATTTGAAGAGTGTGATTCGACCTAATATTGACGCTAATTCCGAGGAGAGGCAAACACTTGTTGTACTGCCCTGTAATGACAGCATTATGAAAGGTCAGCTATTGTATATTGACACCAACAGGATATGATACATATCATGGGTAAACTTCTCTAGATGTCACGCGAAGAATATGCAAAATTTGATGGAAGGTGCCTCATCGATCTCAGTCGAAATCCAAAACCCAATGCATATCCTGAATGTCTCTCTCGAACATTTAGAGCCTTGAAAACCGCCTATCAAGATCTACCGACTTTGGGACATTCTGATAGACAGAAAAAATTCTCAGTATGCGCGAGTCCAAAGTCTGTAATAGTGACCCTCCTAGTCCGCTATTGTCTTACCCATCAGCTGGTATAATTCTTCTTTTTGTCCGGAGCACCTCCATGATTCCTGAAAGCTGTTCAAGCGAAGCAGCGGCCCTACATAATACGCCATATCTGATCTTGACCGATACCGAGAGGTTATGTTTGTAGCGACTAGCTGCTGTGGTGATGATTTCCTTGTATCTCTCCCCCGGAAATACCTTCACATTCGAAGATTGAATGGAAACGCCAAATTTGATAAGTTGTAAGGTTAGCTGACAGTGTATAGCTCAACAGCAGCTCGAAGTAAAGCAATGTTGGTCAAGAGGCGAGAATTCTGGGGGTATGTTAGCAGCAACTTCGACGACAATTATTTCACTCATGTTATTCAGGTTGCAATAAAGCATCCTGTACCTCGTCATCAAGTTTCAGATTGAGGACCCAATGAAGGGAGTCACAACGCTGCTAATAAACAGAAACAAGTTTTCTTGATAACACCAATACACAAACTCTTCCCTGCGGTAGGCGGGGCCCCCAAGAGCTCCGCCTATTGGAGTTTCCGGCCCGAACCAGCGCCTATGGCGACCCCCTTAAACAACCCTACTTAAGGTTGGTAGGCCTAATTTGGGGAAGCTTAAGCTGTATTTTGGGGGCTGATTGGCCTGTAATGCTTAGTAAGCTTTATGGTAGGTACGGCGATAGCCGTACCTAGATCAACACCCTCTTCAACCCACCACCATGCCAATAGTGTCTCAAGACCTGAATAGTGCGCGTGTAGCAGAGTATTGTATATCCTCTTTGCTGCAACCACGGTTCGATTGAAGGGCTATATCTGTATCGCTCCTTCTAAAATATCGTAATGTTGGTCATGAGTTCAAACATTCTTTTAGGCCCAACAACATTGGTATGACTCAATACGAAAGGGCCCCCACTAAGGCCATAGTGCCAGCAACGGCGGGGTATAAGATTGGCTGTTCTGGAGAAGGATTCGCAAGGGATCAGAATTGAACGGGGCAAGTGGCAGCCTCGCGGCACGACTTTTGTGCAATTGGTTCGCTTCAATACTGGGACGTCGCTTGCACATTGGACGGTGTCTCACTGGTCTATTAGTAACCTCATACGGCTACCCTGGATTCCACTGCCTGCATGAACTATCGTGGAGGAATATGATCTTCGATGCCAAATGCTCCGCAGTCTGTCCCATCCTTCGCGGCGGCGTCAGCGTAGCTTATGTACGATGACGGCGTCACTGCATAGCTCCATTTCACAGTACGGCTTCCCGCTCGCGCGGAGTAAGGACTGACAGAGCTGAACAAAATGGCGCTGGCACCCAGTCTGCTTATTCCTTTCTTGCATCTGCTGTTGCCTGCGTGAGGTCATTATACTATTCCTCGTTACGGGCATTGCGGTCTGCAATGCGACTTTGGCAGATATTGGAAGCTGCAATCGCCTTTGCTTTCTAGTTGCCCTACTCAACTCTACTTTCTTGTCTACATCACCACTTCTGCGAGCATCGAAGAAGGATTGTCATTTCTAGTTTGCACCGAAATCTTCGTCCATTTCCAATCTCAGCGGTGATAGAGTTTGCGTACCAAGTCATGGAGAAACCAACTTCACCTCCTGCTATTGGCAACGCAGACAGATCGGGCGGCTTACTGGCCACGTCGGTACTTGCCCTAAGCTGCGTGCTCATTTTTATCGCGTTACGTTTTGCGACTCGAATATGGCTTGTTAAGAGGGTGGGATGGGACGATTGGTGTATAGTGTTTGCTGGTGTATGTCCCCTGCCTTTGGGGTGTTTGGCAGAAGATTGCTGAGAGGTTCTAGTTTGGCCATATCATCGGCATGGGTCTCATTACTGTTCAAATCAAATATGGCTTTGGGCGACCTGCATACTACCTCACCGAGCATCAATTCCAGGAATTCATGAAATACTCCTACGGTGAATGGCTGCAGGTAAGAGTTTTCTACATACGAAAAGGATCTAATCTAAGGCTCTGCAGACCTTTGCGACTTTGACATTTACCAAGATCTCGATCTGCCTGTTTCTACTCCGTATCACAGTTACCAAAGCCTTCATCAGACCCCTATACGCCGCAATCTTTGTTCTCGCAGTCAGCAACGTAGTACTTAGTTTACTATGGATTCTGCAATGTAGACCTCATCTTGATAAAGTTTGGAATTCAAAGATGCCAGGAAAGTGCTTTTCCAAAGGTCAACTGGAGAGAATCATCATTTCTCAAGCCGGTAAGTCACCCATTCGAGAAATCAATTAATCTATACTAATATTTCCAGTTATATCCATCATCTCAGACTACTTTCTTTCAGCTTTTCCGATCCTCATACTGCGCAAGGTCCAGATCAATTTCCGAAGCAAGGTTGGCCTGTGCTTACTCATGGGCCTTGGGGTTATGTAAGTATATATCCCATCGTGGCTCTGATTTATGGGCACTAATGGTCGGCTTACCAGTACCGGCTCGTTGTCGCTAGTTCGGACAGTCCTCAACTACCAGAACGTAACAAATGATCCCACTTGTAGGAACCCCTATAGGCAGATGCAGAAGATGCTACCGTACTAACTATTGAAAAAGGGCTAAGCATACCAAATTGGTACTGGCGTACATGGGAAGTCTTATTCGGCGTTGTCGCTGCTTGCATACCCACCTTGCGACCTTTGTATAATTGGCTTGTCCAAGGATACGCTCGATTTACAAGCGGAAGCAAGTCCTCCAAACCAATTACTAATCAGTGGAGATCTCCGAAACCATCAAGAGCCTTCCAAAACAAGGCGTACGGCGCGGAATTTGACCAGAACGTGACAAGAGAAGAAGATATTTTACCACTACAAAATTTTGAGGACGCTGGTGGATCGGAAAACGTTGAGCGAGAAGTGAAGCAACATACCCAGGGAATGAAGACGAGCGAGAGCCTGGAGTTCAAGCCAGGCTTGCATCTTCATGGAGACCTGAGTACGAATCGAACTGGACATTTCAAAAGGTGGGACTCGGAAGCTAGGATAGGAGGTGAACATGGAGTGGAAGAAGTCGAAGACAGGATCTAGAGCAGATCCGTAGCGTCTGCTCTGTAGAGACAACACAAATTGTAGGGAGGACGGCCCCCGAATGAGACTCTTGGGCTAGCTTCGGGGAAGCGCCTGGTTCTTTTGGTACATACCGAGGCTAGTTATTGTCCGCTTTTCGTACAAGTGATATTTGGGTTTCAGGCTAGAAAGTACGTAGGCGATGTCATCAACGAGGATATCGTATCTCAGCCTTTCCATAGGGCTAAGCTACTACTATAAAGTCTCTCGCACAAACAACGACTCTTAGTGTCGTCCTCGTCATCCCTGCACAGTGACGCATGGGTGCTGAGCCATGAAGTTGCGCCGCCTCTGCGGGTGCCCCTCCTGCCAGCAATCCTTTCGCCCCCCGTACGCTATTGCCCATTCACTTTTACTATCTCACGTCTTAACTTACCTTTGCTTCCAACCTTCTGATCATTGTATAGAGCTCAGCAGAAGAATTAACAATGACACAAATTTCGTCTGATGCCATCAAGCATATTGCCATTATTGGAGCCGGTCCCTCTGGTCTCGCAACCGCAAAGTGACCCCCCGAAGTCGTTCCGGCTCGTAGCTTGCAAGGCTGACACTCTTTAGATATCTCCTTGCCGAGAACGCCTTCTCCAAGATCACAATATATGAGCAGCGAGATTTCGTTGGTGGCATATGGAACTACACGCCACTGCCTCCGAAACCGCAGGAATCCGTTAATGGTCATCACAACCGGCCTTCAGCGCAAAACGCCATAGATGTCGTTACGGCTAACTTACCAAAGCTCAACACGCCTATGTATGAAGGCCTCGAAAGCAACTTGCCTCATATGCTGATGCAATTCTCGGACACACCTTTTCCAGAAAAGACTCAATTGTTCCCCACGCGAGAGACTGTATGGCACTACTTGGAGGATTATGCGAGCGATATCATTTCTATGATCAGATTTGGTCGGCAACTTGTTGACGTGAGACCGTCAAGAGGCGAAGGACTCCATGTATGGGAGGTTACGGCAAGAGCCGCAGCTGAAGGAAAGGATGAAGTAGAGAGATTCGATGCCGTCATTGCTGCAAACGGACATTGTGATTGGCCTTTGTTGCCTGAAATTGAGGGCCTTGACGCTTGGAGCAAAGAGTTCCCAGAGTCACTTTACCATTCGGTATCATATAAGAATGCTAAGGCATTCGAGAACAAGGTGAGCATACATCTCGTCGGTCTTCTTATTCGCTTTTGTTGAAAAGTATAGTCTTGCTAAGAACTTCACTAATTAATTTAGCGTGTCCTCCTCGTAGGCGGCGGCCCCTCCGGTGCAGACATTGGCCGTCAGGTCGCCAGAGTATGCGTACATCCTCTCCTCATGGCGCAGATAGAGAAATCTCCTTACCAGACTGACGAGCCGGATACACGCGACTACCCAACTCTCGTTGCATTAATACCTGATGAACGCGCAGCGAAGTTTGAAGACGGAAGTATTGAACGCCACATCGATGCCATTATCCTATGCACTGGATACGCCTACTCTTTCCCGTTCTTAGCTCCGACTCTTCCAACCATTAAAGACGAAGGAATTCGAGCACTTCCTCTTTATCAATACGTGTTCCACATGCATCATCCGACTTTAGCTTTTGTAGAGACGCCTGAAATGATCGTTCCATTCCCACTTGCTGAATGTCAAGCTGCTGTCATAGCACGGGTATGGTCTGGTCGGCTGACCCTCCCCAGTCTACACGATATGGAAGGTTGGCGAGAGAGTGTTGTTCGTGAACGAGGCGCTGGTAGGGGTTTCCATAGCTTAACACCTCCGCTTGACTTGGAATATATGAAGATAATGTACGATTGGAGCCTCAAGGCTAAAGAGACAGCGACGTGCGAGAATCCTGGGAGAGGAAAGCTACCGAAATACTGGGATGCAAAATCGTGCTGGCTACGAATGATGGCGCCGGAGATGAGGAAGGCGTTCGGCGCGAGAGGTGAAGAGCGATCAAAAGTGCTGAGCTTTGAGGAGTTGGGATTTGAGTTTGATAAAAGTGAAACGAACACTGACGGCATTCCCATTCCTGATTGAGAATATTCGTATGCATTTAGGCTAAATTATAGATCGTACGCCCAACAGTGGTCTATGCCCAACAGTGTTCTATAGCGATCTCTCAGCGTGGAGCTCCCATTCATAGACCGAGCTTTAATATTATTTAACGACCCCTTGTCTAGGCTGGGTATGTGAGAAGAGCGGGCGAGCGTGTGAGAACACGCGTTGGAGCAAGATGGGGAAGAGGAGACTGCTGCTACATTGGTGGTTCTCGTTCAAGTCATACCATTGAGTTTTCGACAGACCAGTCCGAGCAATATGATCAGGTAGTGAGGTTGAAAGCAGCTGCAAGATGACGACCTGGTATGTGGACGGCAGTGATGACGCTAGGCCTAACATGGTCTAGGGCTATGGAGCTGGGCACGAGTCATGAACTGTCCATTTCGATAAGGTTGAAAAGCATATACGGCAGGAACATCTCCAACTTGAAATATTATCTTGAATTCCTCATGCCTGAAGGATGGCGTTCAATTCTCCGCTTCAAGCTTGGATTGATTTTGACACTTTCGTGCAACTTCCTCCAGGGTCATATCTTACTCTTCTAGGCCACCAGACTATGAATCAGTACCTTCAATCGAATAATACCCCCATCAAGCCATGCACTTTAGGTGGAGTCGAATTAAACTGCACAGACGTTTGCTCTAACGCTAGCGCGCTCTTTGATCCGCAGGCGGTTCATAATTTGTTGTAGCTGGGCAGAGATGCAAGCTATTAATCTCAGTTATAATTTGTATTCTGCGCGCGACTTCTCTCCCTTTTGGCCTGTTGGATTGAACGAAAATGACACCGATTAGGGGTCCCTACTCCGGGGAGATATCACTGAATGTTTTATGGATTTCTACGCAAATCAAACGTATATCACGAGCCCGAGTGGTGCTCTGAATAATGCTTGCAATATGCAAGGCTTTAGTATTGGGACCCCAGCTGGCACACCAGATGTAGGGCTGTGCATTGAGTCTCTCTGCGCACCTCTGACCCTAAATCCTGACCTCGGAGGAATCGAAGTCAGTGCCCTTGGAAATATTAGTAGATCATAAAGGACCAATTTCGCTAATGCTCTCATAGGTATTTACCGCCTTGATACTTCAGAGTATCATTCCTATGGCTGCATTGGCGCTGTTACTCGCTCCTAGATCTTGGTTCGTCCAAAATACGGTGTCGAGTCAACGGGACAAACGCAAAGAGGTTGTTATAACGGGCCTCGTTGAATTTCAAAAAGCCCAATGCTACTTTGCTGTAGCAGTCCAGACAGCTGCTCTCGTCTATACTCATCAATTCCAAAGCAGCGGGGGCCAGGACCGAATAGGAGTTGACACAAACCAGACAGACCTGATCGACGCAGTATTTCTTTTCACCATTGCAACCAACGGGTACATACCGGTGGTGTTCTCTTTGGTGTGTATATTATGGCATGGTCATCTGACCTGGTACATTATCGGTCTTTCACTTAGTAGCATTGCGCTATCAACGTCGACATTGGTGTACTTCTATATCAGCCGGACAATTCAGCCCGTCGTACCTTTGGTGCCTTCTAACATCGAGTCTTTTGGGTCGCCGAACTTCTACACAGCGTGTGGTGGCTATACTGTAGAGCAGTTACAGATATGGTGTGGGCCGGGCACTTCATTCCTGAAATCCAATTGGCCCGGCCACAACGTAGTTCTTAGCGGTTGGAATTGGGTGCTGTGGGTCAACTGCTTCGTGTGGACTCTATACTGTGTGATCAAACACACAGTAAAAACCAATAAATCAGAAAGGGTCAAGCGGCTGTTTCGGCGCATCTCCGTTTGGTGGCATAGATCCCAACGACGCTCTTGCTTTACAAAGGGGACCGGTGCTTCTTGGATATGGTTCTCGCTTTTCTTCTCAACCTGGTCCATCTCGCTCGGGTACCAATTGTACCTCTATAGCCTCTACTTCATCAGTGATGAAGTTGCCAACAATTGGTCGTTCGGTCAGATAGTTGGTGTCCTGATATGGCTTCCATGTATGGTTGAATACGCATACCTAGCCATCAGTGAGTACTATAGGCTTACGCAGCATCTTAATCCTCACTAAAACTACTTAGATGGTGTCGAAGACGGTTCACAATACCGATTAAAGCCACCTCTTAGGGTTATTGCAAACCAAGCAGCCCCTCCCCAAGCGGCCACTACCCCAGCTGCTATCTCTCAAGCCACCCCAGCCCCTGCCCAAGCAACTCCATCCCAACCTGCTACCATCCAAGCCACCACTTCCCAAGCACCTGCCTCCCGAGCCAGCCCTCGCCAACCCGCCCCTTCAAATACTTCATTCAGTAATCCCGCTACACAGCACCAGGTCCAAATCGCGCCGACGAGAAATCAGAACATGACTAATCAGTCCCGAACAGGGCCCACGGCAGTCAACTCATCCCCAACAAGCCCTACAGGACGTCTACGAAGGACAAATACCGCCTAGCATATCCAATCAGCTTTTAAAGAATATACGCTTCCGGTCCGATATCGCTATCTATCATACACCAGAGCCTCCTTAGTCATTACGACAGAGTTGCTAGTAATTTAGTAAGTCCTAGACCATCCATTTGACCATATTTTAGTTTAATAATAATAGGTACAGGTATAGGTGAAAGAGAAGGCTCATCTCTAAATTGGTCTCGCTTTAGAGAGGCTAGCGATGCACGTTGATGGTACATACATACATGCCCAAGGAATTTGGGGACTTGCCGAGTTCGTTCGTTTCTATGTAGAGGAAGCGTGCTGGAATGCGATTTGAGAAATGATGATTATGAACTTATGATATGAAGATATGGCTTGTTTTATATAGAAGAGGGAGGTGAGTTGGATGGATAGATAGCTACGGTAGAGTGGAAGATGGAAAAGGGGTGGAAGGTTGGTGTTTGGGGGGGGAGGGGGAGGGAGAGGTTGAGGTAAGGTGAGGTGGGTTGGGAAGGGATGGGAGGGAGGGATAGAATAGGATAGATAGACGGGCATAAGGGAGGGATGGGGGTAAGGTGGGATAGGAGGGATAGGCTGGGATGGGGAGGTAGGGAGGGATGGATGGTTGGGTATTAGGAGGTGAGTAAGTGGATGGTATGGTATGATTCTGTAGTTGGGATAGTAGGCTGGCGGGGTTCGTGGGATGAGCAGATTCGGGCGCGAGCTCGCAAGGGTGAGAGGGACAATGGTATTATGTCTCTATGAGCGTTGATCGATAGGGTAGGGAAGCAGACGAGGAGCGAATGATCGTGAGAGGGACTGTGGTATGGCTTGAGAAGGTCAACATAGCCAACCCAGGTCGGTCGTGTTGGTTGGTGGTGAACATATTAAAGAAAGACTTGTTATGTATTTTATAGTAATGTAGGGTAATAATAAGTGATAGCAGACAACACACATTCCACCTCCATCCATATCCTAGGCCAACAATAGCCACAAGGAAGGAGAAGACATATCATCAAGCCACGAGTCAATCCCTAAGGAGACATCAGAACCGGCCGTTATATGAAGAAAACCCCCTCCACCATTTGGAGCATCGCAAAAAAGAATGAAACAGAAGAAACCACAATCGAAAACAAAACCCCCTCTTTTCCCTCCCCATTTCCTATATTCCTCGACCGACAGTGTCGTCGCTCAGTTCCCACCAGAGCTCAACTGTCAAATCTCTTAGTGATGATACCTCAACCCCAGTGTACCATGATTGCCACAAGTGCAAGCATGCAAACGCTGTCTTTTTCTCAATAGCTGTAACTGTCATGGCTACTCCACATGTCCCATGCTAAGGGCAATGTTCTTCCACTTTTCCACCTCCTCCTCCAACATGTTCACTTGACTGAGCAATGCTTCGGTTCGCTCTTGACGTTTCTCTCGAGACTTCCGTGCCGCTAGGGTGTTTCTTGCCCGCTTGACGGCGACGGTATCGTTGGGATCCTCGATAGTGATGGCAGGAAGGGGTTTGTCCCTTCGTCGTGGAGCGACACCAGATGCGAACGAATGGCGTCCTTGTGTGGAGGATCTAGCCGATGTCTGGCCCGGTGAAGAGGCGTTGCGAGACATCTTCGGAGCTGCGTGGGTGGTTGTAGGGCTTTGGGTGAAGTGAGACAAGGGACCGTTTGGCATGGGCTCATCGACGGGATCGAAAAGCGACGGCCACTGGTCAGGGTCTTCGCTGAAAGCCTCTTCGGCGAACATTGGAGAAGTCTCATTGCTATTAGCCATGTATGGAGACTCAAAGGTAGATGTCCCAGGCGTAGTAAGATCGGTGAAGGCCCCCGAAGGAGGCGCAGAGATCGTGTCGACCATGAGATCTTTGGGTGAGATGGTCTGCACGCTCGATGCCTGCGCCGCCGCCGGATGGTTGATGGACTCGAATTGAGTGCTAAAGTCTAGTGACAAGTCAAAGTGGCCATCAGAGTGCGCATCCGGCGCCGTATTAGTGTAGTCGCTGAAGTCGAACATTGTGTCAGATGACGAAACGTCTGAAAGAGATGTGGTTAGCTCGGACTGCGGAGTGAGTGAACCGTCTCGGGTAAAAGTACCTTCTAAGTGGGAACGAGCCATGGGGTAGTTGTTGTCTTGTGTAAGGTTACCAGTGCTATTTGAGAAAAGGGGAACTGGAGGCCGCGTTCGAGGAGACTGCTGGTGTAGGACAGTCGTCGACGAAGGAGCCGAGTTTGCGTATAGGCGATGCTGCTGTTTTTGACCGGTAGGACTGTTATATTGCGTAGACGGAGACGATGATGAAGACCCTGTACCGTGGATGATGCCACTCACTCGTGGATTCTGGATAGGAGACACAGAAGATGAATATTGTTGAGTAGAGTTACGTCTAAATTGTTGACCGTTGTGGGCCGGTACGCGGTGAAAGCTAGGGGCTGTATGAGATGTCGCCTGCGCAAGCTCGGAGTTGCTGCGAACTTGTGGGCGAGTATCGACTGTCGTCGGGAAGAGAACGAAGTCCTCGTTCGAGTCCTGGTCTGAGAAGGGGATTATATTGCTGGCTGGCGTGGGAAGCCGCGGTGATTGGGGTTGAGTAGGCCATGCTTGCGGATGATCCGTAGTGAACGACTGTGAGTCGTGTGGGGGAATGGTTGCTGTTAAGCGAGAACCTGGGTGAATGCGAGAAGCAGACGCTTGGTTCAGATATTCCTGGGTAGGAAGATCTGAGGTAAAGGTATAGTTGAGAGTGGAGTGGGGTTTTGAAAGTTGAGGATCTATGTTGTCTGTGAACAAGATAGTTGGGGTGTATTTATTTGGACAAACGATTTACGAGACAGCCATATCAAATGGATGTCTTGTAAATGTATGTATGTGGTTGTATTGCAGTGAAAGATGTGGTAAGGAAGAAGAAGAAGAAGAAGGTCAGGCAGATGTGGGGAGGTAAGGCATTATAAGCAAGATTGCGACGGTGATTGGGCAAGTGCGGCCTGAAGCGAGCCTGTAGAATTGAATTGCTGGAGGGAGTGGGCCAAGATTTCTAAGCCTCATTGGGGCAGTGTGACTCACACGCTAGCAGGCGCTGGCAGGAGGATTCGGAGGGAGCTCTTACTACTCCTCGACTAGCATCATCCCATGCCCTGTGTTGATTGGTTGCCGACGAATCACACCAGATCCCCAAAACATACTAGGTGTAAAGGATACTGATAGCAAAACAGCAAGCGGATTTTGTATGGCTTCATTAACAGCTTCAGCTTACTGTGAGGCATCAAGGCCACATAAGAGGTATCAGGTATCAGGTCACCTGGACACGTAGGTGTAACATATCCCTCATAGCTTTTCTCCTTCCTCTGCCCCAGACCACCGCCAGGCATCTACATCTACACACCGGTGGCAGTCCTGCCAAAAGCCAATTCACCATTACATTGATGCCTACACACCTTCTCACCACCAAGAAACACGAGCCAGCCAATCACAGCCCAGGTACCTTAGGCAGTCGCCAGATCTCCTCAACCCCCACTCCATTATCTCCGTGTTCACAATCAGCCAAACGACTTGGCGGTAATCATCACCCCCATCTCACTGGCTTACCGCACGAAGCCTTTACTGCTTCCAGAGAACGCTTCTTAACAATACACCTTATTGACTTTCCATCAATGACTCACATCCACCGTTGATTACAAATTCCGAGGCCACTTGACCGGTTCACCGCAAGTTTGTCTGCAGCCCTGTCGCCCTGTGCCGTCTTTCGAACGGGGCGCACACCGAAACGGTTGATGCACCTAATCCCAGTAGCGTTGATGGCGAACTCACACCAACAGAACACCGGTCTTGGTAGCCGCCAACTGCCATAGGTGTACTCGTAGATATCTTACGTAGCTGTGCATGCCCACATTGTGCTAGAGAACAGCATCTACTGCTGCTCTGTAGCTCTCTGCAGGTCGCTGCAGGTCCCTGTTAAAGGAAAAGACATATGGTTATATTAGGTATTACATGCTATCTGCACAGTGGTTTGCCCTAATGGCCGAGCGTACTGTTCCCAATATGAGAACAGCCGCGGGTATCGGTACAAAAGGAGGTGGGTATTGAGCGAAGTATCAACGCAGAGGGTGGTATCAGTGGTATCAATCTAGCTTGCACACGCATGAGACAAAACAAAAGGAAAATGGCCTTTGACAACATGTTGCTGACCGAAGAACGAACCCAAGTATGCTAACATGCCATCATAGCAGATTCGAGTTGGACCACTGCAGGCTTCCAAGGACATGTTGGGTATTGGGATGCCTAGGCAGCGGCCGAGACTGGAGTGTGCTCTTGAGTATCGGCCATGGCCGGCGTGCCAGTCTCGCCATTGGTCAGTGCTGGCTTCTCAACTTCGGCGGCCCCGTCAGTGGTCGTCTCCGCAGCAGCGGTACTATCCTTGACCGGTGGAACCTCAGGGACATCCTTGACTACGCCTGAGGCGTTGGGGTTCTTGTTCGTTGCACGGCTAGCCTTGCGAAGCAGACCACTGAAGCCACCAGACTTCTTTCCCTCACCGTCGGTCACCTCGGTGTCGGACGTTGTGCCAGTCTTCCGCTCTTTCTTGTTCCCGCCGCCAAGATTAGCGAAGAATGAGGAGCGACGGGCGGCTGTGGGTGTGGTGTTTGAGGCCGGAGCTGTGGTCTCAGCGGCCGTGGTTGTAGGCTCGGTAGTGTCCAAAGTAGGTGCGGTGGCAGCAGTGGGTTCGGTCACGGGGTTGTCAAGTTGTGGTGCAGTGGATGACAGTGCGGAAGGCTCATCCTTTGGTGCAACAGCGGGAGTAGTCTCAGTTGCTGTTGGGCTTGTGACATCTTTCTTGCCGAACAGACCCCCAAAGAGAGAGTTTCTCTTTGTTGGTTTAGGAACATTTTCTCGAGTACCAGTTGGTGCTGTCTCAGCGGCTACAGGTTCTGCCACAGCTGCTGTCTCCGCAGCACCCTCGGTGGCTTCTGCAGCAGGGGCCTCAGGTTCACCAATAACACGAGCAGCTATAAGATGTTAGACATGTAAAGATCTGAGCGAATAGACAACCTACCAACGGCATGGGCGTCAAAGCCGTGGGTCTGCCCAGTGCCCAATGGGTCACTCTCTTTCTCAAGCGCCTTCTCCTCCTTCTGCTCAGCCTTGGCTTCAGCCTTCTCCTCCTTCTTCTCGGCCTTTGCTTCGGCCTTTTCCTCTTTCTTCTCTTCCTTCTCTTCCTTCTTGACTTCCTTCTTCGCGTCATGTTCTTCTTTCTTGCCCAGAAGATTGCCGAAGAGGCTCTGACGCTTGCCACGGGATTGAGAGCGGCTCTTCTTGTTCTTCTTGTCTTCTTCAGAGAAAGACCCAGTCCTGGCGGCCGCAGCACCAGCGACAGCGGTACCTGCAGCGGCTTCACCAGCTTCCGTATGAGTGGGCTGTTCGGCGGCGATCTCAGGGGTAGTTTCGGTGGTTGGGCCGGCAGCCGTTCCGGTTGTAGTATCAGCAACGGTGTCTGAGGTGCTGGTCGCAGCTGTCTTGCGCTCTCGAGACTTGCTAGCCTTCTTTGGTCGAGATAGGGATCGAGAACCACCAGTGGTGGCAGCTGCAGTCGTTGTGCCTATAGATCTCCAATGAGCCCGTGCCCTATCTAGAAGGGGAATCTCGAAAATCCCACTCACCGTATTTCTCGAGCGCGCTCTTGTAGCCATCGCTGCCCACGATACCCTCACGTTCAGTCTTAGCCTCAGCTCGCTTAGTCTCGATGGCCACTAGCCAGCCATCTTTCTCAGCCCTGTTCGCGGCTTGGAATTGGTGCTTGTGACCATGGATGGTGATGCTGAAGTCAAGGAAATTACCCTTCGCAACATCGGTTAAGTCCGCCTATAGGATGCAACGCCGTCAGTCTACAATGTCTTGCTGGAAAAGGCACATATCTACTGACCAAGTTAAAAATTCCTTGGGGGTGTTCCTTGTCTTCAGCTCGCTTTGCGAAGAAAAGGAGACCCTTCCCTGTCTGGGTGGCGTGTGCAGCATTCGGGTGGGCAATGTCCTTAGCTTTCTCGTTGTCAAGGTATGCTGTAAGGTGCTTGTGCTCTAGGGGAGCGTCGCTGAACCAAAAGTATTTCTTGGAGAAGAGGAGACCCCTAGTTAGTGTCCACTGTTAGCTATTTACTGCAGGGATGTGGCAAATAGAATGTACTTACTTGAGACCTGTGCCTTTGTAATTCAGAACGCCTTCATTGATGGGCGCAGCTGTAATCGCGGCCTCCCCCTTTCCGGCCTTCTCCTCAGGCGAGGCAGCTACGGCGGCGCCATCAGCGATGCCAGCTTCGGGCTTGCTCTCTGCAGGGGCCTCCTGGGTTGCAACCGGGTCAACCGTGGGCTCAGTAGCTGCTGTCGGCTCAGTGGTAACAGGAGCGACCGCAGGGGTCTCCTGTACAGACTGCTGGACTTCAGACATTGTGTTGGGGGATTTTCGTAAATGTGCGAGCAGTCAAATGATCCTTGGCTCATCAGTTCTCCTGTGCACGTGTCGTGTTTACAAACAAACGGATGGAAGCTTACCAAGTAGAAGGCGATGTGGGTGAAGGTATCTCTAGGATACTGCAAGAGGATATAGAGAATGAAGAAAAATGAAGCTGATGCACCTTGGATGAAGCAGGAGAGAAGTGTTTACGAAAAGATGAAATGGGGGAAATTATCTTTCGATGGGAAGTCGGGAGACGCGCTAGTGTTTAATTAAAACCAAGTGGGTATAGTCCAATCTCCTTACCGTATTGGCAGGCGCTCGAGGCCTCCCCAAATTTCGTCTCCTGCGGGCGCGAGTTTCACAAGGTCTACTTGCAATACGACGATGAGATGAAGTGTTTTATGTCTAGGCTCTACAACGCAACGTCCAACGTTCTTGCAGCATATGACGGGCGTTATCGGGAAGATACGGGGATTGGATTGGATTGGTTCATGTGACCGGCCTCACCTCCACCATCGCCCTCGCTCCCTTCGGACACGCATGGATCGTCAGCTACTGCAGAGTGGAGCGGATCATGTGCCATATTGCTCCACTTAGCGATAGCCAAAACCCTCTCCTTCCATCCCCTCTTCCCGGTGCCTAGCTGCCAGAAACGCAGGGTCATCCGGCCAACTGTTGTTCGTGTACTGCCGAGGGAGACCCATATTCCACGGTCCCCGTTCAATGGTGATATCCAGTCCACATTGACGACCAATAATCAAGCCTTCGGAGAAACATTTCTACTCCATGAAATCATGTCGGAATCCGAGAAAGACGAGTAGAAGAACTATGTGCACGCACAACAATGATAGGTGATCTTACAACACCCTCAACTATCTACATGTCCCCGTAACTCTATCCCAGATCATGCTGACACAACGAACCATCTGACCACATGCCAGATTTACGCCTTCCTATTACCCCCACAACCCGAGCGCTATGCAACAATCAGAACCTGGCCCGTCAAGCTTGACATAAGGAAACTTTTATCTATCCGCAATCAACCAAGGGTATCTCAAATAACATTTCAATCGCTCGTCAGCAACATGTACCTTTATACAAGTAAGCCCATGTACATCTATCGATTCTTTAAGAACTTACTTAGTAATAGCATCCATTCTCTCGCTTGTGAGCTTGAGGCTGATTTTCAACAACTCCTGTGCAACCTCAGGCTCGTTCTTCTGTAAGTCCAGCCAGTTTTTCCTGTCGAGCATCCACGTGACACAATTCGTTTCAGCGTATGTTGTAGATGTCCTACTAGATTCCGAGAAGAAAGGAAGCTCTCCACATGTTGTGCCAGCAACGATGAGCTCCGAGTATTTGCCTTGTGGTAATTCATATCTTGCCTTCAAAAGGCCACTTTCGAGCAGATAGAATCCGTTAGGGCGATCCCCAGCGTAATACAGTACACTTCCAGCAGCGTGTTCCTCACGTGTGAAATTCTGTACAATACGCCGCCAAAAGTCTTCGGGTTTGTCTGACACAGTAGAGAAAGTCTGCAAGAGGAGCTGGAGCGGTTGCTGATACTCTTGCCATTTCGAGCGCGGTGCTGGGTCCTGCTCATTGAGAGTTGTTGTAGCAACTTCATGGAGATGTTGTCTGCGTGGAGAATTATACATAGTCTCCGGAGACAGCGACGTAACTCTAAGCTCTGGCTTTGGGATTTCTAGGAACAAATCAGCGACCACTTCGTGTGCAACACATATGAGGTCAACTCACCGAGGAATGCTGGGCTGGACTCTGTCTCCGCCTCAGAGTCCCGTTGCTGATAGAAGGCCTTCAGGAGCTGATTCTCGCAAAATTCCAGCGCTTCATTGAGACTCGGGAAATATTGGATTCCATCATCCTGGTCGAACAGTCCTACGCTGCGCAGGCTCTTACCAATCTCACTGTCCATTGAAACGCCACAAATGACTAGTTGAACCGTTTGTATGTCGAGAATCCTGTTGATGCGTTTGAACGTCTCACACGCGGAGTAATCAACACCATCCACATGATACAAATCAAGAATTAGGAAGCGAATAGGCTGTTTTTGGAAGGACTCGAAGAGCAAAGCTCGGATTTGCTTTTCCACATCGACGATGGTACCGAAAAACAGGAAACCAGCCAGCTTCATAACATGAATTTGCTTGCCAGCATCCTCTAGGAATCGATGTTGGATTGGATGTCTCCGAACGGTCGAATTCGCAACGCTTCCATACAGCTTTCCGCGAACAGCTGATATTTGGGAAGTTTGCAGGACGAAGCTGACGCAAGCCAGAAGTATTCCAACCAGTATGCCGATTACAAAATCCCAAGCTCCCATAGTGACGACGATAATGATGATCTTTAGACAGTAAGCTCCAGTGTGTTATGGGAAGATCCTAGATGGGACTTACAGTGAGATACTCAAGGCGATGCACCTTCTTCCAAGTGCCTACCAAAGCCTCCTTCATCAGATCCAGGCCTAGGTAAAAGATGAGGGCACCAACGACCATAATTGGAATATAGCCAATAATGACCGGCCCGATGATCATAACTCCAACAGTGGCAAGAGCCAGCATAAATCCTGCGATGCGACTGTCGCCCCCACTATTTATGAAAAGTACTGTATTCGTATAAACCAGATAGTTCTGGGTAAACTTAGCAAGATGAACCCAGTGCCGTTTCAATGTTGAAACATACCTGAATACTACCACATAGTCCAGAAAGTGCATTAGATATCCCATGTGCAGTCAGCTCACGATCCACATCAACGTTGTCCTCCCCAGTTGATAAGCCAAGAGCTGGAATATTGATAGGGACATGCAGGATGCCGAAAAACGTCAAAGCAAGCATTGCCGGTATCGTAGACCCAATTGCTGCCCAGTCCACAAGTGGGAACTTGTAAAGAGTGTAGAAGTGGTAGAACGGCGCACCAGCTTCAGGCGCCTCAAAAATCCAGCCCTTCGCGCGAAGATCTACGATCGTAAGCTCTGGTATCGCAAAGACAAAGAAGTAAAAGATAGCGATGATTGCTATAAAGTGGGTTGCATCCGTCAAAGGAGACTTCACCCAGTGTTTGATCACAAAGAGCAAGATAGCCAAGACCAAGGGGATGATCCAAAGGGGCAGTGTGTCTGGTTGTATGAGCTTCTTTAGGGTCGTGAGACTATAGCTCAGGTTCCCATCAAGCCTTGCAGAGACCTCAAGGCCGGTAGCTACAAGAAACCATCCAACACCACCAATGCAGCCGATCAGTATATGTCGTGGAAAGAAGCCAATCAATGCTCCGAGTTTGCATTTTCCCATAATGAAGAAGACGAGGCCTGTCAGAACGGAGCTTAAGGCATAAGAGGTAATGGTCGTGGCGATCACGGCTTCTGGGTTCTCTTCGCCTACTCGAGCAAGAATAGTGAATGCCATCTTGTGAAAGAATGGAACCACCTCAATCTTCGTTTCATCAGCATTGGCTTCGTGATAGACGTGGGGTTATCACCATTTCTGAGCCTATGGCCCCTTTGAAGATGCTACCACCAAGAGAGTAGGTGAGCTGAGACACAATGCAGCTGACATAGAACATTGAGATCCCATCGGGGCCAAGACCCTCAAATATAGGATTCCCCAAGGGAAATAGGATCATTCCTATCTCAAGTTAGTAATGAATAGGCTTACAATTGCCGAGATTCGACCTCACCGTATGATAACGCGTCTAGTATGTTCAGTAGCAACCCAAGTATTACTGGTGGTATATAACCAAGGGGCTGACGAAATCCATAACGCCATATATCCTGTCTATTCCATGACTTAGGCTTTGTCGCCTTTCTTATGAGCCCAGCGGTATTTTCCCTGCATTGGCGAACAGCAATGCTAAACGTACTCGGAGCATCTTCCCCATACAATTTTTGGCACTCAAGGTCTCTTACCGAACCATAAGCCGTTCTTTTCTTGAGCAGTGAAGTCCGCTCGCTTGGCTGGGAGATGATTCCCTCACCAACAGTGACCGGATACACTCCAGCAATAGCAAATGCTTCCTCCTCGTCCGCTTGGCTGTCGTCCTCAGTTGGTGAGGAATCTTTAATCATTTCTGTCAGAGCTGATGTATGAAGTGACCTCCGAGAGGAGTGCGAGCTTTGTGGTGACGATGGCTCTGAGACCTCCTCAATGACACCAGGTCGTGACGACTCATTTGAACCCCTTCTGCCAGGATCTTCTGGCTCTGGAAGTCCAATTGAAGGAGATGAAGTTCTTTGATGCGCTATGGATGAGGTATGGTGTCGTGCAGGCGAGTGCTCGCTACGACTGGACGCTATATCGGACAACGCCCAGGATGCAAGCTCGGCAGTATCTTCACGCACACCCTGTGAGGCATTACGAGTGATATCAACTGGTGCTATGAGAAGGTCAGCATGTGTTAAGCCATTGAACCCAATTGGTTCTCACCATTCTGTGACTCGTAGACCGAGTGTTGGAAATAGGATCTAGCAGGTGTTTTCTGGTTCATGGAAGAGGAGAACGACATCCTAGAAGGTGATGATTCCGGCCGGGAATGGAAAAAGTTACTGGGACGGTCTTCAGTCTCCTGGGGCACTGCGTGTTCGCTAGCATCCATGCTTGACTGCGAGGGCCTTTGTCCAAGTACTCGAGATAATTGTGACCCACTCCGCGCTCTTCCACTGCCACTCGATTGCGTGTTCGGCATTCTCAAGTTCTACAGAATCTTATTGCCAGGCCAATGCCCTTCCCTCAGCCCCAACCTTCTTCAAGCCTCCAATCCCACGTTGAGATCCTAGAAAGTTCGGAGGAGCATTGCGGAAAACAGCACGTGCCTAGTGAGCAACCAAGATGCCAGGATGGGTGGACCTGGAACTCCAATGTCTAAGAGATGTGCAACGAACGCCGAGGGAATGTAGGAAAAACGAAAAAGAGTGATATAACTGCACAGTGAAAGCATTGGTAGCTCTTCCGACTGGCAAGGTTTTACCAGCGAGACCAGTGGCGGGCGTGGTGGGGCAAGTGATAAGCTCAGTCTTTAAGATTTACTAGGCTTATCGTAGCGAAATGCAGTGCCGGGATGGCGAATTTCCCCATCCCACAGGGGTTTCTAGGGTAGAAGACCTTGCACGTCTTCGAGCCTAAAAATGGCGTGCGGAGAAAAGTGTCGAAATGATGCATGAATATGCGGATTTGGCGGCTGTTATGTCGCCCTGCGTCGCATGATCATCACTGAGGAGGTTGACCCGAGTAAGGCGATTGGATGAATATTATGCCATTTCTTCACCCTGGCCATACCTACGTCTTCCTCGCGGAATGGCTCGATGTTGCAACGCTCGAATTCGATCAAATCGCTACGTCTTTTACTCCTACATATATGGGACGCACGAAAACAGACACACGGTGGAGTCGCGGCACAACCTGCCTAGGGAAACTACCTTTCTAGTGGTAGAGACCCTCGGTTGAGTGCAGCATCAGGCCAAAACAGGTGGCCTAAATGTCTTCGCATGCTACGACGCCGATGAAAAAGGAACAAGCAATCGTCTTCGACTCGTAAGGCTTGAGTCAATATGTCAGGCGCAATAGTGCGCTTTAAGATTACTCAAAGCGTTCAATCCTCATTCGTAAAAAATGCAGTCCAACGGTAGCCCCGACTATCGGTGCAGAGGCAAGGGAGCTAAATCGCTGGACTGACTTGTAGCTTAGGCTCGTTTCTGTGAGGACGGGTACATTCCGATCTGCTTAAAGCTTGCCTCGTCACCTGATGCATGCCGTGGGGTAGTTGGTTAGCTATCCTAGAATTTGACCGAGATTTGTTCTTCCGAGTCTCCTTTTCGATGCCAGAAAGTTGCTCCTTGGAGTCCAGCGTCGGTTTTGCATTGTACTGGTGGCAGGTCCGATCATGTTCGCTTTTCGATTAGAAGCGCACGGTGGTCCATCCAACCTTTGGTTTGTATCACACGATATCCTCAGCTTAGCTTTTGCAAATATCCCTGAACAATCAAGCGTTCAACATCCCCTTGCCGGACGTAGAATTGGCTATTCTTTGTCAATGTGATTGCTCTGGTAGACCCTTATTAGCCTTTGTGTGAGAGCCCAAAGATATGGTAGGAGGATACCCGTATTCGGTCTGTATCTCCCCAGCATCCTTCAACACTCGAACGTCAATGAATAAGTCCCTTGGCGGTTCTAAGCTCCCAGTCAGGTCAATGTCTGTCCATTGCCCCTTGTAAGACGCCAACATATCCCCGTACTGCCGCACGTATTCCTCTTCCTCCGGACTCAGTGAGCTCTGGAGTCCAGCACCTGCTTCACTCGTCATAGCGGAGCCCTCCCCACTGCCCTGGCCCCCATGCTGCTGCTGCTCAATATCCAGAACGTCCCTCCCACTCCAGCACATCTCTTCAAGTTTATCCGAGCGTACGCGGTGGTATGCTAGCAGACAACGCTTGTTACGTCGCATACATAGGTGGTTGACGAGGACGGCGCAGGCAGTTGCTGGCTCGGATGCGGGGTTGAAGGAGCCGGCGTAGGGAGCGAGAATGTCAGAGACATCTTTATCTAGATCGCGTACTTCGCGTGTCATAGCACGGACGATCTCGGTTTGATAAGGTGGGAGATGGGCGAGTGCTTGGGTTCTTTTGGCATGTTGTACCTGACGCGGTCAGTCCAGAGTCTTTTTGGCCTCAGTTTAGCCTCATACTTACGAGCTTATAGCCCAAGTCCCCATACATTGGAAGATGGAATGACCCTGGAGTGACTTTTGACCTCAAGCCCCTGCCCTCTACCTGTATCCGTCTGTTGAGAGGTCCAAGTAACTGCTACTGATATGATTCGCGAAATCTTCAACCGCGCCAAGACCACGGCACACACGGCGCGTCCCGAAAGCCAACACTATCACTAAAGAACCTCAAATCTGTCCTACCTTAGTAGCCGGAGACATGCATTGTACGCGACATTATCGGAATAGATCTCTCTACGAGCCGTGGTAGCGGTGAGAATATCTGCAGTCATCCGTTCCGCACAAAGACCATAGTGTTCAGCTTACTGTACTCAGGCGAGGATTGCTCCGAGGAAGACTCCGCTGTGTTGTATTGAGTTATATAGAAAACAGCGAGACCAAGAGCATTCAATTCAGCATGCTGCTTTTTCATTTTCACTCAGCAGGTGTGGGACAATCATCCGAGATCTTATACGCGGTTCGTTGAAGAAGACAGACTCTACAATCACAAAAACCCACTCCAAAATCACAGCACAAACACCAGGGGTATCTGATCCGCCTTAAATATTCACCAAGCCACCATCAGCCTGGAGTAGAACGCCAAACATACCATAGACTTTCCAATCTGTCCTACTAACGATCTTTATTCTGCTTCCACCACTCTTCGGTTCCGAAAGCAGGTTCAGCATCTTCATGCTCGCTCTCAAAATCGTTTAACACTGGTGAAAATGCCCCAACTGGGTAACTACCAGTCTGAGGCCCCACTGTGCCGTCGATGTCCTTTCCAGTATGTCCGTTACTGATCGAAAGCCTAGGGTGACTCTGGTCAAAGCTCGCTAGCATAGGATCTATATGATTGAGCATCTGTCCACTCTCATCGCCTTGGAGCTCGTGGTGGAAAGCTCCTGGTATACCAATGACAGGTGGCGCTGGCTGGTGGTATCCAGCTGGACCTTCCGTTGCCTGGACCAATACGTCCTCGACAAAACCACCATAGCTCGCGTACCTTTGATTGGGGTGACTCGTGGTCTGATAATATTGACCTGGAGGCAATTGGTGCAAACCGACGGGCAGGGGTTTGCCAGGATTTGTCATTTGGTATGATGAGGGATGAAACATGTCCGGACCGTGTCCATACGGATCGTATTCATCAAGGGAGTCGCCGCTCGGAGTGTTGCTACTATCCCGGTAATTATTCCTTGTTCTCTTGGATTTCAGTGCTCGGACGGCCGATTTGGATTCATAAGCATAGTCGGAGTCGAAGTCACTCTCCTCGTCGTCCGAACCCTCTCCTCTCCCCTTTCTCTTGCGACTGGAGGCTTTGTTTGTCTGTGGTTGGAATTTGTATTCTGGGAATGCTTTGGCATGATTTTCCCTTTCGATCTTCGCCCATATGTCATACTGTTTGCGAATTTCCGGTGGCTCCATTGCCCAGCTTTCTCCAGCTAAAGATGACACTATCTGGTGATTGGCCGATTTCTGGAAATTTCTTGCCCTGTCTGCGTAGGCCGATCTGTACAGGATGAATGAGTTTGATGGGCGTTTGACAAAGTTATCTTTCTTTGCCTCTTGTCGCCTGTCCTCTATTGATCGGTTCACCCAGGTTTCCGTATCCTTAATGGGAATATGGTCCATATCCTTCGTCAGCTCACTTAACGGGCCGCTCAGTGTCTTCTGCCTAGGACCACTCTTGCCAGCCTTTTTCTTGGGCTTTGGAGAGCTGTGACGGGAGTCGTTCGCAGCCAGTCCTCTCTGCCTTGCTGTTCGCCGTGGCGGTGTGCCATGGTCTGAACTCGTAGGGGGAGATGTACTATAGAGTGCAGGGTTCGGGTATTGCTAAAAATAGTTTGTTGGTGGAAGGTCAAGATGTAACTGCCAAAGACTTACATGATGTTGCGGCAGACCCTGGTATATGCTGCCTTGGTGAGGTCGGTAGATTGGCTGGCCGTAAGCATCCTGCTTTTCGTTAGTCGTGCCTTGGTATGATTTTTTAAGTCCGCCATTTGCTTACATATTGCACGTCTCCAGCTATGTGATTCTGATTGTGGTACATGAAGGTCCTGTTGCCGTACTGGTCCATGTACCACTGTCCTGCCTCTGGCTCTGGGGTGTTATAGCTGCTCCCGGAAGCTACATATGCGCCGCTATCTCCGGCGTAAGTATTTGCTTGATGTTGAGTCTTAACATTGTGCTGCATAAGCTGGTGAAAGCCGTCTTGCAGCTCCCGGCCGTCAACGTCTGGAGGCGTTGGAGGAGTCTGTTTGGCCATTGTCGTAATGATATTATCTGGCTATTGTACTGAGAAATATCGCGGAGTTTATTGAATTGAAAGGACTGTCTCAATTGTTATCCTGGCTTGACTGTCGCTACAGCGATCAAGGCAGTGGAGGTGAGCCGCTTTGTCTCGTATGTTGCTGATCGACGTTCGCTTTCTTGTTGTAAATCTGTCAAAGGGAGTACTCCAATGCACAGCAGTCGTGGTGGCTGTTCCTTGACATGCAAGCTCAGCAACTCTGTGGTCTGAGTGGAGCGTCTGAAGCTTGTCTAAAACAACTCTCTCAGGCTGAGACCTACCCGACGTTGTTAGACCGCATTGCGAGGGGAGAAGATCGAGGAAATGGGCCTGGAGATGGGCCTCATCATAGAGTGATGATGGAAAGTGCGCACCTATTCCGGGCAGGCAGAATACAGTCTCACGTCTTCTAATTTCCGGATGCAGACGTACCACTTCGCAGCTCCAGAACCCCAGTGCACCTAATCTCCAGTAATTCTGAACGGCGAGCGAAACCCAAGGCGGAGATGAGCCCTATCGACTTATACTCTTTGTCTGATAATAAGGCTTAGAATTGCAGCAAAGCAGCCGCCGCATTGAGTATGATGGCTAGGCTGGCGTCTCTTTGTCCATCTGCCAATTCTGCTTAGCGAGAGCTGATGTTATACTGTTGAATGCATCCAGCAATCATAGCGGTATGGTACTGTATTGTATTTATTTCTGGCATGAGGGAGGCTACTCCTGACGACTTCTAAACAGAACGGATTGATGCTACCAAACCAATCAGGTCTCAGTTGGAAGAGTATCTGGGGAAAGTATGGGCGAAAATTGTGGTCAGGCATAGTCCAATCACTGCATCCGGCGGTGAAGGTCTAATATGGCATCAGTCAAAGGAAGTACAATGACCCAGAACGGAGTCCTGCTCGGCTAGTGTGGCGCTAAACCGACACCATGACCTAGGTACGTTGAGTCGTCATGATATGGGTCTCTTCTCCGCACTCGATACGAAGGTGGGGCGAGAGGTCTACTCATTACTTTATCCGGCAGTCATTGCAATTGATTTGGGAGGCCTTCTGTTGATTTGCAGAGAGATACTGAAAGCACCCAAAGGTCGTTCAGTGGAAAGGAGTCAAATATCGAACGTTTGGCAAGCGAGTGAAGATGGTCGGAGATAGCGCCAAAACGTGCACATTCTTCGCAGCTTCATGCGGACGGCGGTTCGTCGTCTTGGCCGCCACAAGATGATACCATGCTGAAAGCAGCTCAGCATACTATCCGATAGATACGCTCAGGACGCCACCAGGCTCCAGCAATCGCCGGGAAGCTGACTCTGCCACCGTGAGGATACGGGTGGAACAGTGTCCGTGCCGGATAAGTGCAGCATAGGGCTAGACAGATGGTAGGCTAAGGCTGCTTAGACGTCGTTCACCACTTTTATGATTCTGATGGCCTTCAGCCACGACGATCTTTGAACGCCTGATGACTTGCATTAATATTGGTACCAGCCATGCCGATATGTCAACGGAGGTGATTTAGAGCCGGCCCCAAGTCGGTCCTGTGGTCTTCGTGGTCGGCTGCGGGGCCCAACGAAGTCAGAGTTTTCGTAGACAGTTTGAAGGTTCATGAATAGATGCTACCAATCTTCGAAGTTCCACAAGTCTCGGACCTCTACAACCTTCCCCGTAGCTTGCTAGCAAGGACAGTGGTGAATTTGTCAATCATGGTCGACCGTTTTCTAGTCGGATGTTAGACGAGGAATGTCAGGCAGGCAACAAGTTGCACCAGGCCTAAAACGTCCGACTGGCCGGCAATGGCAACATTTTCATATTTCAAATCACTCGACATCAAAAGAGGCAAGTTTTGGCAATTGTAATATAATAATGCAGTTTCAATTAGAATCGCATTTCCTAGAAATCGCTGTTCTACCTTCACGGGTTCTTCAATTCCCATCTCGCGTGCTTGCAGGCCCCAATATGCTCGGCGATTGGGGATGCTTGCGTCCCAGTACCGTGGGTTCTTCGGAGCAATTCGATTAAAGCTTGCTCTTGCTCACGATGTTCCGCCTCCACCTCCGTCCGTATTTCAGACCCTCTTCTTGCGCGAGATGGCGTCTAAATTTCTCGCTACCGGAAAGGATCATCCAGGATCATCCAAGGGAAAGCGGAATTACGATTGCAGTCTGCATGTGCCAACCACAGTCGCATGGAACAGTAAACTGTGGAGGAACCTCAATGCAGAGCCCCTCCTGACGCGGGAAATGCTCCGCCGCGTAAAGCTCGAAGCGATGGAAATGGAGGGGAAAGGGGAAGCTTGTGAAAAATGTAGAGGGGTTGCACCGTATTTTGCACCTTGATCAGATGAAAAAAGCAGCTCGATGCCTGTGGTCCAGCACAAGGATGCGTAAGTAATGCACGTTGCAGCTATCACGGACGTATGTCGATCAATCCGCAAGGCTACCAAAATGCCAGACTGGGATGATTGTGCAGTGCAGTGCAGCATGCAAGGTACAGCATCAAACCGTCTTTTGGGCTGCGGCTTTTGCTCAAATCACCGGAATTTAAGGTTTCGGAAGTTCCCACAATGACGACCATCTTGGCGCAATCCTTCACCGTACGATTGAATAGACGCCCATAGTGCAGTGCATAGTCACTTGCACAGCTCAATTGTTTTCCTACTCTTTTGCTTCGCAAAAACCTTTTCATGCTGATACTTGTGCTTGCAACTGCTGAACCACCTCGACGTACTCGTCTATGTCTCGGAGATAGAGGAAGCACAATATACCACTCCCAAGTCTTCAATTACTTCTTGCAAACTCACCTCAGCTTGCACGCGCTCGTAGGCTCAGTCACTGGACCGACACAACAGCAGCACCTTTAGACCTTTGCGAGCATCATCTCCACCCAGGATAGCTCTTCTCCCTACGGCTTTGATCAGACCCAATCGTTTCGACTTCTGCAGTCAGTCCCTGGTGGAGGCCTCGGCCCCTCTCGGTTCAAGATGGCCCAGGCTGCTTTGATCGCCGAGACCATCGCTGGCATGAAACGAGTAATTGCCAGATACGACGATTGTAAGACTACGTAAGAGATCTTTGTTGGAAGCTTACTGATATGGGGTATCTGCTCTAGCTTCAGATTCGGACGAACCTTACCTTCTACCCACAAACCGTGGCAACAAGCTCAAGCGCAAGGCCTATCACATACAAGACGGGTTTCCAGGTGGATCAAAGGGTGTGAAAAGATACAAGAGAGTGGGTCTCGAGGATTATGACTTCCTTGGGACTGCGCTGATATATATTCGACAGAGTATCGAGCACGCTGGTTATCACAGGGACATACTTCGGCGGAATCCTAAGCGCTACGATGAGGATGGAGACGAGCTCTCCGATGATTTTACAGACGAAGAAGCAGATGCAAGAGCCGCGGAAGACAACCCTTATGCTGAGGTCAGATTGGAAGGTGAGCGACCAGCGCATGACCCTCATGCAGACCTCCGCTAATATGACACCCAAGAACTGCTCTTGCCCCTAACATCTGCTGCAAGCCTTCCTGGCCATCCTTCACTCAGCGTCCCTTACACATCATCTACATTGACCGATATGGCACAACAAGCCTGTGACATGGTGCGGAGGGAGAGAAAGACACTAAGCAATGCAAAACAGCTGTTGACAAAGCTCCGAGGGGATAAGACATGGATACCTTGCGGCCTGTTATACTCAGAAGATGATGAGGCAATGTTCAACACGGGAAAGCTTTACGACATCATGGCGTCCAGCAAGGTCCTCCAGTACTCAAACGGATCTGCTGTACAAAACACGGTCAACGGTAGCCTGAACAGTGATCTGGCTCTAGATCGTCGTTCGGACTTTAAGGGAGGTAGGAAGCCTGAAGAAGCCAATGGAGCTATCGATGGTCCTAACGGCGATCGTGCGGCAGCATCGAGCGTCGCAACTAATGAAACTATAACTAATAGTACGTTGCCTCCGGATTCGCCTTCAAAGCAAATTGTGATGGAGCCTGGTCCAAACACTAAGGATGCAGGCCACGAGGTTGAGATGACAGAACCGGAGGATAACCACATCGCTAAACAAGGATCTACACCTGAAGACTTAGGGGAGGCCAAGAGGGGATCTGAGCATGATATCTTGGACAGAATAGGCCCAGAGGTCTCCACGACTGATCAAGAGCAGTTAGAAGATAGGAAGGACCGAGAAATGGCAAGTACTGATGGTCAACCGGAGACTGACGCAACAAACACTATCCCACAATCAGAATGCAATCACATTCAAGATCGTTCAGGTTCGATCGAAGGTGCTGAGCGTGCAAGGACCAACCATGAAAGTTTGCCAGACGCAGAAGACGGAGAAGCAGATATTGAAGGCGATTCAGATTCCCGTCGTGCCCCACGTCGCATGCGAACACGTGCCCAAGCACAAGCGCCCCCCGAACCCATCCCTGCATCTCGCAACAACTCCCCAGACTCCTGGATAGCACCCGAAATCCACCCTCTCTTCATAATCCCTCCAGCCGCCATCCCAGATAAAGACTTCGGGCTCCCCCCCGCCGAAGCCGAAGAAACGCGCCGCATGGTAATGATGTATGTACAGAAACAAGAAGAAGTCTGTCGCGGAGTAGAAAAATTGTATGATGGATTATTGAAGGCGGATGCGCAGAGGAAGACGGTTTATAAGTGGTGTAAGGCTGAGGGCCATGTGGGGGAGATGAGCGATGGCGAGGATTGGTATGATAAGGAAGAGTGGGGGTTGGAGGAGGATTTGAGGAAGGGACATAATGATGATGATGAGGATAATGTTATTCAAGGGAAGAAGACGAGGGGGAGGAGGGCATGAGGGCGTGAAGGTCTTGGGGTATATGGCATGAGGCATGAGGTTCGCATTTAGGATTGGTGGCATTTAACATATGATATGCTACCCATTGAGCGGCATAGGCGATGATTTGGACATGATACTCCAATATACTCCCGACTTGCAACGGAGATTTTTGGTTCCATAGTACACAATTTTGGGGTAATGAGGTACTGGCATTAGAAATTATTCTCCTGGACTTTATTCACAGTCTCTCACCCAAGCCCTGACAATTTTATTTCTTCCTGCAATCAAACCATTTCACCTCTCACTATATCAGCCTTCCCTGTACATGGCAGCAAAAGTATTCCCTCGCATTTTGACACCATCCCCCCCAGGCCACTTATGTACAACCACCTCCGCTGTTGAAGCGGCCCCTTTCCTCCCTTTCTCCTCCTTCATATTCACCTCACCTTCTTCCCCTCCCCCCTCTGCATCTCCCTCTCCCTCTCCCTCTTCCTATAAATCTCACTCGTAAACGGATCTTCAAACTGCAACGCAATCCAATACACCACAAACACCTCCATCGTCAACACCAGACCCGCAGGGCGTCCATACCACAGTGCCGTCCCCGCAAAACTCATGGTACTCCCCCAATACATCGGCGCTCCTGTGATGTTGAATGGGAAGCCGGTGACAGGGGCGTCCATTAGGATGCCGAAATAGTCACCGAGGAAGGTGCCGGTTATGCCGAGGGCGTAGTAGGAGGATAGGACGAGGGTGTTGCCGAGAGCGAGGAGGAGATAGGCGAGGTAGGGGTGGTCGAAGGCGGGGGAGTAGGGTTGGGTGCGGAGGACGCGTTCGTATCTGTGGTGCCAGGGTTAGTTGGGGGAAGGTTGGGGAAGGGAGAAGGGGGGGGGGGGTTTACAAGGTGTCGCGGAGGATGCCGAGGGAGAAGATTGTTATGGCGAGGAAGTAGCAGGCTCGGAGGGAGTTGCCGTTGAAGAGGCGGGTGAGGGTTTTGTTGTGGTATTCTGGGGGGATTAGTAGGATTTAGTGAGCAGAGGGTGATGTACCATTTCGGGCGACAATGCTGTGAAGCTGATGTTAGCTGTGACGATAGGCCGATTGGTATATAGGGGTTCTCTTTAGAGCAGACTAGGTTGGCATCTTGGGGACGACTTACTTCCAGAACGTGGGGTTGAAGGCTATGGCGAGGGCGGCGACTGAGCGAGGGGTGAGCTAAGTTCGATTGAAGAGGATGTGCAGAGGGTGCTTACTGTAGAGAGAATTTTGGGAAAAGTCAATCGTTCCTCCTATGATCTGTGACATGGTGCTGAATTTGGGAAGGTGTAGATTAATATCTTGTTCAGTTGCCAAAAGCTTCAAAGTTGCAGATTGTTTTTTCGGACAAAAGTTTTGGCGAGCAATGACGTCGGAATGGGAGATGTTACAAAAATTTTGGAGTCGAAATCAGACTCGATGTCAAAGCCAAGGTCTACCATATTTCAAAGCACTGTTTAAAGCAAAGCCTCCAGGCCCATAGAAGTCCAAAAGACTTATAACGATCATGAATTCGTAATTGGCGTTGCTTTGTTACAATAGTCGCACAATGACGAGCTAGTAGACACGAAGCTGTCTGAGACGTACTCTCGAAAGCAGTATCTCATACTACCGCTTCGCTATTCTCCTGCAACTTCAATTCAGCTCTCCTTATGAGTTCCTCATACAAAGTCCACGCTAGCGCGGAGCTGATAGCCTTTCGTCCCATACGCAGGCCAAGGCCATCGAAAAGACTTCTGACCCCGTCCTCTTTGATCATGCGCCGTCCCGCGATAAACATATTGCCATACTCCCTAGGCATGAGTTGCAACCTGGTCTTGACCGCATCAAACGGATTAGTGATCGCTGTAGCAAAGCCAGCAGCTAGAACACCTGAGATGAAGTTGATAGAAAGAGATGTACTGCTTTTCATACTATGCTCCACGTCTATTGCTCCTGCGAGAGTTTTGCCTTTCTGAAGCTGATCTAAGTGGCGCTTGGACTGTTCGTAAAACAACACATAGAGTCCAGCATATGGCGCGTCCCGTATGGCAGTAGCACCAAAGCCGGAGAAGAAACCCTTGATACCCTCACCCTTGGATATCGCAGTTGCAGCATCCCAAAGTGATTTGTAGGAATAGAAACTTGACTCATAACGCACTTTGATGACAGTGATTGGCATCATGACGAAACCAACTGACGCTCGTGCTATAGCTCCAGTGGTCAGGTTGGCCAAATTAGATAGTCGAGGCAGGCTTGAAGACGAGTTTTGTGCATTGACCCTCGCGGCTTCCACAAGGCCTGCGGATGTGAGAAGGTTGGACCTTGCGATATTTTGGCGCAAAGCATTTAGGGTAGAGAAGTACAGGGCTGTACCCACGCCTGTCCGAATGACGGAGGGCAGGGTGCCTCGCCAGAGCTGCTTCACGGCGTTGGGACCTGCAAGTATCTCACTGAAGGTAGTGACAAGAGAAGTGGACCGGGATTGTTGAACGCGGGTCTTAAGAAGGTCGGCTGGTTGGAGGAGACTGGCGGAAACACAGCCAGTTGTAAGCCCAGCAAAGAAGTGGAATGCTAAGTAATAGATGGCCTGTCAGCGCCCCTTGAACAATTGATATTGGTCAAAGAATAGCTGGCTTACAAGAGGAAGAGCGTTGACTTCCATTCTTTGACATGTCCTCCAAAGCTTTGCCCGTCACCCAAGGAACAGATTGATTATTCGAGAGTTCGACATGATCGAGCGCCTAGGAGCGCTTCGAATACATGACACATACTGCTAACAGGGTGACTGAGCAGTTACTGTATCTAGCAGAGCAAAGGGAGCATTGTGTCTTGCAAGAGCGGGCGAGTGAGCGTCAGGATCTGCGGAGGAGCCGCCGTTCGACAGCCACTAGTTCCTCGAATCCACATTAGCCCATCCATACCTAGCATTTCTTGCCACAAAATGGTGTAGATGATGCCAAACTTCAATGACTCAGGAACATTGGTGTAATCTATGACAGTCCACCACCAGACATTCTCCCTAGCCGATGACTCTATTTCCCTGCTTGTGTGGCCAATGTAATGAGCAGAAGCGTTGAATTCAAACGGTCAATGCTGGAAACACAGTCTTGGAGGAGGGTTTCTCAATGATAGACTATGGCATAGAATAGAAGAGGCACAAAGCTCGCAGGCTCTTACACGCAGCCCACAGCATGTTACCCCAGTCTTCTATGATTGGGCAAGACTTTCCAAGCTCTTCAGCTTCCAAAATGCCCTCGGTCTACGACACATACCTTTGCAGAGAGCCTGCTGATGATGTACCTATGCTCATACGGAACGGCCCTGATGAATATACAGCATCATTGAGGACTTTGCAGAGATCTGCAGACTACTTTGCCGAACGAGACCGCGTTCGTGCTGTAGAAAGACTGCAATTGGAAATGGCCCGACTTCATGTGCAATTCAACCAATGGGAACGTGCTGCTCGAGTGCTTGTACCGCTCTGGCAGACATTGAGCTGGCGTCGTGCTGGATGGTGGAATCTGCTGGAGGAGGTAGATTGGTTGTTGAGGGAGTGTGCACGGTCTGTCCAAGATGCGGAGACGCTCATCTCTGTCGAATGGGAACTACGCAATGAATGTAAGAGGACTTGTCCATTATAATCATCCGCCCATCTAACACGCGCCAGTCCTGACACCAAGACAGGACTACGGTTATGAATTCTCGAAAGCGCTGGCAGGCATGAAACTTCCCGGATCTCCACCAAAAGGAATAATTCGAGCTGAGAGTACTTTGTCCTGCGGTAAGTCAGGTCCAATTCATACCCCCGCCAGACTCCCACTGAGACCCCCGCTCACTGAATAGCAAGTCTCAGCCACATTCGCGTTCAGTGCCCCGGAAGGCAATGTGGGCGAACCGTTGTCTTCACAATTGACTCTCTCTTCTCAAGCGCACAAGACGTCACCACCTATCATTATCTCACATGTTGAAGTAGTCTTTGAGGGAGGTCTGAAGAGTTTTAGGGTTGAGCACGACACAACCAATGCTCCAGAAACTAGCCTCGGCGCAGGACAAATCCAAGTTCAGCATGTTGAGTTAAAGAGAGGGTCCTTGAGACCATCATCGATCGCCTCAAGTCCACTTGTGGCACAAGGTCTCTCTATGTTTGGGACTGCCAACTTGGCTTTAGCTCCGGGTACTACAGAAGCTTTGTCTTTTGACCATGTTCCGCGCGACGCTGGAGAAGTTGAGGTTGCTAGTATCACCCTATACGTCAAAGAAGATGACTTTGGTATGGAGTATGTTGTAACAGAGGATGAGCAAATGCATCAAGCAACCTTTTGGATTCAGCATGATTCAGGAGTCTCTCCAAAAAGGCTCAAGAGCGGGCGTAGTAACATGATAAAGATACTGCCCAAGCCACCGAAATTACGAATTGAGCTTCGTGACATTATGCCGGCCTACTTTAGCGATGAAGATATATCTATTGAACTTCTTGTCACTAACGAGGAAGACGATGAGACTGACGTAACCCTTGATGCCCGACTCTTAGGTCCGGCTGACTCGTTACCAAAAATGGCTTGGACCTTGGATGAGGAAACCAGAGGCTCCCTTGTCGAATCTGATATTGATGACCCGCTCGAACGCGCTAATAGCTTGCTACCATCAAGACGGCTTGGGAAGATGCAACGGTTTGAAAAGCGGAAACTTGTTATCCGCATCCAAGCAAATTCAGAACCCGCCGAATACTTGCTGGAAGTAGAAGCTAATTACAGCCTTCTCTCGGATCCGGAGACTCCAGTGTCAAAAGTTTCCTCGGTCAATATCATTATTGTACGGGCATTTGAGGCTAATTATAATTTTCTACCACTCTTTTGCTCAGAAACATGGCCCAGCTATTTCGATGGCTCCCATTTGAACGAAGGCTTCGACAGTAGTGAAATCGGGAAGCAGACACCCAGTGGACTAGTCCAACAATGGTCTTTGACTTCGAGATTAACCTCTCTGGCTGAGATGCCGTTGATCATCGACAGTCTAGAGCCGCGAGTACTTGAGGTTCATGAAGGAGCTGTATGCAAGATTTCTTTCGCAGCCAAGAACACCCCTGAGGGCCCCTGATCCTTCCTCACGATCAACAGGAACGTAACCACGTCGTGGAAGTACAAAAATTCGATCTTGAAGACCGCCGAGCCACCTTCCTGGACTTACAGCTCGAGGTCAGGTGGCATCGAGATGGGTCGTTAGCTCCCTCCACAATTACCCATATTGCTATTCCTGAGCTGGTCATACCATTCGGGGAGCCTCGAGTACTAGCCTCTGCGAGAAATGGGGAACTTCCTTCGGGTGTCATTCACCTCGACTACATCATCGAAAACCCTTCGATGTATACCCTTACATTCACTTTGAGCATGGAGACCAGTGAGGAATTTGCTTTCAGTGGCGTTAAGAATGTATCAGTGCAACTTGTACCACTCAGCCGGCATAAAGTTCAGTACAATGTTATGCCCCTGGTGAAAGGGGTGTGGATCAGTCCTCAATTCCGAGTTTATGATACCCATTTTCACAAGATCTTGAAGGTCAATGCGACAGAAGGGGTGAGACTTGATAAGAAAGGGGTGTCTGTTTGGGTAGATGCTGATGGCTGACGCTTGATCTTACTCGGCCAAGTCCTGCATCACAGGCAGATTGGTTTGGAAGTCAGGAGCACACTTAGGTATGCTTTGAGGAAGGCTTGTTCTAGCCATTTTGGGGTCAAAGTATGCGACATGGTTGCAAAGCCATTGATAACAAAAACTAAGTCATGAAATGTTCCTCGCCGGTTCAAGGTCTCAATGTCTTGATGCTTCAATGTAAACTTAGAACTGGACTAAACAGAAGTATTGCGGAAGAACTAATTCTTAATGACAAGTTCAGCTACTCATAGTAATCGAACAGTAGTACTCAAGGATGTGGAAGCTGTGAGGATTGCTTCAAGCCACCATAGCCACGGCCGGCCACCAACGCCGCTAGCGGGAAGATCCACAGGTGCGTGGCAATCATCACCAGTCTTGGCTTGAGCACGCGCAGTCGATAATTCCTCAACCCCTCATTTTGCCTCTGCAAAGTAACACGAGCTCATCCTTGCTCATGAAGAACACCGTCACTCGTTAAAAACATCATCAAACAATTCATCACATGATAATAGGATTCGTCTCTGCAGAATGAGCGATGGCAAGTACCTTAGCCTTCCCGTGCCACAATCAATTCAACTAATTCTAGCGAACTTGCTGTGCGACCCTGCAATAGAATATTTTGAAGCTGATAACTTCAACAACAGGGGTGTTGTCAGTCAACTGCTCGAGATGAAGATCACTCATCCCCATATTCGCCATCCAATATCCACGGCGATGCCTCCTCACGTGCCATAACTTCAGCCCCACCCCAACTCCCCGAAACCTCCAGTCCTCGTGCATCCTCTCAGATACCACCGGTAAGCGAGCGAAGCCGAACACGGAGACATCTCGCACCGGGTGAGCAATTCAATGCCCCGTTACGGCCCCACGTTTGGACGTCGAAAAGGCAATGGACCCGGCCACAGCTCGATAGGGAAAGGCAAGAATTCTTTGATACGAGAGTCACGGGCCATGTAGAAATATGGGCTACGTTGAAAGTTGTAATTGGACTACTGGCCGACGGCGACATTACTACTGCACAGGGCATCCTAGATGCTGCAGCTATCACGGTACCGACAGGAGATCTAAAGAACGGAGCATACGATGAAGCTGGGAATCTTTATCAGCTGCCAGAATATGTGATAAGTGATCCAGAGAATATAATATTGGATTCCGACAATATCTTGAAAGGAGAGGCTGAATCAAAAGACGTGACGGATGATGAGGAAGAAATTGAGAGGAAGAGGGAGGAAAAGGGGAAGGCTGTGCTGAAGATTGGCGATATTGTCAAAATCAAGGCCAGATTGAGTGATAGGGGTGGCCCGGACGTTGTTGTCACCTTGGGAAAAGATCAGCCCGTCAGAATCCTTGTGAGGAGGATACAGGATGAAGTCAATGTGAGTCTCTATAAGTGGGGCGTCCTGCTGAGGCCAACTAACAAGGCGGGCAGATTGAAAAAGTGAAGATCGCATATATGGGCAAAATCCTCAAGGAGGGGGAGACATTACAGGCACAGGGATGGCGCGAGGGACATGTGGTTAATGCACTGGTGTTTGGCGTCTAGGAACGGTTTTCTTTGGCAATATGGGCGGGCGTTGGTACATCTACTGCCAATTGGGGATCAGAACAGGTATGTGGCACTCACGACGTTTATCTTCGAGGCATAGTCATGGCGCCACCTCCTTAAAGATCTTGGTGTTCATCTGGGGCGTAGGATACGGGGTGCAAAACGATTCAGAATTGATTTGCGTGTCAAATATAATGTGTCAACGCTTGTATATACTCTGGGCAAATGTCCAAAATAATAACCAAATCATCAGACGAGATCTTTATTCTACCTAGAAGAATTTCCACGCAGTAAGAGGACCGGTGATGTACTTGAATCTATTTTTGTTTCATTACGAAACAAGTGGGCTGACAGGGGTGGTTTTGCCTGCTGCGGGCTCAGCCCGCCGCTAACAGTTGCCTTTTACATTCACCTAGGGACCTGGAAGTCAACAGAAACTCGAATCTCAATTCTGATATTGGCCAACTTCCTACGCTCGCTCACAAATGGTCTAGAAGACGACTTCTCTTCGCCATCTACACTAATTGTCTCCAGATCACGGACTCTCCAGCGACAGCCGCGAACTTCCCGTACGAGAACTTGCTTATCGCGTGGAGCCAGTGGCACGAACAGCAGACTAGATGAGGCATACGGAACGACTTTTGAACATGGGGGTGAACTCGACACCGGATACCCTTGAATAGAACTTAAACATGGCGTCTGACCGCTCACCCCCCATGATCGCCCGAGACGCCAATCGATACCTTTGCAAGATCTTTCCCGACCGCCAGATCAATCGACTAGCAATTTGGGAGGATGGGTACAGGAGAGAACACCACGGAGTAGAGCCAGGACGTTATTGGGTAACAGGCAGTCCTTCAACGGAAGAGTTAATACTGCCTATGAGCGGGTGGAAGATGGCTCTCCCCCAGCTCATGAAGGCGCAGACACAGATCTACCCCACATAACGACACCACGAAACTCTCACCAACCACCTATATTCATCGATGATGGAGAGCTTTCACCGGTCAATGTGGAAAATTTCCAGGCTGCGATGGGCTCAGTCGGTCTCAGCTTCGACTCTCCTGGACCCTCAAGACCACCACCCGGTAGACGAAGAAGCACGCTTCAGGTCATTACCGAGCAAGACAATGTATCAGCATATTCGCTACCCATGGGTCAGACGAGTGAAGATCTAGAAGCAGATGCCTATTTTTCCCCACAAGAGAACGATAGAACACCATTAACGGATACGAGATTCTTGCAGCCTATTAGTGGTGCGCCGGCGCCTCCACCTGGCTTACGGGCGCCGCCGCCCAGTACAGGACACAGCAGATCACAGTCGCGTCTCGGTGATGATCTGCCGCATATGGAGGCTGGTTTGGGAAGGCCCACTTCAAGTTTGAGTGTCAAATCACTGAGCCCTTCTTCAGCGTCGCCTTTATCAAGAGCTGGGACTATTCTAAGAAAAGCATCTCAGCGAGTTGTCAACCTCAGTAATGAGCCTGATACCATTGAGCAGGAGCTGCGGCGTCAACGGTCAATAAGAGAAGCCCGGATGGAGGGGCCTCCCGTACTCCCAGCGATGGTTGACTACGCCCATGATGAACGAACTAGTCCGCCTCCAGAAAAAAATCGCCCCTCTATATCAACCGAGGAATGGCAGTCACAGGTGGAACCGCAACCGCAATCACAACCGCTTCCGCACTCAAATCCATTGAAAGGAAAGAGTCTTGGGGCATTTGCGCCAGACAGTTGGATCCGATTGAGACTCTGTGAAATGCTCGTACATCCTGTTACCGAACCTACAATACTGATCCTGATTGTAATCCAGACAATCCTCTTGGCTGTTGATGCAGCACGCCCTGAGATTTACAATGCTGCTCCTCATGTCTGGCAGTCCTCCTGGATTGACATTGGTCTACTCGTGCTCTTCATAATCTACTCGGTTGAAATTGTGGCCAGAATCATAGTATCCGGTTTTGTGAAAAACGCGAAAGAGTACAGTACCGTCGATAGAAAAGAAGGTCTTAGAGCTGCCTTCGCAGGTAGGGTTCAAACCTTTTTCACTCCTCATGGCCAGTCATCTACACAAAATACGGCCAAGGAGACTTTACCCGAGCCTTCAATCATACGATCATTCACCAATGTGCAAACTCAGGCGGATATACCAGGACACTCGCGGCAGCAACAGCGCATGCGACTGGCCCGACGAGCGTTCCTCCGCCACTCATTTAATCGTCTGGATTTTCTCGCAGTGGTTTCGTTCTGGATATCTTGCGTTCTGAAAATTGTAATGGTTCAGCCTAGTCGTCACATCTATATTTTCCAAATGCTGAGCTGCTTACGGATCCTCAGGCTTCTCGGACTCACCAGTGGTACTTCGGTAGGTTTTTCGTCTTGATTCTTGCTGGGTTATTGTTAAACTTGAGTAGGTTATTCTGAGAAGCTTGAAGAAAGCCGCACCTATGCTGGTCAACGTGGCTTTTCTCATCGGATTTTTTTGGCTGCTTTTCGCCATCATCGGGGTCCAGGCTTTCAAATCATCCTTTCGACGCACATGCACATGGTACTCAAACACAACTGATGTTTTCCTGCATGGAACCGAGTCGCATTATCTTAACACCAATTGGAGTCAAAACGTTGTTTCCCCATATGGTAACATACAGTTCTGTGGAGGCCACTTCGACCCTGAAAGCGGAACGAAAGAGTTACCATGGCTCCATGCCGACTTCACTAATGGCACAACGAGACATAAAGGTTATCTGTGTCCGCAGGGTTCGATTTGCCTAGAAGGGACGGGACCATATAGTGGCACAGTGAGTTTCGACAACATCCTGCAATCTCTGCAGTTGGTATTCGTGATCATGAGTGCAAATACGTTCTCGGACCTCCTCTACTATACCACGAATAGCGACTTCCTTGCCGCGGCTCTGTTCTTTGCTTTCGGGATCGTCATTATGAGCCTTTGGCTGATGAACTTGCTCGTTGCTGTGATCACGTCTTCTTTCCAGGTTATCCGAGAAGAGACTAAAGTCAGTGCATTTACGATGGATGAGAAAGAGCATTTCGTAGAAGAGGAAGAGGAGCTGCGAAGAGAGAGTCACCTCAAGAGAATATATGAAAAGACCAAGTGGTTCTGGATTTTGATTATTCTGGTCGACCTCTTCGTGATGTGCCTCCGAAGTTCAAGCATGAGCGCTGCTCGGGGGGCCTTCATTGACAACACTGAAAAAGTTGTGACGCTAGCCCTAGTGTTTGAGATTGTTCTACGATTCGTAGCTGACTGGAGGAATTTCCCCCGAAACCCACGCAATTGGATTGATCTGGGTCTAGCGATCATAACTTCAATAATACAGATCCCTACTATACACAATTCGGGGCAAACCTACGCATGGCTCACATTCTTCCAGATTATACGGGTCTACCGCGTGGTACTCTCGGTCGCCCTCACTCGGGAGCTGATAAAAAAGGTCCTGGGCAACGTCTATGGCCTCCTGAACCTGATCGTCTTCGTGTTCCTGGTCACTTTTCTATGCTCGATCTTCGCCGTCCAGATCTTTCGAGGAGAATTTCCGTCTCATGATAGTAGCGGCGCTCCAATCCATATAACCTTCTCGGACATCTACAATTCCTTCATTGGCATGTATCAAGTGCTCTCGAGCGAAAATTGGACCCTCTTAATGTACAACTCGACGTTGTACGAGCAAAAGTGGAACGTATCGTGGATCGGCGCTACATTCTTCGTATTGTGGTTTATTCTTGCCAACTTCATTGTCTTGAACATGTTCATTGCTGTCATTCAAGAGAATTTTGACGTCTCGGAAGACGAAAAGCGCTTGCACCAGGTTAAGGCCTTTCTCGAACAGAAAGAGCTCGGCGGTTCCTCCCATGGCAACTTGTCATTGTCTACAATATTCCGAATGGGTCGAGACAACAGCCGCCGCAGGGATCCCCTGGATTTTGGGACTGCAACCATGGAGATGTTGCTTCAAGAGGAGATCTTTCGGGACTTTCTCGATGAGCATATGGAGCCTGTGGAAGAATTGCATGAAGAGGGTGATCCCATTACAGGCCGTCCAGCAAGCCAAGTCAAACCAGGCTTACTATCATTATGGTGGGGTAAGCTTGTCCAATTTTTCACAAGCAGAGAGCCGAACCCTTTCTATTCTCGGTTACAAATTTCTCGTAATAGTAAAGAGCTAGATCTACGAACCAGAGCCAGGGAAGTTGTGTCAGCCAACGAACAGCGGAGAAGGGAGCAGCGTATATACCTGCAAAAACATCCAAGATACAATGTCTCGCTCTTTATGTTCGGACCACGGAATCCCATCCGAAGATTTTGCCAGCGAATCGTGGGGCCTGGCCGTGGCGAATACCGTATGGACGGCGTCGAACCCTATAAACCCGTCTGGTTCGCCTTCTCCGCCTTCATTTATGCAGCTATTGTGGCGATGGTCCTTTTGGCTTGCGTGTCGACTCCACTTTATCAGAAAGAATATTTCGCTAAACGTCCTCATTATACTGTGAAGAATTGGTTCACATGGACCGATATGGGGTTCGCTGCAGTGTTCACAATCGAGGCCCTAATAAAAGTTATTGCAGACGGATTTTTCTGGACGCCTAACGCCTACTTCAGGGGCTCTTGGGGTTTCATCGATGGTCTTGTCTTGGTAACCCTCTGGATCAATGTTATTACTTCTTTGTATTCGGATGGCGCTGTCTCCAGAGCTGTAGGAGCATTCAAGGCTCTCAGAGCTCTCAGGTTACTCAATGTTAGCGATAGCGCCCGAGACACTTTCCATTCTGTTATTGTCTTAGGAGGTTGGAAAGTCATTTCGGTGAGGATCTTGGGCATCTATTTTGGTCGTATATTGCTAACGTCTCCAAAGGCCGCCTTTGTCTCTCTGAGCCTATTGTTCCCATTTGCCATCTATGGTCTCAATCTATTTAACGGACAATTTCGAATGTGCAATGATTACAATGTCCCGGACCTCGAAAAATGCGTTGGTGAATTCAACAGTACACCTTATCAGTGGAACGTTCTCGCACCTCGACAGGCAAACAACCCTTACTACAATTTCGACAACTTTGGGAGCTCGGCCAGCATACTCTTCCAGATCGTCTCTCAGGAAGGATGGACTGATGTCATGTGGACAGCGATGTCGTCTGGTGGCCGGGGGTTTCAGGACGAATCTTTCAAGTCTCAAGGCAATGCTGCTTTCTTCATCATCTTCAACCTCCTTGGAGCTGTCTTCGTCCTGACGTTGTTCGTGTCTGTGTTCATGCGTAATTACACAGAGCAAACAGGCGTGGCTTTCTTGACCGCGGATCAACGATCCTGGCTGGAATTACGGAAATTGCTAAGGCAAATATCGCCTTCGAAACGCCCGTCAAGCACAAGGGACAAGGGTTTCAGAGCCTGGTGCTACAGGATCGCCGTCAAAAAGCATGGAAGGTGGCAAAGATTGGTTACTCTGATCTTATTCCTTCACCTTATCCTTCTAATGCTAGAATTCTATCCTGAGCCTATGTGGTGGCAGCGTTTGAGGGGTATGTCAGATGCGTTCTCTTCCCAGCAAATGAAAGAAAGCTAATTGGACTAGATTATATCTTCCTTGCCTTTACGGTGTTCTACATTGCCAATGTGATGGTCCGCATTATTGGTCTAACCTGGAGACGGTTCAGGAAGAGCTCCTGGGACCTTTACTCTGTCCTTTCCATTACGGGTACCGTTATTACTACCCTACTCGACCTCTCAAAGTACAACAATACGCTGTATACCCAACTCCACAAATTTTTCCTTGTGTCTATCGCCCTGCTGCTAATACCTCGCAACAACCAGCTTGATCAGCTCTTCAAAACAGCAGCAGCATCCTTGACTGCTATTGGCAATCTCCTGGCAACCTGGGTCGTGCTCTTTCTGGTCTTTGCTATAGCGTTGACGCAGACGTTTGGCCTTACCAGATTTGGGAGTCAGGAGAATGGAAATCTTAACTTCCGCAACGTTCCAAAAGCTCTCATCTTACTTTTCCGGATGAGTATGGGAGAGGGATGGAATCAGATTATGGAAGACTTCGCAACCATCAGAGCCCCATTCTGCGTTGACTCGCCTTTCTTTTACGACAGCGACTGTGGTAGTGCCGCCTGGGCCCGGGCGCTCTTCATTTCTTGGAACATACTTAGCATGTATATTTTTGTCAGTTTGTTTGTCTCGTTGATCTTCGAGAGTTTCTCATACGTGTATCAAAGGAGCAGCGACTTGTCTAAAATAAATAGGAAAGAACTCCGAAGGTTCAAACAGGCCTGGGCTACTTACGACCCTGAGGGGACCGGTTGGATATCCAAGGAAGCCTTTCCCAGACTACTCGGAGAACTCTCAGGGGCTTTCGAGATGCGGATTTATGCTGGTAGCGATCATTCGGTCAATCGCATTCTTGAAGCTTGTAAGTACGAAAAAAAAGGGAACGAGACGCCGCCGCCCGGCGTTGTCCATGGTGTGGACCTTTATCGCCTCAATGAACAACTAAGAACTATTGATGTGAAAGACATACGGCGGAGGCGGGAACGAATGGAGATCTTCTTCCAAGAGATAATGGTCTCAGCCGACGCCGATCGTGGCGTCAACTTCACGACTTGCCTAATGATTCTCGCTCACTACAACGTCATCTCGGACAACAAGTCCCTCCGTCTTGAAGAGTTCCTTCGCCGCCGTGCTCGCCTTCAGCGGGTCGAAGAAGAAGTCCGAAGGCGAATCGTCAGAGGTTTCTTTGACATGATGTTCTGGTCTCGTCAATTCCGCTCCCGCCTTGACTTCCGCCATTCAGCTCGTATGGTCAATATCCCACAATTCGCTGTTCCCGAGATCTTCGTCGACGATCAAGACGTCGTCTCACCACAAACCCCCGACTTCCCCTCACCCGCTCCAGGCGTACCACCAAAAGACGGAAGTCCTCAAGGACGACCTTCCCTCGACACCAGCGGTCTACGCCATAGAGGCGACTCTATCGGCTCACCTTCGCGCTCCAGTCAAAGCAGCAACACTGTCAGTCCGCAGCTCTCCCCCTTCAGGGGCGGGCACTCCCCCAACCCTTCAGGCGATAGTAGCGCTTTTCAACTCGGCGGCTACGACGGTGCTGGAGAGCAACATGGCTCTCACCATACATCACCCGTCGGCGGTAGGAGCAGAGCGGGCAGTTCTGTGGATAGGCAGAACGTGCTTGATGTATTCGATAACAGCGCTTGGGGCGAGAGTATTAGGAGGAGCTTTACGCTGAGTAGGCGGGCGACTAGGGGAAGGGGAAGCAGGAGGGGAAGGCCGGATCAGGGATGAGAGGATAGACGGATGTATCATTATAATGGGGGGGCAGGGTTGTCACGATTTATGATCATTGAGGATTAGCCCGGGAGGTGGTAGGAATAGTTTTGGTGTATGAGTACCGCATGTGCACGAAGAAGCGGGATATATGTTACTTGGTGTTTTTGATAGGCATTGCGAATGGCGTTGGTAGCTAGCTTTGACTGGCTCAAGAAGCTTGGTCTTAAGGCGGATTTGGGGGGAATGAATAGATCATTTTATGATAGAGGAGAATTTCCAAATCGTGCGCTTGCGTCGTCTTATTGCTTGTCCCGTGGTAAGTTATACGTTGCACTGTGCAAGAGTGAAGTATAAATCACGCACGAATCATCGACGTCTGATGAATGGCCGCTTCAACCCCCAACGGTATCCCTTCGATGGCTGTCGTCCACCTTTCAGGGGTAATCTGCAGAATTCTGCCGCTTGGGTGGACGGGGGTCAGCCATCGAAGGGATAGCGTTATGGAGGGCTAGTCCCCCCTGATATGGCATTCTCCATGCTTGATGAGCGCTTCAGAGAACAGTCCCAGTGGCAAACCCCATCCTGTTATTATACATTTGCTGCCCAGTGACGCTGCTAACCTGCAACTATACAGCCTTGCCAAATATTCAGGGTTCAAGATACAAGACGAATTGGGCAGTGGAGGTCTTATAAAGCAATTCATCGCTCTCATCAGGCTGTGGTCATGGTCAACGTGTGCGAGGCGTCCGGGTTGAAACCGTGTCTGCCGACTTGAGAATGACTTCTTCTAGATGAATCATGCGGGCTTTGAAAACCCTTTAGATTTTTAGTATATCGAATTATTGTACGCCAACCCAACTTTCCTCGCAGATCGAGGTAATGGTCAAGATATGCAGAGGTTTCAAAAAATGTGGTCTACTGCAAATTCGAAAGTTTTAGTAGGTTTCTGGATGGTCGAGGGAAAGAAGTGAGTACCGTTGCTTGGGGCTAGGTGGGCGAATTCGTAGAGAATATTGCTGTGCGATAGCCGTGATTAGTGCTATCATGGTAAAGTCCAAAAGGTATTCGATAAGATAGAAATGAAAATCATGAGTTATGAAGTATACATATCCGCTCATGGTAGCTAGATGTATGATGCATCCACCACGATCCTGTATCTGGTGGAGTTTCAGATTCTTTAGTCCGTCTTCAATCGAAGAGATCTACAGTTGAAGATCTTGACTTATCCGAACATTTCGAAGACTCTAACGACGGCGATATCTGAGCTCGTGCGCTCAAATGCAGATGCTAGAAGCAGAGAAAGGCAGACGCAACGGGCTAGCAAGAGGAGATGAAATCGATAGATGTCTGGTGGTAAGCCAGGAAAGAAGCTATGTAAAGCAGTACTGGGCAAAGCTTTGAACTAACATTGCATATTGTAGATCACATGTTATCTTAACAAAGTTCTGGAATGTGTCTCACTAATTGACATATTGCTGTCGCATGCTGAGTGAGGTAAAGTTGGGAGGCGCGGTAGTTGGAGGCATAGGGCCATTTCGATTGCCATCACAAGAACATTAATCTTATTTTGCTACAAGAATAGTATGACTACCTGTACAGAGCAGCCAGATAGGACGACAACGAGCATGTGATGCCTCACAACTCCCATCCTCCCTCCCGAACACCGACCCAATGACGCCTCCACGCAGATCCCAATCGCCCATCCCAGCGATCAGGGCCCCCAAACCCTTAGCCCCAAGCCCCCAACCTAGACATCACGCCAATAAGCCCCCCAACTCCCAAGGCCACCTCCTCCCTTCCCCTCCGCCACCGTCTCAGCTGAAATTAGCGACCACGCCCCTCGCCCATCGCGGCTGAACACCCAACTCGTTCGTTGCGTTTCCCTAGGCACAATACCAACCAACCAACAACGTACTCTTTCATTGAACGCATGACTCGACATATCCTCGAACTAAATGCGCACCGTTCTCGCGCATCGTCTCTTTTAGCGACGTTGGTAAGAGCTGTTTTCCACTCGTTGTGCCCAGGCGCAGAAGGTCTCAATTTCATTAAGGGGGAGGGGCAATAGGGCGAGGGAGGAGCGGAGATTGTTAAGGGCTAACCTTATCGTGCCTGAAAAAATTCTATGCTAGCGCGGATGGTCTGCGGGACCTCGCGCACCTGTTTTTTGAAATAGGCATATCAACCATTTTTATGGAGCTCCACCATCAACCATCTAACTGACATCTAATCGGGCAGGATTGAAGCTCTATATATAAGCATCTATTTGCCCCCGTTTCTCCCCTAGTAGGACACCTCGTCATCGCCCTGTAACCCTGTTACCGCGATAATACTTGCTCGTGTAATTATGTAGACAGCACTCTACCATCCACCATCTATTTAATACCAAAATAGACAGGGTCGAGGCTGTATATTTAGGTATCCTTTTGCCCCCGTTTCCCCCTTAATAGTGGCCCTCGTCGTTACTCTGTAACCTCACTACCACCATGGTACCTCCGCCGCTTGGTAAGTAGACGTATTTTGATATTAAGCAACATCACTAGATAGTCAATTAGCTATAGGTATAAATATAGGAGGCAGTAGAGGATTTACTAAGCGTATACTAAGCGCTCGGGGTAGAGCATCTGATCTGGAAGGTTTTTTTGTGGTGGTAGGGTTATAAGGCGACGACGAGGGCTGCTGTCAGGGGATAAATGGGGGCAAATAGATGCTTATATATAGAGCTTCAATCCTGCCCGATTAGATGTCAGTTAGATGGTTGATGGTGGAGCTCTATAAAAATGGTTGATATGCCTATTTCAAAAAACAGGTGCGCGAGGTCCCGCAGACTATCCGCGCTAGCATAGAATTATTTCAGGCACGATAGGCATCGTAGTGGTGGAACAGCGAAGGAAGGGAAATTGATTGACATGCGTGTGTGCGTTGGCTGCTATCGATATGCTAAGATGTTAATCTGATCAAGGTACATGCCTCAGATGGCATGCTGATCCCCCTTCCTCCTCAGACGCAGATGATATTAATAAAGGAGCTTTGATCCCCTCTTTGCTTTCTGATTCTTGACTCTAATCTTGTCGCTTGTGGTCTACTGTTGCAGTTACTTATTGCGCACTCGCACGCGGGAATACCGTTGTTTTTCTTACGGCGCTGCGCTGCGCTCGGGTCTTAGTCACGCATTGGTACGATCAACTTACTCCCCGGTGGTAAGACCGTGTTGCTGGAAATAGATCTGCTATTATACGATACGCCTTGATCACACTATCAACCGCAAAAGGCTCGTTGGGAAATATTCCTACATATTCCTTTGGAAAACATTCCTACGTATTTTTTTTGGAAATATTCCTACATATTCCTTCCATGACCGCACCCTGAATCACCACCACAACCACTACCACAGTCTACAACTTCAACTTCAACACTACAACACACAACGCACCCCACACCACTAAACCACAATGTCTCTTCCTTTCGGACTCACGCCTCTCCCCCAACGACCTACCTCCTTCCACCCCCGCTCGCCCTCACCAACCTCCTTCTCCTCCTTCCACCCATCCCCCATCAACCGCTCGCCCTCCCCCACCTTCACCACAACACGATCTCCCTCGCCCTCCACCTCCTCCATCCGCTCCATCCAAAGCCTCCAAAGCATCCTCTACCACCGCCGGCGGCCCTCAACCACGTCCGTCATTCCCTCGGCCCGCAGTTCCATGTTTGGCGAGGAGGTTGAGAGCGAGGATGTGGCTGTTATGGGAGTGATGGAACCGAGGCCGGATGAGGGGGGGAGGTGGGTTGGTATTGGGGAGGTTTTGGGGGGGTGGTAGTGTGTGTGGTAGGACAATGGGCGAAGAGTGGGGGTTGGAATGATATTGTTCTTGAGGGAGGGGCGAAGGTATGGACCGGATGCGGTGCTTAGACGACGATCGGGTCCCTAAAGGTCTGAGCTTCGGTCACTAGACGTCTAAGTCGAGACGTGAGATGAAGATGCGCGGGGGAAATATCATTAGAGGCTGAAAGGCTATCACGCTGTCAGGGAGACAATGAATGTCTGGCAAGAGGATTGCTGTATCTACTGGTTGGAATATGGCGTTGGGGTAAAGATACCAGGCGTCTGGATCAGATTGAATGATGATTACCCTTTCCCTGTTATATACCCTTTCAATGTACATTGAGGCAAGACAGATACCAGAATGAAACTTTAAAGAGTATCTATTGCTCGTAATTGAGGTTATGGTGCTCTTTTGATAAATGGAATTATGCAATGGCCCAGTGGCCAACCATGCAATTGGAAGTCAAATTCGAACGCTATGCTTTACGCTGTGTTAGAAGCAACGCACATATGCGCTGTTGCTTGCCGGCCCTGGGGATTTGGGAAGGCTGAACATGTTCATGAATGCTAGTTAGATGAGACGGTGGATGTCAATCAGGCAAAGTCCGTCAGAAATGCCTCTGGATTCGCTGTCGTTGCTTAGTTATGAGAGAATAGAAGAACCCAAACAAATCGAGCTGACAGAAGTATGGAATGGTCTGACTGCCAATAGTACATCATTGCGTCTAATCTGGACGCTGTTCCAGACTATCACGCTCATTTCCGCCGTTGTTGGCGGTTGCTAGAGATGGAAGGAATGCTCGTAAGTAGAGCGTGGCCGAGGGAACTGTCGCTCAGAAACAAACCGACACAAACGCCCTAGATCCGTTCTCATTGCTTGGCTGTAGAGATGATTAGAAAGCCAAAGCTGCCAAGGTACTAAGCCAAACGTCAACACATCTCCGAATATATCAATCATAGAGATAAGACCTTTGGTCTACTTCGGTCACTCTCGGGTTCACTTATGTGAAAAAATAGCCACGACAGCTCCTTGTGCCACAGAGACATCTGGCTGGGCGATAGCCCCTTTCCCTCTCCATTTCCTCTGCCTTCTCCGCAGTGATTCTTCTAGATTGCTCCACGTCTTCCTCCCCGTCGTCACGGTCGTTTTTAATATCTTCTCCATAATCAAATGTCAACTCCGTCATTGCTGGGATGGGCTCAGTAGCAAAGAACGCCAGGTCGTAGATATTGACATCTGCATGATTATACGAGGCTGTGATTATTCGGCAATTGGGCTCACAGGAGTGGTTGATGAAACGCGAAGGTCCACCCATAAACATCCCGTCGCACACATAGCCTTTACTCTCCTCCCACATGTCGAAACCGAAGAAGTAGTTGTCAGCATCGGCATCGCGTTCCTTACCGCGGCGATCAGCTTCTTCGCTCGTGATGATTTCTCCTCTGTACGTATCGATGAATTGGCCTTTTTTTAGATCGACCTTACACCGAAGACCTTTATTCTATTAGCCACGAGAGACCCTCCACATTGGATTTACTCACCCCAGCCACGGTTCCTAGTCTTGAAGATTTCCAAAGGTACTTTCCTACCATGTTGGACAACACGGTTCTTGCAATTCGAGTTGCAGTTGCAGCGCGCATTGCACTCGAAAACATGCCAGCCATGACTGAGATAGAAGTCTCTCAGGCACTGGGTTGTGTCCTTGCCTGCTGCATAAGGGAATACCTTCTTATTGCCGTCCTTCCTTGCAGAATCTTCTAAGCATTCGCAGTAAGTGTATTCGCAGCCAATGTCTCGTCCATTGTTTTTACGGCAAGTGCAGCCGATCATAAACTCATCGGTTGCTTCTTCTACTCCTGTTCCTAGAATGTTCTTCTTAATGAACTTGAAATCCAATCGGGGCGAAGAATCGTCGATAGTATTTTTTAAAGTTACGCCTTCAACAACTCGGAGATTGTCGAGAAACATACGTCGAGACTCAGCCGGTGAGGGTTGAGGAGGTGGGATTTTGACTCCAGAGACATATTCATTGGAGGAAGAGAAAGAGAGAGGCGAGTTGTGGTTTAAGCGCTTTTCCGAGCACTCAGCTGTCCCTAACTATATTAGACACGCCTTATAGAACTTATAAAGACGATTTGAACTACGCAGCTTTCTTTCTCATATTATAGAATTATGACAATATGTAGATGCTGAATTTGTAATAAATATCAATATTATCTTACCTGGGTTTCTTGATCGTCCTCTGCCTTTTCCATACTCACTAATGGACTCAGCTGATGTAGTAGTCGACTGGCTTGCGCTGCGTGATTTTTTTCTCGCGACCGGCTCCTCATCATCACTGAGTGTAAGATCAATGAAGTTACGCTTTTTAGAGCTTAACGAGGGTTGATGATTTTGAGCAAGCGAGAGCGGGGCAGATTCCTTTGATCTTGAATCCAATCACACGATCAGCCTCGATGACTAAGGTAAGGTAAGTATCGCATATATCGGCAAGACTTTACCTAATGCCAAGAACAGCTCTTGGGCTGGCTTCTGAAGTCGGGTTTGGGGTTCTCGTCTGAGATTTATAACTCGAGAATGAGATGGGTGAGGTTGGCTGCGACGATACCTAGGAAATATGATTAGAGAGTAGAATTATATCAAGGCTACTGAATTAGAAAGATAATCACCTTCGGATTTCCCGAAGATAACGCGTCGTTACTTAATGGCATCTATCAACATTGTTAGGACCGTGAGTATTAAGAAGAGCTTTCTCAGTATAAAATACCTTCGAGACCAAGAAATATCACTTCGCCTTGGCAAATAGCTGAAAGTGAGATATTCTAGATGTATGAAGTAGTCAGTAATATATAGTAAAGTATGCTTTAATAGAGACTACCTATATAAGAACTTGAAGAGATAGTAAAGAGAGTAAGATTAAGAAGCCGCTATAAGATAAAACCGCTATCGCGCTAAATCTGTTTTAATACGGTAACTTAATATAATACCTTGTCTTTATTCTAAAATTAGAAATCTCTTAGATTTTATCAGTATCACTTTATTCATCGAGTAAATAATCTTGTTCGATATACTTTAGTATATAAGTTATCTAATATGTACAGGCATCGAGAGCGTTACAGTAGAATTTGAGAGCCTTAACATGAAGTTCATGAACAGCTGTGTAGAGTTGAGTACTTTGGACATTTCAAGAACTAGAGGTTGGAACTCTCAAGGATCCGATCTAGACTTTGCTCTAGAATATTATTTAGCACAGTACCGTAGCTGCCCCTGAAACAATTCGTCAATTCAAAGAGCCAAAAGATATCTAAGATACCTAGATCTAGTACTTAAGGTAGGTATGGTGAAGATGAAACACTCTCGCCAAAAACCAAAAATACTTGGTGATGTGAGCCCCGGAGCTACCCCGGGAGCTGTCCCTAAAGTAAGCCCTAATGCCGCCGAGAGTGATTGTTAGGGGCTCGCTTAGGGGGAAGTCCCCATTGCCATAGGTGAAGGGCAACAGCCATCTTACCTTAGGATACGGAGCTAACGTTAGTGCCGGAAAAAGTGTGCTTATTCTGACAACCAAGATCCCCGTCCAATCAAGTTTCACGAGAAATTTCTGCCTCACCCACCTCCAAACCACGACTATCACACCACAGAATCGAAGAAGACTAATCATGGCTTCAGACATCCGAGAAACGCCATTTGTGAAGCAGTTGGCAGCTAACGGTACGTTCCTTGGCTGCTTGGTCTACTATCAAATCGTGTGGAATTCTTTGTGCGATTTCCACCACTCTCATCCCTTCTAGCGTGTTACCAGTCTCAATTTGAAAGAGACATAATTTAGATTTGTCGATTGAAGATCTGTGTATTGTCCCTTGTTGATGTGAAATGATGCTACCTGCCCTTTCGAGTCATAAGGCAGACCCCGCCCTTCCATCAGACAAGAGACTGGTTCTCGAACATCATGAAACCCATACCCCTTTCCATAATGTCTGTACACTCTTAGCGCTATCGAAGGCACCTCTGAATACATCCATACGAAAACTTTGCTTAGATAAATACATTGCTATTAATACCAAGCTCTTCATTAAATAGTTTGCTCACAAGCGCTCTAACTACCAAACTGATAATGAGCACCAAAGCTGACAATTCCCCCAAACAGACCGTCCAACCCGCGAAAAGGCCCTCGATTCCCTCCGCACCTACCTAACATCCGGTCGCGACTTCACACAAACCGACCTCCTCAAAATCTGGAAAGGTCTCTTCTTCTGTAAATTCCCAAATTCCCTTCCTTCTCCCCCTCCTCCCGAACCCCCCAAAACCTTCCCCCCTTTCTCCTCCCTCTCTATATCCACCACCCACCAAACCATTCCTCCTCAAAAACCCTACCCCAACTAACGTTCCTCACCCAGGCATCTACCACACCCCCCCACCTTCCCCCTACAACCCCCAAACCCACCTAACCCACTCTCTCACCTCGCTCCTCCTCTCCCTCCCCAGCTCCCTCTTCATCCCCTTCCTCGCAGCCTTCTGGTCAACAATGAATACATACTACCCCTCTCTCCCGCACCTCCGCCTTGATAAATACCTCTACCTAATCCGGCAATACATCGCTTCCTCTTTCACCTACCTATCGCGGCAGGGGTGGGATGAGGAGCTGGTGGGTCAGTGGGTGGAAATGATGGAGGGTAAGGGGAGGAAGGCGTAGGGCCATTGAGTGTCAGGGATGGGAAGGTGAGTGATGGGGTTCGGTATCATGTGCTTGATGTTTGGGTTGATGGGATGGTCGGGGCGGAAGGGTGGGAGAAGGAGGTGAGGAGGGGGGCGGTTATGAGACCGGTAGAGAATTTGAAGGCGACAGGGAGGACGAAAACGGTGAGGGAGAGGGCGCAGGAGGTGCTAGAGGATGAAAGGTTAAAACAAGTGGAAGCGGAGGAGGCGGAGGAGGCTGGGGACGAGGACGGGGAGTGGGGAGGGCTGGAGGACTAAGTGCTAGGTTGATGTACAATTGTATGATGTGAAATGATACCCTGTGTGCGTGGATATGAAGAATGAGTTAAAATTTATCTGAATGCATAGTCATAGTCATGCGTAACCGCATCGCTTTATCCTATCCCAAGAAGAACCCCACATACATAACGCCTATAGCTTTTCCGTCTATAATTGCGCGCGCCCCAACGGAACTGGAGATTCATCATTTAACGCCAGACGGGTATCATCGAAATGAGCAAATCCCAAGCAAACAACGAACGTACGACGCTACCTCCGTTTGCAATCTATGTTCCCTATCCGGGCCTCGGCAAAACACCGTCCGCTTCATACATATGTCCACTCCTCGTTAGCACAGTTCCCAATCCTCTATGCACCTCAGCCTGGAACTCCTCGAATGGTACTCTTTCACCGTCAATGCTGATATAGCCATTCTTTTGTCCCCTGGGCGTTATCCTATATCCACTGATCTTCCGATAATTAACATGGGGCATACTGAAGAAGTTCCCGTTCTCGACAGCAAGGAATGATTTGATGGCTGACGTGCGGGAGATGTCTCCGTCAACGGTAACGAGATCGAGGTGGCCGTCTGAAGGAAGAGTAGCGGGAAAGAAGTTCGCGCCAGGAGCCATGAGGGGCATGTTACCGGCATAGAAATTGCCCATTTTGGTTCCGGCGACGGGCGTGAAGTCGGAGGGAAGGGGGGAGGTAATGTCACCGTATTTTAGTTCTGGGAGGCCAGGGCGAGATAGGTCGAAGGAGCCTCGTCGGTCTTCGATGGGCGCATGGTTGTCGAATTCGTCCCTGTAGTGTTCTATGATTGCGCCTTTTGTGGGAAGGTCAATTTTGACAGCGAGGTCGCAGGGGTAGACTGTCTTCCTTAGTAGTCTTACTAAGAAGCCATATGTAAATCTTGCGCTGCCCATCCATCGAATGTGCTCCGTACCCAAGTCGACTTCAGCCACTATGCCAACTGATTGGGATAGGAAAGACAATGTTCTCTTATTGCCTTGAGTGATGGAGACCAAGTCGAGCGGCGTCCGTATGCCTTTGACGACACACAGTGCAGCCAAGCTAGTACTATCAGTCCCGTTCAGATTCAAGCTCATGGCATTCCCGGTGCCACAAGGCAGCTGTACCACAGCTACCTGCGACAGCGCCTTTGCGGCATTCTGTTTTCGTCCCAAACCATTGAACACTTCATGCGGTACTCCGTCTCCAGAGCATGCGGCTATCACATCATATGCATCTGTGTCCAATTTTTCTGCAATCTCCACAGCATGTCCCTGGTACAAGGTTCTCTCAACATGGAAGTCACACCGCGCTGCAGCGAATATGGGTTCGATGTCTCGCAGGAACCATTTCTGAGCACCTCCTCTGCCACCAAACGGATTTATGAGGACTTTTATTCGTTTGTTACGCTGAGACTCGCCATAGGCACGGTCCAGGAGCTTGGACACCCATGCTTTTGCATAGCCTTGTTGAGGCTTCTCCACCAGGTAGTTGACTGACGCTACTCGTACAACGTTTTTGGACGTAGGTTTGGCGTACTGTATCGTAATGTCAAAATCAGATAACGCGGCCCAGAGGACGTTGAAGAAAGGTATGGCTTGGGTTGTCTTCGATTCTGAGAGCGTGTAAGTGAATGTATGTTGTTGGGATGGGATGGGTTGAGTAGGTGTTCATACTCGATGGAAGCAAGCCACAGCAATTGCGAGTCCCCCGTCTTGTGAAATCTTCGTCTACATTACGGTCAGCTCTTGGAGAGTAACCTTAGATGCAATCTCTGTCGCCTACCAAGCACAATGAGAGAATCGGTGGCTAAAGTTAAAGAGGCATCTCTGCCAACAGGCAAAGTAGACCCCTCGTCATACTCAGTATTGCCCGAGATGTGGTCAGGATCGGCAAATGGGTCGGCGCCCGGTATAGTCGTTGGAGCCATAGTGAGATATGGCATGTAGAAGGTGCATGATATGTTGATATCTAGTAATACTGTGAGGATTTCAGGCCCCCGAAGATTGTCGTCGCGGCCCTTGAAGGGAGCTGTCGGTCGAATCGGCTTCTCGGAGATGTCAGCGGACGCTAGTGCTTTGCGACGCGTAGCATCGGCAGACCGACCCTGGGCTTTGGCCCCTAAGGGCAGATCATATGCAGGAACAATCGTCATCTATCTAACAGATAAAGTACCAGGTATCTTCGTCTCAAGGAATGGGACGTGGGATATCTATCTATTATTCTGCACTCTGTTCAAGCTTTTGGTGCGGTCTCTACATAATATACGACTAACGCTAATTGTGCCAGCAAACCCAGGACGCTTTGGAGTCCCCACTGCCCCAAAGTCTGTGCATCACCACCCCTGTACCTTTTGCGTTCCCCAGCGTGGGGCTTCTCACCCTCAAGGCTAAACCTGACATTACAATCGTAGCCCTCTGCACCGCCACCTCTTGGAACTGAATGAGAACGCCCTTGCCTCAGACGAGGTTCTGCAGCGTTTGTGCGAAAAATGCGAAAGAGAGGCAGTGAGTGGCTAGGCAGTAGAACCGCCCACTTTGTTCAACCCTTTCAGTGATCCGAGACTTAAAGCAAGGCCTTGGGAGCGGCTTCGAATCCGTACAAAGCCCGTTATTGGCCCGTCTTCTCCTTCTTTCTCTATGCTTAAATTTGCCAAAGCATCCTCCCCTGATCAGGAGTCAGCATTTATGCCTTCCTAACATTAGCAGAGGCCACTTACCGAAAACACTGCGAGCGTAGAGATTAGCACTTAAGAATTGGCAATCGCCCTTCATCGATGCTTCTGGTGTTAGGCATGTCATGTTCGTGCAGGCCATTAGTTGAGCAAGGAATTCCCGCAAAGTCCTAGTCTTTGAGTTTATGTTGACCTTGTTCTCCCATTCGAACTCTGTCCACATCGTTCTGAACTGAGTTTCTGTGCAGTGGGCTGGCTGGATGTAGTCCATGATGTCCACATGTACATCATTAAGAATCACCACATTGCTTTCTGTCGAGCTGGACCCGTCGTAGACGACATTGCCGAATATTACACCCGTATCAGTTGATGATACCTTTATTGTGCTCTGGACGTTCTGGAAGTCATGGGGGCCAAGGTTCTGCGTTGTTGGCCTCTCTACTACCTTCAGATCACCTAGTGTAGCAAATTCAACTGAGAGATTTTGCAGTGTTTCCGAAGTTTGGTTGACGAGCAGCACGTCCAGTACAATGTCGAATTGGTGGACTTTGACATAAGCTTCAGCGTATACAGGGTCGGAAAACCCTGTTAGTTGGACGACTCTACTCAACTTCGATGAGAGGTCGTCTGTTGCAGAGTCGCCTCCAGTTGCTTTCTCAAGATCAATTTCGAAGTCGTCCGTGCCGTCACCAGCGGTTTTCTTCGACAACTGTCTGATACCGACAACATCATCTACTTGGATAGCGGACTTCGCCTTCTCGACAGCCTCCTTGTCAGCTCGTTTTCTTTCTTCGACTTGCACCATAGCGCGGAAAGCTTTCCTCGTGTCGTCGAGGAACACCGTCTCAAGCTCCTTCTTCTCCGCGAATTCGGCGAGCGATCTTACACAAGACATTATTCGGTCAACAGAATCTTCGTCGATAGGAGCCTTGACAAATTGGGACTGGCCAACGCGGATGATTGAAATCATGATAAGCATGGCCTCAGCGCGCAGCGCGTTTGTACGAGCGGTATCTTGCGAAACCTCAGAGTGCCGCATGACCAGCTTTGTCATTGTAGAGGAGAGCACAGACGCAAGATAGAAGTCTCCGTCCAGTATGAGTTGCCGTAGCGGAGGTTTTTGCGCTGCCTTGACAGCTTCCAACTTGGCATTTGCAGCCGACTGACTGGTCAAGGCAGTCTCTGTGGCATAAGTCCCGTCCGCTAGAACCTTCCTCGAGCCTGTAGGCGCTGAAGGCTTGTGCATGCCGTTCGTTTGTTCCTTAGGTTCTTGCTCATCTGGTACATCATCAAGTAACCTCTGCTCTGAGGAAAGAATTGGAATCTCGCCCAAACTTGCCCGTATCTTTTTCCATGCTTCTCGAATGTCGTCTGCCTCAAGTGAGTACTCGCCCACTATCCAAAGAGCTCCTCTGTACACCTTCCCTGCCCGGACCTCGCTCAGAGTTGTGACAAGACGTTCTACAATAGAGGATCTAAGCTTAGGGAATTTCTCTACCACTTCTTTGACGAAGGAAATGACATCGACAGCGGACGTGGCATTGAAGTCCGCAATGAAATCCATAAGTAAGTCCACGACCGATGCTGCGACTTCAGAAAATTTAATGGCGCACTGATGAATAGAGTGGATAAGTAATAACCGGTATTCGGCGTTTTTCTCATACTGCTCATCCACCGTCTTGTGAAGCTCTTTCTTTAAGAGCATGACAACCTCGTCGACATTCTTGCTTGATACCATCTCCATAGCAAGCCCAAGAGCTTTTCTTCGCACATCAATATCTGGACTTGAAAGGACTCTTAGTATATCCATGGTAAGGTCGTCCAGGACGCCCTCATTTCTCTTTCGAAGTTGGTCAACGCGGTCTAGAACGATAAGCTTCACGTTGTTGTCGGCTTCTTTAATACTCAGCTCAATGAATTTGGTCGCGGCGGCTTTGACTGCTACGGGATTATTGGTCAGAGATGTCAGTGCTGATGCCGCTTCATACACAACTGTTGTTGCACCAGCCTCTAGTAAGTCAAAGATCAAGCGCAGATACCGGCCCTGTTGATTGTCAGTAGTCAGACAGATCCGGCTGGCATTTGAGGTACCTTGTTCTGGGTATTTTGCACTGCATCTTTGCGGATGAATTCAAGCTCTACTAATTGGAGCAGTTCATCTGCATTGGGGATCGCATCAAAAGCTCCGCTAAGGTATTCTAATGCCTTCTCATGGTTCATTGTGCTTAAAGCAGCAAAGGCATTTCGTTTGCAGGTATGATCACTTTCGGTTTCCAGGAATGCCTGTATGAGCTCCGGTGCATCTGGTATTAGGGATTCGGAGTGGTGGAAGATGGAAGAGACAGCGAAAACAGCATTCTTGCGAACATAGGCATGCCGATGTTCCAGACATGATCGGGCAGGTGTGAGTAGAGGTTCAATGAGTTCAGGTTCTCGAAGCTTGCACAAGAATCGAAGTGTGTTGCCTCGAATGTACTCGTTTGGATGTTGCAGATCGTTTCGTATGCCGTTGCTGTACCAGATATTAGCAAGGATCTTACCATCTATAAACCCAATTTGCTGTACCAAACGAGGATCATCTCCTGCTTAAGCTTCCCTCCACCATCTAGCTTTGGACAAATCTCGTAGTAGAAGTATAGTAATTTCTTCAGTTGTTTGCTTTTCGATGGCATGACAAAACGTATAATGTGCATTAGGAGCGACGGCATAGGATCTCCGTTGAGCATTATTGTGAGAATACGTTTCATCGTCTCCACCTTTGACTCGTCTGTCCCCTTTTCCAAGTGTGTCTTCAACTCTTGTAACGTTGGCTGATCTGCCGTATTATCCTGATGCACTAAGCTGTATGCATACTCCATGAAGGTCGCCATGGTTTCAATTCCACGACAGAAGACTCAGCCTGACAAGTGTTGCCCTTGGTCGTTGAAAGAGAGGCTCTAGGGTTGTTGCTAATCTTTGCTCTATCGCATTGGTTCCACCCCGTCCCTGCGGCCAGTTGGTGAGAATGAATGACCGAAATAAGCCTAAAGGCAGGTGCATAGAGCAGCACGTGTAGTCTTCATTCAAGCATTCGTCAATCTGGACTCAACCATACCATAGCTGTCCGGATTGGTTTGTGGAGCCGAGATAGATTTCGACGCTAAAGATTTTATTTTACCAAGTTTCAATTAATACCGCAGGACGGCCAAGCTCTACGACCACGCCTTTCGATCACATATCTAAGCTCGAGCTCAACATGGCGGCTTCTAACGAGCCTTTCTACGTTCGGTATTAGTAAGGAGTTACGGTGCCCGGGGTCTTGCAGCTACTGACTGCTCTGTAGCTCAGGACATTCCGGGCGATTTGGACATGAGTTCCTCGGTGCGAAGATAGTATGGACAAGATGATGTGAAGATTTACTAAACAAGATACAGAGTTCGACTTTCGGACGCTCGGCGATGGCCGCAGTGCCTCTGCGCGTTATGCGAATAATTCCAACTATCGTAATGATTCTTTGATTCGAAAAGAAAGTACGTCTACAAATCGAATCGATAGATGGAGATGCTCACAAGATACAGTGTGTGTTAGCTCCCTCCTAATCGCCGAGATCAAGCGTATAGTCAAAGAAAGCGAGATCATGAAGTAACCCTCCTACGGAAGCTATGACAGTATATGCTTTATTAATACCAATAAAGGGAAGACGACTCTAAATGGCCCCAGAAGAATAAGGACGGAAAGCAGGAGCTGGAGATAAGGCTGGGCAACGAGCATATATCTTTCGAGGTATGCTATCCCCTACACGTAGGCTAAAGACGCACACGTGCTGAAAATCCCATATCAGACTGCCAAGATCGGATCGCTTGTCGATGTTACGGAATCTGCTGACCCAGAAGGGCTCCGTGTTTTCTACTATCTTGTGCAGGACCTCAAAGCCCTTGTTTTCTCGCTCATATCACTGCATTTCAAGGTAAGTGATGTCAAGTCATGCAAATGAACTGAGATTAGGCATATGTTGACTCCGGGCCATGCAGATTAAGCCAATTTAATTCATGGATCCACTGGGAAATTTAACTCAATAGAGAACGAGCAATGTTGATGATCTTCCCAAAGGCGTTATCTCTAGGTGATACCCAAAGTGGAACTTTTGATTTTCGTTCAGAGATGCTCCAAGAGGCTATGTCCAAGCATATGTGAAATTCCTCGTGTAATTATCAAGTTAAAGGTTGATCTCAATGACTGAGAAGACAACAAAGCTCATTTCCATAATACGAGGATGCAGAGGCCATTCCCAATCCATTATGATAACAGCGCAGTCAGAGTAGAGGGTCAATAATCTGTTGATCAGTAGCTTGTCCCAGACTCTCGGGAAATGGTCTATCAGAAACAGTGGAATTCCAATTTTCTCGCTCGGCTCTCGCTTAGGCGGTTGTAGAACTATGAGGCGGCTTTTTAGCTTCACCCCGCAAAGTCACCAACTTTTGGGATCGTTGATGCTTGGGCCACCAGGGAACCGCTGACATCCAACCATTATCACGCCATGTCATTCGTTGTATCATAGCTGTTACATTCTCCGCCTATTCCATGACTTTTTCTTCTTTGCTCAGAGCGAAGCCTTGATTCATCTTCCACATGCTCCCCCAATGCCTACTCCCAGTGATAGCACAGACCAGTTGCCACTGCAGCCCGAATCTCGATTCCAGCGTCAGTTGCACACAACATGTCCGCCCGATGACGATAGACCCGGGCAATGGAGGGTCGAGGTACTAGATCGCCTAGGACGCGCTGGCTTGGACAGTACACCGGATGTTGGGACACCACTGCAACACGAAGCATCATCGACGGGGCCAGAGAGCCCTGGTCAAAATGATACAGCCAATGACCCTGCAGAAAGCAAAATCTCCGATCAATCAACTACGATGGAGCCCCCAGAGCCTTCACCCGCCTTACCGGAAGCCAGTCCATCTGGCTCCCACATAGATGACAAAGATGGCGAGCCCGTTCAATCGGCCCCGACTATGTCTTCTACGCTCGACCTCCAATATTCAATCCAGTATGGGATCGATAGCACCCGAGTATGTAGAAGAAGACAGTGGGGGCGGGAAGTGATGACGCTGACATCGTTTTCAGTTGATACAGACCCATACGTCCTCCATGCTACGGGCTGGAAGTAAATTTCGCGGAACACAGCAGTCAGATAGCCAAAAATACAGCGTGGAGGTTGATATCAAGACTGTGGATATGTTGGAATCATTCATCTGTGGCTATCTGCGTATTGAAGGCTAGTAGGCTCAATATTACCTCCAATATCACAAGCTGATCAAAAGGCAGGCCTTACTCCTCATCACGCGACCCTGACCACTTTCTTCGAAGGCGAGATCATTGGACCGAAGTACACCTTCCAAACCCGGCATAATGACTGGGGTGCCAGCGACAAGGAGGACATGAAACACTGGGCACGCTTTCCTGCTTGGCGACCGCTGGCCAAACAGGCGAAGAAGCCAGATTTCCACTACAAGAACAGTACTAACCGAGAGAACATGTTCATGAGGTGGAAGGAGAAGTTCCTAGTCCCTGACCATCGTGTGCGTGAAATCGACGGCGCCAGTTTCGAAGGGTTCTATTACATTTGCTTCAATCAGGTGCATGGCACGATCAATGGAATTTACTTCCATTCGAATAGCCAGCAGTGAGTATTTGACCCGTCTAGACCAGAGGCCTTTCTTACACTAATACGTACACAGCAACAACAATAACAGGTTCCAGCAGCTTGAGCTGAAATGGGTGAATGACCATGGATGTTTCGGCGCCATGGAGTTCCGGTAAATATGGGTTTGCGATATATGGACGATGACGATTTATGGATGTTTTTTTAGTTTAGCGCTGGAGTGACTGGATGGGTCAGGTCTGGGAAGGTAAATTGGAATCTTGGATGTCTCTCTACTCTGCTGAGATGGAGCATGGCCTTTAAGATGGACAATGTCCAATAAATTATCCTAGCTGACTGAGGTATAGCAATGCTATGACACGCGTACTCTGTTCTATGACCCGAAATTGTAGTCTAATTAGAAAACCCTATGTCGCCTCTAATAGCACATCACATGGGAAGCCGTCCCTTCTCAAGTCCGATGGCCAAAGCAAGCCATGGCCAACAATACGGTAATATTTTGTGAATATAGCTTCAGAAAAGGATCCCCCCTCAAATCCATGCGGACATATAAAGGCAGATAGAGTCGTTTCTTGAATACAACAGAAAGATATATCAAGTCACTGTACTCCTGCAATGTCCTAATCATTGGCTTCACTGGACCAGACGGGTGATGACAACTGTCCAGTTTCTGGCAGTGAATGCGGGTTAAAAGGTCTCCTTCATCCGTGCCAACACTTTCGACATCTACCCAGGCTTCTCGCAATCTCACTCGCCCAGCCGTATTTTCATCAGTGATCTGGAACTCCTTCAATTCGGGCCAAACTGCCGAGGCGAAGGCTAGGCCACAAAAGGCTAACTACCCTCAAACGGGCAATCTGCATCGGCATTCCATTCTCTCTTAGCTGCAACACCACCACGAACGTTTGCTTCAGCCTCTTTGCATATTGGTATCCTTGCTCCTTGATGCTAGCTACATATGTGATATCATTATTATCCCTGTGAACAAGTGACAAGCACTGCATAACTTTCGGGACCTTGCAGTGGATTCGAGGCCAAGCTATACCAGATATACTAATCTTGCCCCTCAAGCGTCTGTGGTACCTTGATGATGTACCGATACCTGCAGCCTCGCATTTGCACATCTCAATAGAGCTTGACAGGAAATCACCAATACATTATCGTCCACGAGTCATTCGCTTACTTCCAAAATGATCAACCAACATGTCTTCTCTCATCAACATCAGTACCCTCAGGCGGAACCTTCATGGATTCACCAGCAGCCAGGCCACCATCAGCAACAACATTCCCACCACGCAGCTCAACAGCATATCCATGCTCAAGCCCTTGCTCAACACCAACATTACAATCGCATGGCGGCTAACACAAACAACGGTAACAATGGTCATGGCATAAACATGGATCACAACTCCGCTTTAGCGGCTACAGATATGCAATTTCAGGAAGATAACAGAAGAGTTCTGGGGTGGGTCGCGGAACTTCTAAACGGCAACTCCAGAGAGACTGCTCTCATGGAGTTAAGCAAGAAAAGAGAACAAGTACCTGAGCTGGCACTGGTGATATGGCATTCGTTCGGTATGTAGTTGCCCAATATAGGGAGGGGAAGGGGGCTGCTGCTGACAGTGAGAAGGTGTCATGGCTTCACTGCTGCAGGAAATCATCTCAGTCTACCCCTTGCTCAACCCGTCCCAACTCACTGCAGCCGCTTCAAATCGCGTGTGTAATGCTCTCGCACTTCTACAATGTGTAGCTTCGCACAATGAGACACGTGGACTATTTCTCAATGGTATTAATTCTCTTCTCTTGATTCAGGACATGGCAGCTAATTCAAATGTAGCGCATATCCCTCTTTTCTTATACCCGTTTCTGAATACTACCTCAAAGTCTCGGCCGTTCGAGTACCTTCGTCTTACATCACTAGGCGTTATTGGTGCTTTGGTAAAAAATGACTCTAACGAGGTCATCAATTTTCTCTTGACGACCGAAATTATTCCACTGTGCCTACGAATCATGGAGACGGGCTCCGAATTGAGCAAGACGGTGGCAATCTTCATTGTGCAAAAGATATTACTGGATGACACGGGTCTTGGATACATATGCCACACGTATGAGCGCTTCTACGCCGTGGGCACCGTACTCAGCAACATGGTGACTCAGCTTGTCGAACAGCAGACTGTGCGGCTCCTGAAACATGTCGTCAGATGCTTCCTCAGGTTAGTGGTTTATGCAAATTGAAGGACTGAAGTATTGACCTGTTGTCAGACTGAGTGACAACGCACGTGCTCGTGAAGCTCTCCGTCAGTGCCTGCCAGAGCCTCTGCGAGACGCGACTTTCCAGTCAGTTCTCCGCGACGATGCTGCTACGAAACGGTGCCTTGCGCAGCTCATCATCAATCTTTCTGATAATGTGATCGACTCCAGCAGTAACCAGGGGTTATAATGCTCGCGTGTCCTGGACCTCGAATGACAGCGTATGATTCCCTTGGAAGATATACCCCTGAGACGATTTTTGGGCATGTAGCGTTTGCATCTGGACGGTCGTTTTAAAGTGCATAGAAATACCCTGGTGTGCCTTTGACACGAAGACGATATCTATTGATAGGATTTGAAAAGCATTTACATTTGGAAAGCGGGATTGACATCGGCGTTCCTGATGGTCGAGGGGAAAATAAAGAGGTCAATCCTCGAACGGAACATGCAACTACCAAGTCACATTCAATAACTCTTTTTCCTGTACATTCTTACTGAGCTTCTGATGTTGCTCCCAACTTTGCAGGTTATGTATAAATAGCTATCTGAATGCAAATCTAATTCCATTGAAGCCTTATACTTGTAACGAGCTGAAGAAATTCTTGATTTTCTGGATAGGTAGCGCCTTTGTGCTTTGAGCTATGTATGGTCAATTAACCTCATTAGCAAGCGATTCCAGTTCTTTCGGTCCAACAGAGTAAGGCTGATAGGGCTGAGTAGCGCGCTTTTTTCGGGTAAGGATGGTGCTAAAAACGGCTGCGATTCAGCATCATCAGGACGCGCTCGACAATCCCAGTGATCTTTCTCCCTCTTGCTTGATGAGCTTCATTTTACATCGCCTTGTTCTTACCTTTCCTATGAGCCTTCTCCTATCAAGCTGAGGTATCTGTTTGCTGCTCCTGCCACTGCCGTCTCGAGGACGCACGCACGTTCATTCCTGGGTCCGTGATGATGGGCTCTCGAAAGAGAGGCCGGGATGAGATGGAGGCATCGGAACCAGCACCCGAGTCCAGCATGCTTGACAAGCTGCGGAATATGTGGGAGTTTTCGAACCTCATGCAATATATTTTCATCTTTGGCAGAGCGGTAAAAATAGACGAAGATCTCACCATCGAGGTACTTCCTCCTAAAACCCACGCATGATCCTATGTGTCCATTTGACTCATCGTATCTCATGCTAACATTCATTCTAATATAGGATCTGGAGAATGAATGCCTCAAGCCCGAGCCGTCAAACGTCCTTTCGGAAATTGGGCTAGCACTTCTCAAATATGTCTCGTCCCATAGGGGCTTAACGTGAGCTTCTTCAACCTTTGCCAACATTTACATCTTTCTAAGTTCGCAAAGCCCAGAGATATTTGATGAATATACACGTCGACAATATATGGCCAAAGCGCCTGAACACAACCCCTTCGGTGAGGAGGAGATGCCCAACAAGTTTGCTGAGTTCGACGTCTTCACCAAGATACGGGTGTTGGTACAGCTCTCGCAATGGACCTTTGGAAACGCCGATAGAATGAGAGAGAGGATGTCAGATACAAAGGACAGCGAACAAGTGCAATGGGTATGAGCTCACGCCCCTAATTGGGTCAGCAAGGCTAATGAAAGCCTATGTAGCGCATTGAGGAGATTGGATATGACAGAGATGGTCGCTATTACTTTGTACTGGATGATGACCGATTATATCGCCGCACCGATCCTCCGCCACCGGCCCCTCCAGCACCTAAATCCAAACCAAAGGCTAAATCCAAGAAAGATAGAGCTGCGGCTCGAGCCAGTAAAAGAAGAAAAATTGAAGAGTATGAGGAACCAGCGGACGATGCAGATGGAGAGAATCCAGCAGAGGATGGCGAGGCGGAGCCCAAGGAAGGAGATGACGGCTTCGGCGGAAGGAAGTGGGAATGCATAGCTATCACACTTGCTGATTACCAATCGTTCCTGGAATCGATAAAGAAGAGTAGAGATCCTGACGAGAAGGAACTTCACCGACGCATAACAGACGAGGTTCTCCCTGTCATCGAAAAGGCGGAAGAGTCACGGCTTCGAAAGAAACAGAAGCAGGAGCGCGAATTACTGAACCTGCAAAAGCTGGCTACGGCCAAGCGCTCTAGTAGGCTAGAAGCCAAGCAGGAAAGGGAACGTCATGAGCAAGAGGCTGCAGAGGCAGAGCGGAAAAGAAAAGCTGATCTTCTGGCCGCTAAACAAGACCAGGAGAAGCAGAAGAAGATGGAGGAAGCACGTGAGTCACGTATGATGACACGCGAGCAACGTATAAAAGAAAGAGAATACAAGCGCATCCTGCACGAGGAAGAGCTTGCCAATCTATCGGAAGAAAATAAGAAAGTGGAGGCCGGTGAAGCAAGGCTGTCGGAGAGACATTTGAAGACAGAGATGGAGAAGAAAAAGAAGGAGCTTGCCGCCCTCGCCGAAGATGACGAATGGTTCTTTGACTGCTCTAAGTGTGGAGTACACGGTACAAATCTTGTAAGGCACTCGTTAATATATGGTTATCACATGCTGCAAAAACTGACGTTGAGTAGGACGACGGCTCCCATAGCGTGGCATGCGACAAGTGCAATGTTTGGCAGCACAGCGCGTGCCTGGGCATCTCCCAGGCGGAAGCGGAAAAGGAAGATTTCCATTTCATCTGTCATGATTGCAAACGGCGAGAAGAAGACGCGAAGAAGCCTAAGATCCCAAGTTTAAAATTCCACATTGGGTCTTCCTCCTCACCACCTTCACAGAGACCAAGGCCCGCGGTCCCTGAGATAAATGGTACAAAGAAGTGCAAAGTGAGCGAGGACCCATCCCGCCTACCTCCAACAAAGAGTTTCAAGGCTGTTGATGGCAGCCGTCAGATTCAGAACCCCCATTCTCGAACGGCTCTGAATGGCTATGGTGGTCACAATGGTACCCATGCTACTGTCATGAGTGGTCCGACTTTGTCTCCTCAGGTTCATGTGCCACGTAGCATTTACGCGGGCAACCCGGAAGAGAGCTTTTTCTCGAAAAAATCATCTCCTGAATCAGATCAGCCTCCACCAGGTTTCAGATCACCTCCAGGACCAACATCAAACATTAATGGTTATTCTCAGCAAATCAATCACAAAAACAGCAACAGCTATAACACGAATACCTATCCTCCCCAACTTCCGCCACAGTCTTTTCAAGCCTCGTCCTCTGGTAACTCACACTATAGTAGCCATCAACCCCAAAATGTAGGTTGGTCTGCTCGATATACCCCACCGCAGCAAGGACACACTCAACAGGCACATGGGCCCCCTCCACCATCACAGAATCCATTCGCGAACTCATTCGATCGCCAAAGGCCATCCTCTTCCCATTCGGTGCACAATGTGCCCTCGCCTATCAAGAATGCTCCTTCCTTGTCCCCACCCCAACAGCATCCTTCCACGTATAGTGCTCCTACTTATCAAACGCCCCATGGCAACCACACTTCATATGCAAACGGTATCTCATCTCCTCAGCCTCTTCCAATTACAGGCCCGCCAGCCTACTCTCCCACCAAACAGCGATCACCACCTAACACAGCCCTTCCTCCGAAGCAGTCGCCTTTTTCAAGCCCAGTCGCTCACCAACCACCTTTGCATAGTAATGCACAGACATCACCGGGATTCTCACCAACTAAGCACAGTCCACCCCATCAACAACTACCGCCCGGCCACGGCATTCCCAACACTCCGGCTGTTCTGCCGCCGGCTCCTCAGCTCTCACCCAGCCCGATGCAGCAAACCTTCATTCCTGAGAAGATGGCTGGTACGAATGGAAATGCTTAGGTGTTTTAGGCTTCAAATGCATTTCCTTGGCATGATAGTTCCTTGAGGTCTATGCGTACAGGGAAATTCTTATAGCACTTAGAGTGCAGGAAGCCGTAATTTCAGGTTTTTATATTTCCATGCACGCATTAATTGACGCCACTACCACAAGGGTTGATTATCAGACATTTACATAACGCCATCTCGTCCTGTCTCTGGCTTTGCAAAGCATGGCGTTGTCTCTATGGGAGAGCGCTGTGATAGAAAATTAAATACCTTAGATATAAACAGTCAATGATTCCACATTTTTCCCATGCGATATGGCAGCTAATTCCTTTGCGACTTCCATATCATTGCCTGACATCAATAACATCCTGGCAAACCATTGCCACTAGGTAAAAATCCCCGGCTCAAGACACAGACGACTCAACGAGGAAAGATGTGTTGTTATGAAGTAGTCAGAGCGGCATCTAGGTTTCGTCTGTTGCTGTGTTCACACACTTCAAGCCAAGCTGATATATGCATCTCAACATTGCTGGGTGCTTCTACTTTGGCACGTCATTCTGTATGCATCAGATACGCCCCCCTGAGGAACGCTGGTATACCCTGATTCGAGTTGACCGGTAGAATTGCTTCGGTCGTAAAGTTTGCCGGGGGGCAGACATCTAGTTCGGAAAGGGATTATCAACAAATAGCTATCGGCAGGCGAAGCGTGGATGACTGCCATATTAGTCAATTTTGACATCTGGTTGGAAATACAGAGGGCTATAGAGAAAGTTTACGTGAATGGGTCTTCGGATTTCAATCTCTATGGAGGGCTGAACAGCAATTGATGGGAGTATGTCTTTGAGATCTTTGGGTATATTGGTAGTAGGGGGAGTCTGGCTTGATGAAACGTCGTATTATTATTCAGCTGTAGGCAGGTCGAGAGCGTCTGACGCTTGCTCTATACAGGAATGTGATGTTCGCATGTCTTCGATTCCATCATCCCTTAATCACATTCGCCTGTTCATGAACAAAGCTGTCCCTTTCGCACCTCTTTCCCCCCACTCGCATGCACACACGTCTATGCCTTGACTTTTGCCATTCCACTCCATTGCCTATCATACCATTTCCGGCTTGTAATAAAGCAAGCAAATCGACCCCTATTAGATACGAATCTCCCCTTTTCTAGTTACCGAACAAGATCTTCGGTACTCATATTCATACCGATACTTTTTTGTTGCCCATAATGCCATCTCTCATGAGTTGGTCAGATAAGTCAAGGAAAAGGAAAAAAGTGAATGCCGTACACGTGCGAATCCCTGATAACCCCGGGTAATTCTCCGCAATGCTTGCCGACACTGTGTGTGCTGTTGTGTAATCGAACGCTGAATAATGCCGTACCTGAAACGCTAAAATGCTGCACAAGTTGACAAGAGAAAAAGTCTAAAGGGTGTTACACATTACTATACAAGAAATGAAGGTATTCGATGGTTCACTCCGTAGGAGAATCGTCAGTGGCGGCTTCGAAAGTAGACTTTGGTGTGGTGTATCCAGCTTTTAGACGACCGTCATCATCTTCATATGTCCATTAATGTCATTATTATCGTTGCCAGCAATGCTTCCGCCCAGATAAGGACTGCTTTTCTGGCTCTGTGGGCTCTTCGGACTTGTTGGACCCTGCGTAACGCGAGGACTCTTGCTGACAGTAGGAGAGGTGGGGGGCTGTTGGAACATCTGGCTAATATATGGCGGATCCCTAGGTGTGGAAGGTCTAGCTTCCGGGGTCTCTGGACCATTCTCGGCTCGACGAACAATCTCTTTCAATGCCCTGGTGACTACGCCGGCGCGTGTGACCAAGTCTTTGAGGGAAGTGGTGTCAAAAGGAAGCTTCTTCTGAGCAAATGGTGCATCGAGTAATGTTGAATCGTAATGACTCCGTTGCTGATGAATGGACTCGAGGACGTGCTTGGCCTTGGCTGAAGATTCCTTGCGAGGTCTTGACGAAAGTCGTGGTGGGGTCTCCAACCCTGACAACTCCTGCGAAGGTCGTGATGAAGGCTGTGATCCTGAGGACTCGTTGACGTTACTTTGATGGTCGTCCCTTGGCGATGACAAACCTGATCTCCGCCGGGTTCGGGCAGAAGGAGAGTCCTCGTCAAAAGCATCAAAATCGAAGTTAGGGGAATGAGGGGACCGTGGTGGAAATAGGTCCTGCTCTTCGTCATCTAATGTTGCGAGGTTTATAATTCCCTCTGCTTCCTTCCAAAGCTCGGCAGACTGGCCTTCCATGATGCCTTGAGCACTTGCTTGCACTTGCAGGCGCTTGAGCTCTTCCACAAGCAAGGTTAACTCTTTGACTTGCCCAAATTGTCCGTGGACGCTCGCTTGTCTCTCCAAGATCGAATGAGGGACCAGCATGGCCGAGGAATAACTAGCACGCATGGGTTCACTGCCGACGGTTGCGTCTTTCGAACCTTGCGGAAGCTCGTCAAACTGAAAGTCATCGTCCCAGTCCTCACTTGGGCCTTTGTTTCCTAGCACCCACGTGTCAAGTTTGGATGCGTGATTATGACTGCGATGACCTGACATCTCCCTCGACACTGGAACACTCTGGCTACGTAGATGTAGAGCGCTAGGGCCTCGACGGCCACTCACACGGCTTCCACGCAGCTCTTTGACTTGTCTGCCATGGACAGTCTTAGGCCGAGGTGAGTCCCCTTTAGAAGAATCTTTGTCACCCGCAGGCTGTTCCGACCATTCAAAAGGGTTTGGCTTCGCCAATCTGTCCAGTCCACTGGCAGGCGGGGATTCGCGTCTTCGATGTGTCTCACTACGTTGAGCCAATGAATCCAATCGAGGAGTGTGTTGACCGTTGGATGTTGACGCTGGGTTCATCCGAGCTTCACCGGAAAATGTTGGGTTGTCAAACGCCCATAGGTCATCATTTGCCTCTTCACCAAGGTCCGTAGTGGCAAGCTTGGGCCGCTCAAGCTTTTCTGGGGCAGGTAGCGGCGACGACGAAGCTTCTAAGGAGAGGGATAACTTGTTGGTGCCATGGACGGGGTCAGGCTTATCATTTTCTTTGCGTGGTGTCATTGTTTCGGCAGCTGTTGAAAGCTTTTGGTCGTCTAATACAGGCTGCGACGAATCGTGCTCGACAAATATGTCATTATGCAGAAGATCCTGCAAGGCAACTACCTTACTTTTAGGGGGCAGGTCCGGTGGCGGAGACTCATCAAAGATGGTGTCGATAGGGGGTCTTCGAATCCCAGAATGACTGCTACCTGTAGCACCAGTCCTTGTCGAATCATAGATGGTTTCGCTTCGAGCATCGATGTCATCCTCATCGCCAGACATTAGGCGACTATTGTCATTGTCCGATCCTAAAAGCGTAGAGCCACGGTCCGATGGAGCTGATGAAAAACGTTGAGGTCTTATTTTTACTATGGGTGCACCAAGAGGAGAGGACACTGGTGGGGACGATAGCATGGAATGCTCTTGCGGCGATGATGCGTCTTCTGACTGTGGACTCACGGGATACGATGGAATAGTCTCAGGAAGGTCGATTTCAAGCGGAGACAAACGACTTATGGGAGGAAGCGTTGATGATGAACCCGGCCGGGGATCGGTAGGCCCAGGTGACACACCAGACGTACTCGTCTGATTCTGCTCATGGAATTTGGATCCCTCATCCCCTTGACTGTCTCGCTCTTGCACCAAATTGTTGTCCGGTGAATCAGAAAACTGGGGGGCCGAGACAATCCTTCTACCACCAGCGTTTCTGCTCAAGGGTCTGCTTCTTCTTAGGCTACCGGACCGGGGCATCCTCCAAGTTGAAGGCGATGGCGATGGGAACATATCACCAATGGAAAAAGAGCGTCTTGAGTTGAGTTCGGGATCGGTTTGAGTGATAGCGTTGATTCTGTCTGAAGATGGAGAGCTGAAGTCATCGTATCCAATCGGAGTGAAAGGTCTGCTACGACCCGAGAGGTTGGACGCACGTCCAGTTATCGCTTCATGTGATGATGCCGAGCTGATAGAAGAGGCTAGCAGTAGTGTTGGTAGCTCTTTAATGCCAGGGACAATGTTTTTAGGTGAATCATTTCGATTTATGATGCCGCTCGAACTACGCTTTCGTGCAGACCAGTCCCTGGCTGATCGTGTTCCTTGAGGCTTGAAAAAGGGTTCCCAGCGTTGAGTGGACTCGTCATGAGATTGACTCTCTTCCTGAAGATCGTTGGGTAATGGGGCAGAAATAGTTGAGAACGGCCGGGTAAATTCTTCGTCCTGAGACTGCTGCTGCTGCTGCGTCGCAGATCGTTGATGGCTGGTGGCTGGCCTGCGTAGGGTTGAATGCAAGGCACTGCTACCGTGAAGAGCCCGCTGTGAGGCGCTCCTTTTAACAAGCTTATTTCGCGATACAGTAGCAGAGCCTGGTTCTCTAGAGCTTGGTAATATAGGTGCCGTTGAGGCATTAGAATAGGAAACCGATGGCGAGTCAGCCCGAGGAGTAGGCGCAGGACTTCCAGTCTTAAGAGATGATAAAGTTGACATACGCCTGAGCCAAGTAGGAGGACTATTTTCTGAGCCTTTAAATTCGAACGCGAAAGGTCCTTCACCCGCTGAAGGACCTGACTCTCCCGGCGATGATTGTCCGTCCCTCTCATCCTTAGCTCCAGTACTTAGCTTCGTCTCTGGTGTTGAATCAAGCGTCCTAATGCCACCTCTTAAATTGATTGACGATGTAAATGGCCGGCTGGCAGAACTTCGCTTTCGAAGTCTTGACGTTGGCGCCGAAGCTGCTTGAGGTTCTTGTGAGGGCGTGGCTGGCATGGTTGATGGAGGCTGGATGTTATCTAAGGCGGCTCTGGAGGGTGTCTTCCTCTTGTGTGATATGGGTCTTGCGGCAATTGAATGTTGCGGATGGCCAAAAGCAAAACCGACAGCCGCTACGCCCACAGTACCCGTTGCACAGAGCTGTTTAGGAAATCGTTAGCATCAGGACTTAGAGCATGATAGGAGTCGCTTGGGTAGATCAATCATATCATGATTAGATAGCACGGCTATTTGGTGATCGAGGTCCAGACAGTGCCAACAATCGGAGAAAAAGGCACACGACGAGTTGAAGAAGCTTACCGATGGGACTGCCTCCATCACCAACGCTCACCAGCGTTTAGAACGAGCTTGTAAAACTGTCCTAGCACATTGAAGCGTGGGCAGAGTAGACAACACTCCACTTGTTTGAGGAAACATCCATAAGACCTCTACATAGGCCAGATTAGATGAAAGTCAGGGTGTGAGGCTCCGCGGTTTCGGAACCAAGGCCCAGGGACAGCCAAATCATGCGAAATCGAACGGAAGCCTCAATTCTTAACCACGGTAGAATAAAGATGAACCAGTCTTCTCTGTGGGACCGCTCGGAGAGGTGTGTTATAAGAAGTTTGTATGGAAGAGTTCAGGCTTTCCTCTGCCTGCAGATGCGTAACGAGGATCATTTCACTAGGCTCGCCGGTAAATATTTCGATACCCAATCATTAAAACTAAGTCTTCTCGTACGTATAGGAGCCGTTGCATACAATCTACTATGTCTACGACTATCTTCTTGTTAAAACAAAGGCAGGCAAGCAGTGTTTATGTGACATTGAGTTGTCGTCCTGCCATGTATGCCCCCGTGACTTGCGGTGACCCACGCTCCAGCAGGCCTATCCTGAGGATGTCATAGGCACGCGGCACTGTAATATTCCATCGGATAGGCGTGTAATCTGATACTTGCATGGGAAAAAGACCGGGCCTAATCTGTACATCCTTTGCGAAGCTTTTCCCCTCACGTTGTTACGCGCAAGACGTCGTATTTACGTGAAGCAAGGGTCCGGTCGATGTTGGACGGGCACTGTCGTACGATTATCACGTTAGTACGCAAGGAGATGCCTAGTTACTCTAGAGAGCTCAAAGCCTTTCCTTATATACTCATACCGTATTGTGTGAAAGCCAAAAGCTCAGGCCAGACTGCAGCGACCGCTGTGAGATACCAGGATGGACCTAGGCGTACCGGGCTAGGGGGATGACAACAGCATTGCCCTTCAGCTGCACGGCACCATCCCGAGTAAGAGGAGGCGAATGAGAATCCTAACGAACATTCGAGAGCCCAATGAGAATGCGAGGCAGGGCTTCTACGAAGCGGGACCAGGTTTGGGATTCAAAATTTTTGCGTTAGCCTTCGGGGACTGCAGCCCTCTGGCCGCTTAAAAAAGCAAGCTTCCAGGGCTCAGTCTCAGATCTGTAAGCAATCAGTGCCAAACCTGCTTATTTGTTCGGCAAGTGAATGCAAAGCATGGCGGGGTCGAATGCCCAGCTTGGAGGGATACGACGCATGATGTGCTCATAGTCGGGGCCAAGTACCCGGGTGTTGGAGAGCGAGACTGTTACAGTGAGCGGACGTTTCAAGAAGCATGAACATTCAGATCCATCTCCTCATCAGTGCATGAACGCTCACCAGAGGCGCCGAAGTTAGCCAGGCCGACTGGCCAGTGGTAATCAGTGCCACGCTGTCTCCCGTCTGGATCAACGACCGGCGTTCCCAAAGAGATTGGAGATGGCCTAAATCAGGGAATTTGGGTGGAAAAGTAGAACCAAAACCACCAAATAGACGGGCCAAGACCTGCAACCAATGGGGCGATCTGCCAGGATGTTGTAAGGGTCAGGCTGGGGTGCAACTCCGAGAAAACCGAGAGGCGCCTCTTTTCTTTTGTTGCGCTTTACTTGTTGCTGACTCTTTGTGTGTTCGACAAACTCATTATCCCCCATCCATCGGTCCCTATTTGTAAGAGAGCTGAAAGATTCTGGGGATATGATGAATATAGGAATCGTTAATTGGAATAGTGGAGACTGCAAGAGCTTTGGCCAGGCTCACATTCATTCACTTCTGCCATAAGGTGATCGAAGCGCGGTGAATCGAATCTAGTCTAAGATTCCGTGGGACGCAACACCGCGATATGATGCCATATTACGATAGTAATGAGATCTAAGATCAGCGAAAAGCGTAATAATATAGCCGTGGGGCGCACCAATGCCACCTAAGGAGTCCCCAAGGAGGCCACCAAGACCCACGACCTACACCTAAACAGTCCGGAGCTCGAGCCCTATTGACCCTGATTGGTAGCATTTAGCGAACGACATTTAGGCTCTGTTGGCCGCCTTCCACGCGACTTGCGACGTGATGATTGGGCCCCTTCCCGGTGGTGCCGGCACTCGCCTTTTACGTACCTATGTAAATCCATGTATTCAATACCTATCAAGTAGAATGACTATGGATCCTTACACCCTAAAACAGAACCACTGATACCCTATGACCCTACGCACGGTAGCTGATTGATAAAGGTTCTTATATTAATTGTCTCATTTCCAGTACCGTGGGTTGGGGGATCTGCACCTAGGCTTGGTCTATTCCGAATGGAGGGAACAGCACAGTAAACGCAGGTAGTACTAACGGCTGTCAAATTACAGTCGCCTCCACAACGACGTCGCTCAATCTCTGCTGAGGTTTCATCGTCCTTCCTTGGCGATACAGATTATGGAGGCCGAAATTAGAGCTCACATTCCTGGCATAGATCAAGTCATCTCCGAGTACGCCTCTGTAAGTCTGCCTTATCCGCCCGATGGGAGACAGGCGCGTAAGGCTCTGACTGGTGCTAGGGTTATTTGAACCATGCATCCACTCTGTATTCTCCACAATCCGACAATAATGGCCAATCACCACTTGATGAGGCTGCCGAGACTATTACAGCTCTGCTGGTATCTGCGTCTGGAGACTTCTCAGACCAGAATACAACTTCCATTCGCAACTTGGTAGACAAGTTCATCTCAAAGCTCAATGCCGCCAATGGCGTTGACGGCGAAAGGAGGCAGATGGCCCCAAAGACTAGGAGGCTTGCCCAAGCAATCCAAGTCGGGTCTCAACGTAATATCTCATCAACTCTGGGTCTGGCCGGTGGGTCAGTCGACTTGGAATCTGCCAATACGAGGAAGGTAGAATCTCGCGTAGACAGAAAAAAGCTGGAGAAGGCAGAACGAAAAATTGCAGCGAAGCAAGATCGAAAAATAATGAAAACCGTTGAATATGAGGCATCAAGACTGCTTGATCAGCCAACGGATACCCAATCATATGAAGAGTTTTATATGGCAGTCAATCCCTTACAATTGGGTGGCGACCAAGCCAAGAGCAAAGACATCAAGGTCGAAGGCGTAGATGTTTCTATTGGTGGCAAACGTATCCTGACTGACACTACTTTGACCATGGCTTTTGGCCGACGATATGGTCTTGTAGGTCAGAATGGTATCGGTAAAAGTACTCTGTTACGAGCCTTGAGCCGGAGAGAGCTTGCAATTCCTACCCATATTTCTATTCTCCATGTTGAACAAGAGGTATACTACCTTGGATATGCTACGCACTCCTTATGCTGCATTGGATTAGAATGCTAATACCCTTCGCCGTAGATTACCGGAGACGACACTCCTGCCTTACAAGCGGTCTTGGATGCTGATGTATGGCGAAAGCATCTGCTCTCAGAACAGGAGGTACTTACCGACATGGGTCTTTTGCGCAACTCTCCGTACTGACATCGCCCTAGAAAATCAGTAAACAGTTATCCGAACTGGAAGCCGAACGTTCATCTTTGGCAGACACGTCAACAGACGCTGAGCGGCTTGACCGACATAGAGAGGGTCTCGATGGCACCCTTAGTGACATCCATACAAAGCTCGCCGAAATGGAATCCGACAAAGCTGAGTCCCGAGCTGCGAGTATCTTAGCTGGTCTTGGATTCTCCGAAGAACGACAACACTACGCGACTAAGACCTTTTCAGGAGGTTGGAGAATGAGACTAGCCCTGGCAAGAGCTCTATTCTGCGAGCCGGATCTCCTCCTCCTCGATGGTACTTGCTCCCAGATCTCCCTCTGTCTGATAATTCTAACAATTCACAGAACCTTCCAACATGCTGGACGTCCCGTCCATAACCTTTCTATCAACATACCTCCAATCATACCCGTCGACACTCCTCGTAGTTTCTCACGACCGAGCCTTCCTCAACGAAGTAGCAACAGACATAATCCATCAACACTCCGAACGCCTCGACTACTACAAAGGCGCCAACTTCGACTCCTTCTACGCAACAAAAGAAGAGCGCCGCAAAACCGCCAAACGCGAGTACGAAAATCAAATGGCCCAACGCGCCCACCTCCAAGCCTTCATCGACAAATTCCGCTATAACGCCGCCAAATCCTCCGAAGCTCAATCCCGTATAAAGAAACTCGAAAAAATGCCCATTCTCGAACCCCCAGAAAGCGAATACACAGTGCACTTCAAATTCCCCGAAGTCGAAAAACTCTCTCCACCAATCATCCAAATGTCCAACGTCTCCTTCGGCTACACGCCCGACAAGCCCCTCCTCCGCAACATCGACCTGGACGTGCAACTCGACTCGCGCATAGGCATCGTGGGTCCTAACGGCGCGGGCAAAACCACTGTCCTGAAACTCCTCATTGGCCAACTCACCCCCTCGGAAGGCCTCATTTCCCAAAACCCACGGCTGCGAGTAGGCTTTTTTGCCCAACATCACGTCGACGCGCTCGACATGAACCTCAGCGCCGTCGCCTTCATGGCAAAAAATTACCGCGGCAGACAAGACGAAGAATACCGGCGCCACCTCGGCGCCTTTGGCATCACCGGCACAACTGGTCTCCAAAAGATGTCTCTCCTCTCCGGCGGCCAGAAATCCCGCGTCGCTTTCGCATGCCTAAGCCTAACGAATCCTCACATCTTGGTGTTGGATGAACCGAGCAATCATCTAGACATCGAGGCGATGGATGCGTTGAGTACGGCGTTGCAGCAGTTTCAAGGGGGCGTGCTGATGGTGAGTCACGATGTGACGATGTTGCAGAATGTGTGTACGAATTTGTGGGTTTGTGATGAGGGGCGCGTGGAAAAATTTGAGGGGGATGTGAAGGCTTATAAGAAAAGGATTATGGCGCAGGCGGATGCCAAGAGTGGTGTTGTTACTGCGCAGAAATAAATATCGTATACGTGTGAGGACGATATGTAAATATTATGATAGATGAAAACCATTTCGCGTTCATTCAGTGCAATGAGAATATGGAGCAAAAAGACACTTATGGCTTGTATTAGGTCCTTTATTACGGGCCCCTTCGAGATAATTGAGGAGCAGCGGAGCTATCCAAGTTGCACGTAAGGAGCAGCCAGGCTAAGCCATGATCCATGGATTAATCGATCTACCCATTCATTCATCCATCCAACCAAACAAAGGAGACTCGTAAGTAAAACATGAGTCGCCCAAGACAATCATCGAACTTGAAAACAAAGCGTTACGTTTCCGCCCTTCGCGGCCAGCGTGGGCGATTGTTACCCCATTTGCCTCCCTTGTGTAAAAATATACCTTACGCGGGACTTTTACTCCGCTACCCTTCACAATCTAAGACCCATCAAGATCTTCTGCGCCATTTCCTTATACTGCCATGTTCCTCCCGCTACTTTCTTAAACTGTATGCCGTGCAGACTGAAAAGCGGCACTTTGACGATAAAGATCTCGAATTTGAGCACCATATTCTCTCCAAGATCGCTCTGCACGTGCGTCGATGTCTCCCCAGCTGCCATAGCAGCCTGTGAAGACTTCTCAGCATCGCGCGACGGCCCAGAGGTGGCAACATTCTCGCTGTTGTCAGATTCATCCGAAGCAGTGAAGGATGTGTCTGGCGCTAGTTGCTTTCTCCGTGAGCTCTTGTAGGCTGTGGGTGAAGGCTTTTCTTGGTTATCCTCATTGCGGTCACCGCTTCTAAAACCGCCGGCGAAGCTAATTCGTCTCTTGTGGCTAGGTTGAAGTTCTGGACTTGGAGGCCCATTGTTGGCCATGCGATTGAGGTCAATGCTTGGTGCGTGGCGACAGCTGAAACCGCCTTTGATCTCGCTGTACTGGACACCCAGGGTTCTCAAAACACGAACAATATCCGATCTAATAACGGACAGAGGTTTGTTGCTTGTCGTGGAGACGCTGAAGAGACCCTTGAGGTAGACAGGTTTCATGTTTTCATGGCTTTTGTTGGGATTATCTGGGCTGTCCACGAGATCCTGATCGGTCTCTTCGGGTACATTGGCTTCATGGCCGCCGTATTCTTGTCTCCTGGAGCGCCTAACTTGCATGCTCTCTCGCCTCCCGTGGCCTAATGATTTGGTCCGCGTGTTTTGACGAGGAGCATTGTGAGCACCCTCCTGGTTAGTGGGATCTTGGTCATGAGCTTTCGACTTCTGTCCGCTTAGACTAGAACGCTCAGAGCCGCTTGTGAGCGGAGGCTCAACGACTGAGAGAATGGGGTTTCCATCAGAAACCCCACGGCGGGATTGGCGCTTTCGGTAGTCCGCAGAATTCACGCTCGTTGACCGGTCCAGGTTGCCGGTCTTTGATCTAGGTTCCAACGCACCAGTAGGGGTAAGCAACTCACCTTGGTGAGGCGTGCTGCCACCTGGATGCATTAAGGGGCTTGGGTTTGGTTCTCTATTACGAGATCTCCGTACGCTGAAACTTTTGCGTGGAGTTGTTGCAGGGTCTGTTGGGGGTTGTAGCTGGACTGATGGAGTGTGCTGGGCATCTGACCGTGAGTCCTTTGTCCGTCGGGTACTGAACCTCCGCAACAACCCAGCAGCGGTGCTCTCTTTCTTCGCCGGTTGCTGCTCTGACGCAGGTGGTGTCATTATAGTCGGTGTCGCGGGGTTTGGGGGGACATTAAGGTTAACTTTCTTCATGTTTTCCGTCATATCATCTTCTCCATGAGTCCTTGATCTAGCTCTCGCGCGACCTCCAGTGGGCTTCTCGCCGGGCATTTCATATGTTGATGCGTTCGTGTATGCTGCTTCGGGCGCGGGTAGATCAGGAATCTTCAGTGGCTTCTCGCCAGGAGACATGGGCATGCTCAAAGCTCCAGGATTGGCCTCTGTGCGTTCCCTTTCTTGCTTTTCCCTAACCAGATAATAAATGGATATCAAGGGACTGAAAGCGTTGACGGGGTCTGAGCCCAGCAGCACCGCTTCGGACGACGAATTTGGAAGAGTGTCTCTACTGTTGACAGAACTTCGTCGCTTGTAAAAGTCAAATACGCCTCGTTTCCGTTCCCCTCCTACAGCATGAGCAGCTTGCTCTCGAGCACTGTTCCTTACTGCATTCTGGTACTCTTCTGAGTTCAGGACCTTTGTAAGCTCCCGGGTAATATAGTCGGAAGGCCCAAAATCGAAGCCCGTCATTTTCTCGATAATTTGCGGGTCTAGGGGGAGTTGCAATGGCTCTCGGTGAGGGAGATAATTCTCTGGAGGGGCGTTGAATCCCTTAGTCATCCAAGGGTGGTTCATTATCTCGGTGAGACTAGCTCTTTGCCTTGGATCTGTAACAAGCATCTTGGAAATGAGATTTTTGCATTCTGTATAGTTGGTTAATAAGAAATTGAGAGGCTTTCGGGCGCATATTACATACCTGGGGAGAGCCACGTCGGATAGTCGACCATACCTTTCTTGATCTTAGCATGTAGTTGAGGCATGCTTTGATCGTCGAAGGGTACCTTCCCGCAGACTAGCACGTACAGAACTATTCCAAAGCTCCAAATGTCGACCTCAGGACCGGTGTACTGTCTCGCTTGCAACAATTCAGGCGCAGCGAAATACAGACTACCACAGAAGGTCTTCAAATGGCTCTTCGGGGAAAATAAATTACTCAGTCCGAAGTCAATGATTTTGATGTCTCCAGTCTTGCTGATTAGGATGTTCTCAATCTTCAAGTCTCGATGCACGATGCTGTTGCGATGACAGTAATCAAGAGCGCTGGCAATTTGCCGACCAAATTTCCTCGCCTGTTTCTCCTTCAGTCTACCATGAGAGATGATGTAGTCGAGCATCTGGCCGCCATTGACATATTCGAAGAGCATGTACCAGTGATAATTCGTTCGAACGACGTCTCGCATCGCGCAGACATAGGGATGGTTGAGCAGAGTGACGATAGCTGCCTCTCTCGCCGTCCTAATTTCCTTCGAATGATCTGCTCGCTCCCGGTCTCGATCGCTCCGGTGCTCATCCGTCGACTGACGTGGTACTATCTTTACCGCAACCTGCTCGCCTGTCTCCAAATTCTTGGCCAGCTTGACTTTGCCCATGCTACCAGCACCTATCGTTTTACCCAATGACCACTCCCCTGTTTGTGCACCTATGGTAGTCCGCCTCTTTGCAGACCCACCACTGCCAGGTACGCCCGCATCAGACTGGTTTCGGTTTGTTGTTGGAGTCTGCGTAGCTGTAGGGTCATCAGATGCGGAAACCCGTGAGCTGGTCCTTACGTGACTTGGTCTTGACGAAGTTCGTCGTGAGTCACGAGTGGAGTCTGTCCTTTTGGGGGGAGCAGCGTAGTTCTGATCTCGAGAAGAGCTGCGATGAGAGGATGGGGCGCGTGCTACATTGGTGGTCTCGTAGTCCCTACGCGCAACACCAGCAAGAGAAGCTTGTTGAGTAGCTGAGGGAGGCCGGGCGTATGCCTGGGAATTGGGGCGCGCTGGTCCAGTTGGTGTTGTTGGAGGGTTGGAGGCTGTAGCTGTGGAAGCAGTTCGGTGAGGTCGATCGGTCGGAGGAGCATTGTAGGACGCCTGACGGCGGGAGGAGCTGCGCACTACAGACGGAGATGCTGTCGAGGCAGCAGACATAGTTTGGGGCGGTCCAAGTTGATGGAAGCTGTACTACCAAAGGTGGGGACCCTTTAGGCCCAAGGCCCAAGACGGACCTTGTCGTAGAGCGGAGAATTAAGTGAACTTGAGCGGAGCACTCTTGACGAAGTTGCTGCTCAAGGTGTCGGAGTTGATGAGAAAAGTGCCCGCTCCAGAGATTGATGTTAGCTTACAGCGCAGCTCGTAAGTATACAAAGATCCCCTCCAGTAAGCGATCAGACGTAGTAAACGACTACGCTTGCCAGGTGACTCGACCACGAGATAGATTGTTGCCAGAGTATCTGACTTCCTATTCCCACAGCGTGTCACTCAAGTATGAGTCTGTGCTGTGAAGAGGCGCGTGAGCTCGATCGTAGCCTAAAGAGAGAGTCGGCGTTGTAACTGGAGGTTGATAACGCGGCGGTCGTGAAGCTTGGCCGAGAATCAGGGAATAGTTCGGCGAAGGGTCAATGAGTAGACAACTCCTTGGAAAGCCAGGGTCTCTGACTCCTCGAGCGGCGCCTTAACCACTTGCATATGCTGTATAAATGTCACTTCGTCTTGCAACGTTAACGTCGTCTCATGCAATTGTCGAATTACTGCCCTGCAGCTGCGGCAATTTAACACGCTTCTAGCTCCACACCAGCCTCACAAGGGATTTGAAACCCCAGGGTTCAACCGGCACTAGTCCAGAAGAGGTAAGAACCTCTCTGTCACAGTTTAGTGGGCTATTCTTAAGGTACTTTGAGCATATGGCATGCTTTGGATGTCAGGAAGCGTCCGCAGGCCTTGACTATGTCTGGTTTCAATCACTATGGCCTCCAAACGATCGCGTGCGACCTTCGAAGCAGACCTGCAAGCCCAACAATCTCCCTATGTCATATATGGAACTCCCCTTCCACCTCTGGATGCAGAAACCCGCGATGATGGATCTTATGTTCCCATTTGGAAACAGGAGGTCACTGATGAGCAAGGGAGAAAGAGGCTGCACGGCGCCTTTACTGGTGGCTTTAGTGCTGGGTAAGTTATACCCGAGCGTGTCAAACTTGGAGCGCTATCAACAGTAGGACTACAGATACTTCAATACAGTCGGATCCAAGGAAGGTTGGACACCCTCGACCTTCATCTCATCACGTTCGAACCGAAAGAAAGATGCTGCTCCAGCTCAGCAAAGACCGGAAGACTTCATGGATGAGGAGGATTTGGCTGAAGCTGAAGAGGCTAGGAAACTTCAGACCGCAGAGTCTTTTGGAGGGCTCGGGTCTACAGCAGAGGAAAAACTGCAGCACGACTCTTTCATGGATGTTTTCAAGACTACAGGAGAGACTATGGGTGTCAAGTTGCTGAAGAAGATGGGTTGGCGTGAAGGGCAGGGTGTAGGACCTAAAATCAGAAGAAAGGCGCAGCTGGGTGATGACCAGGACAGAGACGGCGGAGGAGACCAGCAAATGCATCTCTTCGCACCAGAGAACTCGAGCATGATTTCAATCATCAAAAAGAATGATCGGAAAGGTCTTGGCTTTGAAGGCCAAGGCAAACTCTCGGAAGCTCCTGTTGCAGAGGACAGCTCTCAAATTGGTGATCATAGAATCGAGGATGATGAAAACAATGCAGGTTTCGGAACGCTCGGCAATTCTGTTAAGATCAATAAGAAAAAAGCAGGACGGAAAGGAGGCTTCGGCGTTGGCATTCTCAACGAAAATGGCTCTGACGATGAAGACCCATACCAAATGGGACCACAGATATCTTATAACCGCGTCATAGGAGGAGACAGAAAGAATAAGAAGAAGCTTGAATCTGGCAGATCCTCAGCGAACCCATTGGTCAACAGTAAACCGGTCTTTATCTCCAAGAAGGCCGGTACAGCAAAAGGCAAATCCACTATTCGCAGATGCCATGATGGCCGTCTACCTCTGGATGGCTTTGTTTTATCCAGCAATTCTGATCCTCTTTCTTCAATTCTCTCCCAGGATGGAAAGTACCCTCCTCCAAACATTCCGCCGGATTGGAAATCGTCCAAGATACCCTCTAGATTGACCTCATCGCCCTCTAGTCAGCCCTATCAGTCTGCTGCCACTGTGGCTGCTGCTTCCAAGCTCTCGCCAAAGTCCCGCGCTGCCCTTCTGGGCGAAACTCAGCTCCCTGGCAAGTCTGTGTTCGATTTCCTCACACCTGATGCCCGTAGCCGAATCGCTTCTGCGACTAATAATCAAAACCTGCCTCCCGCACTGGGTGAGGCCTCAAAGTCCTCATCATCATCACAGCCTAAGACACTTCAGTTTCTGATCCCTAATCTAGATCAGGATACCGCAATGACAGCCCTGGGCCGAGGCACAACAGGCTGGATGCCGTACGCTGAAGATCCTGATAAGCGGGCCCGTTACCGTTCATTCCTTGAGATCCGTGCTGGTCTCCGTCCGGAAGGCATACTACCTGATCGCCCTCCCGGGGCTACAAATGATGACTGGGTCGTAGAAATGAATGAATTCGCGCGCGCAGCGCAGATCTTCAAACCTATGACTGGCACGATGGCCACACGGTTTACGTCTTCGTCAACAGCACCGAAATTAGCGACTGACAATGTTAAGCTGGACAGTACTACTGACTCGGTCGGAGAACCGCAATTGCTCACAAAGCCTATTGGTAAAACAAAGACGCCAGGAGAGGAAGCCGCCGCCGTTGGCATGTACGGTCCTCTAACACGGTCAGTAGAGAATTTCTACCCCACGCGGCTGTTGTGTAAGCGATTTAATGTTCAGCCGCCTGCACATGTGCAGGTCGATCCTGGAAAGGCGCCGCCTGGGTCTGACGCTGGAGGAAATTCAGGGTCATCTACAGCGTTGTCTCAGAAAAGGCTGGAGTTGGTAGGGAAGAAGGATATGGACGAATTACGGATGACTGGTGGTGGCACGAGAGACTTCGTTCAATCCTCAGAAGTCAACGAAGGCAATGCTGGAGACGAAGCAGGACAAAGTAAGGTTGGGGCAGTTGTGGTTGATCCTGATCGGAATGAAGCCTTGGAACAGGAAAGGCCGGGAGAAGCTGTCTTCAAGGCGATCTTTGGAAGCGATAGCGAAGATGACTAGCTCGAAAAGTTAGGACTGGATTCGTAGTCTTCAACCCTTAAGTATCAGGCTTCTACCCCTAGTATCTTGTTGAGCGACGAAGGAACGCGCGATGCACGCCCCAAAGTCTCATCGGATTAACATGGGCAAATCAAGGATGCTGAAGTGGCAGAAGCCCGCGCACTGCAATCGCGAAGAACCTATCTTGGAAGGCTTGTTCCCAGAGCTCTTTTACTATAACAGATCATTTAACACCCATTTAAAACCTATGATACTAGCTTATATCCCACAACTCCCTCGCATTATCCCTGAACAAATTATTTCTAAGCTTCTCATCACCGCCGCACCACTCCAAACAATTTTTAACAAACGGCGTAATATCGACCCCCTCGAACCTCGTATGCGGCCAATCGGAAGCGAAAACCACCCCTCTTCCCTCCCTCACCTGGAACAGCTCCTTACTCATGACTTCCAGATCCTTATACTCAGGATCCTTCGATAACCGGTAAGGAGCTGAGATCTTGACGTAGACTAAATGCGACTGCATCATTCTCAGCAGCGCATTCCACCCCGGTATTTCGGACAGTGGCGGCGTCAAGCTCGAGGGATGACCGTAGTGATCGAACACCACTTTAATGCCTAATTCCGGGAGCAAAGGTTCGATATCATCCATCATAGCCAGATCGACATACAGCTGCAACACCCATGTTTTCATTGGCCGCAACACACCAGCATAAGCACGGAGAACACGCGCAAGCTTCTCCCTTGGTAATATCTTATTGACGGACTTCAGATTCAGTCGTACGCCCCGGACGCCAAGCGAGTGCCACTTATCAAGGGTATTAGAGTTGATTTCCTCAGGATCGATGACTACAACGCCGCGGCCGTGGGATAGGCCGACAGTTTTCAGAGCATGCAGGAGACAAGCATTGTCGGTTCCGTAGGTGGAAGGTTGGACGAATACGAGGTTGGGAATGTTCAATTGACCGGCATTGGCGAGAGCAGAGGAAAGGGTTGCGGGGTGTGGTTTGTAGGTTGCATTCTTGGAAATGGGAAAACGCAGTGGATCTGTGACGTGCATGTGGCTGTCCCATGCGTTGGGGGGTATGCTGGTGTAGGCTTGGGAGGCCATGGAGCGGCGAAAACGGTACCGGTGGGTTTGTGTAAGGATAAGCGCTTTAGGAGAGGGCCCAGCAGCTAAATGACGCCCTTGTCTTGGGATCATATGCCACATCTGCTATCGAATGTGGTTCTCATAGAGTATGAGGCCTCGGCCTTCCGCAAATAGGCAAAAGAACCCGGCTGACAGGTTCCCAAGTTCGGCCTTTGTATCTACATAGACACATGTAACTGTGGAGAAGCAGGGATCGTCGAATCCAAATAGTCAATTTCGCATCTGTAGCCTTGCCAATTGGTCAAGTCAAGTGAAGTTGACTATGCTTTGCATGTCGAATCTAGGGACTATTCGGCTCAATTTGCGATTCGCGGGCTGTGTACAGTAAGTCACTGCGTCTTAATGCATGTCACGAGACAATTGGAACTGTTTCCCGTGCCATGTGAGTGAAAGGTAAAGTGGAGAATTGCCTCTTTCCAGTGGTTACCGTCCTCGGCGGGTTTACTCTTCCTGGTGGCCCCCAAGTAAACGAAATGAGGAAATGTTACAACGTTTACCATTCAACATAACATACATACAGTTGTAAATGTTCCTGACTGTTTCATTGTGGGTGTTTTTATGAGAATCTTTTGTTGTCTGATGGTAAGAATCGCCAGGCAGAATCTGCAGTGCTTCCCAAAAGGACCTAGTGCGTGGCCTATTCTAGAGCGCGTCCAAGAAGCAAGCGGTATAAGCGTAACGACGACAGCCTGCATGTTTTGTGGACAATAGTATCGCGACCATTACTAATGCTTGGACATTGGACGTCAATTGACACGCTGACACACATGCTCTGGACCTCTCGATCACTCTCACAGTACTTCTAGCTCCATTGCTCTCAATCCTGAAGTTAGCAAGTGAGAATCCAACACTACCTTACGGGAATCAACCCATGACCCCAAAGAACAACCATCAAGTTGTCGGCGACACGAGACTCCAGTGACGGTTCGTCCGTGTCCGACAAGGTATCCTTCAGAGCGTCTGTGACTCCCTGCGACGACGCCGAACCCCCTTATACCGAGTCAGCGGAAGATCCATCCCCACCAGCCTCCGCACCCCTCTTACCATCCGTCGCTCCACCACCTTTCTCCTCCCTCTATTTCCCACCAGCGCACTCACCAGACCGGTTCAGAGCATCCGTCACCGAGCCTGATAGTGATCCCCCTCCAGATTTTTGTCCAGCTCCACCTGAAGGTCCTACTGTCACTGGCAGAGCAACCGTTGCAGAGGCTGAGACTAAGGCTGCCCTACCAGCGGACACCAAAGGGGAGTCTTCGAAGAGTGCGGAAGACGAGGAAGCACCACCTCCATATACAGAAGGCTCGAGTCCACTTGACTCGTTTACATACGTGATGGCTGCGGCAGGCGGCGCCGCGAGTATAATCACCCAGGTCCAGCAAAGTGGACCACCCCCTGTGAATACTTTGGCAGGTACGAATCATACAGGCATGATGTGATGATAGAGTACTGAATAATTTTTCCTGCAGACGTTGGCGCCGACGAACACATCACATTGGACCTCAGGCACGGCTGACCCCTGACCATTGCTCTTACGCAGACTAACTTGACATCTACAGAGGGACTCGCTTCACATTATCACGAGATGAACTTCTCACCCTCCCCGAATTCGTCCTCCTGTCCCTCTTTCCCAATGGCCTTCTACCTGATGGCCATATGAACTCCTTCCATGACGGAGACGTGTACCCTGTTGACGTAGGTCTTCGTACCAGCTCCTAGACAATGTTAAACGCCTCTATATCTAATAGCCCTCTCCAGTACGATCCTCAATCACTACAATACATGCTCGAATTCTTCCGAAATGTTGCCCAAACTATACCTTCAGGCTCACCCTCACCAAGTGGCTCACCATCCGACACTCTTGGAACTTCAACAGATCCCTCAACCAATTCCGCGCGAGATATGCTACAGGATCGAGCAGGTATAATTGTACTACGGGAAGATCTGGATTTCTACGCGATACCGCCAAAAGCAGAAATCGACCAGACAGAAATGATCGAGGTCAAGAGAGCAGCAGGCCGAGCGCTACTGAAACAGGATGGCATCTTTTCCGGTCTGAGAAGGAGTGATGAGACCGGGACAACGGAACAGCATTTAATCGAAATGCTGACGGCTGGGTATGTACTAACTGAAATTCCCGCATTAGTTTCCGTGGAACCCATACATGTAGCCGGAATCTCCATTAACTAGTGACTAACCTATCTTTTAGGGGCTTTAACAACGACGACCGCTGGGGCCACCGCGCAGGCGAGCCCAACAAAGCCGTCATCTGCAGTCTAGCTCTCGCCCGCTTACGGACCGATGTCAAAGGCAGCGAGCCCCTTGCAAGCAGCAACGCAGTAGGAATGGCGCAGAAGCTCCTCCTATTCTGGAGGAAGCCCGCAAGGAGATGTTGGTGGGAAGGAATAGAATTAGAAAATGTAGACGGCATAGAAGGCAAACTCAAGGTCTGGATACGGAGAGTTTGGACGCTGGAAATGGTTGGTACACCCCTTCCTTTCAACACCATTCATCACTATCTGCCAGTCAACCGATTCCAAATGAAACAAAAAATACTAACAAACCTTTTCTTCTCCAGAGCGTAATAGGACTGCGATGATGCCGCCATACATCATTCAGTATCGATCTGTAGGCCCTAGATTGGAAGGGAAAGGCAAAGCCGTATATTACTTTTTCCTATGATTTGTGATTATACCCTTCAGCGAGTGGGCAGGCATGAGCGAAGTTTCTATTATTCGAAGCATTTTGTGGGAGCTTGGGAGCCAGTGTTTCTATTCAGCCATTCAGATACAATCATAAAAGAAGTACATCTTGCATGAAAGCATTTTTTTTCAAGACATTTTCCAATTGTGAAAAGAGTGAGTATGCTAAGGGAGAGAATTGAAGCTATATAGAACCAAGAGGATGGGGAGGTATGTGATACGAATACTTCGAACAGGACAAGCGCGTTTGTTCTGTTTTGGTGACCTTGAATGGCGTCCATAACGCTCAAGACCGCAAGATGATACCAGAGAGGAAAGAAAGTCCCTCATCATCAGCTACATAGTGATAATCCCTTCACCGCTTATGATTAACAACATATGAAATATCGCTTCTAACATCATCTGATAAGCTACCTTATCCCTTCAGGCAATGCGAATGCTCTTTCAGACTCAAAGAAGGCTAAGACCGAGATCTCATTGAACAGCGTGGTTGCGGAAAGTAATAAGAGACCATCCAGCCTCAATACGCCAGGCTATGTTCTGTGTGTCATTGCGGCTTCTCATCTCAAGCTCCCGTTTAATTTCGCTATTCCTCCAATGTGGCTACAAGTGTACGAGGACATCCGCGGCTTGAGATTGGGATTATTCTTTTTGTTAGTAGAGCTGATTTGGGGCAGTCCGGCCTTAAAAGCGCTGGAATATACTGTACCAGCTCGATCATTAGGCGGAATCTATTGAGCGAGTTTACATATCACGGGGGGCTGCAACATTAGGAGACGATTGCTATGTATTGATAATAGCCTAGGCCAATGGGCAGTAGTAAGGCTGTTTCACTAGCGATGCGGCATGACTGATGGACTCAGATATTTTACCCGCTGAACTATAGAGTGTCCGTCATGCCTCCCTTGCCTATTGATGCCAGATAAAGAAGTAGGCCAGCCTCTCTCTGTATTAGCCACTGTGTGTTACGGAAGTCCTCGCAGACTCTTCTGCGTGTGTTGCTGCAGTGACAAAAGCTGCCACAGCCAAGGCCCCACTAGCCACAAAATGGTTTAATGCCGAGGGCGATACGACTGGATACTAGAAACTCGAGAGTGAGGCCGGTCATCAAATCAGTAGGCTTTCATTGACTCTGACTTGTTCGTAGAGCCTGGCGCCGATATAAGTGTGCCATTAGTGCCTCAGAAAATTTAGTGAGATCGATTCCACGCCTCCGTAGATTGGCTTGCTGCATGGCAACGCTCTACGCTGTGTAGAGCTTCCCGCAGTGTTCGCTGTTTCGCAGGATTGAGCGTTTAGTAAGAACGCCGCAAGTGCTCAGGCTACTTTGTGAAATTCCACACTATCGGCCTCCAGCGAGTTGCATGAGCATTGACCCTCAGGACTAAAGCGCTTTCCAGCATCTTAGGCTGCGTAGCACTAGCTAGTACGATGTAGAAGTTTAATCCATGCTTGGGCAGGCTGCTTGTCTCGAAACCGTTATAGTGACGGAAACGCTGCGTGACGGAGTTCTGGATTGCAGAGAACAACATCGGCTTTTGGAACCGAGGCTTGGACTTTTAGTATTATGTGATCACATTATCCTCCATTGTTGCTTCCTGGTCTGAAGTATCTAAAGCTCGACTGATCTCGTCGGGATGGCCTAAAAAGGGTGGCCTAGGCATTATTCTAGGGAGACTCTGCTTAACGGTAGGCATCGGCTCCTTCGTTCGGATAGTTCTCACCGCCAGGATGAAGAGGTTGCGATGCCTTCTCTCCTGTTAGTATTTGTTGTAGAGTCCACAGCCTCTTGAATGTACATAAAGCATACTTGGTCTTCTCCACTTAAGCAGGAGTAGAAGAAGGCATACTGACATCAACAAGCTTATCACCCTCGACTCGAACTTCCCTGTCCCGCAATTGACGCATCAGAGAAAGAAAATTGCTGTCCCGAAACTTTTGACTCTGGTCGTCTCTCACGTTCTCCAAAAGCTGACCTGCGGTCCTCGCAAGCTCGTCTGCTTCATCATGATTATTGTAATGCTTTTCTTCTTTTTGAGCGTCTTCGGATATTCTGTCGGCTCCTATTCGAGTTTGTTCCATCCATTTTTCTGTCTCAGGGCTCAGCCCAGCATACACTTCCTGGTAAGCGGCGACATCATGTTGTAGCTCTTGTTTCTCTGATTGCTGGAACTCTGCTGTAGCATCCTCGAAAGCTTTCTCGAACGCGGCTTCGTCGAAACCATCTTCAACCTGCATTTCTGGCTGCTTTTGCTGAGCTCTTGCAGACAAAGTGCTCTGTTCCTGGGATAGGAGAGCTCCTGTGTACCCATATGCCCACCCACTGACAGGTCTTTGCTGTTGCCCCGACTGATACGCAGAAGACTGGCCTTGTTGACCTAAGAAGTCCTGGTGCCACGCGGTAGGGGTACCGCGTTGTAGGGGTGCGTGTTGATGGAATTGAGACTGTGGAATCGGAGATGCTCGAGCTTCATTCAGGCGCAGATTTTGGAAATCAGACGCCCAATCAGGAAGCCGCGGCTGGCTGATGCTGGGCTCAAACGCTTGTCCATGAAGTCCAGCTGAGAACGATTGAGGCCCCGGAAATCCAGCTTCAAGGGGATAGCCTGCTTGAAAAGCTTCGAACTCAGCGTCTAGAACGCCTGTGGACGCACCTCCTGTGGATCGAAAGCTCTATAGTATCAATTAGCACAATCAAAGTAGTGGCAATCACAGCGACATACCTCCTCTTGTTGTTGCCGAGCGGCAAATCGGTCCTGCTGCAGGGTCCTGTCCACAGAGGTTTGCTTCTGGAAAGTCTGTAGAGGGTTCGAAGGTCCACAAAGAGCGTCTGCCATTATGTCGTTCCCAAGGTAAAACTGTGTATAGGAAAAGGGAAGGAATGACCTGTGTAAGAATGTTATAATGTCGAGAAGCCGAGGTTCGTCGTTTTGATGTTGAAATAGGGCTAGCCCTAAAGCGTCTCGTCTATTGGAAGCCTTATGTAACTCGGTATTGATAGAAAAGGCCCCACATTGCTCCCGCGCTTTACCGGTTCTATTAATTGTTAAACCAACGTATCCTTAAAAGAGCGATGGGGTTACAATAGGTATGCGGTGGAATTGCTGACAATACGGAGAGAGAAAATATAAGTCTTGATTTGCGCTAACCGTTTTGATGAAAGCCCTAACCCTACTTCCCAATAAGGCCCCTAGAGCACGCCTTTGTCTTTCGGGATACTGTAGGGCCTAGACTTCAACTTTTTAGCGGGTCCTGTAGGCGGATGGGCCCCAAGTGAGAAACTCACTAGGGGGAGAAGCACCCTGTTATTAGCCCCCGAAGCGGGTGTCGTCCACGCGCCTCTGTAGGGATAGGGGTTTAGGGCTGTATTCTTGGCACGCCAAGATCATTAGCGTAAATCAAGACATATTTTCTTTTTCTGTAGTGTATCATGTTTGCATGGCAATAGCGCCAAGCGTGCGGATCATAGCCGAGCTGTAAGCCCAATACCTTGTATTACTGGATAGGCGGGCTTGGCCGTGGCTTGGAGCTGGGTAGATGTGCTTCCTTGATGCTCCCTCGCCTCGATGCTCACGGTTAGGTTTCAGGCGTTGCGGTCGTCCATACTTCAACAATCCTTCGATCTGGTCCGGACGCTTCGCTCTGCGTTCTTCAAGAACACCTTCTGCAAGCCTCGTCTGCTTTTTCTGGCAGGCGAAGGAAGATCCTCAACGTTGTCGATTGTTCCTGATATGCCGTGATCCTCGCGGATGAGCTGGTTGATCGCCATGCAACACCCCTGTTGTCCTATTTTCAGGTCGCCAAGCTTTGTTGTGCTTACGCTGCAGGGAATCTCGCATAAATCTGCCCAATGAGTGTGAAAGGCAGCGTTAACATTGACAGAAGGAGGCATTATAAGATAAGGGCCATCCACCCTCTGCAGAACATCAATGATATCAATAAAGAACAGTTCCGTTAATCATCCCTTATTCCCAAAACACCTCTTTTCTCGGATTAAATTTTCAATATTCTTGTGGCAGCCTTGTGATCGCGTTATCTCACTAGTGAGATGATGCCTCGGTCTGACTCAACAGAGCGTCTTAAACCTTCCGATCCTGATCAGCATAAAGAAGACAAGAAAGCCATCGTCGACTCTTCTTACCAACTAGCGTTGTTTCGTGGCTTAATACACATTTTCCCTATCTTCATCTGTATTTTGTTAATGACTGTGAATTTGAAAGGTGTATACATAGGTCCTGCGTTACAATTCGGATCATGGACCACCACTTACTCCCTTGCAGCATTTCAGGTCGCTGCAAAAGTTCAGGTTTGGCTGACTGGTGACCATGTCTACCTGAGGGGGCTAATTGTATGCGACAGGAACTTCTAGCGATAGCCAGTATGACAACAATCGTCTTTGAGATCATCCGACACCAGCTTTTGCATGGCGAAGGCTTACCACTGGGTCTGGTGAGCTCAGGGTTCACATTCTCAAGATTCGATTTCTTCTGCTCAAGGGCGACATGGATTTGGCTCTGGAGTGCCTCAGCCAAAGGCCAAAGAGCTTTGGTCGTGATTTCTATTGTCACTATTGCTCTTCTTGCTCTCGTTGTAGGGCCCGCTAGTGCTGTCCTCATGCTACCAAGGCTAGCCGTACGTTCCACCTCATGGCTAAACAGATGCACTAAATAAGTGTTCCACCTAGGACCAAGTTGTTTATACCCCTCAATTTTGGCTTAACGGAAGTTCGGACGATTTATTTCCTACAACGCTGACTAGGGCCCATATTGGCGGCCCGATTTCTTTGAACAGCTCCGACCCTACGACCTGTACGCAGCCCAATAGTTTCACGAACGATCATTGCATCTCCCGCGCCTATCAAAAGATGCAAGCCCTGCTTGATAGTGCATCAGATACTACTCATTGGGACTGGAGCTTTATTGCACGAGAGGAGACATTTGCGAGACTAGTGAATGTTCATGAACATGTAGAGGTGTGGGCCAGAAGTCCTCATGTCGCCACCGGGTATGTTCAAAACATACTTTGGTGGGACCAACCTTGGTTTCCCAAATATACAGAGGGGCGTGTGTCTACCGTCCAGTCGAACGCCCCTAATGTCAGGACCGCTTGTTTATGGCAAACCATTGCGACGAATACAAGCGAGATACAAGTTCCCCAGCTGGAATTGTACAAGACCTATCATTACGATTCCAATGCATCTTTGGCAGTGAAGCCAGACACCTGGAGTCAGGATAATGTATCCTTTATCAGTCCTGACCTAGTCAGGACTGTATGGATCGATGGGGCGCAAGAAATTGATGCCGTCACGGCCGGTCTCATAATCCTCGCCCCGCTAACGAACTCTAACGACACAACTCGGTCTGCTCTGGGATGCTCAATCGATGCTCGGTGGGACGAAAGTCACCACGTGCAGTCTGACGGCCCATTAGATATAGCGATCTCAGCGGACGTAGTAGATCAAAGACATGACGACAGTGGGGGATCAGAGTTTCTTCCGGCCAATAACAGCGACTGGAAGAACATCAAGGCGACCATGGACTGGCTTGAGGCCTTGACACCAGACGTTCCCTATCTTTCTCCGACGCTCAATCTGACCAGCCCTGCCTCAACTATCGCAAATCTCTTAATGAGCACGGGCCACACGCATTTTCCATCGCTCGACAGCGTTGAAAACGGGTATGGTGCCAATCCGTATCAATTCTGGGAATCTGTTATCGCGACCTACTTTGCAGAGGGTGTTGCACGTGTGGGATATTCTCAGCAATTGGAATCGCCCGTCTTCTTTGTCGAAGGATCACGTCCAGGCACAGATCAATGCACCATCTCTATTCCAATTGTATGGCACAATGTGGATATATGTCCTGAAGACCGGCCGAAAGGAATTAATCTAACCGCTTTCTCTCTTCAAGGCCAAATTACGGGCAGTAAGTTCCCTCAATTCAACCCTTGTAACCCCTTCAGCGTTACCCGGTCGTGGTTGACTGATTTCTTGCTTTCTTTCACAACACAGTCTATACATACCATGCTTCAGCGACGACGGATTTTCTTTCCATTGCCATACTCTCCGTATACATTTGCGTTGCCACCGCGCATCTTCTGTACCTTCTTATCCGACGGCGCAGCTCCCGAGCGTGGGAGAAACTTTCGGACCTGCTAGCTCTAGCTCACAGCTCCCGTCCTGAGCCTAAAGTGCTCTCTAATACCTGTGCTGGTATTGAAAACCCGTATACCAGAGCCAAGAACGTGAGGATTGTTGTAAGAGGGGGTGGAATAGTGGAAAATGCCGACGATGAAGAGGAGGGAACTGGGGAAGTACGAAGGACAAATTTTATCAGGGAAGAAGAGGAGGTGCAAATAGTTTATGTAGATAGCATGTATGATGGGAGTATGTTCGCGAGGGTTGAAGCTGGTACGAAGTATGGTAAGATGGATTGAAACGACTAGAGAATCGAATCCTTTTTGGTGGGTTTTGTTTTATGGAGGGGTAGAGGGACCTCGCTTGCTGCTCCCTACTTCTCCAGGGTTTCACCAAAATTAGCGGGGTGCAGAGCCAGGTCAACACTGAGCGGGGTCTTGAATCCTAGGACTACTTCAATCCTCCTTCTCGCCGGATCTGGAGGACACGAACTACAGAATATGCGGACGCCTTTCTACACAGGCTGATCGCCTCCCTGAGTTCAAGCAATACACGATTTTCAAAGGTTTGCGATGTGGTATTGGTGATTTCTCAAAACATGCTTGGATCGCTCTCGGTAGAAGGTCCCGAGTTGTGGCACATTGGTAGGAGAATGGCCATGCAAAAGTAATGACTTCTTGCTCTGCGGGCCGATGAGATAGGAGCTCCCGCAATCTCTGACCAAAAAATTCTGCAACGGCTCTCGTTGACAAGCTGGCGAATCAGGAGAATTCGATTAGCAGAGAGCTAGGCAACACCGTTCAAGTATCTCATCAGTAACATGAGCAGCCGTAACCAAGTACCGAGGCAGCCAAGTCAGGCTCCCATTGTCCCGCGGCCCTCCTAGTACGAGGAGCCACAATAGTTGCTGTTTTACCGCGCCCCCTTGCTCTCTCGGGTCTCGCTCGGGGCTGCCCGCAATTCCCCATGCTCTTCTGTGTCTCCTCCAGAGCGACCCTGCTCCCTCTCCTGACCGAAATGGGCAGTCCCAAATCCCAAGTTCGGGGATTCATATGATGTATCAGCCTTAGCATCAAACGGTTTACATTAACCTGCATGGTTAGGAAAAGGATGCTGCTTCTGCTTTATATGCGCTGAGATCGACTTTTTTGTCCTGCCTGCACATACAAAACCTTTCTACGGTTATCTGAGTAGTTACTTTATCTCGAATCTGTTGGATTCTAAGCACTTATTCTAGATCTCTGATTATCACCATATATACAGAGTAGTATTATACAAGACCGCTTATTCAGCTAGCATTAACCCTTGTCGTCCAATGTTCTAGGATCTTCTACCAGATTCAATTCGACAAGCATCAACAGCACAGTTAGTCTGAGACCTCGTGTATGAAATCGATGCTCAGCACTAGGTAGAACGATCAGGCAAATACAGTATATCATGTAATTTAAAAATCAAAATATTTTATTATGGATTGTACGCCGTTTGTAGTATGTGTAAAGGGAAGAAGGGGGAGAGGGGTTGGGATTCAGACAATTTGAAGCTCAAACGCCTTCTACGCTATGATTCATCGCAATCTTCATAAATAGATGCGTATAATGAAAAGTCTATCTAGGCTATTGTCTATCAAAATACCAAGCTCTAGTCCGAAATCTGCGTGCTATCCGGGATACCGGAGGTGAGAATCAGAAATGAATGCCAAATTCCTTGGCCAAGTTTCGCCCCTACGAAACTGTGAGACATTGAAAATGGCACCTTGGACAGTGGAAACAGCGATCAAGGAGAGTTCTGCTGCGTACACACGAAATTTTGACTTAGCCATGCTCATCCAAAAAGTTTTTGCTGCAGTATTGCTTGTTTTTCGAGAGTAAAGATTACACTCCATTGCCTTCTGGCTTTGGCACCAGCACCATGATACTTTCATCTTCCTGCACCTTCGTCCAAATCTTCTCAATCATAAGGCCTGCAGAGTCGATCATCTGGCGCCACTGCCCTTCTGTGCGTTCTGTTGCTGCGAGGGCGCACATCATCGTGATATCGATCTGGGCTGCTGTCAAGGTTATACCTATGTCGGGAAGCACCATTTCGTTGATAATAATTTTCGAGTAGCCTAGCTTCATAGATGCCTTCAATTGCGAGAGAATTATCAGACACTTATCGTCTGGCCAATCGTGAAGAATATTACGCATGTAGTAGGCTCTTGCTCCTATTGAAATAAAGGACGTTAGTACAGCAATTTGATTTAGAGTCACATTATTGGCCCACCTTTAATAGGCTGATCCGTAAAGATGTCATGATTCATGGTTTCCATGCCTGGTATCGGTAGTGCCTGCTTGATAGTATCTGGTAGATCCTGGAGGATGAATCGCCCCGGAAGATAAGGATATCTTTCCTTGATCGCTTCTACTTCGTGTCCTCTTCCACCACCTACGTCAACCAACAATACCCCATCTTTACCTCCGTCGAATGCTGTGGCAACTTGTTCTTCTAGTGGAAAGAAGTCTAGCCAATTAGCTCGGCCAATTCGTTGCCCAGACATGAATAGATTGAAGTTGTTTAAATACTCAGGGTGTTTAGGTAACCACTCAAACGATGTTTCCTCGGTATGGAATCCATCTTGGAAAGGGCAATGCTTTGGATTAGTCGGATTTTGATACTTGGTCCGGACCAAGAAGGGGTCGAGTTGCATTACGGCTGTGCATACGAGATCATATGTGTGATTGACCCCTGCTTCAAGACTGGGGACCGCCAAGTGCCGTGTTATCATGGTTGCAACATAGCTGCCCACACCAGCTTCACTGATAACATACATAGCTGCGAGAAACCTCATGAGGCGGGTAAGGAGATGGTGATCTGCGCCAACTAGATGGGAGAGTTCTTGAACGCTAATGGGTCCATTGCGTTCAATCAGAATGTTGAGAATGTTCAACCTGTTTGCAATGCGGACGATGGTTGTACGGAGAGGCTGATCGAAAGTAATAGCATGTAAGCATGAAATATCTGAGAGCTCTCGACGTAGTGTCTTACATAATAGGCCACGCGCTGACAAGTCTCGCCTGGTGTCTCAAGCGCGATGCTCAGTCTCTCGGCTGTCTCCTTCAACTGCTCCCGATCGTAAGATCCATCAGGACCCTTCTGCGGCAGAGACTGCCTGAGTGATTCAATAAGAGCTGGGACCTCCGGGTTCTGACAAGACATGCTGATAAGTATCTGATCACGACAAAAGAGATCTATTATAGAATGTTCGGAGCGTGATCTAATCAGTACAAAAAATTGTGGCGTCCGCGCTCGAGTAATTGAGGACTCTGAACAGGTGTTGAATAGTAGTCTTAGCGACACCTTATTTTAGCTACGAGTTCTCTAACGATTCTACTTCTAGGCCTCTCAGTACGGACCCGGAGGATTCTTCGGTGTGGTGTTGGCTGTTCCCTGAACCTGCTTCATTCCGGCTTGCATTCACCCGTCATTTTGCAGGAGTACATGGGTGCACGACTGCATAGATGCGTAGTGGCATGGATGTTATTGGTTGAAGCGCCAATTTCAGGGTCTGATCACACGCATTGTGCATATTGGCCATTGCGCCTTAGCAACGTTTCCATTGGCTTTATTAATCCCCACCACACCGTAGAGAGGTATTTTGCCGTTGTCAGCGCCTGCCGACGGACTTGCAAGTTACCGCCCCGCTTTTAAGAGGCATGAGAAACCTATCCCCATTGATTCTAAGGTTTTTAGTGATAAATATTAACATTCAATTAAATACCTATTATTCTCAATTCGACGCGCCGCGCTAGAGCGTTGAAGGTATACTTCACAATCATCCAGGGCTGAACGAAATAAGCACACTTCTCAGCTTTAGAATAGCACCTAGCATGAGCAATGGTGGTTGGAGGATTTTATGTAGTTGAGGGTCAGGTGATGGACTAACCATATCTGGTATCATAAGTGGCTCGAGGCCGCTAACCGAAAATGGTATAAAGCTCACGCAACGGAGTTCTGTTTTCCAACGCTCAGGCCTGATGCATTGCTGCAAATCCGAACAATTTCTGCGGCACAAGGCGGCTCATGTAGGCTGTGTAATCATTTATAGTAAGCACGACAGGTTTCTCATAGGATGCCATCCATGTTGCATAGAGAGCATGTGCCCTCCCTGATTATAATGTAAGTGCCATCTGCCTACAGGTCATGGGGTTGGGGTCCCATAATTGCATATTACTAGACCAGGGGGCCATAAAGAGCGATTGGCATGGATCTAGCTGCAACATTGGTGGCACAGCCCATGCTGTAGACGAAGCTCTACCTACAATCCTACACTCGTCTCTCTTTAGTCTCTCTACAGATGTTTCGATTCGGCTTACTGCGTTTTTAGCATGCAACAATCCCTGTGGGCATACGCAAACTTCTAATAGATTAAGGTCTGGAAAGCACGGATCCCCACATTATGAGCTGGTCATACAGAGTGTATCGCCCCCTCACCTTCCAGATATGCATGGCGTATTCGTCGTAGTCTGAGCACATCGCAACCATTTTGAGCCAATCCAGACCATCTTCAGCGGACATTGAGTAGCGCTAATGTACGAGGCAGGCCAGAAGCAGGCGGGATATGTACCCAGTGTAGTCCCTTCAGCATACCAATGCTAATAATGACTATCAGTGCTTACAATGCGCTTTCAGCAATCTATTATAATAAATTTCACCCAAAGGTCCATCTAGCTTTGAATATCCAGTTCCATTTGCTCCTCTACAGCCTCTAGCTATTGTTCTAGTCTGCTTCCATAAACAATATTCCTGCGCTTCTCGCCACAGCGCAGCCATGTCTTCCAGTCTGAGCGCTCCCCCAGACGGCGACACCAACAGGGCCAATGAGCTGAATGCTCTCGGTTGGACTTGGCTCGCCCTGTCCTCAGTCATTGTGGCTCTCAGATTTTATACCCGCATACGATTGACAAAGAATCTTTCATGGGATGATTGGTTTATATTGATTACCCTGGTATGAAATGTTCCAGATGTTGTGTTAGTACTTGCTCACTTTGACTCGACTAGGTTATAGCAGCAATTTTTACTGGCTTGTTCACCTACCTAGGCGCGCTGGGCGGTTGCAGGCATCTTTACTACCTAGAAAAGAATCCGGCGCAAGCAATAAAAGCTATCAGAATCAATTATATCGCTCAGCCATTTACAGTCATTGCCTTAGCAACAGGGAAGATTTCCATTGCGTTCTTGATTATGCGTATCATGGGTAAGAGCGTATGGCGCAGGGCATTTTTGATATGGGTTGTTATGATCGGCAGTACTTTATTCTGCGGCATAACTATTCTCCTCACCTTCGTACAGTGTAGGCCGGTCGAAGCGTAAGTCCAGAATATCTGTACAGGCCGTAAGGAAGCTAATATTGCCCAGGCTCTGGAATCCAACTTTGATACCAGCCGGCAAGGCAGTATGTTGGCCATCGTACAGGCAGACAGACTTCTCTTTGTTCACGGGCAGTATGTTTGGGACTAACTTGTCCCTTCGTTTTGTCCAAACACTAATTGTTGTGATAGGTTGGTTGGCATTCATGGATTTGTCTCTGGCTATCCTCCCCATCAGCATCATATGGAATCTACAATTGAACTGGCATAAAAAAATGGGCCTTTCAGCACTGATGGGTTTGGGTATCTTCGCTTTTATCTGCGCAGTCATAAAAACCACTAAGTTGACCGAGCTGAATGCAAGGGCCGACATCACCTTCATCACGGTAGACTTATGGATATGGAACATCAACGAGACCAATGTCGTCATTGTCATGGCCTGCATGCCTACCTTACGCCCCCTCTTTCTTGTCCTCTTCCGGAGACCCGGAAGCGAGAACTACAGAGTCAAAGGCTATGAGAGGAGTAGCCGTGCAGGGAAGTGGAAGCTCAGTCGTACATCTAGAGCGGTTGACGTCAGTGACTCGACGACGGCCGTAGGAGCGATTGACGGTAACGATACTTGGTTGGAACTGGGACCAAACCAAAGAAACAATACGATAAGCAGGACCATTGAATTGGATGTGTCATCGTACCCAAAGCCAACTGACATCGATGAGGAGCATACACCAACCCACCCGGCAGGATATACCGTATAGATGCCACTGATTTAGGAAATTTGTTAACAGAGACTGTAATGAGACAATGGCGTTCTTCGGATATTCAGAGCTGTTAACACTATGCGCCAGCGGTAAAGAGGGTCACGGACAGCCTGGAAAGATACTTATTAAATTCTCAGGCGGGATAAGAGGTAATGAGCTTAATGGTTATCCGGCTTACATTCCAAGGCCGAAAAAGGACCACAGAATCTCCCCGGAGGATCATCAGCAGCATGAGGGTAAGTGTTTCGGCAAATCATACTTCCACTGCTGTCTGTTAATGATGATGGCACCCGTCAGGCAATGTAGATTACCGAGTGAACATTTTCTAATGAATGTATCCAACAGAGAGATATAACCAAATACAAGAACAATAATGGACATCCGTATCCATGACATCGATCGTTGCTTTCGCTCAAACTTTGTAGACTACCTGAGCTCTCCTGAATTAGCAGCAGTATAACGGGGGGTTAGATTCGGCTTACGTCGAAATTCAGTGGCATGGCAGTAAAGTCGCGTTGCGTGCCGTCTTGCCGTAGCACTCAGTAACCGCGGGCAAATGAGATTTTGCACACACAATCGCCCATAAATCTTCCACCATCATGCCCAGCACCCGTGATCAACCTCTTCCGCATTTCCGCATGGCTCTGATCTTCCAATTCGTTGGCCTTAACCGAAGGAAGAATTAGACGAGTGACGAGGAGTCTCCCATCCACTTCCTTCTGCCCGCTTTGCTCTCTTCTTCAAGCAGCTTGCCACCATAAACGGATCCAGCAGAAGGAGAAAGCCACCGCAGTACTCAGCGAATTGCAAAGATACGCCCACTGCTCCTTCGATCAATTCTAGAGATCTCGACCCACCTCTAGTCCTGCACTGACACCTCGAAGCGCTCAGGTTGACAACCCAGCAACAGGACAAGCGATCACCACCGTTCAAGCAGGCGACCAAAATGCCCTCAATTCCGCCATCCAGGCGTCCCAAAAAGCCTTCGAAACTAGCTAGTGACGGAGAAACTGGCCAGAGCGCTCCCGCTTGTTGTCTAAGACCGCGGATGAAGTTGTCTTTGATGTTCTCTCTTGACTCATTCTGTCGGCAAATTCCGCTCGCGACTCCCTTTGCGGACGCAAGGAACATTTAAATAATGCTAAGGTACCATTCGAGTTCGTCGTATCGTACCGACGCCCGGGCACTTGAAGAGTCTCTACCTTCTATTAACATTGAAAGATTATTACCCACACCAGCAAACCTGTCTCCAAGGCATGAAAGGTCATGGAATTGCATGGCTTGAATGACGCAAACGATGATATCCCTGCCACTGCGTTTAATAGCACCAGAGGGTCCTCTTTGGTCGACCCCAGGTGCAACCCCTGCAAAAGCCAACCTTAGTCTCACGAGCGTTCGAGATATCTATTACGCCCCTGAAAAATTCCCAATATCCCCCACTCTCGCTCCCCACCATCGTTATCCCACTGCTAAGAAACGCTAGATTAACAATCTTATTGCTCTCATCCTTCTAGCTTCTAAATAAACATGCTTTGTCGCTTTAGCATTTAGGCGCATATTTCCTGGGTACATTCTACTTTCTCAGAGGGTGTCTTACGTGCTCGAAATAGAATTTTGATGTGCATATGCGTCTATATTGCGAGGACATTGGAGGGCTTCTTTCTACACCATAGGAAGGCACTTCCAATGGGGATCTAGGTCACTGTGAGTAGAGAGGAAACAGTCTCTGCTCGATATATACCTAAGAAAATATATATAGCTTCGACAGGCCGTCTTTTAATTGAAGACAGCATCGCTTATAAAAAACCAGCAATCGAATTAGAGGGGAGCGGAGAGCTTGCCCAAATCAACGAAAGTCATTTGATGATGGTAAGCGTACTACATACCAAACGGAACGAAACCCCTCATACACTCCAAGACAAACAGGTTGGTCTGCACCCTTCCCTTTGTTTCCCTCCCTAGACAGTTGGCTTAACCACCGGCTCCGGTTCCTCAGCCTTCGCATGCCTCCCCATAGAAAACTTCATCTTACTTAGCATCCACTCCTCAACGGTCACCCCCATCCCCTTTCCCTCCCCCTCGCCCCACAGCGGCTTAACCTTATAATCCACATTCCCCACATTGAAAAACACTGCACTGAACCTATCCTCATTCGGATTCCGATTGATCACCCTATGCAAGCTACTCTTATAGACACCACCCGTCAACTTGCTCATCAGATCCCCCAAGTTGACGACGTAAGCGTCTCTGTTGGGGGGTACCAAGTTCCACGTTTGGGAGGCGCGATCGAAGACTTCGAGGCCTTCGTGCTCGTCTTGTAAGAGGAGGGTGATGGAGTTAAAGTCAGTATGGGCCGAGGCGCCGAATTGGGGTTTTTGATTGTGTGTTTTGTTGTTGTCGCTAGTACTATTATTGGCTGTCGATCCGTCTTTGGGGATGAAGTATGGAGTGGGAGGGTAATGCAGGAGACGCATAGGGCATACAATGCCTTTGCGGAATTCATCTAACGAGCGGGACCCCGGCGGGAACGTCGCGGCGACGAGATCGAACATTGTGTTCGAGAGGCCCACCATCGCGTTATAGTACTCCATGAGCGGGTCCTTGAATTCCGACTTCGGGAGGAGGTCCTCCGGGGGCCAAAGATTTGGATGTCCGAAGTAGCGGTTCTCTCGCACGTGAGGATGGGAGGGTTCAAGGTCGGCGCCGAAGCCGAATCCTTCTTTGAGATCGGGTAGAACGTCATCCCCATAGGACTGTGAGGCGAGCTTGCTATAACCTCTGTATTGGGTCTTGGGGCCCATCTGGATGGACATTTTGTCGGACGTGGGGAGGGCGAAGAACTTGCTTGCTGCGGAGAAAACATTAGATTGAAGAGAGTGGGGCACGCCGTGGCCGATGAGCTGGAAGAAGCCTGTGGAGAGGCAGGCTGTGCGAATAGAGTCAATGACGGCTTGGGCTGTGGGACCGGTAGGATCCTCGACATAGGGAGTTATGTCAACGGAAGGTATGTGGAAGGAGGAGGGTTCTGGTTTGGAGAGTATGCCAGGCATGTTGTCTTATACTTCTTCGTGGTCTTGTGTGATAAAGTCATCAGAGTCAGAGAAAACACATGGGCCTGTTTGACGACCTGCATCCGGACAGTCCCCTGTTTAAGCGCGCACCTATCAGCTTTGCCCATATCCTCACCACCATCAAGCACCTCGCTGCCACTATCTTGCTATTGACCATGATACATCGCTGCTGTATAACATCACCGCTGCCTCTACTATCTACAGGTCTCATACCTATATCACTATTACTGTGACGGTGTGGCATAGAGGCTACTATGTCTATCGATTCGCCTTTCATGGTAGCTCTGATGCAGACTGTCGCCTCAGCTTCGACATCTGCCACGAAATTTCATACAGTACCACGGTCTTGCTTGTAATATTTCTCCAGAAGCCAAGTTTTCTAAAAGTGAACGCCAAAAATGCTGATATGGTCCATAAGTCTGACGTTTTTCCCCCCAACCTTCGTAGCATAGATACATGCATGTAAGGAAGAAACACAGAAAAGACAAGCGGGCAAGCTAGGTAAAACAAAACAATTCCTTATAAAAATGTAAAAGCGATATTTCTGAAAGATCCAGTCCGTCGTCTTCTACGATCATTGACACCCGGCTTGGCTCGACGAACGGACAACTAAGGTGGGGCCCGCTTGGTGCATTGGGGGACCCTTCTTTTTCCTTCTCTGTCTTGGCCTGTGTTAGCTACCTCGATGATTTGGCGCCTGGACGTCTGCGTAGAGCCCATATGAAGGTTCTTACTCTCCGTAATATCGCAAGACCCGATCTTGCTCGATCAAGGACTTTGCCACATACTTGACGAAATCCGACTTGCTATCTTGGTCGTAACGAGCATCAAAGTTGTAGCCCTGTCAATGGCCTTGTGTGTTCGCTTTTGAGGCTTTTTGTCCGTACCGTAGCTGCGGGCAGACTAAGCAGTAAGCCGGGTATAGGGAAGTAGATGGACTTCTCCAGGATGGTGAACAAGGATTACGGTGAGAGGAGCAGCACCCTTCTATATGCCTCGCCGTCCCGGCCATCTATGCAGTCACCTAATGTAGGCTGGGGTGTTCCAGCACCTGGATTGTGTGTTGCGTCACCCGTGCTTAAGGTACCCAGCTCTCTCGCTAAAGCGGCAACGGCCGGGGGAGCCTCGCTTGAGCTGGCGGACAGATATTTCTTGGCATATTCCGCCAAGACAGCGAGATCGCCTATGTTGAGCGAACTAAAACATTCATGCGCAGCTGTCCTTTGCTCTGCTCATACCTGTCAGCCAAGGGAGGGGTGATTCAAGATGGTCAGTCGCAATTATTCGTTAGGATCGTACAGACTAACAATTTTAGGCGCAAGTCATCACCAATTCGACTCACGATGATATGATTGTACGTTCATTGCCTGTTATGGCAGCTCTCAGAGCTTTACCAAGGCTAATGACCCCTTCTAGCATGACGCAGTGCTAGACTACTATGGCCGTCGGCTCGCAACTTGCTCCTCAGACAAAACGATTAAGATCTTCGAAGTCGAAGGCGAAACGCACAGGCTGACAGAAACGCTGCGAGGGTATCGTAAATCCTCTCAACAAGAAGCACATGTCCTATACTAACCGCAATTGCAGACATGAAGGGGCAGTTTGGTGCGTCTCATGGGTCCGCCTCTCTCTCTACTCCCTCAACTACAGAATTCCCAATACTAATATGTCTCCGCCAGGCGCATCCCAAATACGGTGCCATCCTTGCCTCCTCCTCCTACGACG